>CANSZD010002141.1:0-607500 GCA_947648045.1 Beta corolliflora | reverse complement strand
TAGTAGGGTAAGTAGGGTCGAATCCACATAGACATGGTCGTTTCAAATCTAGCTTCTAAGGTATGGAGAAACTAAACAAGATCAGGAATATTGGAATTAAGGTTCTAAACTATGAAAATCAAACTAAAAGGATCTAGGGAAATGGTTCACCATGTTTCTAACTATAATCTATCCAAATATCATCAATAGTTCAATATATCAGATATCTAGAGCACAGGTTAATCCTATGGTCGGGTCTTAACTCTCTCAAATCAACATATGCAGTACGGTCGCTAAAATAATCAGATTTGCTAATTGTAGGTAAGCCTCCAAAAAGTACTATCTCTCGATCTATGACTCTTTATTAGCAAGTTTAGTCAGACAATTGATCAGGTTGCAAGATTAACAATAAAACACTAATCAATTAGAGATATCAATGACATATCAAACTATCAAAAACATCAATTAGAATTCATAGTATATAAACATGGATTCCCAAACCCTAGAAATAAAAACTATTCAATCATGAAATAAAGAAGAAAAACTACATCTAGAAAGAGAACATAATTAAAGAAATTAATAAAAGAAAGAGAATGAAAATAATAAACTTATGAATTAATGAAGAACATAAAAAACTAGGGTTTAGTACTAAGCTAGAGAGAAAAAGGAAGAGAAAACTAAAACTAAACCTAGAAAGTAAGTTAATATAATTAATACTAGGTAACCTAATGTGACTAGAAAAGTAAGTTACAAAAGTAAGGAAAGTCGAAATATCATTAAATCAGCGGAATAGTGATCCGCGCGTACGCGTGGCAGATTCCAGCAGAAACAGTCCCAACTTCGGAAAGGCATAACTCCTTGGCTAGAAGTCTCCTCAGGGCGTTCCACCTATCGTTGGAAAGCTCTTCAAGTCTCGATTCTAAGAAGCATATCAAAAGTTATGATCAGAAGAGTAGACATGACTCATTTTTCACATTTCTTCAAATGATTTTCCACTTTGTTTTCGCTCAAACTCGTACTATAACATATCCAAATGATCCTTATGCATTGTAGCTTTCTTCCAGGTGCTCCTAATCCTCAAGTTTTAGCTAATCATACTCAAAATACGTTCTCAATACCTGAAATTCATCAAAAATTAGAAAACATACCGAATAGGAGTAGAATAACATAACTTTAGAATATAATGCAATAATGAACTTAAATATGAAACTAAATGCTCTAAAATGCAACCTAAATGCACCTAAAAACTATATGTAAATATGATTTATCAAACTCCCCCAAGCTAAACCATTGCTTGTCCTCAAGTAATAAGACATAGACACGGAAAAAGTAAGACAACCTACAATATAGGACTAGAACAGGGCTAAACACTCAACTGAAAACACAAGAGATATAATCATTAAACAAACCAAGCATCGAAACAACCTCGACAAAGCCGCATAGCATGTCATGTATCGCAATCGGCTCTCCAATCGTACCACAAACCATCTCTCCCAAGCTGGATTAACAAAACCTGACAAACCTCACTATAGTTATGTGCACTCAATTCTCTCATGTGTTTAAGGCATACATGGTGACACTCAACCTAATCAAGTCGACTCAGATGAAGCAAATACTCTTTAACTTTAACTTTTTGACTCACTTAATACTCAACAATACAATACACAATGATCAAGATGACTTTTAAGGGTTGTAATGGGGCTGAGGTTAAAGGTACGAAAAATAATTTGGGAATTGTGGTGGAAAAACCAAGAAGGGGGAGTATCATATAACTGAAAACATGACCAAGAAAGGTCACAACAACTCCGTGCAACAACCAACAATTTCCAAATATAATCAACAACCTTTTTCACTCAAGAAATTCAATCATAACCCTTTTTATTTCACTTTATTCACAACTTTTTTTTTCACTTCTTTTTCATTTTATTTTTCACTTTTTTTTCTTTTTTTTTCGAACTTTCAATTCAATTTCAAAGCTCACTAACATACTTTTCCATCTTCTAAACCACAAATAGAGCACTTCAATTCAATACAAACCAAAACTAATACTCGCTCCCTAGGCTTAGGACAAGAATCAAATGAGGCTAATGGCTTGTAATGTAGGTAGCAATCAAACATAGTAAAAAAGCCTCAGCGGGGCAAGAGGAAAGATAATATGAAAACAAGAATAACTCTGGAACTAAGATCATGAAATAAAACGCCTCAATCATATCAAAATGTATGCACTATCAAATATCAAAGAGTACCAAGTCAAAGTCAAGATCAATGTAACAACTGAGGAACTAATCACACATGAAAGAACAGAACTGACACAGATACGTCAGTTTATGGCACAAAAGCTCACTTAGGCTAGGGAGTCTGCATAGTCAAGTTAAATCGAACCAGAGAGAGATCAAACAATATTACCACAAACAATCAATTGCGAAACAATCGTGCTATGAAGAATCATGAACAAGCTAAGATGAATGATGCTCAGGAATTGTACTAAAATATCAACAAGGTTCTCAAAAGTGTTAGCAATAATCCCATAGATGCAATTAAAATGAGATGAAGTCTAAATGAGATGAAATATATATGTGGATGCAACTAAGAAAGCAGTACAATTTTTTTGGTTACACGTAAAAGCCCACTCCTAATGAGCGGTACAAACCATACAACATCCTATGAAAGCAATTAAATCTAAACTAGAAAGCAAATAAAGGATAGAATATCCTCCCCCAAGCTAGAATATGCAGTGTCCTCACTGCACAAACAAGATTAGAGAAGGAATGAAAACCAATACCCAACAATCATCCAACACCAAAGTCGCCCACCAAGAGCCACAACACACCACTAAAACCCACACGACTCCCAACAATCAACCCATCAAGTGAAAGTTGTCATAAGAAATCAACAAGTATGACATCTCAAACAAAAAATCCAAGCAAAAATCGAGAGTAGCATCAAGAGAAAGAACAACATAAAATATAAAAGTTTACTGTCCAATTGAAATGTTAAATAAGCTTAATATATATCACATTGAGATGCTTCTTGAAGACCAACTTCAACCAATTTGTGCCTAATTGCAGACTTCCTATAACAATCATTGGAAGAAAAAAAAAGAATAAGAAAATTAGGTGAATAGGTGTCATTAGGAAAAGTAAAAAAATTAAAAATTAAAAAAAGAGAACAAAATTAAAAAAACAAAGAAAACACGAAGAAGGACGAGAAGAGAGAAAAGACGAGGGGAAAAGGGGCTTGTTGAGTCTCTGGGTGAGTGACCCTGTGCGAGAGCAGCCTAGAGGAAATTCATCTTACCCCGGGGTTCCCGAAAGGGGCCCAAAAAAAATTAAAAATTAAAAAACGCACATTTTAGGTAAGAAAAACATATTTTTCATGGTAAAGAGAACATATTGTTCATGTTCATGGTCCGTTAATAATAAGAATTTAGGTAGTAATGAAAAGAACATATAATGATATTAAAAAAAGAACATATACTGAAATAGCATACAAAATCTATTTAAAGAACACATTCTAAAAATAAAAGATAGATGTTATTTTTATATTGATGACATGTTTGGATTTAACTAACAACATGTTCTTTGTTATATCAATAAATTGTTCTTTTTTATTATAAATAAACATATAAATATATATAATCATATGATCTTGAACAAAATGGTTAAATATTCTTCCTATACCGTTGTCTTGTTCTATATAAACTTTGTTCTTACAGATAAGTTGAAATCCTTTGTAGGGAAAATTTTGAACGTGATGCCAACACCATTAGGTTATCTCATGCTACTCATGTTTTATATAAACTAGTAACATATAATTTATATTATTCTACCAAAATTGTTTAAAAAAATAAGCATCATATACTATTGTCATGTTCGTTACATGTACAACATCAAAAAGAACATCACATATCAAAATTATTAATTAGAACAAATACAAAAAAGAACACGTACAAATGCCAAAAGAATATTCTTCTTTTTGAACACAAATAGCTTCAAATAGTGATATCAATGACATTTATAATAATAGCAACGACATTAATAATTACCAATATTAATAATTAATAAGTACAACAACGACAATAATAATAATCTTTTTGAACAAATGTACTAGTAAATAGTAATAATAATCGTATAAAGTAATATTAATAGTAATAACAATGATAATAATAATAATAATAATAATAATAATAATAATAATAATAATAATAATAATAATAATTATTATTATTATTATTATTATTATTATTATTATTATTATTATTATTATTATTATTATTATTATTATTATTATTATTACGCCCTCTGTGCTAGAATACTCTTGACACTTATCAAGGCACGTAGTTTTAGATGATAAGTTGTTGTTTGGTTATCAATTATTATTTTATTGAAAAGTAGATGTGATAGGAGTTAGTAGTTAGTAAAAGTAGTATTATTTTATTTTAAGGAGAGAGAATGTGGGACATGGTTAGAGTTGGTAGGTAATAGGAGTGATATTATTTTATTTGGAGGAGAGAGAGTGTGGGCCAATGTTTAAAAGGTAGAAGGATTAAAATAATAGTGGGTCATATCCAAAAATAGAAGTGTAAAGAGTATTCTAGGACAGATGAAAAAGGAAAGTGTAAAGAGTATTCTGGGACGGAGGGAGTATTATTATTATTATAACAATAATAACATTAGTAATACTAATAATCATAATAATCATGATAATAGTGACAATAATAATAAGTTTTTAAATTTAAGAATAATCTGAACTTATATGATCTGATCTGAACTTATCTGAACTGATCTGATCTGAACTTATTTTTTCTGATCTGATCTGGTCTGATCTAATCTGATTTGGTCTGATCTGATCTGATCTGATCTGAAATAAGTAAAAATAAGGTGAACTGAACATAGCCTAAGTTTTCGAGAGAATGGAACATGAGACTCAAAAACAGTAGGTGGTACAGATAAAGACTCATAAATCACCTCACGCTCAACTTGACTTTCCTCCAAAGAGGAAATTTCAACTATGGCTTCTTCCTCCTGCAAAACATTCATCACATTAGCCGTTCTTTCAATATTTTCATCATTCCAATAGCTCTCATTTATTATCCACCCCTCATTATCATCATAAATAAACGGTTTGGGGATAGAATTCTGAGCAAATTGACATTCAAATTGTGAAGAGGGGTCAAAGCCATTTACTAATGTCACATCACACGAAGAAATATCATGAGAATTAGACTGACAATTAGAACAATAAGGAAGTGGTGTCATGTAAGTTTGGGGTGAAAGAGCATATGAAGACATTTCCCACTCATAAGTATCCCTAGCCAACCATGCAATTAAATCTCAACAATAATCAGGTGATTGGAACAGAAATCCCCCATTAGACATATATTCTACCACCATCCTAGTCTCTTCATTTAACCCCTCATAAACCACTAGGCACATATCCCACAATTCAATTCCATGATTAGGACCAATATAATCGCCAAGTCTATGATAATATTTCCAAAATGCTTCATTCTCATACTAAGGAAAAGAAAAAATTGCTCTAGAATTACTAGCATATACATGGGGTTCACATAACATATGAGATAATTCAGGAGAACTCATGCAAAAATTGGGAGGATCTTGATATAATGTATCAAAATTGTAAACATGAGAATCCCAAGATTTATTACTATGTTGCCTAACAAGAGAATTAGCCCCATCATCAAAATAGCATGACTCCATACTAAAAAAAAGTTATTAATAAAAATAAAAAATATTCACAAAAGGGAAAAAAAATATATACAGTTTAGTCTCACCAACAATAAAAACTAAATAAAACTATACCGTCTCCCCGACAACGGCGCCTGTCAAAAATTTGATGGTCGTACACCTGTCAAAAATAATTCCTGCAAAACCTTCTAACAATGTAGTAGGGTAAGTAGGGTCGAATCCACAGAGAGATGGTCGTTTCAAATCTAGCTTCTAAGGTATGGAGAAACTAAACAAGATCAGAAATATTGGAATTAAGGTTCTAAACTATGAAAATCAAACTAAAAGGATCTAGGGTAATGGTTCACCATGTTTATAACTATAATCTATCAAAATATTATCAATAGTTCAATATATCAGATATATAGAGCACAGGTTAATCCTACGATCGAGTCTTGCCGCTCTCAAATCAACATATGCAGTACGGTAGCTAACATAATCAGATATGCTAATTGTAGGTAAGCCTCTAAAAAGTACTATCTCTCGATCTATGACTCTTTATTAGCAAGTTTAATCAGACAATTGATCAGGTTGTAAGATTAACAATAAAACACTAATCAATTAGAGATATCAGTGACAAATCAAACCATCAAAAACATCAATTAGAATTCATAGTATATAAACATGGATTCCCAAACCCTATAAATAAAAACTATTCAATCATGAAATAAAGAATAAAAACTACATCTAGAAAGAGAACATAATTAAAGACATCAATAAAAGAAAGAGAATGAAAACAATAAACTTATGAATTAATGAAGAACATGAAAAATTAGGGTTTAGTACTAAGCTAGAGAGAAAAAGGAAGAGAAAACTAAAACTAAACCAAGAAAATAAAAACTAACGTGATAAGGGAGAGGGAGAGAGGAAAGAGTGAAAACCTAATATAATTAGTACTAGGTAACCTAATATGACTAGGAAAGTAAGTTACAAAAGTAAGGAAAGTCGAAATATCATTAAATGGGCGGAATGGTGATCCGCGCGTACGCGTGGCAGATTCCAGCAGAAACAGTCCCAACTTCGAAAAGGCATAACTCCTTGGCTAGAAGTCTCCTCAGGGCGTGCCACCTATCGTTGGAAAGCTCTTTAAGTCTAGTTTCCAAATATGCTGGAATTACTTGATTCTAAGAAGCACATAAAAAGTTATGATCAGAAGAGTAGACATGACTCATTTTTCACATTTCTTCAAATGATTTTCCACTTTGTTTTCGCTCAAACTCGTACTATAACATATCCAAATGATCCTTATGCATTGTAGCTTCCTTGCAGGTGCTCCTAATACCTGAAATTCATCAAAAATAAGAAAACATACCGAATAGGAGTAGAATAACATAACTTAAGAACATAATGCAATAATGAACCTAAATATGAAACTAAATGCTCTAAAATGCAACCTAAATGCACCTAAAAACTATATGTAAATATGATTTATCAGTACACTATGAAACATAAAAATGGACTATAGTACACAAATACACTATATCATACATTCATACACTATATCATAAATAGATACACTATATCAGACAGAAAATAGCCTAGTGGTTAGAGCTTCCCTCCCGGTTCCAGGAGGTCCTGGGATCGATTCTCACCCTTGGCAAGTTGGGTTCCCCTTTATTCCCCCCAACTTGTCAAGGTTTCTCCTTACCTTATTAAAAAAAAAAGACAGAAACACACTAGCATATATAGAAAATATTACGTACCATATCACGCATAGATACACTATATCATAAATAGATACACTATATCCCACAGAAAGACGCTATAGAATATAAAAAAAATATTACGTATACTATGAAACACAAAAATGGACTATAGTACACAAATACACTATATCACACCCATACACTATATCATAAATAGATACACTATATCAGACAGAAATACACTATAGCATATATAGAAAATATTACGTACGAAAACGCATTAGAGTACACAAATACATATACTATATCACACATAAATACACTATATCATAAATAGATACACTATTGCAATAGTGACAAAAATATCTTAATCTTTTATAACAGGTTCAACTGAACAATCATTGAATAAACATGAAATTGAAGGAGTTTTACTTGGTCAAGTAAGACCAACTTTGGATGATATACATGAGCTATATTGTCAGCATGCTGCTATAGTAGGGTTCAGTGTTAGAAAATCCAAAAAAAAAAAAAAAGAAGGGACATCAGTGGTGCATCAGAAGTAATATGTCTGCTCTACTCAAGGGAAAAGGAATACTAAAAACATAGAAAAACAGGGAGAGAATAATACATATATAATGGTACAAGACAACAATTCAAAACAAGGGAACACCTTTAAGAAGCAGAGGACAAGAAGAGTTATGATCACAAGAACTGAATGTACGGCTCTAATTAGAGCAAGGATGAACCCTGAAGGACAATATGAGATAGTGCAGCATGTTATAAAACACAATCATCCACTTACAAGAGAACCAATAAATTACCTTCATAAATCTGAGCGTCAAATGAGTGATCCAAAGCAACAAATCATACAAGCTATGTAAGAGTGTGAGCTGAGACCAATAGATTCATTCAGATACATGAGTACAGAAGCTGATGGTGAAGATGTATTGGGGCATTCCATGAAGGACCACTTCAACTGCTGCTATAGACTCAAAATAAAACTAATTGAGGGAAAGGATTCACAAAATGTTGTTGATAACCTTTATGAGCAGATGCAAACAAATAGTAACTTCTTCTTTAGAGTAAGATTGAACGATGAAGGAAAGGTTTGCTGCTTGTTTTGGAGAGACTCTATGATGCTTGAGGACTACACAATCTTTGGAGATGTTATGGTTTTTGATACTACATATAGGACAAACAAGTATAATCTCATTTGTGCACCATTTGTAGGAATTAATAACCATTGGAAAAACACAATGTTTGCATGTGCGTTTCTTGCGGATGAGACAACAACATCATTTGAATGGGTTTTTGAAACATTCAAAAAGTCAATGAGAGGTAAATGTCCAATAACTATATTCAGTGACCAAGATGCTGCAATTGCAGCAGGAATAAAAAAGGTACTGATGTTTATGTGAATTTCTACAAGTTCTGTTATATACTATTGCAGGAGCTTATTAGAAAACCTAACTATATGAACTTATTGATAGGCTTTCCCAACCTCAAGACCCATGCTATGTTTATGGCATTTGAGTCAAAACGCAAATCAACGATTTGGATTGATGAAGGCAGATAAGGACTTCAAGAACATTTTTCACAAGTGTCTGAGTGGTTACATTACAAAGCCAGAATTTGAACAAACTTAGAGCACAATGACCAAGAAATACAAACTAGAAGATGATGGTTGGTTCAAGAGATTGTATAGTTTGAAAGAAAAATGGTGTACAACATTTAGCAAAGATTTCTTCTCTGCCGGAATACTATCTTCACAGAGAAGTGAAAGCACAAATCATGCTGTTGGGTTTAAGGCAAGCAAAACCACTAGCTTGACTGACTTCTTTTCAATATTCCAAGAAACAGTAAAAAGGTGGAGAAGACAGGAAGAAAGGGATGATTTTAATTGTACAAAGGGGATATCAAAATCAGATCTCTACATGAGTCCAGAAACATGCTGCTTTACAGTACACATACTCTTTTTCGAGATTTCGAGGAAGAATTCAAACATGCAATGGCAAGTGCAATTGAATTAGTTGGTACAAGGAACATTCTGACATACAGAGTTTTCCTCAACGGCATTGATGGTTCTTCTCAAAAAGTCTCATTCAATTACCCAGAGAAGACAATTGAGTGTGGATGTAGAAATTTTAAAGAATCAGGTTGGTTGTGCTTTGATGCCATAAGAGTTCTACAGTTGCATTCTGTCCAAAAAATACCAGAGAAATACATATCATCAAGGTGGACAAGATTTGCAAAAAAAGAAGTTTGGGAGAAACTATACCACAGAAAAATATACTATATGATAAACACACACTATATGAATACACTAGCAAAACAATATCATAAAGAAAACCACTATATGATATATAAACACACTATATCACATAGAAATCCACTATATATTTGTCTAGTTTATATCAATTGCACCAGCACAGAACACACTATATCATAAAGAAAGCCACTATATGATATATATAAACACACTATATCACATAGAAATCCACTATATATTTGTCAAGTACTATATCAACTGCACCACCACAGAACACACTATATCATAGAGAAAGCCACTATATGATCTTTAAACACACTATATCACATAGAAATCCACTATATATCTGTCTAATACTATATCCACTACACTAGCACAGAACACACTGTATCATAAAGAAAGCCACTATATGATCTATAAACACACTATAGCACATAGTAACCCACTATATATTTGTCTACTTAATACTAACACAAAACTTTCATGGCACAAGGTACTACAACCTCATATTAAAGAGCCACAGAATAAAACCAGCCAGAGCAGTGATAGAGGAAAGTTTCAAAAAAACAAATTCAAAAGTTGAAGAAGTAATAAAGATTGAAGCAAAAGCAGCAGCAGAAAAAGCTAAAGCTCATCAGAAAGCATTACAAGAAGCAGCTGCAGCATTACAAGCTAATGAAAGTCAAGAAATAATGCACAAGAATCAGCACCAAGACTAACAATTTTGGATCCAGATAGAGCAGTCACAAAAGGAAAAGACAACAAGCGAATAAAAGGACACTATAATTCATACAAGAGGGTATCAAAAAAGGGAAAAAGAGACACAGGGAGTTTGGAAGCATAACTCCAAAAGAACATTTGTTCTAAAATTGTTTACCAAGAGAACTATATGCAATGTTTTTAATGGTTGAGTTTGTAATAAGACTTGTACACTATATGCAAATATAGTGCACTATATGGTTATGAAATACACTATATAAACAAATTCTTATGAAAAAAAATATGATTTAGCCTAGTGTAAACTATACAAAACCTATATCAACTACTACTACAGTTTTTTAATCAACTATATCATGAGAAAATCAACTATATCAAAACAAAATCAACTATATCAAAAACAAATATATAAATTATATCAGCAACAAAATAAATATATCACACTTCATCAACATAAACCATACTATACCAACATAAACCACACTATATCAACTAAAACCAAACTATATCAACTAAACTACTGTACCAACAAAAACCTGATGTACCAACAAAAACCTAATGTACCAACAAAAACCTACTGTATCAACACCACAAACCTACTGTCAACCCAAACCTACTGTATCAACCCAACAATAACCTACATATATCACACTATTACTGCAGTTAGATTAGTAACATTGTTTGTAAAATCAAGTACATCAAGTAGTTCTACTTTTCAAATTTGATTGTTATCTTTTTCTTTGTTGTCTTCTTCTTCTTTCCACCTCCAACTTGTTTGTCCTGTTTTTCTTTCTGCATTTTCTGTCTCAAATCATCTTCAATCCTCTTACTCTCTACAGAATTCTTTCTTTCTTTTTCTTCAATAATAGCAACAGTCTCTGATCTCTTTAATCTGAATGATATCACATTCTCCACAAGCGCACTTCTATTCAAATTTAGATCAGATAAAATCATGCAACCACACAACGAGACTCTTGTTGCTTTCCTAATCCTCTCCTGAAAATAAATTAAATCAGTAAGAAACTATAAGAAAATTAAATACATAACTGAGTTAAAAATAATAATATTAAACTTACATGATTTAGATATGGGCATTCAAACTCTTCTGAGCCGTCAAAAAGTAGCATATGGACAAGTATATATGCACCACTGTCCAAATCATATGCACCTTTTTCCAACTTCCTTTCACTTCTGTTATTGGCCATAAACCCATATCATCACCTTCAGATTGTGGGATTTCATAAATTTGGAAAAGACTTGAAACTCCATCAGCAATGATTGAACTGAGAGACTTCATCATTTTCTTATACTCCTCATCATCATCCCAAATCTTGTTATCAATATAAAATACAGTTTTTTTTCTTTATGTCCATCACAAACAAAACATAATGATTAGCTCCTTTCAGTAAAGTTGAAAAAAAAACCTACAAAATAAAAAGAGTATGAACTCAATGAGTAAAAATAACTATATCATAAAATCAACTGTATCATATGAAAAGATACTATATCACAGAAAAACACACTATATCATAAACAAACACACTATATCACATACAAACACACTATATCACATAGAAACCCACTATATTTGTTTGTACTATCAACTGCACTACCACAAACACACTATATCATAAAGAAAGCCATTATATGATATATAAACACACTATATTACATATAAACCCACTATATATTTGTCTACTTATACCAACAAATACTTTCATCATAAAAAACATATGTAAACCAACTACAAAAAAAAGACCATAATTTCAAAAACAGAACTTGTCTCACCAGTTCAACACCAGAACCTAGTTTTGGAATATTATTTAAGTCTTCAATTTGAAACTTCCAGCATTTGATCAAATCATCGATGCGTTGAGCATCAGTTCCATCTTCCAGCACATGCAATAATGCACCCTGCAACATAAAAACTCATGTTATCACAAAATAAATAATGCATGCAAAGATAAAGAATTCAACAACATATAAATATATTACAAAAAGTTCTTACACTCTGAGAATAAATAAAGTAAAACTTTTTTGGAGGAGAAGAGAGACTGAGTTCATTAATATTCATCATTCTTGCCCAATTATCTATAACTAATTCAAATATTTCAGTCTCACTACCAACCGTCCAAATCTCACTCCGAGGAATAGAGAAGAACACTTCATCCAGCTTAAAAAGCTCTTCACTGCAACAAACAACACAAATTGTAAGAATATATTCAATAAAAACAATACATTAAATAAATTTCATTCAAAAATTTACCTATCATCTAAAGGATCTTGATTTTTAGAACAATAATCAACAGCCTCCCTTAAAAATATAGGTAAATCTTCAATCACATTTTCAAAATCCTTCATCATCTTTGAAAGATGACTGAAAGCACCCTCAACTGCATAATCATCCAGCCTTAGAGTTGACTTTGCTGGACCCATAGACAAAGCATTTTGGAAAACAATCCATGTATTCTCCACAGACATGTCCTCACTTGCATCATAAAAAACGTTGTTGATGATATCAATGGTCTTCTGACTCAATTGAGTCACAATAAAGCTAGGGAAGACAGTAGTTGAAGGATTAGAAACTTCATCCCAACCAGTAAGCAAATCCTTCACAGCATATGTCAATGATACCATCTCATCAAAGAACTTCTCATAAACTGAATTTGACAAAATTTTGTCAAGATAATCTTGGGAGGGATTATCAGAAGAAGAAGGAATACCAGTCACATAAGAGTCCTTCAAACTCTTAAACGCATCTATGTGGCAATGAGAGACAACTTCCAAATCCCTCTTCCAAATCAAACACATAGCATGAAGCTCCTACAAAAATCAAAACAGACAATTAATTTGTAATACTCCATATGAAAATACACTATATCAAAACAAAACCAACTATATGAAAATAACACCAACTATATCAGAGCAAAAACACACTATGTTATATCAACCAAAATAATTAGAGCAAATACACTACCACAAACAATACACTATCATATAAAACACTATGTCACTCAAAATACACTATATCATGTCAAAACACACTATATCATGTCAATATACACTATATCATGCAAAATACACTATCATGCCAAAAAAATCAACAGCAACACACTATCATGTGAAAACACACTATATCACTTCAAAATACACTATATCAAATACACACACACTATATCATGTCAATATACACTATCATGCAAAACACTGCCAAAAAACTCAGCAAAACACTATCATGTCAAAACACACTATATCATTTCACAATACACTATATCAAATACAAACACACTATATCACATACCACCACTATCACAAACCACACTATATCACATAAAATCGCACTATACCACATACAACCACACTATATCACTCAAAACTATACTATATCAAAAATTAATATTATTCTAAAATTTACAACTTACATCTTTAGCTTGTGCAGTAATTTCTTCATCAGTAAGACTTCCTGGTGGAAGCTCAAACTGAATATGAAGCTTGCCCTTCACCTTCCTCTTTGGCATAACCTCCTTTTCTACATCACTTTATGTATCATCACTTGATACAAAACGTGGTACAACCTGAACATCAACTTTATTTTGAATCAGCTTCATCCGGCTGAAATCAACATGCCCATCATCGTTGAAGTAAAAATTAGCACTTATCGGATAAGTATCATCCAACAAACCGCTTCCAAACTTATCACACTTTACTTTAAGATGAATTCTCCTGCCAATTGACTCATTATCCCAATGAGTCAACAGAGGCATGCGAGTCGGAGGAGCACCATCACCAATTTGTACGTGATGGAAATAAATCAACTCCAACAATATTATACACCCGTATAATGACCCCGAGAACCTTTAGTGTGCAATGAATTCTTGTACAAAACAGTAACATGCTTCAACCTCTCCATATATATATTTACACCAATTCATAGAAGGAATTGTGCGAACCTCATTTACAGCAAATACCAACCTCAAATCAAGTGTGTTATTTGCAACTGGAGCTAAAAAAGAAGAAAAAGCAAATAACACATACAACTTTTTGAACATCTCCCCACCATCAACTAACCTAATTAACTCAGACACTAGTGGAATAAAACGCAAGGGTTGCGGTCAAAACAACCCTAAGGGCTGCGTTTTTGGCGGCGGCCCTTCTGCGTAGTGCACCCTTCGGCAAAAATGAAGGGCTGCGGTTTTGGACCGCAACCCTTCGTTGTACAAACGGCTGCGTTTTTTAGCCTAGACCGCAGCCCTTCCATATGGAAGGGCTGCGATCTAGGCCCAAAACCGCAGCCCTTTGTGTTCGTTTTTTTTATAAAAATAAAAAATCTACCCAGGCGGCCCACGAAGACACCCAGCCTAGCTAGCCCCCCACCCCAAATTAACCCCCGCCCCACCCCCAGCCAGCCCGACCCGCCTCCACTCCCCACCCCAGCCCAACCCTGCCCGGCCCGGCCCGGCCCCCACCCCCCCCCCCCACACCTAGCCCACCCCCCCACCCCACCCCACCCAACCCCCACCCTTGCCCACCACCCCACCCTCGCCATCCCAAATCACCACCCCCCACCCAGCACCCCTGACCCCCGTCGCCCCCCCTAGCCCGGCCCGTAACCCCCGCCCGACACCCGGCCACCGCACCCCATCGTGGCAGCCCCCCAGCCCAACACATCCCTTCAACAAAAAAAATGAATTGCAATATATCACAAGTTTTTCAACGTAATTAACTTTAAATATAATAATAATGTAAAAAATGTACATAGAATTGACAAAATACCAACATATTAGCCAAAAACAATATAAGAAAGGAAAATAACAACTAGATCTAGTTAATTATATCATCACAAGGGTAGGTCGCCAACTTATCTCGAACTTCATGTAATTCCTCCATGGTTAAGGCCTTCAAACTTGGTGTGTTATTCATATAAACCTTGCAAAACAACCAAGGAATAAAACACATAATATAAGAATTCAATCATTTACCGTAGTTAATAGTTCTAAAAATTACATATACCTTCTCGAAATTCAATCAAAAATAAATGCAAGCCTAAAAATCTCCACACTAGTTATATTATAACTCATATTATCATGTTCAAAAAGAATTTGGAGTTAAATGGCTCGAGAAATACGAATTGGACGCGAATAGGCGAAAATAGGACTAAAATGACCTTTTTATTCCCGAATTTCAGCCAACAACAAATGCAAGCCTAAAAATCTACACATTAGTTACATTATACCTCATATTATCAGGTTCAAAAAGATTTTGGAGTTAAATGACTCGAGAAGTACAAATTGGACGCGAAAAGGCGAAAATAGGCCTAAAATGACCTTTTCGTTCCGAAATTCAACCAACAACAGATGCAAGCATAAAAATCTATACACTAGTTATATTATACCTTATATTGTCATATTCAAAAAGAATTTGGAGTTAAATGACTCAAAATCTAATAATTGGACGCGAAAAGGCGAAAATAGGCCTAAAATGACCTTTTCGTTCCCGAAATTCAACCAACAACAATGCAAGCATAAAATCTACACACTAGTTATATTATACCTTATATTGTAATATTCAAAAATAATTTGGAGTTAAATGACTCAAAATCTAATAATAGGACGTAAAGACAAAATAGGCCTAAAATGACCTTTACGTTTCCGAAATTCAACCAACAACAAATGCAAGCCTAAAAATCTTCACACTAGTTATATTAGACCTCATATTATCATGTTCAAAAAGAAATTGGAGTTAAGTGACTCAAAATCTAAGAATTGGAAGCGAAAAGGCGAAAATAGGTCTAAAATGACATTTACGTTCCCGAAATTCAACCAACAACAAATGCAGGCCTAAAAATCTACACACTAGTTATTATACCTCATATTTATATGAAATGCATCAAAGTACCATGTTTTAGGCTAGAATGTGGTCATTTTTTGCGAATATGTGCTACTTTGGTTTCTAAACCAATTAACTATTACCTATCGATCTACTCTAAACTAACATATACTAATAAGTTACATACCTTTTGAAGATCATCGATGTTAGTGCAATGGTTGACGATATCGAACATGTATCTCAGCACGTAATAGCCACATGCAATTCCATTATCTTGTTGCGGACACTAAAATTCACCAAAACATGCATCGAATGACATTCATGTTAGATGTGTAGTATGTGGCGAAGAGTGTTTCTATATAAGGACAAGCAAATTAGTCATGTTACTTCGACTGATATCCAAACATGAGCTTTCTTTAGTCGAAGTCCTACTCCACTATTATGCTTCAGCACACTACATCAATACATTATATATAAGATGTACTGTTTATATATATATGAATAATGTGTAATATTAATAAGTGCGTATATATTTAGTTTCGGTTAGGCTACCTATTTAACAATGCTTTGATTAGTAAGGACCATGGTGGTTGTCGACGCAAAGAATCAAAGTGGTAGACTTGGTTACTTGACAAACATATCGCAATCAGTGTCCAATGAGCCCTACAACAAGAAAATATAGTTATTAATTATAGAACAATTAATAGGTGAATTTAATTATCGAATAATAAAAGTAAAACGGGTTTAACAAGCATACTGTTCAATATACGGGACAAGGATGATCTGATGATATCCTAAACGAGATGATGTTTTGAAACTCATATCGAGATACTCTTTCACTTCGGCTTTGTTTTTTAAGCAATTGTCATCTCGTATTATGTTTGGACATAACCAACCAAACATTGACTCCCTTGATGTTCCAAGCAATTCATTGTATAATAACCTAAGAAATCATATTGATTAAAAGTAAACTTACTTATTATGGAAGTTGAATTGAAAACTAATTAAGTATATGTATTACCTCATGAAAGTTTGTATCATGGAAACATTCAACTCTACCCCACATAAGAATTCTTTAATATCGAGCTTAGAAATGAATGTCGATGACTCCTCAAAGTAGTGGAATTGTTGCTCCCCCAAAGGAACCTCTATTGTACTATCATTGGGTAAATCGCTAGCGCACTCATGTAACCAAAAGCATGGAATACAAAAGCCTCGCAACAACTCTGGCTCGAGAATAAGTGGATTCTTTGTATTAGAAACATTTGCCTTCAACACATTTCGTTCACCTTCATCACGTAAACTTGCCTTCTTATCAGGTGAACAGGCCTTCTTTGCCTTCCCGTCATGTGAACCGACATTTTTCCAAACCTAGTAATTAGTTAAAAGTAAAGATATTACTAACTATCATAGGAAATAGAAAAGAAAACACGCATATATATATGTATGTTAATCATTGTACCTCATCTGAAAACCGCACCAATGCACGCGGCCATAGAACATAACTGCCAAGGGCATCACTCGGTAAATGTAGACCAACTTCTGGCTTCGGCAGCGGAAGAGGTAATTCTTCGAAACCAGACACAACTTCATTGAGGGTGACCACATAGTGATTATCGTCCACTAACTGATTATGCAATCGTACTCGGTCACTAGGGGGTTGTGCAAAGCCATAAGCTACCAGAATGAAACTATCAGAACCATCTCCTCGAGCTAATAGTTCGCATGGGGTCTCCTCCTTTAAAAAAAAACTCCATTTATAGTTAGTCTATGAAACAACATTATTATAGTAAGAATTCCATGCATTTAAGAACAATAGTTGTTTAACAAAATAAAGGGGTTAAGTGATTACCTTCAACTCGGGTACAACAGGTGGATCAGGTAAAGGTATCATTTGATCATCAGATGGTCGTGGATCACCTTCGGCTGGCTAGGTGGAATATCACTACCCTCCTTCAATGCAAAATTCGGTAAACCCATTTGCTCCAATATGGTATTGAAGCTATGTGTCATCTCCTCCCTGAGCTCCTCCCGAATTACAGCCTTGATAGACTCCACATCTAATGAAGCCGTCGAATTCACACTACTTACACTTGATTTTGTCGTTGTGGTGTATTGATCACCATATACCTTTCTCAAACCGAGGCGGACACCTCCTACGCCCCTCACACGTCCACTGTGGTTCTTTCCTAAAGTTTCGTGCAATGCATCAATGTGTGCTTTAGGAGTGAACTCACCGGTTGCCTCTTTTTCCTTCAAGCCAATCTACATAAGGATAAGAGAGAAATGCTCGTGAATGAAAAAGCTATAATATACCTTATATAACCATATTCAAAAAGAAATTGGAGTTAATTGACTCAAAATCTAAGAATTGGACGCGAAAAGGCGAAAAATGTCCTAAAATGACCTTTTCGTTCTCGAAATTCAACAAACAACATATTCAAGCCTAAAAATCTACACACAAATTATATTATACCTCATATTATCATGTTCAAAAAGATTTTGGGGTTAAATGACTCAAAATCTAAGAATTTGACGCGAAATGGCCAAAATAGGCCTAAAATGACAGTTACGTTCCCGAAATTCAACCAACAATAAATTGAAGCCTAAAAATCTACACACTACTTATATTATACCTTATATAGTCATATTCAAAAATAAATTGGGGTTAAATGACTCAAAATCTAAGAATTGGACGCGAAATGGCCAAAATAGGCATAAAATGACATTTACGTTCCCGAAATTCAACCAACAATAAATTGAAGCCTAAAAATCTACACACTATTTATATTATACCTTATATAGTCATATTATACATTTACCTTATATAGCCCACCCTCTCCAGCCCTTCCCCCACCCCCTGCCCAGCCTCCTCAGCCCTCCCACACCCCTGCCAGCCCTCCCCCACTGCACACACACCCTCCTCACCCCCTGCCAGCACTCCCCCACCCTCTACCCACCCTCCCCACCCCCTGCCAGCCCTCTTCCACCATCTACCCACCTTCCCCCAGCCCTCCCCCACTTGAAATTCAGAGCTAAAATGGTGAAATTCAACCCTAAATCAATAAAACAACAAAAGAAACCCAAAAATTCTTCACTAACCCACTAAAAACAACTAATAACAACTCAAAACAACACAAACCCCAAATTTACATCACAAAACACTAAAAAAAATAAAAGCACAAGAATTAATTCAAAAAGGGAAAATTGAATTATCCAACAAGGTCGTGGTGGTGGTGCGTGAGATAATGGTGTGGTGGTGGTGCGTCAATGTCGTGGCGGTGCGTGAGATAATGGCGGCGGCGATGCGTGGTGGTGGTGGCGCTGCCCTAAATTAAACCCACTAAATATCAATGCAGCAGTGGAGGAGAGAAGAGAAGAAGCAATGCAGTGGAGGAGAGAAGAGAAAAGAAGAGAAGAAGTTGTGGTGGTGCGCGCAATGGTGGTGCCTGAGTTAGGGTTTCGCGCAATGCAGTGGAGGAGAGAAGAGAAGAAGCTAATGTTGTTTCGCTCGTGAAATTTTGTCTAAGGGAGGGAAATTGAAATGGGGTACTGTATGTTATGCGCGCAAATTAATTGATAAAAAAAAAGGAAAGTGAAGGGTTGCGGTTACCTAGAAAACCGCAGCCCTTCATACAGTACGAAGGGTTGCGTTTTCGGACTAACTGCAGCCCTTCACTAAAAGGGCTGCGTTTTTCAAAAAACGCAGCATTTGCACCGCAACCCTTGCGTTTCTTTCCACTAGTGAGAAAAAGCAGCAGACATAGGAATCTTCTCTTTATCCCGATCAACTCCAAAATAATCCCTCCAGCTTGCTTTCAACTCAAAATGCGGATTGTCCGCATTAGCTCCCCTAGACACATCCACAACATCATTTCCCTAATGTAGAGGAAACTGAAACACATTATAAACATCAAATTGGTTAACCTTAAGCTATTTGGCATAACCAACCCTAAACATGCCATAACCACCATCAAACCTCTCAATCAACCATCCACTCAACATATTGTTAGTCCATGAAATCTTTAAATCCAGCAAAGATCCAAACCCAATTTCTATAACAGCTTTTCTCTGTTCAGCAGTAAAACCATCATTTAATTCACAAAGCCTTTTACCACAACAAGTGGTTTTAAACAAGTTTACTCTCTGTCCTTTAGATGCTTGCAATATTTTGCTCTTCTTTGCAGCTTTCAAGTTATCCTTTTCAACTACAGGATTAACCATATTCTTACTTGGTGCCTTGGTACAAACAAGTGTACCAACAGGATTAGAAGAATCAGATCCTACATTAGCAGAAGGATTAGCAGAATCAGGATTACCAGCATCATGTGCAGGGTGCTCTGCAACAAAAAACAATTGTTCAGAACACACACACTCTATCAGAAGAAAACACATTATATCATGTCAAAACATACTATATCATGTTAATATACACTATCATGTCAAACTACACTATATCATGTCAAACTACACTATATCATCTCAAAATACACTATATCATGTAAATATACACTGTCATGCATAACACACTATATAATGTCAAACTACACTATACACTATATCATGTCAAAATACACTATGTCAAAACACACTATATAATGTCAATATACACTTAATCTCAAAACACACTATATCATGTCAATATACACTATAACATGCAAAACACTATCATGCCAAAAAACACTCAGCAAAACACTATCATGTCAAGACACACTATATCATTTCAAAATACACTATATCATGTCAAAACACACTATATCATATCAAAAATACACTATAATTACAAAATACTAACAAAAAGTACTGTATAATTACAAATACACAATATATTTACAACACACACTATATCATGTCAAAATATACTATATCATCACAATTATAAACAATTACAAATTACAAAAATATAGTTAACCTAAAAACACTATAAGACAGAATAAGAGTAAAACAAACACTATATACAACACAAAATCAACCATAACAAACAGGAAAACTAACTAAAGCACAAAAAAACTAACAATAACAAAGTCGCAAATTAGGTCAAACGAAAATTAACTACAAAACACAAACATCAACATCATAACACTCACAAATCAACATAAATTCAGTATGAGAACAATAAAAATCGCACAAACATGAATGAAGAGTAATTCAAACTAAAAAAACATCAACACTCCAAAAATTATAAGAAATTAAATTAAAAACGAAAATCAACGACATAATTACCATCAGTTTGAGTTGTTTCAGCAACAGCATGCAACTTCCTCTTAACGAACACCAAGAGAGGAACGCAAACCCCTACGTTTTGCGAAATTGCCAGTAGCGCTCTTCTTCCTTCCCATTGCGATATTCAAACGAAGAAATTACACGGAACTGAACGAAAAAACTGAAAAGCACAGTATGAACTTGAAGAGAGAGAAACTGAAGAACTTATGAGAGAGAAAATGAAGAAGTTAATTTATGAAAGAGAACATGCAGAAGTCATAAGAGAACGAAGAAGTTATAGGAAGTTATCATAGGAGAGAGAAAGAGAGAAAGACAGAACGCGCCCTAAACTAAAAGTTGTAATCATTACAACTCACGTGATATGAATCGGGTGCACACTAATTAGTAATATGTGCACCGGGTTCATATTAGTTTTTTTATTTAACAAGATGGCTCATTAATACAAATTTAGGTTCAATATTTTATAGTTTTGACTAGAAAAATCAAAGTGATACTGTGAAAAATAAAGAATCACAAGGTGTACCCTGTGTTAGGTAGTATATCTGTATATCAGTATATTGTAATACTGATACTTATCCTTTCATGGCAAACGAAAGTAAAACCCTCGTAAATTATACTTCCTCCGTTCCAAAATAAGTGAAACACTTGTGTCAAAAAGCTCTCACATAAATGAGAGAAGTGTTTCACTTATTTTGGAACGGAGGAAGTATATCCGTTGGCTCAATTCATCACTTCTCCATTAAAAATGAGGCCACTAGTTTGGGTCAAAACAACTAAACAAGTGTAGGCTTTCTGGCTACTGTAATGAAACGTACTCCTCTTTGAGCAATCAAAGTTTCTTCGGTGGAGGCCGGAAAAGTGTGAACATAAGATTATAAGAATTCTTCTGTTGCTTTGTCAGTATTATCAACACTAGTATTCTTTCATTACACAACTGGTCACAAAGGCTGATCCGGCACTGGGGACACGTGCACCCACTTAGAAAATTTGCTAGATTCGCCTTTGTGTAGTCAGATTCCTAATCCCCCGTCCCCTCCACCTGTATATAAATAGACGAAGCGGCAATAAAGAGTTTTAACATAGCCTATCTCCTAAGCCTTCATCAAGATCTATGGGTCCTGTTGCTGAAAGTTTCTCAGTAACAAGAGCCTTATCCTCCTCCAGTTTTTTCACCAATTCAGCCACTTCAGTAAGTTTGCCGAGTAGCTTCAACTTCCTTTCTTGAGCTTGGGTTTTAGCCTTCTCAATCTCCATCAAATAATCAATCAAAGGCTTGTTTCTGTGGAGTGCCAAGGCCTTTTTAACAGAAGGCACAAGCCATCCTACGTTAAAACACATAAGCTGCAGGTCAAACAATGCAGAGTCCAAGTAATCTGCTTGGTGATCATTTAAAGACCTTCCTGAGCCACGTCGGAGAGTTTCTACGACTTTTACCAGTGTTTCTAAGGCCCTGGCTATGATACCACTATTACGCGCTGCACTGCGTTTAATTATGTTCCCATGTTTTGCCCAAATCTTTCTCAGAGTTGGAACAAAGTCAGACTCGATGTCTAGTTCATCAAATTCCATTCTTGTAGCAGCACTTACAGAGCACTGCAACAATATTTCTAGTCATTTCGTAACTATGGAGTGGGAGAAAGAGGGAAATGTTAAAGAAAGTTAGAAATTCTTATTACCTGAGACAGAAAGTTAATTGAAGCTCTGGTGTCATTGTGTGTATCCCGATTAGTCTCTGCGTCAAAAGCTATTATGTAACAGAAACTAGAGAAAAAAAAATGGAAGTATACTTTCATGGGCCTTAATTCATGACTCATGAGACACATTACATTCTTCAGGAACATAATCCAGATTCCAGATTATTGATTAAGAAAATACTTTGCTCCTCTGCTGGATGCCCAGATAGGGAAAATAAATTACTCTTTTCCTGAGCTTCAGACTCCACAGAGGGGTGTGATACCTCCACATTGAGCGGAAGGGCATGTACGTGTTCTGAAATTAAATCTGATACTAGTTCACTCTCACAAGCTGACCTGCACAGACAAAAGGGTCCTTCCAAAAATTGAGCACCATCCACATACATCTAATATTTCCTCCGCTTTTTTAGATGTAACACGTTGATTATAGCACTATTCATAAGCTAACTTTGACCATGTATGTTCTCATCTAATATCTACATATACTATGTACACTTCCTGTAAGAATATGCTCAGGCAGATTTGCAATGCATAACAAGAACCCCGTCCAATGGCCTTCGACATTACTTGGGGAATGCTTAATGTGGCTACAAGATAGCTTTCAATTCTAACAGAGTTGTACTGAATTGTGCAAATACATAAGAAATGGTAGCACTAGAAGAAGTTATAGAAAAAAGGGCTGATTAGATATATAGAAGGTCATATATTAGACAAGTAAACAATGTTGAGTTAGCTCATAACAACATTGGCTTTCTGTAGGAATTGCAAGCATCAAAACAGCTGAAATCTTACGAAGATCACAATATTCCGAGGGAAAAAGTAAAAACCCCAGTTTTTGAACACAACAGTGGATTAGTTTAATGCATTCTCATAAACATTTTAATCACTCCTGATAGTTTGGCCACTCTGTAAATGCCAAAACTTCACAAAACCTTAAGCTGGATGCCAATTTATAACAGGAAACCCTCCATTCCAATATGGATGTTGAGATAAGTCAGGAGAACAAGACAAACACAAATTATAAGATGTAATGATATTATTTTCTCAAGGATTTGACACCTTTCCATGTTAAACTTAGCAATGAACACACTGTATCTGGTGAAATTCGGGCAGGGAGTGAAAACAGATCGAATAGTTTCAAAGATGTGATACATAACTAAGGCCAGTGCACATGTAAACCTCTTCATGAAAGCAACCTGCAAGATCCTCAAAGTAATATACAACAATCACCCAAGCTCCACACTGAATTTTTTTTGACACCAGGTTTAGCAGAATAATTAGTTCCAGCAAAGAAGTATCCATCATAGGTCACAAACAATATTATATCATCGGCCGAGCCTTGAACTTTGTTCTAGTTCATCCAGCTTATAAACCCTGAACGACGATGCTGCCATGGGTAAGTATCATAATCCTTACGATATTCATACGACAAGAATAGGTCATCAGAAGATTCCACCAACCACTTCATTTACCCACCATTGTTTAATTCTACAATGGTGATCAAACATGGTAGTTTTTTGCGATACGTAGCTGATTAGAGAAGACAAACAAAGGATGCCACTCCTACAACAGAGTTTCCTGAAAGTTTGCTAAGAGAGAGAAAAGGCACAACGTTGTTGGAGACTTGGTAAGGTAAAAGGAAGGGATGAAAGGTGTTTTGGGGAAGGAGAGAGGAAGGGGGAGTTCTAGAACTGCCTGGAATTGGCATACATCACTCTAAAGGAAAGAATAAATTCACAGGTTTTATGGAAGATTGTGGTTGAAGGAATCTTCACTTTCTTTTTGATTAGATTACAAAGGAGTTTACACTTCTAAAGAGTGTTTGTGCTGTAATAATTGAAAAAAGGGATTCAAAGTCACCCTCCCCACACCCTCAAAACCGAAATAGTAGATCAGATATACACAACTTACACAGAAAGGACTTGCAAGCATACCCACAGCTCAAATGCAGCTCGAATCAGGAAAGACTGACCTAGTGGCCTACACCCTTGAATCACAACTGAAACAATTTTATGCTTTTCAATACCTAATGAAGGTCTGATCGGCTGGTTCACTTAGCTAAGCTCAAACTTCCACGAACATAGAACCTTAACCTAGTTGCCATAACCAAACAGGAAACAGAAAACGTGTGGAGGCTTAGAAATCTTACAATTCGAGACTCCTTTTGGCACGAACGGTGGACTTCCGCCTGGATATCATAACAGAAATAAGAGCACACTTAGGCTTTTTTTTTTCTCCTTCTAAGTGAAAGTTAGAGGATTGATTAACATCTTACCAGCTTGACGAACATGTATCTGACGAAAGCCATGCAGGAGGTGGCCAAAAGAGATCAGGATAGTTTGGAAAGTATGATATATGGTTAAAGCCACACCATACATAAGATCCTCAAAGTAATACACAGCGATATCAGGACTTTGATAGCCATCATAGGTCACAAAGAGAATCGTATGATCACCCAAGCTGTGAACTTGATTCCAACAGTGTCCCTTGACATCCAACTGATAAACCCTAAAACCCTTATTCTTCCTATCCTCATGATACATATGCACTATGCAGCAAATAAAGCTTCCCTGATGATTGCACCAACCACTTCTTTTTATCAGCATTACCGCCTTCGGCAATGGGGTCACTCGCCATATACTGCACCTTCAACTCCATTGTACTATAAGTAATGGCATAAACCTTGCCTTTTAGATCAATGACATAGATTCTACCCTTGAAATCGACAATATCATCGAATTTAATGTAGCGCTTACCAGGGGGTCTAACATGGACATTACCCTCCTCCTGTCCAAGTCTTGTAGCAAGCAAATCCCCTCTATCACATAGAAAAACAGCAATACAATCATTGATAGATGGGTTACTTAAACTAGAAGCAGGATTAACAAAAAGAACCACCTTAGTAATACGATAATCACACCATTTCTTATCTAAATACAAGTCACCAACGTTGTCCTTCAATCTTAAGCAGTAACCTCTGAAAATGTCAGATACATGGAAATGGGATAAATCCAAAAGCCTAGGAAGTTTTTCGGGGAATTCTTGAATTGCAAGGGGTTTACGGAGATAGAGTTTACCTGAGTTGAATTCTTCGAGAGAAACCAACCATGGTGGTTTTGTGGGGTCCATTGATGATCGTAAGAGGAATGCAGAGTTAGCTACTAATACAAGAGAGACTGTTGAAAGTTAAGGGTAGCTGAAACGTAAAGTATAAGGTAAGAAAGGAGATAAAAAGGGTTTTTCCGATGTAAGAAAGGAAGGAGCAGATCGACGCCATTGCTTACAAACTGCCCGGAAATGGCAAACCTCGCTTCGAGTTCCGAGGCGTAAAGCTATGATTTCTAACAGTTCTCCAGGCAAATCTCCCCATGAAATTCTTGAGCGATTCTTCATCCTTTCCCCTTCCCTATATACTTCACTCACTGATGACAACTGGAAATTATAATAAGTGGGTTTTGGCTTTTGAAATCACGAAACAGAGGGGAAAACAAAGAGTAAGAAAAGAGTGAGTTTTGGGCTTCTAAAAATTCACGCCCTGCAAATGACATTGTATTAGGGGTGTGCACTTTTGGACCGGGACCGGAATTCGGACCGGACCGGAATTTTCCGGTCCGGTCCCCGGTCCATGAAAAGTTGAGATTCCAGGTTTCCGGTCCGGTCCGGACCGGCGGACTGGAATTCCAGTTTTTTTAAAAAAAAAAAAAAGTTTAATGGTTAAAAAAAAGCTTAAAACTTAAAAAGTTAGAAAGTTAAAACCTCATATTTATTGCCTTTAAGATTATTGCTTTTAGAATTATTATATTTTAATATATTGAATTTATTAATATATTTAAATCTAAGAAAAAGTTTTTTTTTTTTATAAAAAAAATATTAATTCCGGTCCAACCGGTCCAAAACCGGACCGGACCGGAATTTTTCCGGTCCGGTCCCGGTCCAAAAAATTTTTGGATTCCGGTCCACCGGTCCAACCGGTCCGGTTTTGGACCAGTGCACACCCCTAATTGTCAGTGTCGAAACCATGGGTCAATGATCAAAATCCGTCATAAGGTTTCTTCGTAAAAAAAATGGTTTCTCACAATTATCTTTTATAAGGTTGCTTCTAACAAGAAGTCCTAGATGTCTAGGTAGGGTTGGCAATCAGGTTGGGTTCGTGTTCGGGTCGATAATAAATGGGTCAAGAATCCCTCAACCCAAACCTAACCCATTTAATAAATTAGTCGAAAAACTCAACCCTGACCCGACCTATTTAATAAATGGGTTGTCCGTATAACCCATTTAACCTATTTAATCATAATTAATATCATAATAAAAAATAATTATTTTCTTAAAAAGGTAAATGAGCAAGTTCACTATTGAAAGTATGCATGTTTAAAGTTTCTTAGAATAATTATGACATATTTTAACGATATTTTACTTTTTAAAACCAAATTTTAGATTTACCAATATATTTTTCCGAAATTTTTCTATATGTATAAGTCAATAAGGTCAAATCAGGTCATTTTCAGGTCAGATTTGTTAAATTGAACCTAACCCGTTTAATTAAATGGGTTAATCGTGTCAACCCATTTACTTAAATGGATCAAAAATCTCAATCCTAATCCACTTATTTCAGGTTAGGTTCGGGTCGTGTTATCAGGTTGGGTCATCTTTCACCAGCCCTATGTCTAGGTAGTTATGTTGAATCGAACGAATTTCGTTTACAAAACTGTCCTATCCTCATACATGAGTCATGACTATACTTTTTTTAATGGTAAGAAGAAAGACTTAGTCTAGACTTTAACTCTCACAATTTCTTGGCTTTACATTTGCGAGTCTGGTACTTGAGAGTAGGAGTGCAAATCAGGGGATTCCTACATCCAAGCACCACAGTCGGCAAGATTCAAACCCAAGACTTTTAGGATCTAAGTTAAGAGTTTTGTGTTAAGTAACCAAGTACTACTTGGTTGTCTTTATGACTATTCAACTCAAGGAAAAATTTAGTATCATAAACATTATTTTGCCTTCATTTCACTACAATTTAACTTTTTTACGTTTTTCAATGCACAACTTTGATAACAAATATTTTTGAAAATAGTTAAGTCAAATTATGAAGTTTGATAATTTGAAAGAATACATACAGACGAATCTAACAAGGCCCCAAGTGACTTGACTATGTTCTTCCTTATGTAAATTTCACAAGTGATGGTAAAATGATGTTTTGTGAATAGTGTCAAAAGTGAATGTAATCCCCCGTATTTTTATGGATTTTATAAATATATTTTAATATATAATTATTTATATTTTAATATATTTTAGCATTTTAATGATTTATTTCTTCAAAGGTTGACTATTTGAAAGTCAAAAGGAATTGTTTTAATAATTTATTCAAGTCAAATGTTTATTAAAGTCATGCTTTGAAAGTACTTGAAATTGTTTGAAATACTTAATGGATTTGTAAAAGAGTTTAAATGGGCTTGAGGAACCAAAATACTAATCCCAGTGATGTTAGGAGTTCAATCATCAATCCTATTCATCACCAAACTCTATTTGAAGCCCAGTTACTTTTCCTAAGCCCACAAAAAGGGGAAACTATAAATACCCATAAACCCAAATATTTTATCCACACATTATTTCTCTCTCCTCTTTCCTCCAAAGTTTTCGGCTCCCACACTCTTTTCTTTCTTTTCTTTTCTTCCTTCCTCCTCTTCCTTCGGTGCACTCTCCCGGCGACAACCAACTCCGGCCACCGCCGCACCTCGCCAAGCAACCACTGCTTTGCCGCCGCCACCGCCACCTCTCCGGCGGCGTCCCCTTTCTTCCCTCCTCTTCTTGCTTTGGTTTGTTTCTTTTCTTCCTCCTCAAGTTTTGATTAAAGATTATGTTTTTATGTTTTGTTTTAGTACTAATTATGATTAGAGGCTTTAAATTACTGTTTTAATGGTGAATATATGATTATATAAATTATGTATTGAAAGAATAAAATTTCAGATTTGATTATTATATTTAGATTGAGTTTTAATATATCAAAGCATGGATTTTTAGGGTGTAAGAGATGGGAAAATCATAGTAGCATGTTATAAACTATGAAATTGATTTAAATTATGAATTTAAGCATGTTTAAGTATGTTAAAAGAGAGTTTTACTAAATTATGTGCTGCTGGAATTTTAAAAAGGATGTTATTAAAGGATTTTTAGGGATTTTAAATGACTAGTATAGTAGTACTATGCTAGGAAGTATAAGTAATTGAAGTTTTATTGATGGAAACAACTTTTAAATATTTGTAAGGGAGTTTTAAAGTATTTTAAAGTTGCTGGAAATTATTTGAGTATTGATTAGAAATTTATATTGGTTATTTTAGGCGGAGAATTCTCTATAAGCGACTTTTAAGTTGGTTAAAGTGGCATTCCAGTTTGTCTACACGAGGTACGTACATACCTATGTGTTGATTGAGATAGTATCATGATTTAAGGAAGGAAATTATGTTGTATCATGTATAGGAACTATGTTGAGTTCATATGTGATATTTATTATGTTAGATTTTGCATGTTTTATGCTGTGGTGTAAACATGTGGATTATGAGATTTTATTCTGAGATTTATATATATCATGTTTGTATGGAAGATTGATGCAAGCATGTTGGTTGGGAACTTTATTGTTATTAATTCACATGGGGGAATTAATATATTAATTAGCATTGGATCATGTTTGATCATTGTTCCCTTTTGTATTTCACTACTTTAAAAGGACCGATGGCCTTATTTGGTAAGTTGATATTTTTTACCTATGAAAGGTAATTGGTTGTTGGCTAGGTTCAACAAATAAGAAAGTTGGATTAAAGTTGAAAGTAATCTTGGATTCTAAGTTGTGTGATCACTTATTTAATCCTAAGATAAAAAGAGAATTGTGATTGTTTGATGATTTGATTATTTGTATTGCTTGTGAGTCATAACAAGTAATAACTGGTAATTCATGTAAAGTGAAACTGGATTGCAATAACTTTGGACTGGTGCACGTCTGAAGTATGGACAATTAGGAGTTGGAGTACATGGTGGTAGCCCATGGTTTTTTCTGGGTTTCGGGTTGATCACCGTTCCTATTTTATTAAAAGGTTCCTCGATATCGTTGGTCAATTTGGAATACGGAGTCGCGCCCGTATTTCGTCTTCCTAGGGGAAAGCTGTTTTAGATGAGACAACTCGGTCCATTGTCTATTCCAATAAAGTAATAATAATGTTGTTTAAGTTTAGTTCAGTAAAAGTTGTCTGCAAGTTATTATGTTATTATTTATTCTTGCCCATTATTTATTAGTATCATATTAGGATTATATACTTGTGTAGTATGTAGTACTCAACTTTGCTGATTACGTGCTTTTGTTGTGTATGTTGATCATGGCTTTGTCTTATTGATCCTGTGATGACCCATTTTGGTGAGCAGTATCTAGGGATCAATAGTGCATAGTCCATCTAACAGATTCGAAGATGGTGCATCATTGGGATTGGGATTGTGGAGAGCTTGTGTAGTTTTATTCTGTACTTTTGAGTTATACATTGTATAGTTGGTTTAATTTGGTTTCGAGGTTGACTTTGGTTGTTGGTTGGTTTTGGAGTTGACTTTATTGTTGACTAAGTTTATTTATAAAGTTTATTATTATTATTTTCCGCTGCAAAATTCTGAATAAGCCGATACGTTTTCACACGGGCGATAATACTTTAGTAATTCTCTATTTTTTATATTAAAAAGGTGTTTTAGAAAAGAGAGAATTATTGGGGTGTTACAAAGTGGTATCAGAGCTTTAGGTTATTTTCAAAACTATTAGGCGCCTAACTAACTTACTAGTTATTTGAATAAACTCTTAGAATTGCTCCTACTTATTCGTTTTGAAAAACGTTATTACCTTAAATTGGGAATAGGAATATATTGGTTGAAAAAAAATTTAGGTCCGAAATTTTTTTTAATTATATTGTCCGAATTTTTTTTTTAAGTCGAAATTCATTTTTTCGAATTATATGTTGGTTCGAATTTTTTTTAGTATGTCCAAATTTTTTTTTTTCAAAACTAATAGGCGAGTTTCTTTTTATTTAGTTTGATACTTTTATTATTTTTGCTATCTGAAAATTATAATTAGTGTCTGCATTATTTTATTACCTTTAAAGTTTTATTTGTTGTATTGTGAGAATGGGTAGTATAGGAATGGCATATAGGATAGAAATATTATATGCCTGCATTGAATAGTTAGTTCAGCATGTTATTATTTTTCTTCCTTGCTAACTGTTTATATTTTTCTTCCCTGCTAATTGTTACATTCTTATGCCTATGATGTTAATGGCAACTCTTTATTGTTATTGTTGGGAATTGAGTACAGGGAGAGTACTAAATATATTATTGAATATATTTATTTGTTGTAGATCCTTAATCATGTCTGTCAGAGTAGGAAGTTACCAAAATCCCATTGTAATAAGTGATGATGAAGGTGATGATAATAACTATACCAGTCTAGATTGGATTATGCGTAAAATATTAAGGTCAGAGGTGGCCAGTGATGATGAGCTCATTGTGGAGTTCGACCGTGCTAGGGGTCAGACTAAACTGGACATTTACCATGCATCCTTCAGGTATGAAACTGATTCAGAGTCAGAGGATGAAGAGCCTCAACCTACAAGGAGATCTAAAAGACAAAGGAGATACGTCGAATATTATGATGAGGACATAGATGAGTTTGAAGATGAGATCTTCGTGCCTGAACGATACAAGGAATCTAAGGACAAGAATGATAATGTGGTACCTTAGGTTACTATTTATATTTACGATTAGAGAAAACAATATAGTATACTAATATAATAATGTTGGATAGTTGGCCAACCGTGATTAGAACTGTTTTATAGTACCATTGTTTTAGGAAAATATAATGTTATAGTAGCAATTATTTAATAATACCCTTTTGGAGGAATAAAAGTTAATTATTTATTTATATGAGTGAGCAAGATTTTATTTTGGGCACCTGTTGGGAATCTTTTATTATTTAAATTTTTATTATGTGATTAAATTCTTGTTTGTTCTACTTATGTATTCTGATGTGAATATTTTCTTCATGGATGATTATGTGGTTACTAGAGAACATTTTATGTTGTACTTGGAACTGTTTGAGAAATTGTTTGTTGATGCGATTTTGGTTGATCAAATCAAATGTTGCCTTCTTAGATTGACACATAAGATATATTGAAACCTAAAGTAGAGTTATATTACTTTCAGGTCACGAAGTAGGATGGCTAACAACAACGACCTAGATGATGCTATTCGCCTTTTGGCGGAGAAACTGACTCAGATAGAACTGAGCGTCCCGATTCTGCTGGGGACATGTTTGAGAGGCTAGCCAAAGTTAAACCACCATATTTTAAGGGGCAAGCTGATCCTACCTTTTTGGAGAACTGGATTAGGGAGTTTGAGAAACTTTTTAGGGCTGTGAACTGTCCTGAGAATATGAGAGTGGGTCAGGCTGTGTTGTACCTTAAGGATGAGGCTGATTTATGGTGGAGGGAGAGTGGAGCTAGACTGAGTGCTGTGGAAGGATTCGATTGGAATGCTTTTGTGATTGCCTTGAGAGGAAAGTTTTACCCTGCGTTTATGAGGAAGCAGAAGGCCCATGAATTCATTAACCTTAGGATGGGTACTATGACCATTTCTGAGTACTATAGCAAATTCATAGCACTGTCGAGGTTTGCACCTGAGGTAGTAGCCACTGAGGAGTTAAAGGCTCAGAGGTTTGAGCAAGGTTTGACTGATGAAATCCAGCTGGGGTTGGGTGGTGAAACTTTTTCATCCCAAGATATTGTTTATGGAAGAGCCGCCCACATTTATGGTCTTCAGTCGAGGCGTGATAAGAAAAATGCTGTAGTGGGTGAGAAAAGGAAGGATTTCAATGCTGGAGGAAATCAAAGTAACTTCAAGAAGAGTAGAAATGGGAATGGGAATTTCCAAGGGAGAAATAATCAGGGCTACAACAATAAGGGTCAATCTGAGAGAGTGTACCACTGTAAGAAGTGCAGTAATAACCATCCAGGTAAAGACTGCAAGGGAGAATTTGGTGACCTGTAACTACTGCCAGAAGAAGGGCCATAGGGAGTATGAGTGCTTTGCTAAGCAAAAGAAAGGGCAAAATGGCAATGGGGGTAGTAACCAAGCGAGGTCTGGATTTAACCAGTCAGGAAATCAGGGTTCAAATTCGGTAGGGGAACAGAACAATCAGGGGAGCTACAATAAGCCTGCTAGTGAGAGCAACCAGAACAAGGCTCCGGGCAAACTGTTCGTGATGAGTCGCAATGAAGCTGAACGATCTGCCGAAGTAGTGTCTGATACTTTTTCTATTAACTCCATGCTAGTTAAAGCATTATTTGATTCGGGGGCGACTTATTCTTTTGTTTCGTCGTCTGTTATTAAAAGTCTGGGGTTAGTAGATTTTGAGGTGATTGATTTGCCTGTTAGTATACCTACTGGTGAGACCATAAGGTGTACCAAGTTGTTCAGAAATTTACCTATGAAGATAGGAGATTGTGTCTTTTCTTCTGATTTGATAGAGTTTAATCTGGGAGACCTAGATGTAATTCTGGGGATGGATTGGCTAAGTTTATACAAGGCCAAAATAGACTGTGAAGTTCAAAAGGTAGTTTTAAAGAACCCTTTGGGAAAGTTGACCTCATATAGACGTTTTGGGAAGTCCAAAAACTTTGGGGTTATTTCCGCAATGCAAGTGAAGAAGTAGATGAAGAAGGGGTGTGAGTTATTTTTCTGTAGTGTGCAAGATGTGAGTAAAGAAGCTGGGGTAAATATTGAAGATGTTCCAATCGTGAATGAGTTTATGGATGTGTTTCCGAGTGAGATTTCGGGTATGCCACCTGCTAGAGCTGTTGAGTTCACCATAGACTTGGTTCCTGGGACTGCACCTATATCTAAAGCACCCTATAGAATGGCACCTCCGGAGATGAGCGAATTGAAGACGCAGTTGCAAGAGCTGTTCGATAAGGGTTATATTAGACCTAGTGCATCACCTTGGGGAGCTCATGTGTTGTTTGTTAAGAAGAAAGATGGGAGTATGAGGTTGTGTATCGATTATAGGGAATTGAATAACGTAACCATTAAGAACAAGTATCCTTTGCCTAGGATAGATGACCTATTCGATCAATTGAATGGAGCGAGCGTGTTCTCGAAGATTGATTTGCGTTCGGGGTATCACCAGTTGAGAGTAACTGATAAGGATATACCTAAGACTGCATTTAGGACTCGTTATGGTCACTATGAGTTTACTGTAATGCCTTTTGGGTTAACCAATGCACCTGCCATATTTATGGACTTGATAAATAGAATTTTCCATGAGTTTCTAGATAAGTTTGTGGTTGTATTCATTGATGATATCCTGATCTATTCGAAGAATGAAAAAGAGCATGATGAGCACTTGAGTATTATATTGGAGACGCTTAGAAAGAATCAATTGTATGCTAAGTTTTCTAAGTGTGAGTTCCGTTTGAAGAAAGTAGCATTTTTGGGTCACTATGTGTCTAAGGAAGGAGTCTCTGTAGATCCTGCTAAGATTCAAGCTGTGAGTGAGTGGCCAACTCCGAGGAATGTGTCTGATATTCGAAGTTTCCTAGGTCTAGCTAGTTATTACAGAAGATTTGTGAGAGATTTCTCGAAGATAGCGAGACCCATGACCAACTTGATGAAAAAGGAGTCAAAATTCGAGTGGAGTGAGAAGTGTGAGGAAGCTTTTCAAATTTTAAAAGAACGTTTGACCTCCGCACCTGTTTTGACCCTGCCTGATGGGAATGAGGGATTTAAGGTGTATAATGATGCTTCAAAGAATGGTTTGGGATGTGTGTTATAGCAGAATGAGAATTATTGGGGTGTTACAGTGAAACTGGGTAAATTAAAACTACTCAGTGAGTAAGAAGTTGGTTTGAAATTTTCATATGTTTCATCAAAAACAAATTGAACTCAACAAATATATATACTTAGAAATTGAAGTTGATATTAGACGTGGAGTGTGTGACTCTTAGTTTAGGGCAAGTGTAGACACATATTCGTGTCTCCCCATTTTAGCACCCTATAATGATACATGCCATCATCCTAATTGGTATGATCTAAAAGAGAGCAATCCGAATAGCTAAGCCCAAAATCATTTTAAGAACGTAAAGTCTATAATTCAATTTGTTTAAAAGGTTCTGCGCACAGTTATAAAAACCCCACTGATTATTCATTATAATTAATTGTATTTTGAAGCTCATTTTCTAGAGTCCAGTTAATTATAATAATCATATTTCATCTTCTTGATGAATGATTTCCTAATTGAAATGATAATATTTGATTAAAGATAAAAAGAATCTTTTAATTTCGGTATAATAAATAGAATCCAACCAGATTTGTGGTTGCGCGACGCACGACATGTGCGTCCGGCGCACCAACAGTGCGCACGCACAATATCGAGAAAATCATCGAAATTCAGAAGTGCATAGCCGATGCGCGCCGCGCAACGCGGATCTTATCTCGTTTATCTTTTTTTCCTAAAAATAGACCTCGTTCCATTCGGTTTCGGGACATGACTTTCACACGAAACACATCAAAACACAACCTTTAATCTCCATTCAGTCCAAGCTTCAAGATTGTTCCTCCTGATGATCGTTATTCAAGACCCATGTGAATAAGGTATATTATTAAGCGTCCTTAATATTTCAATTTATATTTAATTTCTTGAAGTTACTAACAAGTTTTTCATGATGTAGATCATTAAACAATTCATGTCTTCTTGTATATTTTTTCTCATAATCTCTTTTCCTTTATTATAGTAGTCATATATTCATGCCTATGTGTTTATTGGTTTCATGACTTTCATCACCCTTCATATCTTTATTTTTTCTAATCAAAGACCCAAATAAATATTTCGACATTAAAGCCAGATAATTTGGACAATATATTAGGGTCCTAGTACATTGATTGCTTAAATAACATATCACAAAAGTTAGTCTTTTGCTTGTTTAATAAACCAACATAGATTAATTTCTATAATACATGAACATATTGGTTGGTTGTTTATTTGCGTAAAACTATAACATGAATCGTATTAACTAGAGGCCAACCACACGCGAATTCGATTCATGATCATATTAATCTCCTCACCCCTGAGCTGAGTCTTTAGCTCATTGACCAATTATGAAGTTCTGACGAGAAATCTACATTAGATAAGTCTATGAGATGTCCCTATGGGTTACCTAAATATCCAATTAGGTTTATGAGCCTTCCTTTAAAGAATTGTTGACGACTTCTATGTCAAAACGAATTTCAAAATTAAAACCATTACAATGAGGTAGTCAAGTCTGCGCTTACACCATGTAGGCAATAAAATATGCCTACAATTAATGGACTTCACTGGGAAGGATTCAAAATTTAATTTTTGATGAGTGGGTGAAATTCGAAAAATGCGATTCATACTATTTCTATGCTTTTGAATAACTTTACTGATTTGCATATGCATGACTATTCTTCAGAGCCATAAGTTCTAGTCCTTGATGTACTAGCACATGTTCTATGTGTAGGACCACCCTAGGGGATCGGAGTTTGTACTTTGTCTCTTCAGAAAGCTTCTTAAGCGATAGTGCTTGATCTAAGGGCGTTTAGAAAAAACCAACCTGTTGACTAGCCAACCTGCAACAAAGAAATCGGGTATTTAAAATTTTTAATTTTCATGAGTTGGGTACCCGCCCCAGGAGAAGAGGCAAGAAATGGGTCGGGTAACAAGCCGCTTGTTTTGGTTAAGCGGGTACCCAATTACCCCATAAAAGCCAGTTTTTAATATCTTATTTCCTAACTGCTGCTATCAACTCTCATTCTCTCAACTTTTACGGCCCGTTTGGTAAAAGGCCATAAATGGTGGGAATGATAATGCATTATAGTGTAAATTTGTACTAGAAATCCAATGTCATTACTTATGGTAATGCTACTCCATCCCAAGATATCCATTTTCTTCCTAAAATCTCATTACTATCCATTACCACTTGGGAAGGTGGTATTATATGGTAATGGAAATTTATAAAGGGAAACCCATGTTTTGTGATAAAGTTTCATTCCCATGGTCATTGACATGAGAACTTTTTTACAAATTTACACTAAATTTCATTACCATTACCACTATTTATGACCACTAACCAAACGGGGCCTTAGGGTTTCTTTTACTCTCAATTGTCGGCATATTCAGTTCTTTTCACCCTATTCTCAGTCTCTCTTCTCCCTCCATTCATCTTCTTCTCCAGTCACCGCCACTTGCTCTCTCTTCGAGCACAAGTACTTTTCTCCCTCCTCTCAATTCGCCGCCCTTGAGTAGCGTTGCACTCAGCTGGAAACTACTATTGCGCAAGTTGAATATGATAAACGCCAGCTTGAATTCATCTCAAATTCATATGCTAAATCATACCTTTTTTGTAATTTTATTTTATTATAATGTTTATATGAAAATTTATGTGAGATTTGCTTCCTAGCCCCTAGGTGGTTTCTACATCCACTTCTTATTTTTTACGAATTTGTCTTGCGGCTTTTATTATTTCGAAAATTAGTGTGGTTAACTAGTTATAGCATCAGAAATAGTAAAGTGTTGAAATTAAAGGCATAATCTGACAAAAAAAAACAATGGCAGTGGGCATGTAATGGTGTTTTAGGATGGGCTGGCAACTTGGCAGTAACAGTAAAGCAAGGAATATGCCAGTTAATAAATCAATAACTTTAGTATGATTTTTTCCAAGGTACCTTGTGACCTGACCCGAAAAAATCGGGTACCCGCAAATTGGGTACCTAATTTTTTCGAGTCGAGTCATGGGCTGAGTTCTCAACTACCCGCAAATCGGGTATCCAATTATGAAGACCCCTAGTTGAATCTTAGTCATAATCAAATCCACCCAATCAAATCCATCTAACAAGACCCCACTTAACTATGTTTTTTCTTATATAATAATACAAGATAGCTTAACAAAGTTGGTTGATAAATATTGTAAAAAATGAAAGTAGTGCAATTAAAAAAAACAAGTAGTAGTAGTTATCAATTATGATATAATATAACCAGTATAGCAAACGACTAGAAAGATGGAGCATATTTCGTTACACATCCAAAATACGCCCATCAGCGATGTCTTCACCAAAATATTATGGGTCCTACTGAGTCCTGAGTTCCTGACGTAGAATGTTTCAAACTAACAAGAGCTTTATCCAGTTCCTTCTCCAACTTTTCATTAATTCAACCACTTGAGTAAGTTCACTGAGTAACTTCATCTTCCTTTCGAAAGTTGGGTTTTATCCTTCTCCATGTCCGTCAAAGAATCAATCAGAGCCTTGTTTCTGTGGAGAGCCAAAGCCTTCTTAACGGAAGGCACAAGCCAACCTACGGAAAAACGCATAAGTTGCAGGTCACACAATGCAAAGCTCAAAAATTCTGCTTCGCAATCATTCAACGACCTTCCAGAACGACCTTGGAGAATTTGTATGACCCTTGCCAATGATTCTAAGGCCCCGGCTACAATGTCACCATTACGTGCTGCACAGTCTTCAATTATGTTCCCATGAATTACCCAAATCTTGCGCAAAATTTGAACTAGATCAGACCTAATGTTTAGTTCATCAAATTTAGTTCTTGAAGCCGTGCTTGCAGAGTTCTGCTCAAAGCATTAAGCACAAAACCATTCGAGTCATAGATTATGGAATAAGAAAGAGACGGACATGATAAGGCTAGTCAGAAATTCTGATTAATACCTGACTTCGAAAGTTAACTGAAGCCCTAGTATCATTGCGTGCAGATGGACCAGTCTCCACTTCCAAGGCTAATTAACCAAAATAAATGAAAGAAAACTACAAAGAAAAATAATAATTCATAGGTATAACTTATCGAACATATTACCTTGATCACATACATACTCCTGTGCTGGATGTCCACAGAGGGAAAAGGTTTTACTCCTTTCCTTGGTTTGAGGCTCCAAAGAGGAGCGTGATACATTTGCATTAAACAATAGCTCTAATTCAGAATCTGATTCCAGTTTATCCTCGGACGAAGACCTGCACAAAGAGAGTCCTTAGCTTTGAAAATTTCAGCATCATCCAAAGCCATCTGATAACCTTTAGTCATATGCTCCAAAATACGAGCAACAGAGGTACAAGAAGCTGAAGTTTCTTACTAATATTGGTCTATTTATAGCACTTGCCCTTCCCTTTAATTTTCAATAATAGCATTAGTTCGAAAATCTCCAATTATCAGTTCTACAACCTTAACAGAGCTTTTTACCTTCTACTTACGATTGTCCCAATCAAGATTCAAGTTGTTAGCCATAAAAAGTGGAAGAAGCTTGACGGTGATAGATACTTCATTTAGAGGAGTGACATCATTTTGTGAAAAATGATATCCTCTGCTCTGCAAGGCAGGGGAGTTCTTGACAAGATAGCCAATCTCAAGAAAAGAATAAATGGATCTTATAGTTCAGTTAGTCAATTAATTGCACTTCCTATGGCCTTCCACAGTACTCAGGGATGCTTAATTAGATTTAAAAGAAAAGGTTACAGAGACAAGAAAAAGGTATATTGTGCTAGCCCATAGGCAATATTAACATTGGTCTAACAGACTTGCAAGCATCAGCACAACTCAATCTTACTCAAATTACATAATTCTAAGGGGAGAAAAAGCCCCTGTCAACCAAAAGAAGTGAATTAATATCAATGCATTCCTTTGATCAATCCAATACTAGTAATGGTTTGGGTCATTCAACCAACTGAGAGAAAATTGCCCAAACATTGAACCTTAACCTAGATTCCGAAATCAAACAGGCAACCCTCCATTTCAACATGGGTGTTGACAAATGACAATACCCAGAAGAACAATAGGCTAAACATAACCTTTTTTTTTTCCTTTTTGGTGGAACGTTAACTAAGAGTTTGATACCTTACCATGCGGGACTTGTATCTGATGAAATCCACGAAGGAGGTGGCCAGAACAGCTTTGAATAGTGTGGAGGACGTGTTATAGAATTAAAGCCAATGAACACAGAATCCTTTTCATCATTGTGACCCAGGAGATCCTCAAGGTAATATGCAATAATCCCCCAATCTCCATACTTAAAAAGTTTGACATCAAGGTCAGGTGAACGATGAGTAGAAGATGAGCAAGAACCTCTACAGAAAACAATGCAATTCCCTCTCCAACCTGGGAGATTCTTAATTGAGGCAAAGAAACATCCATCAAAGGTCGCGAACAATACCCTATCATTGCCTAAGCATTGAACTTGGTTCCAGCGCTGTTGCTTTTCATTCAGCTTATAAACTTTGAACATCCCTGGATAGGCATCATCCCTACAATATCTGCATGCCAAGTAGAGTTCACCACATGATTCCACCAACCACTTTCTCCTCCCACCTCGTTCTTCCCCGGCAATTTCTTCATACACAATATTCCGCAAATGCAAGGAATAAGTAATGGAATAAACATCGATTAACTACGTAAATCATGCCATTAAAATTAACAACATCATCAAATTTTATATTCTTTAAAGGAATTCCCACTTTTTTCCAACCCTTCTTCTTCCCCAATCGAAGCGCAAGCAAATCTCCTCTACCATACAGCACAATAGCAGTGCAGTCATTGATAGATGAGCTAGAGCTAGAGCTAGAACCAGATGCAGGATTCACAAACAAAACAACCTTCTTAATACAACACTTTACCCAATTACGATCTACAAACATATCTTCAACATTATCCCTAAATCTAAAATAATAACCTCTATAAATCTCAGAAACATTAAATTGGGAAATATCTAAAACCCTGGGAAAAGTTTCGGGTAACCCTTTAAAAACAGTTATAGAAAGGGGTTTCCGAAGATAAAGTTTACCTGAATTTAATTCTTCAAAAGTAACCAACCATGGTGGATTTGAAGCATCTGCTACAGCAGATTGCAAAAGACAAACAGAGGATGCAACAAGTACAAGAGATTTTCCTGGAAGATCATTACAAGAGATTAAATCCGACGGAGGCAAATCATTTATGGGGATTTGGTAAGGTAAAAGAGGAGATAAAAGGCTTTTTTCAGTAAAAAACACTGATTTCCGCCATTTCTTGCAAACTGCACGAACATGGTACACTTCGATTTTCGAGGCGTGCGACTATGGCTTCCAGTAGTTCTTGCGGTAGTTTAGACCATGAATTTCCTGCGTGAGTCTTCATCTTTCTCTTCTTAAGCTGCAATTCTTCTGCCACCATAACCTCCTCAACTTCCACTTCCACTTCCACTCAGCCTGCAATTTTTGTAATAATTGGTAATTTACCAATGTGTGCTCTCTCCGATATCCCCTGCCCTTTGTTTTAGTACTACGCCCTTTACACTTTTTAATGGCTACGTTTTTCACACTTTACGAGAGGCATGATTTTAAACCTTAACTAGTTTTTAGGCCCGGGCTTTGCCCTAGGTAATTATAGTTTTCATTTAGAATTTTTTGTCAGAAACAACCTTTTAAAAGTGTCATTTTGTGAGAAACAACCTTATAATTTTTTTTTTATGATAAACAACCTTTAAACTCTATTTTCTTGTCAGATCAGGCCCCTCAACCATTTTCCGACATTGACTTGATTTTTCCGACGTTGACTTTTTTTACCCCCCTTCCCTCTCTTTTTCCCTCCAATTTCTTTCTCACAAAAAAAAACCCAAAAAAAACATTCTCTCTCTCCTCTTTTTCAAATGTCAGCCCCCATTTGAATCTCCTGTGAACTTGCCATTTCCTCTCCTTTCTTTCATCTCACCATGGTTGCACAAATAATTCAGCTTGTTGCCATTAACCAGTAAGAAACCATGGCCCTCCAATGTTGTTAACCTAAGAAAACTTCCCCCCCAGCTTGTTGCCATTAACAGTAAGAATGGAGACAGAAAACAGAGGCGATAGATTTGGGAGAGAAGGAAATAGGATGAGCAGCAATTACTGCGTTGCAGCACCGGCGAGAAGCACCGGAACAACCATAGCACTAGTGGAACAACCAACCCTCCAAAATGCCTATAACACCCTTTTTTTGCTAGCAATTTTCAATCCTATGGATGCAAAATTGCGAGGCGACATTTGCGGCTGCGGTGTTTAGTGGCAGCGTTCAGCGAGGGTGGAGGAGAGAGAATGAGGGGTGAGGCTGGAGGTTGGGGTAGGTTGGGAGGAGAAGAGAGGGAGCAAGATATTGTGTGAGAGAATGAGGGGTGAGGCTAGGAAAGGCGGCGACAAGGATGGCTCTGCCCTCGGCTTCCGGCCAGGTGCTGATACGGTGGCTTTTTGTGCGAAGGAGAAGGCGAGAGGGAGATGCTGCGTGAGAGAATGAAGGGTTAGGCTGGGAAGGAAGGGAAAGAGAGGAGAGAGAGAATGGTTTGAAATAGGGTGGGTTTATAAGAAAGAAGTTGGAGGGAAAAAGAGAGGGAAGAGGGGGTAAAAAAAAAGTCAATGCCGGAAAAATCAGGTCAATGTCGGAAAATGGTTGAGGGGTCTGATCTGACAAGAAAATAGAGTTTAAAGGTTGTTTCTCACAAAAAAAAAATTATAAGGTTGTTTCTCACAAAATGACACTTTTAAAAGGTTGTTTCTGACAAAAAAACTCTTTCATTTATTAATATTTTACTTTGAAATGATAACATCAAATATAACTTGGTTTAGGGGTTATGATTGTAGTATATAAACATGAGGTCACAGGATCGAATCTTATACATGACATTTTCTTATCTTTTTTTTATTGTATGTGGATTACATATTGTAAAGCACCTAAGGAAGAGTGCCACTTGGCACTGTTCCTTGTTTAGGAACACCTTTTAATATATTTGTATAGATATCTTGAGTTTTGTATAAAAGAAAAGTATAAAAATTATATATTTGAAAAGTGAACATTAAGATGAATCAAACAAGATCCCCTATGACTAATTTTTTCTTTACGTATATAATTAAAGGTCAAAGTTGTCATGTGAATAGTACCCATAAGTAGAATGTAGCAAATAAAAAAGACGAATGGAGTAATCTCTATTATATATGGGAACTCTTGAGGATATTGGTGTCCACCCTCTTTTACCAATATACCCCTAACTAAAAAACTAATTACAACTTTATTAATTATTAGGCTTTTTAAGAAAAAAAAACTGAATGCGTTAAAGAGATGGTGAACAGTTTCTAATAATCTTTAGCAACTACGGCTATGTTTAGTTCACCTTATTTTTACTGATATGAACTTATCTGATCTGATCTAATCTGATCTTAACTTATTTTTTCTGATATGATCTGAACTTATTTGATCTGATTTGAACTTATCTTTTATAAAACATATTATTACTAATATTATTATTACTTTATATTTCATTACTAGTATTACTATTACTATTATTTTATTACTATGCACAACTTTTAATAATAATAATAATAATAGCATAATTAGTTTTTTTTTTGGAAAGAACACATAGTATATGAACATACAATTAAAAATAAAGGAACACGTATTTTAAGCTAAAAAAATATATTGTTTATGGTAAAAAGAACATATTCTTCATGTCTAAGGTCTGTTTATAATATAATAAAAAATAAAGGTAGTAATAAAAGAACATATAATGATAATAAAAAAAGAATATATATTGAAAGAGCATACAAATATATTTAAAAAACACATTCTAAAAATAAAAGATACATGTCCCCTAAAAAAAATTAAAAGATAGATGTTATTTTTATATTGATGACATGTTTGGATTTAACTAACAATATTTTTTTTGTTATATCAATCAATTGTTCTTTTTTCATTATAAATAAACCTATAAATATATATAATCATATGATCTTTAACAAAATTGTTAAATATTCTTCTTATATCATTGTCTTGTTCTATATAAACTTTGTTTTTAAAGATAAGTTGAAATCTCGTGTAGGGGGAAATTTGAAGGTGATGCCAACACCATTAGGTTATCCCGTGCTACTCATGTTTTATATAAACTAGTAGCATATACTTTATATTATTCTGTCAAAATTGTTAAAAAAAATAAACATCATATACTATTATCATGTTCTTTACATGTACCACATCAAAAAGAACATCGCATGTCAAAATTGTTAATTAGAACAAATATAAAAAAGAACACGTACAAATGCCAAAATAACATTATTCTTCTTGAACACAAATAGCGTGAAATAGTGATATCAATGACATTTATAATAATAGCAGCGACATTAATAATAATTACCAATATTAATAATTAATAAGTACAACAACGACAATAATAATAGTAATCCTTTTGAACAAATATACTAGTAAATAGTAGCAATATAAATAGTAATAGTAATCGTATAAAGTAATACTAATAATAATAGTAATAATAATAATAACAATAACAATAATAATAACAATAATAATAATAAAAATAATAATAATAATAATAATAATAATAATAATAATAATAATAATAATAACAATAAAATAATAATAGTAATAGTAGTAGTAGTAATAATAATAATAATAATAATAATAATAATAATAATAATAATAATAATAATAATAATAATAATAATAATAATAATAATAATAATAATAATAATAATAGCGTTAGTAATACTAATAATCATAATAATCATCATAATAATCATGATACAAATAACAATTATAACAACAATAATAATAACAATAATAATAACAATAATAATAAGTTTTTAAATATAAGCATGATATGAACTTATCTGATCTGATCTGATCGATCTAATCTAATCTGATATGATCAGATCTTAAATAAGCAAAAATAAGGTGAACTGAACATAGCCTACATTAACTTAATTTCATCAATTTTTCAAAAACAAAAAAAATATGCAAACAACGAACTGCCTTTTTCCTCATCTTTCATTTCATAATATGCAAAATCTCTCTTTCATAATATGCAAAATCTCATATTGTTTGAGTTTATTAGATATTTGCTTTCACACGCACCCATTGCATGCAGATACTATTATATATGGGAACTCTTGAGGATACTGGTGTCTACCCTTTTTTCACCAATATACCCCTAACTAAAAAACTAATTACTACTTTATTAATTACTAGGCTTTTTTAAGAAAAAAACTGAATGCGTTAAAGAGATGGTGAATAGTTTCTAATGATCTCCAGCAACTAGATTAACTCAATTTTTCAAAAACAAAAAAATATAAGCAAACAACGAACTGCCTTTTCCTCTTCTTTCCTTTCATAATCTGCAAAATCTCTCTTTCATAATATGCAAAATCTCCTATTGTTTGAGTTTATTTGATATTTGCTTTCACACGCACCCATTGCGTGCAGATACTATTATATATGGGAACTCTTGAGGATATTGGTGTCCACCCTCTTTTACTAATATACCCCTAACTAAAAAACTAATTACAACTTTATTAATTACTAGGCTTTTTTAAGAAAAAAAACTGAATGCGTTAAAGAGATGGTGAACAGTTTCTAATGATCTTCAGCAACTAAATTAACTCAATTTCACCAATTTTTCAAAAACAAAAAAATATGCAAACAACGAACTGCCTTTTTCCTCTTCTTTCCTTTCATAATATGCAAACACTAGTAGAAAAAACCTCAATTGCTCCGGTTTTTAAGGCCACAAATGCTCCGTATTTGACCCGTAGCAGACGCCATACGAGCATTTGGATGTTTTACAAATGCTTCGGTTGTTAACCGGAGCATTTGACTATCAAATGCTCCGGTTGTAAGATAAAACCGGAGCATTTGACTAACAAATGCTTCGGTTATTAAGGGAAACCGGAGCATTTAGTAGTCAAATGCTTCGGTTTTTACTTAACAACCGGAGCATTTGCTCTGGTTTTTTTATTAAAAAAAATCGCATGAACATCCAGGTAGCAGCCCAGCACTACATAGCCAGGTAGCACCTCCTATTAGACTGCCACCTAGCACCAGTAGCAGCCCCACATTACACAACTAGCTAGGTAGCACCAAAAAACTAAATCAGGTATTATATATTCTGTACAATACAAATAAAATAAACAAAAAATTTATTAACCATGATTAATTAGAATCAAAGTACATGAAATATATAATACAACTATAATCACTTGTTCCTTAACTACATATATACAAATACAGGAAACCATCTTACGAGCAAAATCTTCAAAACGCCATCTTTAACACACCAAATAAGCCGACTTCAAAACACCATCTAAAAATAACAATTAATTAATAATTTGGCTAAAATAATAAGATGCAACGAAACTAAAAAATTAACCAAACTAACATCTACTCCCACAATCCCTTTTCAACCATCATTTTCAAATTATGCAAAAAAGTGTTAAGAATGCAGATAGAAAAGCTACAAATCCCACTATAACTATAATTGTAAGTCTGACATAAAACAGGTGTAAAATGTCACGAAAACACCAACCAGTGCATTATAATTTCACTCTCAGGGAAACCCCTATAGAAGGATTGATTAGAGATGCTTAGAAACGTGGAGAAGCTCACACACGCTTACCTTTCCCAGAAACATATTAAAGTAGACTAGATTTTCCATGAAAGAACAAAAGGTAAAGCAACGGAACAACAGTATCTCATTACTCAGTTAAAGAGAGAAAAAAGTTGACTTTTATAAGTAACACAAACCTGCTCACTCAAAAGAAACAAAAAGTTCCATTTATAGAAGGAAAATGTTTACATTTTAACTCAGCCACAAATCACTTAGAAATTGCGACTTTTAAGTACAGTTTACTTCACATCTTTACAAAACATTAACACTGAATAAAGGAGAGTTATTTCAACTAAATTTCATAACTTATCATCCCAAAGCACTTGCAACAGTGAGAGTGGTGAGCCACAGTACCGTTCAGACCTTAAGGCTGTTCTTTCTCATGCACAAGTAAAGGTCATGCAATCCAAGTCTCACACAGTCAAACCACGTGCCACGTCAGTGATAATAACAAACAATGATGACATTCAAACATGTGCAAACAAAAGGAACCTCTAGCAAACACATACAAAGTTGAGGAATTGATATAACTTTACCTGACAAAAATAAAGAATGAACAACGGATGTTATGAAAATTGAATGAGCCTTTTGCCAACATAAACATTGGATATAGTGTTATAGAGCCTTGGGAAGATCACCATAGTATTGAAAGTACACAACCTGCAATAAATAGTTAAATACAGATATTAGTACTCAGAGAAAGAAATGTAGACAACCTGAAAGGAGAGTTGCTTAACAAAAGGTGATTTGGAGTATATAAGGATAGAAAATAACACGATTATACTTTAGAGACCATGGAAATATATCAGTCAAACCATATTATAAATGAAAGGTGAAAAAATACATCTATGAGGGAGTAAAATAGTATCTTTTGCAAGTGGAACAGTAAATCTGAGTGGTGAGGGAGTAAAACGGTCATATAGTATGGATTGGAGGGGTTATATTTTTTTTAATCTATTATCAGGTAAATTATAGGGATATTTTTGGATAATATGACCCGGAAAAGAAAGTATGAGAAAATATCAGCATTTGGAGGAGAGGTACCTGAAAATTGAACTCGCCAGTTATCCCATCGATGTTCAATATCTGCAAAGAAAGGAATTATAAGTTATATAGTGTCTGTTCTCCCTCTTTCAATGATCTCAAACCTCAAAAGTCAAAAGACAGTTCCATTTGTCTCAAACAGATATGGACCAAGCAAGTGTGATTAAATTGTTAATCTACATTTATGTGGTGCAGAGCAAACGATCTCCATAACTACAGAAATCAGACCTGCAAATGTACATTACCTTTCCTAGGCACCACCTAATAATCACCTATGGTAGTAGGCTACTGACTTGGGGCAGTTTCATGGTATGGCAACAACCAAGGCTTAACCCACCTCAAAAGCATTACCTCATTCAATCACAAATCAAGCACTCTCAACAAACAAAATAAACACCTCACAAAAAAAAGAGAACATATCAAGTTATCAAGAAGAGAATTTGATTTCTAATATATCATTAGTTAAACATGAAGGTAGTGCTTAAAATACTTGACTATTAGTGAGAATTGCTTGGTTATCCTCTTTAAATCACTTAATTAGAAATTAGCCCAAAATTAATTAAACATCTAACTGAAAAAATGCAGCTTACAAAAGCCAGAAGAATGGAATATCTTCTGTCAAAATGCCAGTCAAGAAAATATTTTGGACACTTCGTAGCACAGGCATACAAACCAACAGGCTCCCTTATACATAACATCACATGACCAAATTCAATCCTTGCAAATATTTGAAAAGGATATGTATAAACACACGTTCATTAGACCCATTCTTCTGAACCTTAAGAAAATACTTTTGAGCATGACTACATATCTGCAAAAATCATGACCGACCAGCTCAAATTAGTAAAAGAGGTACTTGAATAGGCACATTAATTTGATACTAGAGTAATACTGGCTCATCAACATCATAGCCCACAAACAAATACAATTCAATATATACTTCATGGTTCAATGAGCAGCTATGTCATTGCTTATGAGCCCGAAAGTCGCAACAAGTTGCTCCCTCAACAATATGACTCAAAAATAACGACAAAACAAAGTCTATCAATTACAATTTGGATCATTAAAATTTTAAAAAATGCATGTTGAGAAAACCTGGTGATGAATATTGTATCACAATTGAGTTAGATTGTAACTCTAGTTCATATGCTGCAAATAATTGAAAATTGATTATATAGATAAAGCAAGCAACAAATACTTTCACACCTGGAGCTTCTTGACCAGTCATTGCATCTACACCTAGCAAAATTTCAATAGGATTTGCTGTTCGTTTCACTCCATCATTGCCTTGTCAATCTGCCAAAACTGAAGTATCAGCTACGTCCGATTTATGAAGTCAACCATGTAACAAGCAATAAGACCAAAAAATTGCAATAAAAGGCAACACCAGCTGAAGTCTTCTGGTGGTACAACTATGACAGATCCATATTCTTGTTTTCGACCTCCGTTAGACCTTGGTTAGCTATCTGATCTCTGAAGGTTTAACATAAATATCTGCTGTATAGACAAGTACATCCACCTGTCATAATCAATTTTTACACCAATAATCTTCAGAAAAATCCAAATCGCATAGCTGCTAAACAAACTGTAAAGGCAAAAAAGTAATAGGATAAGAACAAATATTTTGTATTCTATACAAGCACAGTGCAAACTGGTAATAAAAGTTTTCAAAGAAGAGAAAAAAGTCCAAAGGAGCAACACAACCTGTATCCGTCCTTCCATGGGAATATGGAGTCGTTTTTTGACAAATCCTACATCATTAGTGATAAGAATTATTATTATTCTGGCCATAACTACCATTGGAAGCATATTATCTAGAAGTTCTATAGATGCATAGTAGATTAAGTAGTGATGTCCATCTACACTGGTAGCAGAAAATGGAAGTTTCAGGATTTTGGCGAGAAATTTTCCCCGGTAACACCATGAACAGCAAGAAAGCCATCGATTTTCTGACCAAACAAAATGTAACATTAAGCGTCCAAAGGAGCCATTAGCTATCTCAGAAAAACAATAGACGAAAGCGTGCAGATGAAAAAGCACAAACCTGATAACTACCAAAAAGGATCCGAGTGAGCACTCTCAAGGGGTGGATCCCAGTGAACTGCACAAGCTTGGTTCCCTCCACATTTGTAACATGTGCACCAATCAACATAAATCAATTTTCAGTGTCTGCAAAGATCGAAATCAGAATAAAAGGTAAAGGGATAAAACTAGTGCAATATAAGGTCATACAACTGTTGATTACGCTGTGTAAGGTTTTGATATCCCACGAACTTGAAGAGTGGAAAAGAATTAGTGAAAATTGTAATGATGGTGTCAGTTCTTACTATCGCAGAGCGATATCAAGAAGCATATCTCTTACAGCGTATAGATCATTTGCTTGACGACAGTTGCTTACAACTTTGGTTGTTGATGAAGACTTGTAGTGAGGTTGCCCTTTAACAAGAGGCCAAAATGATGTTTCAGGAGTTAGGAACGAGCTATGTTCCCTCTCTTTATCCACCCGGTGTCCTCTCTCAATGAGAGAAAAATCAAACAGTGTACATCAATGCCTTTGGAGAGCGAAGTGTATGCAGCAGGAATGCTAGAAAAATTCCTATGCTCCATGCTCATTAACCTGGGTTGGCCAACAGGGGAACTAATATCCGAGCTTCTTGAATGCTTGTTGCGGGAAAGGGGCAACGAGGCTCAGAGTGAGAACTGAGGGATCTATCATTGAGTTCAAAGGATTTTTGTTCTTTTTTTTTTTCAAATCTTTACACCTTTTTGTTTATTTTGATTTCATACAAATGAAAAAAAAAAATCATATTTTCAATTTTTTTGGTTCATGGGAGGGAAATGGAGGGACTTGTAGGGTATATTCATTTCCATATAAGTTCTGGTCAGGAATGCATAAAAAGAAAAAAAAATCCGGTGGATAACATAAAGTCATAAACTGAGTCGAAACTTCTTTTTAATTTCTACATTTTGAACACCATAATTGTGCAGCCAGTAGGAGCATCGGACGAATGAGAAGAACAAGAAATATTTAACCATGTAGTTCCCTTAAACCAGTCTAGGAGAAAAAAATCAAAAAGGAAAAAAGAACTACTTGTTGCTGTAAGTCAATAGAAAAACTTGAATGAAACGCCACAGAAAGGCCTACATGCAATCATGCATTCGTATTACAAGGGATCTCAAGTGAACAATTATCCATAGATTCATTTACAAATCCATTTCATAAAACAAAATATCCCAACAATCTACAACTCAAAATGTTTGCAATGTAGTCCCAGAAGTTCTGCAAATAGTGAACCATAAGTTAGGATCACTCAACCAAAACTAATCCTACTAACTTTGTGAAGAAAAAAAAAAAACTAAATTTCGCAAACAGACAGAAAAATCAAACATCGATATAAAGAACAATGAAAACAAACCTGGACAATTTGCGCACGAGCGAATAAATCGCAACCATCAATAACAATATTAAAGGTCATAGCTTCAATATGAAACAACGCCTGAATCTCGTTCGAAATCAAAGTATCTTTCAACGGTTTCGAAATACGAAAATTCGAAAGTGAAATAGAATTTTCCGCTTCATCCTCTTCCTCTGCCTCATCCATTGGCTTTTTAGGCTTCAAATCAACAATAGGCTCAACTAATTCAGAGTCTCTTCTTCTCCTTTTCCCCTTCTTTATCCGTCTTTTTATTGGTCTTTATTTTCTTCTAGAATCTAGGGTTTCATGCTTCGTGGTCTTGATTTTCTTATCAGATCTAGGGTTTCATGCTTCTCTCTCTTCGATTGGTCAATGTTTTCTCTCTCTTCGATTGGTCAATTAGATTAAACCCTAGAATTAATTCGAGTAGTTCAGAAAATAAAACCTGAAGGAGTTGATGATTGAAGAAACAGCAAGGTCGACGCTGAGGGAGGGAGTAGCGAGGTTGATTGATTCAACCAATTGAACTGCGGCGGAGGGATGGACGACGTAGGGATGGACGAGGGGGGGAGTACAGTGCGAGGTTTCATTTGAGAGAGGGTTCAATTGAGAGAGCGAGGGAAAACAATAGAGGAAAGGACTGATGAGGATTGACGAGGGTCGAATATTATTTTAGTACGTACAGTGCAAGTTTCATGAATTGAGAGAGGGTTCAAATGCTCGGGTTGTCAACCGGAGCATTTGACATCAAATGCTCGGGTTGATTAATCAACCGAAGCATTTGACATCAAATGCTCGGGTTGATTAATCAACCGGAGCATTTGTGAATTTTTATATTAAAATTTTCACAAATGCTCGGGTTGATTAGTCAACCGGAGCATTTGAAAAGTAGCAAAAGTTGTTTTTTCCACTAGTGAAAATCTCCTATTGTTTGAGTTTTAGATATTTGCTTTCACACGCACCCATTGCGTGCAAATAAAACTAGTATGAGTAATACCAACTCTAGATTTAATTGTAAGTAGTAATTCCTAATGTAATTTATGGCATAAATTATATATTTATTACTCCTATTATCCTATTAACTTTAGTCTATCTTCAACCTTCTTTTAGACAAACAACCATAATATATCGAGCAATAATACCAGCGTTACTGGCCGCGTGATCGTAGGTTCTGGTGGCCTACTCGTAATGGGATCTTCTCTGTGAAGTCCTGCTACTGGTTAGGTAGGCTCGGACATATGCGAGCTTGGCACCTTCATCATGGTGTGCGTGATACTGACCTGTGAAAGGAGGTTTGGGGTATTAACGGGCCCCCAAAGCTAAAGCACTTTATATGGCGAGGATGCAAAGGAAGTTTGGGTGTTTGTGATCGCCTTCATGCTCGACATTCTGCAGCGTCCCCCGCCTGTCCAATCTGTGCAGACCCTAGAGAGATGATTATCCACGCCCTTTTTGATTGTTGCCAAGCAAAGACTCAGCGAGCATATTTACTAATTTGGTGGCTGAGGCGCCAGCTTCTTCGTTTGTGGATCGCTTTGAGTGGATTGTGGACAAGGTTTCAAGGGAGGAGGTACGTACTCTTTGTGTTCTAATGTGGGCAGCCTGGTTCTGTCGCAACAAAAGAGTTTTTGAGGATGAGCTGGTTGATGCTTCAGTGGTGGCGAGCCGCTTTGTGAAACAGGTCGAAGATTATTGTTGCTACGCCCAGGAGGTATTCAAGCCAATGGGTGCTATGTGCACGTCTGCTACAAGCTGGAACCCGCCTTCTATGGGGCGAGTTAAAGCTAACTTCGATGCGCATATTAATCCCAATGGGGAGGTTGGTCTTGGTGTCGTTTTTCGTGACAACCTGGGTAGAGTTTTGGCTCTTGGTGCGAAGCGTGTGGCTGCCTCTTGGGATCTTTGGTCTTCTTTGAGACGATGGCTCCAAGGTATCTTTGTGGACTTGGCACTTAGATTCGGGTTTGACAATCTCTCTCTTGAAGGTGATGCTTTAGTGGTGGTGAATGCGGTAAAGCACGCTAGTGATGGCTTATGTCCTTTATTTCGAATAGTAGATGATATTAATAAGATGGCTAGGGAGCTTAATTTATTCTCTATTTCTCATGTAAAACGAGCGGGCAATACTGTAGCCCATATGTTAGCTCGTTGGGAGATTATATGTAACTCTGAACGTATATGGTTTGACTCCTTTCCAAAGTATTCAATCTTTGGTGGAACTCGATTTAATATAATCTCCCCCTCCCGGTCTTTTCCTCTCAAAAAAAGAAATAAAGTCCTAATCTGCAACTTTTTTAGTACGTTACTATACATTCGGGTGTACCATGAGTATAATATATATACCCAAAAATACATTTAGCCCTAAACTATTTAATTTATTTTTGCTTAACTGAACTTATCTGAACTTATCTAAACTTATTAGATCTTATTTGTTCTTATTAGACCTTATCTGAACTTATTTTGTGAGCGTGTCATTTCTTATTTTTGGAGTATTGAGTTTATCTCAACTTATCCAAACTTATTAGACCTTATTAGTCCTTAGTTAAACCTTATATGAGCTTATTTAAACTTACTTTTTCTGATAAGGACTGAAAAAGGTGAACAGAACAACTATGTATTCTTTTTCTCATTTGAATCTCTGTATACCCTACTTAGATGAACACTTAACAACAGGATAGTTTTGGGAGTACCATACTTAAGATACACCCATGTGTATGATTAAAGTTGTATAACTATAATAGATAAAAGGAAAAATTCACAAGAGGGGGCCCAACTATTACCCATTTTCTTTTATAAATCCCAACTATAGATTATTCCCTGCAGGTCCCAACTTTACTATCTTGTGATTTTCATAGGTCATGAGTTACTTATAACCGGTTTAGAAGGTAAGATTTAACGTTTACCATCTTCGAACACTTCTAGCAAGTGACTGAGACCTTTAAAATGGGACCAACGTTTAAAAATCTTACCTTCTAAACAAGTTATAAGTAATTCAGGACCTATAAAAATCACAAGATGGTAAACTTAGGACCTGCAGGGAATAATCCATAGTTGGGACTTATAAAAGAAAATGGGTAATAATTGGGTCCCCTCTTGTGAATTTTTCCTAGATAAAATTAGTCCATGATTCATTTGGTTGAATCCGTTAAATAAAGGGTTGCAAGTTTTGGTTTCGCATTGGTTATTTCTTCTATTTTCCATATTAAGTTTTGCTCCAAACATTTACATTTTTGGAGCAAACTCATATTTGGACAGTTTCTCTCTTTGTGATCTTTGGCCTTGAAGTTTTAATGTTGTTTGTTATAGTTTGGGTTGAAGACAATCATATTGTCCAGTTACTTATAATTAGAAAAATGTTCATACAAAATTATATGAATGATAGTGATTTTTCAAAATTATCGAACATTAGATAATTATGAGCTAAGATAAGAATAAAGAAGCAGGGTAAGGGTAGAGACTAATTAGGCTCTATTCAACTTATTTTAACTTATTTTAGAAAAAAGAAATAAGATCATATCAAATCAGATAAGATAAGATAATATAAGATTAGATGAGATAAGATAAGTAGAACAAACTTAAATAAACCTGCCTAATTATAATATAGTTGATATTATCTTGTACTATATGCTTCTTGAGCTTTAAAAATGGCTCATTATATATCATGTGATTTTATAAATTTAACATGTTAGATGTTTTTTTGTTGGCAATGCAGTACAAAGTTATTATATTTTTTTTCTTGTATTTGGGAGTTTCTTGCTATAGACACAAAAATGGTGTCTCTCCATTGAGTACTCAATGATGAAACATACCGTCGTCCTAATTGGTCTGGTCCAAAGGAAGAGTTGTCGAACGAGAAAAGCCCAAAAGAATTTCGAAAATATAAAGTCTATTTAGTTTAAAACAATCCAAGCCCAATTTTCAAGCCCAATTAATTAATTATGATAATTAATTTTATTTTTAATATTTTAATATTAATTATTTTTGATAATTAATTTTAAAGGATATTTAGAAAATCATATTTTTATTCCTAAAGATAACTGGTTTCGGATTTCAATGGATAAACTTTAGCAAAGGATAAAAAAGACTTTTCAAACAGTCAAAAACTGGCCAGGAACCCAGTGCGTGCGACGCACAATCTTTGAGTCAAGCGCACAATTTTTCTTTATCTTTTCGCTCCGTTTTCGGTTTCCTTTGCCTATAAATAGCTCGTTTCTTCGAACAACTTTTCATAATGCTTTCCTACGCTTCAACACCTCGATAACCCTAATAACAAACACTCAAACTCATATTCAAACACATTAAAATACATTCACACACATTCATACCTTCAAATTTCCTATTTCAAACTTCAAGATTGCTCATCCTAGAGGCCGTAATACAAGACCCAGGTGACAAAGGTATAATTTTGAGGGTCAATTCCAATTTAATTCCATTTTCACTAACAATTTACTTGTCACAATGTATCTCTTAAAGGAATTCACGCGTTCTTGTACATTCTTCTCTAAATTTCCTTTTTTATGGTTTTTCACCATATAGCCCTGACAAATCCAATAATTCACCATGTACCCTCGTTGTTTAAGAAATTCACCATATACCCCTGAGTTTCCAAAAACGTTTACCATTTACCTTTTTTAACAGACGTTAACTCGCCGTTTGCCTTTATTTACGACTTTACCCCTATTAACATTTTTTAACGTTTCCTCTCCCTCTTTCTTTGTCTCCCTCTACCCAAACTACCACCATCACCACCACCCAACCACTTTTTCTCCTTCCTCGCCACCCCCACCAACCGGGAACCATTTTTTCCCCCTCCCCTTCCTCCACCCCCGAAAACCGAAATGTCGCGAGAAGAAGAAATAGAGGAAGGAGAAAAGATTTGGCATGATTTTTGGCATCATCTTGGCTCAATGGAACTGATGTGGACTCCTTTTCTTTCGCCATTGAAGTTGTTGGTTAATGGAAAGAGAAAGTGGGATGATGTGAAGTTGTAGTGTGCGCATGGGAGGAGGGAGAACGTGTGTCGGTGGAGCAGGTGCAGGGGAATTAGAGGGGTTGGCGAAGGAGGAGGGTTGGTCAGCACACCGTCGACCTACCTGTCGGGGAGCTGATCACCGTTGTGAGCAGCAGAAACGATTAGAGAATACTAGACAAGCCGACGTTGGATGAGTTTCCTGGTATGACAACTAGAGTCGAAAAATAGGTGGCGCAACTACGGTGGCGTCGGAGAAAGACATATGCATCTGCGACTGGTGGTTTTTCGATGAGAGGGGTTGCCGAGGGGTTTCGGGATTGGGGGAGGATGAGAGGGAGGGGGAAGTTTTGGTTGCCGGAAAAGAAAAGCGGAGGTTTTGAGATTGAGGGAGGGTGTGGCTGGTGGTGGTGGTCTAGGTGGATGGCTCTCTTCTCTCTGTGTTTTCAAGGTAGTGGGGAAGGGGAAGGGGTGGTTTTCAGTAGGGTAGGGTAGGGTGGGAAGGAGGGAGATATTGGCTAGGTGGTGGTTTAGGTAGAGGAAGAAAAAGAAGTGAAAAAAAAATGTTTTTTTAGATAATTTGGGTTAATTAAGGTTAATTAGATAGGGTTAATTATAGAATTAAAGGTATAATTAACAGAATTATCCTTAATGACTACTGGAATTAACTTCTGTTAGTCTAAGAGCATTCTGTATATTTTTTCAAAAGTCGGGCATATATAGTGCATTTGTGAAACAGTGGGGTATATGGTGAATAATCGAATTGTCAGGGATATATGGTGAAAAAACCCTTTTTTTATATTTCTTCTATCTATTATTCATGATTTTTTTTAAAGGCAAGAAAGGAGATATATTGCTTCAAAACAAACACACTATACAGCCTAAGTGCTGATGAGGGTGGCAAACCTACTAGTTAGGACTCCCACAACAAGCCACACAAGCATACACCAAACAGAGTTCAAAATAAGAACTCAAAAACAACTATACAAGGCTAAACACAATTACAAAGAATCAATCCTATCTCTATCTGTACACTTAATTTTCTTGCTAAGAATTTGAGAAATTCTCGCCTTTACACAAAATTGAATATGCTTGACAGTAGCAGAGACCACTGGAACCTTGCTGGACCATAGGGCATCATTCATAGCCTTCCAAATGTTGTATATAATAGCAACTAAGGCAGCAAAAACTACAGTTCTTTTAGCTTTCCCCCCTTTAAAGTTCATGTGAATCCACTGAACCAGTCCAGGAGTATCTGGACAAGGGAGTCTTATCCCCAACCAGCTTTTAATAGCTGCAAAATAGGTAGCACTGAAGCAACATTCAAAAAATAAATGTTCAATGGTTTCAACAGCATTCTCACAGATGCAGCATTAATCACTAGAAGCAACACCTATCTTAACCAGTCTGTACCTAGTGGATAGTCTATCCTTCATTGCAAGATAGAAAATAAATATGTGCTTAGGAATTGAGTACCTTTCACACTCCAGCAGCCCAGTGAACTTTTGCAACAGGTGGCAGCAGGTCCTTATAAACCCTTTTAATGATGTATTGAGTCCCACCATTTTTCCTAATAGTGGGGAGCAGCCCATCTTTTACCTTGCATATACATTTCCAGATCCAGCTAGCTAAATGTGGGGGATGATAATCATGCCAGTTGGTCTCTTTAATGTAGACTGCGTGCATTCATTTGACCCATAGATTGTCAGCTTTCTTTTCAATAGCCCAAACTAGCTTCCCTACAACATCTTGGTTCCAGTATAATAGATTCCTGATGCCCAAACCCCCACAATCCTTAGGAAGGCAGACAAGGTCCCATGCAACTAAACCATGTTTGTTGCTATCTTAAGTGCCGTGCCATAAAAAGTGAAGACATACATAGTTGATCTTCTTAATGACAACTTTAGGCAAAATAAAAACCTGGCACCAATATACACAGATGGATATAAGCACAGAGTTAACTAGTTGAAGTCTACCACTATATGATATGTGCCTACTGCTCCACACTCTAATTCTAGCACAAATCTTTTCAACTAGAGCCTCACAGTCAGCTGAAGAGATTTTCTTGGTCTGCATGGGGACCCCATAATACTTAAAGGGCAGTCTTCCTAGTTTAAAACTTGAAAGCTGTTGCACCCTGGTCATGTCAGTTTGAGACATCCTAGTACAATAGATTTCAGCTTCTCAGGACTGACACAGAGCCTAGTAGTCTCTGAAAAAAGTTTAAGGCCACCAAGGAGCATGGATATAGATTGCACATCACCTTTCGAGAACAATAGGAGATCATCAGCAAAACATAGGTGATTAATCCCAATAGACTTGCATCTAGAGTGAAATTTGAACCCAGGGAGTGAACAAACACTTTTCAGGATTCTTGTGCCATACTCCATATATAAAGTGAACATCAAGGGAAAGAGAGGGTCTCCTTGCCTGAGCCCTCTCTTTGGAGTAAACAAGGGACTGGGGGAGCCATTCAACATCATAGTGAATTGGGGAGTAGTCCCACATAGCATAACCATTTTAATGAAAGTAGGTGGAAAGGTGAGAGCCATGAGCATCTCCTCAATAAAATCCCACTCAACAATATCGTAGGCCTTCTTAATGTCAAGTTTCATCAAACAGCAAGGTTGTCTTTGATGTGGTCTGTATATCTTGACCAAATCTTGGCACAATAGGATATTATTAAGGATACTCCTACCTGTTACAAAAGCTTCTTGTTGAGGAATAATCAAAGAAGACAGAACAAGGTTTAATTTTGTGCACATCAGCTTTTGTGATGCATTTATAAACAACTGAACAACAGGCAATGGGCCTGAATTCAGTTACACTACTAGGGATTCTCACTTTTGGGACCAGAGTGAGGGTAGTAATATTGAACTCACTAAGAATCTTTCCAGTTGCAAAAAAAATCAAGCACAGCATGAGCAACCTCAGATCCAACAATCACCCAGGTTGCCTTGAAAAAACCACTATTATAAACATCTATTCCAGGAGGCTTGTTACTAGGAACAACCATAATCATAGCCTTTACATCATCAAGGGTGAATTAGCATGTGAGCATCCCAGTCAAATGATCATCACATTTCTTCCCCAATCCACTATATGTTGTAGCACAACAATCCTATTCTCTAAACATGTCCCCAAAAGCTTATGGTTAAAGTCCAAAAAGGCTTGAGTCACATGTTTAGGATTAGAGACCCAGACACCATCCTGATTAAACAAAGCATTGATAGAATTATGCTTCTGCCTAGCTTTGATGTTGTTGTAAAAGGCCTTAGTGTTTTCATCTCCCTCTTTTAGCCAGTGGAGTTTTGCTTTTTGCTGGAGAATTGCTTGATGAGCCCTCCAAAGTGTCCTGAACTTCAACTGAGCCTCCTTTTTAGCAAGGGCAAGAGTGGGATCCCTAGGGAACAGGCGCATCTGCTCCTGAATATTGGACAGAGAGGCCTCAACTTCCTCAACTTCTTTCTGTAAACTATAGATGCTACTATTGTCCATATGCTTCAGCATGGGCTTCAAATTTTTGAGTTTTTTCATTACTCTAAACATTTTGCATCCCCTAACTTGCATATGCAACCCTTGAGTCACAAGGTATCTTGGACCGAGAGTTATGTATCCAAGTGATTAAAAAAGCTAAAAGGTTTCATCCCCATCACCTGTTTAAAAGACCTCAAAAAAATGATCAAATTCCCCTTCAACATCAGTGAAAATATCATGCCAGCTGGCATTAGCCATAAATCTGTCAATTTTTGACAGGACCCTATGCTCACCCTCTTGTTTGTTTGTCCACGTAAAAAAATCTGCCAATAGCCTTCACATCATTGATTTTCCAATCAGCCATATAACTCCTCATACGGACTACAACAGAGCTTTTCACTGGCCCCCAATTCTCTTATCAGTATGCATGATAGCATTAAAATCTCCTCCTATACACCAAGCTTCAGTGCCCTTTGCAGCTATACGTCTTAAGTCCCTCCACAAAGCCTCCCTTTCAGCAATCTCATTAAGGCCATACATAAAAGTGCACAAAAAAATCACTTGAGAGCTATTGACAAAGCCTACAATGAATGATCTAGTCAGACATCTGGAGAACATCTAGAGTAAAAGCATCAGGTTGCCATGCCACAATTATCCTACCATTCAAATGATAGTTATGGTTACTTATGAAATACCAGTTAGGACATAAGTTAATGTATAATTTTCCAAGTTTAGCAACCTTAACCTTTGTCTCAAGGAGACTAAATAGCTGGATTTTTTGGGTAAGTAGCAGCTTCCTCACTTTGGCTTGTTTCTCGATGCTATTTAGCCCCCTTTTATTCCATATGAGGATGTCATCCATGGGAGGTAGGGGACTTCCTCCCCTCACTTTTATCCTCATGTGTACTACCTTCATTACCATCAAAATCTATGTCTTCCAAAACTGCAAAAGAATTCTCAGTGTCAATTGGTGGAGCAGGCTTATCCTTGATTCTGGGAGAAGGAGAATGTCTCTTATTCACCACTTGAAAACCACCTATGGGACCATCATCCTGCCTCTGAGGAGCAAGATCCACCACAGAGTCCATCACAGAAGGCTTCCCTGCTTGATAAACTTCCTGTTCCCTAGGGACCCACTTCTTCTTGGCAATCTTACCCCTCTTATAATCAGCAGCCTGATGACCATACCCTTTACAAGAAGTATAGAGAATAGGCTTCCATTCATACTCAACATGTTGTTCAATCAAGATGCCCTTCTCATTTTCAAAAAATATGCTCTCTGATCTACCTTGATCTCCACTAACACTCTAGCAAACATTAATTTCTCCTTATTCCTAGTGGCCTGATCCAACCTCACCATTTTTCCAATCAACCTCGAGATTTTAGTTAAGGTGTTTTCCCCCCAATATTTGATGTCTAATTGAGGGAATTCGACCCATATATGAACAGATTTCAAATCATCTTTATGGACCTCCATATCAGCAGACCAAGGTTTCATTATCAAAGGTTTATTGTCAAAAGCGGGTCACCATTGATGACTTTAAGCATACTATCTTGACAATTAAATATAATCAAGAAAATACCCCATCCTAACACAACAATTTTATCAAGGAAAAATTCCCTAGAATAAGTCAACCTTTGGCCAGTCTTCTTTAATTAAGGATAACTACTCGAAACTCCTAATTAAGTTTAATTTGTAACCTCATTAACTTTACTTAGGTCGCATTAAGTTATAACATGCAACAGTAGGTAATTGCAGGTTTTACGTGTTGGAACATTTATAGTTAAATGTGTTCGTTGATGATATGTGATGATTATGTTTCGATGTTGTGGTGTAATGAAACGTAGTGAGAAAGAAGAAAAATAACGAAAAGGCAAATGTAGAGCGCTCGCTCTCAGTAGAGCGTACGCTTAGAGGTGGCAGGGAAATTGGAATTAGAACCAATTCCTTGACAGGGCCATAGAGCGCTCGCTCCACAGGGGAGCGCTAGCTCCAAGTTTGTCAGTTTCTCTGACGAAGCATTTCTTTCGTGAAATGGTGCATGTCTTTTCATATGAATGGTTGCGTGTTTTCAGTCTTTTCTTCTGTAAATCTTCCCTAGTATATAAAGGAAGATGTCACATATGGAATGGGAGAGATTCATTCACATACTTGCCTAAGGAGATTTATTTTTATATTTCTCTCCTTGTTCATAGCAAAGCACATCCTTCAAACACATTGTAGTGTATGTAGTTTGTCATCAACCAAACTCCATAGATTCTTCTTCGTATCTCACAAGAGTTTACTGTGAACCTTGTTAATCCTAGTGGGTCGGTAAAATTCTTGTAGGAAAGCGTAATACTACGTGCTTGAAAGTATCATCCGGTTTCCCACAAGATACATATCCTAGATACACATATAACAATCTACAAGAACTGTAACTATTAGTGATGGCTTCCTTAAAAGAGATGACTACTAATTTCCAAAAATTGGAAAAGTTTGAAGGGATAGGATATCGCCGTTGGCAAAAGAAGATGCATTTTCTGTTGTCCACGTTGAATGTGGTTTATGTTCTAAGCACCCCGATGCCACAATTGCTGGAAGAGGGGAAAACTGAAACCCCGGAGGAGACTCGTGCAAGAACAAAGTGGGAGAATGATGACTACATTTGCCGGGGCCATATCTTGAACGCGATGTTGGACACTTTGTTTATTCTTTAACTTTGGGATGCTCTTGAAGGAAAGTACATCGCGGAGGACGCATCAAGTAAGAAATTTATAGTTAGCAATTTTAATTCTTACAAAATGGTTGATGGTCGTTCCGTTATGGAACAATTTCATGAGGTTCAACATATGATGAACCAAATTAGACAACAAGGAATGGTGATGGATGAATCGTTCTCGGTTGCATCCATCATTGACAAATTACCCCCATCTTGGAAGGACACTAGGAATTCTTTGAAACATAAGAAGGAGTCCATGTACTTGGTAGATTTGGGTGCCCATCTCCGTATTGAGGAGGGCATCCGGTCCCAAGATGTCTCTAAGGACCCAAAAAGTGGTTCGGTTTCTTCTATCAATATGATGGAAGAAGGGCAATACAAGTGGGACTAAAAAGTCTAAGAAACGCCCATGGAAGTCCAACAAAAATCACCCCGGGAATGATAAGAAAAAGGGCAAGGCTATGTCTTGTTGGGGGTGTGGTGGTTCTCACATGAAGAGGAATTGTCCCTCTTTGGCAAAGAAGAACAAGGATCAACCTAAGGTTGATCCTCATCAAGGTCAGTTTGCACATGATGTTTCTTTAAACGAGGAAATGAATTTTATTGCAATGATTTATGAAATCAAGCTTTGGATGATGGGTCGGTCTTGTACATGGGAAATGATTCTACGGTAAAGGCAAAAGGAATAGGCCAAGTGGAGTTGCTCCTCACTTCCGGGAAGACTTTGACTTTGTGAGAAGTTGTGTATGAACCCGAAGTTAGGAAAAACTTGATGTCCGGAGGTTTACTAAATAAGTACGGCTTCAAAATGGTGTTTGAGGCCGATACGTTTATTTTAAGTAAAGGGGGTGTATCTATAGGACAAGGATACTTTTGTAATAATATGTTTAAACTTTCTATTGATAATAAAAGTGTGAATTCTATTTACATGGTGGATGTTTCTTCTCTATGGCACAATCGTTTATGTCATGTTAATTATCGTAGATTATATGATATGTCTAAAGATGGTTTAATTCCTAAAGTTGACATGAATGTAGAGAAGTGTAAAACATGCATGTTAAACAAAATTACAAGAAACTCTTTTCCTAGTGTTGAAAGGTAATCAAACAAGCTTGAATTGGTGCATAGTGATTTGTGTGACTTTCATAGCACACCATCTTTGGGAAATAAGAAGTATTTAATAACCTTCATTGATGATTTTTCTCGATATTGTTATGTGTACTTGTTGTTTTCTAAAGATGACGCACTTGATAAGTTTAAGATTTATAAAACCGAAGTTGAATTACAATCTAATTTGTTGCTTAAGCGATTTCGGACTAATAAGGGTGGGGAATATTATGATCCAACTTATTTTTCATCAATTGGAGTCATTCATGAAACAACCGCTCCGTACTCACCACAACAAAATGGGATTGTGGAACGGAAAAATAGGACCTTAAAAGAAATGGTTAATTCCATGTTATCTAACTCAAGTTTGAGTAATGGGTTTTGGGGTGAAGCCATGCTAACGGCTTGCTATATTTTTTGAATAGGGTTCCAAATAAAAGGAACAAGGTTACCGCATATGAACTTTGGTTTTGCAGGAGGCCTTATCTCATTTACCTTCAGGTTTGGGGTTGTAGGACAATTGTAAGGTTACCGGAACCTAAAAGGAAGGCCTTGGGTGATAAAGGAATTGATTGCATATTCATAGGTTATGCAGAGCATAGTAAATCCTATAAGTTTTATGTCTTAGAGCATAATGATTTTGTCTCAATACACTCAATGATTGAGTCAAGGGATGTAGTCTTTGATGAGAATCGGTTTTCATCAATTCCTAGACCAAGGGACTTACCAAGCACAAGTTCAAACGTTGATATTGATCTTCCTAGTATTTCAAATCCTATTACTTCAAGCGAAGTTGTTGATGCTAGTGAAGATCATGAATCTCCTTCAATTCCTGAAATTAGGAGAAGTAAGAGAGCAAGGAAAGAGAAGGACTTTGGCCCGGAATTCCAGCTTTATTTAGTGGAAGGATCAAGGTAATCTCTTTGTTCTCAAACACTTTATTGTTTTAGTGTTGAGGAGGATCCTAAAATGTTTGGTGAGGCTATGAAGTCTCATGATTCGGCTTTTTGGAAAGAGGTCGTGAATGATAAAATGGACTCAATAATGGGAAATAATACATGGGTCTTGGCTAATTTACCGCCCGGTTGCACACCACTCGGTTGTAAGTGGGTTTTCAAAAGGAAAATGAGAATCGATGGAACCGTTGAAAAGTATAAGGCAAGACTTGTAGTCCAAGGCTTTAAACAAACTTATGGTGTCGATTACTTTGATACATATGCTCCGGTGGGAAGAATTACCACCATTAGGTTGTTAGTGGCCTTAGCGGTTATTCATAATCTAATAATTCACCAAATGGATGTCAAAACAACATTCCTTAATGGTGAATTGGAGGAGGAAGTGTATATAAAACAACCGGAGGAATTTATTGTCCAAGGACAAGACAAGAAGGTGTGTAAGCTTATTAAATCTTTGTATGGACTTAAACAGGCACCAAAACAATGGCTTTAAAAGTTTGATGATGTTGTCTTCGCTAACGGTAACGGTTATAAAATAAATCAATCCGATAAGTGTGTATTAGGGGTGTGCACAAACCGGTCCTAGTATTAGAACCAATTCCTTGACAGGGCCATGGAGCGCTCACTCCCTGAAGCAGCGCTAAGTCCACAGGGGAGCGCTAGCTCCAAGTTTGTCAGTGTCTCTGACGAAGCATTTCTTTCGTGAAATGGTGCATGTCTTTTCGTATGAATGGTTGCGTGTTTTCAGTCTTTTCTTCTGTAAATCTTCCCTAGTATATAAAGGGAGATGTCACATATGGAATGGGAGAGATTCATTCACATAATTGCCTAAGGAGATTTATTTATAGATTTCTCTCCTTGTTCATAGCAAACACATCCTTTAAACACATTGTAGTGTATGTAGTTTGTCATCAACCAAACTCCATAGATTCTTCTTCGTATCTCACAAGAGTTTACCGTGAACCTTGTTGATCCTAGTGGGTCGGTAAAATTCTTGTAGGAAAGTGTAATACTACGTGCTTGGAAGTACCATCCGGTTTCCCACAAGATACATATCCTAGATACACATATAACATTACGCTGACGTGGCATTGACAGTTAGGGTTTTTAATTTCTTTTTAAATTTTTTTCCTTATCTCCTCTTATCCCATATAAACCCCTCTTTCTCCTCTTTCCTCTGCGAAACTTCACCCAATCTCTTTCATATCCTCTTTCTTTCGTTCGTCCTCCATTAAAATTCACCCCTCCTTTTTTTTTTTGAAAAAAGATTAACATTGCAGCAAGATGTCAGCAAGGAAAGCTAGTTCCTTTGGCTCTGGTTCCTCGTCAAGCTCAAGGAGGGGGCTTCATGAAGTTAAATGTAATTGTGGGAATGATGCTGTGATTAGAACGGTGAAGAACGACCCAAATTCTGGTTCCAAATTTTATGGTTGTCCTCTATGGCCTGTAAGTTCAATTGCATTAGGTTGTTAATTTTTTTTAGGGTTTTATGTCAAACTTTAAGGATTTTTCTAAGCATTGGTATGTCTTGTTATGTGTTTGGTTTTTAGGATACAAAATGTGACATGTTCAAGTTGATTGATGGTAATAATGCAATTGAGGAACTTCACTTTCAATTGTTTGAGAAGGACACCACCATAGTAGAGATGGAGGTGGTTATGAAGTATAAAGATGATAAGATCAAGATATTGCAAAGGAAGAAGGGGAGTTTGGAAGAAGAAGTTTGTGGATTGAGGGATGAGCTAAGCCAATCTAGAGTTGACATTATGAAAGCTAAGACAGACAGGAAAAATTTACAGTTGGCCCTAATTGTTGTTTGTGTTTTGTTCATTAGTATGTACTATCTTAAGTAGACAATATCATGGGAAAAATTCCCTATGATGATGATGTATTGTATGATATAATGATGTTATTTATGCTATGTTTGGATTGAATGATATGAGAATATATGAATTTTGGCTTCATTTCAATTGTTGCTGAAAATACAGTACATCAACAACTCAACTTTGTGCTCAAAAGACCTAGGGCAATCAGCCAAATACATAGCGCACCTTGCCAAATAAATGTTTGCACAAAAAGGAACAACACCAAAACACCATCCACTCCAACAAAACTAGTGTAATTACTGTTTAGTCAAACAAAAAAAAGACATTAATCTACTGAGTTGGATTCAAAACTGTAGAAGCTTGACTTGATTGTGGATCCTGAGTTACTCTTTCACCAATGACCTGCATTTCCAGAGGAAATAACAATGAGAAATTGAACAGAAGAAAATGGATCAAAAAATGTGACATTATAAACTTACAGGAGATATGGGATTTCCATCACCACAAAAAAAATACCCACACCAACAGGAATCTGCACAAGAAAAAAGTTTGTTAATGAGTTTATTGTTTCCTAATGACTGATATAACCTAAAAGGCTAAAACACATGTTCATACCTGATTTCTTGCCCTCCCCCTACCTTTCCCTCTTCCTCTTCCTCTTCCAGTTCCTATTGCATTGTTCCCAGCTGAACTATAAGCCCTTACCCTTCCTGTAGTAACACCCCTGCCAGCCCCTACACCACCTAGGACACCCCTGCCAGCCACTGACCACCTAGGACTCCCTTGCCAACCCCTGCACCAGCATGAACACCCCTGCCAACCACTTCACCACCAGGAGCACCACTACCTCTTGCTCTCCCAGATCCACTTGAACTTCCCCTACCAGTTGCTTCACTTCTAGATTCTCTTTCCCCTAAAATCATCTTTCTTCCCCTGCCTAGCTATGTTGGTTGAGCTGAAACTGAGTGATGTAGGGGTTTTGGTTGAGCATCATTGTTTGGTGTAGCAGTTTTGGGTGTGGTCTCTTTCCTGGGCCTCCCCCTTGCCTTCTTAGGTGCAGGTTCAGATGGTTGTATTACACCTTTTTGTGGACAACCTCTTTTATTATGACCTTTGGTTTTGCACAAAGTGCATGTCATTTTCATGCCATGTCTGGATAGTGTCCATGGCCTCTTTGGATCCTCAAAGGGGTCTCTTATTCTGCTTTTTCTAGGCCTACCATGCCCCACTTTGATGGGAGGGGGATCTATCTTCATTTCTAATCTTGGCCAATGCCTCTCTCCTTCAATTGGAGGTATTGACCCAGCATATGATTTCAAATACACTTCAGTTTTGTAGCACTCATCTACATAAGCCACTGCTTCATGGTTAAGGAAGAATATGCATGCCAAAGCATGGCAACAAGGGATTCCCATCATATCCCACTTCTTGCATGTACAGGTCTTTGCATCTAAGTCCACAATCAGCTGGTCCAAGTAGTATCTAACATTAAAAATGTGTTCTGTTGATGGGAGAACATCACAGTTTGATGCATTTGCTTTCTCTTTTTCTAATATAGACTGAATCCTAGGGCACAATCCAGAATTCTGCTTCTCCATTTCCTTTCTCTTGTTGACCAATCTTTGCATGAGTGCAACTCTTATGTCCTCCATCATGTAAATCAAATGCTTAGTCCTAGCATTGATTATATATCCATTAAAAGTTTCAGCCATGTTATTAGTGATGGCATCACTTTTAATGGATGTGTTCATGAAGGCTCGACAAAAAACCTTTGGATTATAGGCCTTGAAAGCATGGGCAGCATCAGCATTTACTTCCTCAAGCTCAGCCATATCATCATTATAGTCAGCTAGACTATATGCTTTGGCTATCTTCCAGAACATGGGTTTTATCTCATCTCCCCTAAAGTTTTTATGCCGGTGGGCAAACACATGACGAGCATAATGTCTGTGCTCTGCCTTAGGGAGAATATATGCCACTGCATTTAGGATAGCCTTAAATATGCAAATATGTGTGTTACATAAATAATTAAGTTGATGTATATATGCATAAATATATGTGTGTGTGTGTGTGTGTGTTAAAGTAACATAATTAAGTAGGTGTATATATGCATAAATATATGTGTGTGTGTATTAAAGTAACATAATTAAGTAGGTGTATATATGCATAAATATATGTGTGTGTGTGTGTGTGTTAAAGTAACATAATTATGTAGGTGTATATGTGTATAGATGCAAACATAAATATAGAAGAAACATATATAAATATAACTTAATATTATGCAACAGTAGGTTTATAGATGCAAGCAAGTGTTTATTAAACAACAGTAGCAAGAAATGATAGTTCTAAGATGAAATTAATACCTAATGCTCATCTGAAATGATAGCAATTCCAGTGCCATCTCCCAATTGCAAACAGGTTTGTAGGTGGAGGAAAAACGACTCCCATGACAAGTTGTTTTCCCCTTCAACTGTTCCCCATGCAATGGGGAACATTTGCTCGCTAGCATCCCTCCCTACAGCTGCAAGAATCTGACCACCCATGAAGGTCTTTAAGAAAGCAGCATCTACACATATCACCTTCCTACAACCCTCCCTCCACCCTTTTTGTAGCCCTTCAAAACAGCAGAACAACCTTTGAAATACGGAAGGGTTAGCTTGTTTGGATCCATCAGTTACCAAGTCCACAAATGTACCAGGGCTTGAAGACTTCAAGGCTGCCATGTACCATCCTACCTTCAGGTAATGGTCTTGCATAGATCCATGCAATATCTTGTGTGCTGCATACTTAACTTTATATGCAAATGTTTTTGTGACCAATACCTTGTATGCCCTTTTAACAGTTTCAATGATGTCCTTGGCAGGCCAATGTGGCCTTGCCTTGAATACCTCTAACATTTCCCTGGCAACCCAAGTTGTCTTTAATTACCTAATTTTTTCATGTTCCTATGGCAGTGGTGCACCCCAACTACTTTCCTAACAATGAAAGTGGCTTTGTGTAAATGCCAAGATGCATACAAGTAGAATGGACAACTCTTTTCCCAAGTCATTCCAACCTCCTGCCTCCTAGCTTTGTTGCTCATAGTGACAATGACATTTCTTCCTTGCATGATGGCATACTTAGCCACAGTATTCTTGAAATCATCTCTTGTTGTAAACATCTGACCTACTTTCCATTCAAACTTAGTGAAATCAGTTTATGGACCAACTAGCATCCCTCTTCTTGACCTCCTGCCACCCTCATTCTCATCACCACTATCTGGGGGTGTCTCACAGTCATCCTGACTATCATAGTACTCACTTTCATACCATGTGCCTTCCTCTACTCTAGGTGGTTCTCTCACTGGTGGTTGTTGTGTAAGTAATTTCCCTGCATCAGCTTCCTTTTCCAATTGTTGGGCAATGTTCAGCAACTTACTTGTGCAAGTTTTCACCCTTTCTCTAGCTAATGCAAACTCCTCATCACTGTTATCAGACTCTCCAACCAAACCTTGGTTAGCAGCTAAGTCTTCAACCTTAGTATCCTCAACATCAAACTCTTCCTCAATCAGTTCATCATCAAATTCATCATCACTTGCACCAATGTTATCCCCGGTTGGGTTGTTTTCAGCCTCATAAAGAGGGTCATCCTCATCCTCTCTAGACTGACTTATCAGGTCACTGTACCTTAGAGGGCTGTCTGATCTGGGATCAATCCATTCATAATTGTTCAAAAAATCACCTTCAATTGGTTGTTCTTGGGCAGGAGAGGAATTGGTCTGTATTTCTTTGCCTTTGGCTTTGTGACTAGGGTTTGTTGGAGCTGCTTGTTTATGTATATCAGTTTCTGTGGAACTAGTTTGTGTTTTTTTAGGGTTTGAATCTGTGGCTGAGATGTCCACAAACAAGGATTTTTTTGGCTTTGTGGCAGTCTGGCTTTTTGAGGAGCTGGTAATTTCAATAGCAGGTGCTTCTATTGGGCCAATACAACTATTCAGCCTTAGGCTTGTCCTAGTTGGTACAATAGTCTGTGGGCCTCTTCTAGGTGTTAATTTCTGGATCCAACTGGGTGTGGGTTATTTGATGTCACTTTTAGCTTTGTAGGACTAGGCATCCCTACATGCTTCACATAAACATCAAGGCTTCTGTTTTTCATAGCTAATTGACCCGTTTCAAACACCCCTTGATCATTCTCAACACACCTCAATCCTTCTATCAATGTCTTACCTTCAAGCTTAGAGTACACCTTATCAACTTTACTGTAGTTACCAGACTTACAAGCTAATTCATGAACCCCCCAGAAACATATTTCATCTGGGTTCACCTGAAAGGTCATGCCTTCACCCCCTAAATACACCAATTCCCCATTTTTCACGACCCAGAACTTCCCACCATGCCAATACCTCAATGTCACATTTTCAAATGGATTGTTTGTCATTGTGCCCTAAAAAATTGTATTTCAAATTCATATGTAATTCACAATAAAATTTCACAAACTACAAATAAGACTCACCCACACATAATTAACACACCCGCAAACACAATTTACACAAAACATGTGTCATTACCTTATTTTTTTCAAATTTCACAAACCCTAATAGAAATTATGAAAATTTAGAACTTTGCACTCTAAATCAACAATTTTCTGAACTACCCACAACAGCAATTAAGCTACAACAACAACGAGTTTCACTTTGAGTCTTTTGAAATTAGGAAATAAAAAGCGGTGAAAAAAACGCGTACTTGCCTCCACCTTCGTGGACGAACCTTCCTGCTGAAGAGAAAAAGAAAGGAAGATGAATGGTGGTCTTCTTCAATTCTTTCGCATTTAACTGAAATAGAGTAGTAGTGGGAAGAAGATGATGAGGAGAAGTTGAAGAGAGAGAGATGAGAGAATAGAACTGAAATGAGGAGAGAGAATTCTAATTTCCCTCTTCTTTTTTAATTTTTTTTCTCATTAAAAAAAGTCAATATGTCAACCTAATGTTTTCTTTTACCAGTCAAATAGGTTAACAGTAAAATAACCTAAGTAAAGTTAATGAGGCTACAAATTAAACTTAATTAGGAGTATCGAAAAGTTAGCCTTAATAAAAGAAGATCGGCCAAAGGTTAACTTATTCTAGGGAATTTTTCCTTTTATCAATCCCCAAATTCTTCCAAATACGATGAACAAACCCTTCCATGACCTTAATGGGTGGGTTAGCCCCTAAAACATAGCAAACTATAGAGGATTGCCAATAAGCCACCTCTTCTTCAATGTCACATAGATCAATTTTAACATGAGAATGAGGATTACCTGTTTCACCATTCTTGTCCGCCATTTTAGGGCCTCCATTCGAGTCGAGGTGACTCCTGTCTGATACCCAGAGACTCATCCCCCTTTTTCAGCACATTAAGCCACTTATTCATGTCTTCTTGATCGCGAAAAGCTTTTTCAGTTGCTGCTACATCCAACATTTGATCATTTAACAATTCTCCAATTTGTCCATTTCCGATCGGATTCATCAGTTTGCTAACTATTGGTTCTGGTTCCAATGAAGATGATGGGGTATTCTGGCGTTTCTCTCGTTGCACAGTAGCTTGAATTGCCCTTTGATGGCGAGTTTTTGCCATGGCTCAGGTTCGAAAACCGAATCCTACATCAATGGCGAGAGAGTCTAGGGAGAAAAGCGCGAGTTGGTTTATATCTCAAAAATATGCTATTAGATATGTCTTTATTATTCATGATTATTCATATGCATGTTGTATGATTTAATGCTTTCACAACCTCACATGCTTATTATTGTAAATCAAGACCTAATGAACTGTTCTAACGCCTAATAAGATAATTGGTGTAGCACCCCATAAAACACGATAGAGTTTTCTAGTGTATTTTCCCGTAAACAATTGTTTCTAGTTAAACTAGAGAGTTTTTATTACTAAATATTATTTTATTGTTATTTTTTAAAGCTTTAAGGTTATTTGATCTTTTTTTATTTACATTATTCCTATTTAATTTTAGAGTTTTAGTTTAGGACCTGCTTTTGAATGGTTCTGGTGGAAATCGGTTTACATTTAGTAAATCCGCGTATTACTTTATTTATAATTTTTGGTGTACTTGAAATACTTATATAAAAATTTGTTATTACTTAGCATTTTAATATTATTGTGTTTATTAGATATTTATTTTGAGTTCTATTATTTTAAACTTACTTGACTTGTTTAAGTTGATATAGGTCATAAAGGGTGATTCCTTGACTTGATTGTCAATTTGATAAATTTTGTATATACTTCAACCATTTATACTTATTTTTATTATTTAGCTTATTGGAATTGTTATGAGTTATCATGGGTGATTCCTTGACTTTATTGTCAATTTGAAAATTTTATACAATTTATAAAATTTAGATACATTTTAATATTAATTTGATATTTATAGTTGTAATGGGTGATTCCATCAACTCCTTTGCCAAATGATGAAGTTGATGTTGTTAATGTATTCTTAAACTTTAATACTTCTAAAATATATATGTCATTGTTATCGTTTGTTATTTATTTATTTGTGTTTATTATTTAATAAAATTATTTTCACCTGAGCATTTATTTTAAACAGTAAAAAATACCTTGGTATCTTATTTTGAAGTAATAATATTGTTTATTATATTTAAATATATTTTATATTTCTTTCATAGTTTATGTTTATGTTGTAATAGTTGTTATCACGTTTATTTGCCTTTAAATAATTTATTATTTAGATTATTTTAGACCGTGTTATTAAAATGTTTGTATTATATTTTAATGTTTATATTTTATAACTTTAATTTATGTTATTTGTTTAGATTGTATTATGTTTATTTTTATTATTGCGCGTTTAGGATGCAGTTTTGTTATATATCATTAGGGGAGTCTTTTGGGACCGACCCAAGTGATGAAATCAATCATCCACTTAGGCTCTGTTCTGTTCAACTTATTTTAACTTATTTTAGAAAAAATAAGATAAGATAGGATAAAATAAGTTGAAGAAAATGGATTATATGTTAGACAACACAATAAACTAGCATATAAGTTCAGATAAGATAAGATAAGATAAGATAAGATAAGATAAGAAAATATAAGATAAGATAAGATAGATAAGATAACATAAGACAAGTCCAGATAAGATAAGAAAAAAAAAAGATAAGATAAGATAAGATAATATAAGATAAGATAAGATAAGTTCAGATAAGATAAGATAAGACAAAATAAGTTGAATCTAACAGACCCTTAGTAAAATATGGCTGGTCGAAAATCAGCATGTATGGGGAAGGAAAGTGAAAAGTTTGAAACTCCTAAGGACACCCTTTTGCTAGTTGTAACCCCCATCATTAATTTTATCATTAACCCCTTAAACCTTCTTGTTTTCCCTTGCAAAAATCTGATTATAATCAGAATTTCAGCCTAGTTTCTTCATCTTAATCCACATCCTTTTCAAAAAAAAAAAAAAAGATGAAGAAAAGAGGAAGAGGAGAAAAAGAAGAGAAAAGTTCAACTCGGTTTTTCCTGCCACACCTTCACGAAAATGACCATCACCTGAGATCTAACCGTTAAACCGTTTTCAAAGTTGGACAATACGTTGAAGAGTCGATCTTCACTTTAACCAAAGAGATTTTAAAACCGAGCTTTTGATCGCCGGAATCTTGATCGGAACAGAACAACACGTAATGGAATTTTACAATGTTCAAGACGAAGAATGTAAGCAAGTCTTCAAAGGTAACTAGTAATAGTCCTAGAACGATAGAAATCGCGATAATTTTTAGGATAAGGCTTAATTATTAGGCATTATCTAGGATTATATATTATTTAGTCGTTAAAGTTAGAATTTTGATGGAATAATGATGTGATTGCATTTGTCATGTGGTTGATGTGTGTTAGAAGAATGGATTTTTGGTTGTGTTGTTGTTATAATCGATTATGTAATGTTCATATGATTATTATTTCTTATACTATGTTAGATTATGTTTTAGGATTTTGTTTTCATGTGCCGATTGTAATTTTCATATGTGGATTGTCATGTGAATTTTAATTATGTAATCCCAAGTGAAGAAATGTGAATGCTCAATACAAATCAAGCATCTTCTAATCTAGGCTTAGAGTGCCTAACTCAAGACAAGCTTACCCAAAGTGGGAGTTTCCGATATTTGTGGTGGTTCCTCCAAATCAAACTCCCGAAAAGTTGTAATGTGCGGATCTTACTTGCGGACCCCAATTATTTTAATCAAAACAGTTTTCGAAAATCGTTTTATCTCTCTACCTATCTAGACCTTCTAATCTTGCATAACCCTGACCTTGCATTACATTTCATCTTTCCTAGCATTGCATAACCACGACCTTGCATGACATTTCAACTTCCTTAGCTTTGCATAACCCTGATCTTTGCATAGCGTCTCATGCATCCAAAGAGAGTGTAACTTTTTATTATTTGCATCATTATGTGCATTATTTGAGTTGTTTGCACCTATCTGCTAACATCTTCTCCTGCAGGTAATCAAATTGCTTGTAGTTATTGTCTTGCATACTAACTTTATTATGCAGAAACTGGCGATATATGGATTTTTTGTTAAGTTGTTGTTATAATAGATTATGTAATGTTCATATGATTATTATTTCTTATACTATGTTAGTTTATGTTTTTGGATGTTGTTTTCATGTGCCGATTGTAAATTTCATATGTGGATTGTCATGTGAATTTTAATTATGTAATTCCTTGTGTTAAGTTTTGATGAAAATACAATTTAAGTATTGAAATATTGGATTTGGCGCTGCTGGATTTTCGTTGCGTATATTATGGTAATCGTTTTGGGAATTTTTGAACTTTTGTTGAGTTTCGGACTGACTGGGAAATTTCACCTAGTTGCGTTAGACGCAATCGTCGGTGCATTAGACGCACGAGCATTGCGCTAAGTACACGCTCCGGCGCGGAGCGCACACATGGACGTGGCAGATTAGTGGGTCAGTTTAGTTCACTGCTTGTGTTTTGTTGAAATTTTAATTTGTTAAGTTTTGTTACATGCATTATGATGGATGATTTGTGGTAATTATATGAATTTATTTGTGTTGTAGTATTGGTCAAATTGTGTTGTTAATTATATTTTGTTTCCTTAGTGGGTGAAATGGTGATGAGAGTTGGTATTACTTGTTTATATTATGCTTCTATGGTATGGTTGGAGAAATGATGAATCATGTTTAAGTAGTAGTTGTGAGATTTGGTTGTTTCATTAAAATTATGTTATTATCATATTTTAATGAGAAGAATGGAAATGTTGATGATTTAGATTTGAATTACTTGGGGTTGCGATCCTAATTTTTCTGTTGATTTGGGTGTAAGGCCGTTGGACATCCCTATTAATTTTAATGATGGAAGAACTTTGAGTTGAATCTATATATTACTTTATTTTGAGATGCAAGATATCCGGTGGGATAGATGTAGTCCCTGGTGAAAAATATGCCAACCACCTAGGCTGCGATCTAGGGGTGTTACCTAGGTTAATTGTTGTCATCCGAGAGGTCAAGAGGTACTGAGCTGGGTACTATCCTGCATCGAGAGTTTGGCCATTCTTAGACACAGGCAGTAGCGAACGTAAACCCATAGGTTGTTTGGAGATTGCCACCTGAAAACCTTAGGAAGTGGGTTGCGATCCACTGGCGTTCTGCTCTTTTTCTCATAAACTCTTTTATATTCTTCTTTATTGTTTTGTTTAGGAGAATTGTGATCATAAGAATATGGTGATGATGTCTTTGTTTACTTAAGTAATTCATGCTTAGAATTTAATATTTCATATGAGCTAGAAGTGTAGAGTTTCATATGGTTTGTTAAGTGAATTATGTTCTGTTGTGATAACTTTTCTTGATTATAAAAGCTTATTTCTAATGCTATCTTGATTCTAACTGTTATGAAAGAATTGCAAGTTACTCCCCACTGATTGTGGATAGCTGTTTAATATCTTTTGCAGGTATTTCTATGCTTAGCTTGGGATTTTGAGTAAGAATTCTAAGGGTTTTGAAACCTTCGTTTTAATTATTTATCTTCATATTATTTGGGTTGAGAGGTTGTATTTGCCTCATTGGAATTAATTTGGAGTTTATATATTTTTATTTGGAATTTAAATTTTCTATTTAGTTTAATTTAAACCTTAGCTTGTAGAGTGACATTTCCCGTCTGACGATATTTTCGCTATCGTCTTTTCTTTAATTAATTATCAATGCTTAGCTTTAGCTTGTTTATAAAGGACGGAGTGTTAGAATTGAACAAGCTGATTAGGATCCCAGTAATTTGATTGCATAATAACATGTCACCAAACATTTATCTTTTGTTTGTTTAATGAACAGACATAAATTAATTATTAGATTGCATTAAAATATTGCTTGGCTGTTTAATTGCATAAAACATGACACGTGAATCGATATTAAGTAGAGGCCATCAATGGGAGAATTTGATTCCTGATCTTATTCATACCCTCACCCCCGAACTCAATCTATGGTTCACTGACCATTAATGGAGTCATGACGGGGAAATCTACATTGGATAAGTCCCAAAGCTGTCCCAAAGCTGTCCCAAAGGTTTCCCAATTTCAAACACTAGTGGAAAAAATCTTATATGACACAACGAAACTGATCCGGTTGGGGCCTAAACCGGATCAGTTTCGTCATTATTTTTGCGCGCAAAAAAAGGGTAAATAACTGATCTGGTTGGGTTTTGAACTGGATCAGTTGACAAAAAGGATCCGGTCCTTTTTGTCAGTTGATCCGTTTCAATAGCCCGGATCAGTTAATGTTGGTTTCACGCTAAGCCCACAACCCCTACTCTGCATAGCACTAGTGGAACAGCCCAAATTGACGAAAGGCCCACAACCTCCCCTCTCACATTTAGAGCCTATTCAAACCCTCAAAAACTTTAACCCTCTCCTCTCACGCCAGCACTTCACCCTCTCCTCTCCCAAACCCTAACTCCCTCCTCTTCCCTCTCAAACGCCCCCTCTCTTCCCTCTCATTTTCCTCTTCCCTCTCCTTTTCCTCTTCCCTTTCTCATCCGCCGATCTCCGTACCACTTCTGAAACCCTAATTCTATCTCTTTTCATCGACACAGCTTCATCGAACTCCACACCACTTCATCGTACTCCGCACCACTTCATCGTACTCCGCACCATCCACCATCTTCGTCGCGTTCATTGAAGATCTCTGTTCGTCGCTTGTCTCTCGAAGAACTCCGCTCAACCAGATTTTAACGCTGCTTCATTCATCTTCTTTGTCGTAATTTCGTTTGTTTTTGTGATTTTTTCGTTTTTTTAATTAGTTTTTTTGTAATTAGGGTTTCTATTTTTCGTCTTAGGGTGTTCATTGGGTTTCTATTCATCATCTCTGTAATTAATTTCATTTGTTTTAAATTTTGTTTATTTAGCTGTAATTTCTTCATTTTTCGTCTTTATTAATTAATTTGGTTAAAAGTTGTTGTAATTTCGTCTCCTTTTTTATTAAATTCATTTTTATTGCTTTTGTTGCTTGATTTTTAGTTGTTATTGGGTTGTTCAGCTATGGTTGTATTGATTATTTGGTTGTTATTGGGTTGTTTAGCCATGGTTGTATTGGTTATTTGGTTGTTATTGTGGTTGTAGTATTGATTTGTGGTGGTTATTGATTTTTGGTTGTACCACTTCAATTTCGGTTGAGAGAGTGAAAGTGGTACGCAGTTCGTGAAATCCATGTCGAGCTTTTTTTTATTTCATGACGCCCCTAAACTGATCCGGTTGTTGGTGAAAACCGGATAAGTTACTATACCGACCCTTTTGTGTTGCTATTGTTGTAGATATTGTTGTGGTGGTTGTAGGATTGTTGTTGTTATAGTTTGTTGTTGTTGTCCGTTGTTGTTGCTATTGTGTTGTTGTTGCTTCTCTTAGTTGCTGTGGTGTTTGTCATTGTTGAAGAGACAACAAAGTCAGGTTGTAATTTCCTAATGGAGAAAGGTATAGCTAATTTTTGTCGTTTTTTCATATTATTAATATTAGTTTCTAGTTTGTTTAATTAAGTTTTTTAGTTCAAGTTGATTGATTTAGTTCTATAATTTAGATTTATGTTTCTAAGAGGTATAATCAGTTTAAAGAATTAAGGATTAAGAGTTTGTAATTATGATTGTAAAGGATTTCTATATTAGGAATTGGTTATGATTCCGTTTCCTAGTTAAGATTAGTTTGAGAATGATTATGGATTGTTGGTAATGTTGAAGAATTTGGAGTTAGTTTATGGGAATCATGGTAATTAGTATTTGTTCAAAAAATGGCGATTGAGTGAGATTCTTGAATGAGATTATATTAGAAGGAGTGATTTAGACTAGTTTCCGAGTATAAAGATCCGTGAGTGGATTCTAATTCTTATTGTTGTTCATAATGTGATTATGGACGTTGATTTATGGATATCAAAGGAACTAAGAAAGCTTAGAGGAAGTTGTATCCTCTGAATTGGATCGCTTGTGAGGTAACTTTTATGTTTAGTAAAATAATTTACTTATGCCCCTCTCTGTGTGGATCTCTCTTATCTGTTTTTGATAACTAACTTCGTACTATGGCCATAGTTATGAATGTGTTGTTGCGAGTTGATTCCGAAAATATTATTGGATAATATGAACACGCAATCGTTTTGCTGGCTTAGTTTATGAACTGAAAATAGAAAGTGGGCAAGGTACGGGTAGAGGATGGTTACTTCTTTAGACCTGATATGGTCGGTTACGCCTCATAACGAACCTTAGGGGTTGTATTGATGTGCTCCATAACGAACCTTGGAGGCGGCGTTTTTCCAAATCCTATACTTGCCACTGATTTGTTAAAGAGAATGAGCTATGCTAGTGTTGGAACGGAAAAATGAGTTGATAGATAGAATGTTTATAACAGGCTGAAGTAAAGGTTACGAGTTTTCCACTCATTTTGGAATTTTGTTTGTTTGTATTTCTTCTCTGAATTTGCAGGTTTGGTATTAAGAGCTCGGGAATGGAAGTGGAGCGAGATTAAGATTATGCGTATTGTGGATTGAGTTTGTAGTTAGATATATGATTCAGGAATAGTTATTGATATTTCATTGTGTGTAATTATTGGGAATTTAGTCAAGATATTAGTGTATTTAAGGATATTTTTCCGCTACGAGTTTATTTAATTAAGAATTAATTTTAGTTTATGGTTGTTGAGTGTGTTTCATTAGCAGTTCGGAAAAGCTAAGGAGGATGTTACACCTAGTTTATGTCAAGATTAAGTGCTTCTCCTAGTCTATTCCGATCTAAGTCTAATTCTAAACTAATCCAAAACTTAGGTCCATATAGGCTTAGTTCATTCCCTAGATCTAGTTTGCATCTCCATGTAAGCCCTAGTCAAGTCTTAGGACTATAAAACGCAATTCATACCCTAGGTCTAGTTTGCATCTCTATGTAATCCCTAGTTAAGTCTTAGTACTATAAAAGCCCAATTCATACCCTAGGTCTAGTTTGCATCACTTTATAAACCCTAGCTAAGTCTTCAAACTATAAAAGCCCAATCCTAGGTCTAGTTTGCATCTCTATGTAAGCCCTAGTTAAATCCAATTCCAAATCCATATAGGACGAAGTCCAAACTCTGAAATCCATCAATCTTTTGGTCTAGCCTGCTTAGGCCCCGTTCTTTTGGAATGAGAGAAATTGAACTGAACTGAACTGAAATGAAATAATAATAATAATAATAATAATAATAATAATAATAATAATAATAATAATAATAATAATAATAATAATAATAATAATAATAATAATAATAATAATAATAATAATAATAATAATAATAATAATAATAATAATAATCATCATCATAATCATAATCATAATAATCATAACAATAATCAAAAATAATAATAATAATAATGAAAATGATAATAATAATAATAATAATAATAATAATAATAATAATAATAATAATAATAATAATAATAATAATAATTATATTAATATTAATAATTTTGATAATAATAATAATTATTAATAATAATATTATAATAATACTACTACTAATAATAATTAGTAATAATAATAATAATAATATTAATATTAATTATAATAATAATTTGTAATAATAATAATAATAATAATAATAATAATAATAATAATTAATAATAATAATAATAATAATAATAATAATAATAATAGTAATAAATAATATAATAATAATTACTCTAAATGTTAGTTCAAAGTCTAGTTCCCCCTAAGTCCCTAACGGCCCAAATTCTCGATTTTAGCGAAGCTACTCATCCATAAGCTCATCATGGCCCGATCTTCGAGTCTAACCTGCTTATTCCAAATGTAAGTTCAAAGTCTAGTATCCCATAATGTCTAATCTGCTTACTCTCCTGTAAGTTCAAAGTCTAGTTACCCTTAGGTTTAGCCTGCTTATTCTAAATATAAGTTCAAAGTCTAGCCTTCCTTATTGCCTAGCCTACTTACTCTCATGTAAGTTCAAAGTCTAGCTACCCTCGTTGTCTAGCGTACTTACTCTAAATGTAGGTTCAAATTGTAGCCTTCCCTATCACCTACCTTGCTGACTCACCTGTAAGTTCAAAGACCAGTATGCTTGCATAGTACAGTCCAAGTCTGCATTTGTATATAGTTAGGCCCATGTCTTAATCATGGTCAAACCCATCCTAGTCCATAATCCACATCATTTCCGAATCTTCCATCTTATTTTCATTTCATATTTCGAAATTCATTTCCAGAAACTTACAAGTGATGTCCACTCAATTCTGTTCATGACCGGTCGAGAGATCACAACTTAGGAGCGCCCAATGTAGGAACAAAGGTGAGCCCACTCTACAGCTTATCAAGCGCACTATCACCACCCCGACTTCATATAGAGTCATGAAGATTATTTTTGACCGCCTTCACGATAGAGGCGTTATCACTTTCGTAGGGTTTACTCCGAACCCTACACCTGAAATAAAAAATCCAAGCGATGAAACCTAAACTTCTACTGCAAATTCCACATGACGTCTAGTGTCAAATGTCATTAATGCGCTGTAAAACATGGTCGATGACAATAGACTTCTAATACTTGCTACGATGAAAATCTACATCACCAAACAACCTCTTAATAGTGTATCCCTTTCAAGGATTAGTCTTATAATTTTCGTTTTCTAGGATGAGTCGGAGAGTCCTTACCCTAGGCCATTTCTGTCCTTTTCCATCGAGTCTATGTCACTTTAGCACTTCGTTTATTATAGACTTTCCATTTTTGTTTCATTATATTTTAATTTTTTTGTCATTGGTCGTTCACCATCGTTTATTCTTCGAATTCGATGATGAAACCCAAATAAGATTATCTCAACTAATGACCTTGATTAATAAAAAAAAAGTACAAAAAAAAAGAAATAAAAAATGGATATACTTTGGTATAAGAGTTCTTTCCCTCTTCCCTCCATCATCTCCAAATATCCATCACCTTCTATAAGCCATCATCCATAAGCTATCTCCATGCAACCGAAAATAAAAGAAGAAAAAATCCCTTAAACCATCATCTCCATAATCCTTAACAACCTTTTAAATTAAAGCTCCATAAAAAGCCTTTAAACCTTCCAATACCAATAACCCGAAACTTGTGTGCAGGCCTCAGTATATTAAAAAAAAATCAATGTCAGGCACAAACAAAAAAAAAGTGAAAAAGTTCAAAGTGCGAAAAAATAGCAAAAGCAAAAGAAAACGCACAAAGCAAATGCAAAAGCAAAAAGAAAAAGCCGAAGGCAAAAGAAAAAAAGTAAAGCTAGGGGCTTGCACACGAGTTCTACCCCTCATTCCAAAATCTTTTAATCCATCAAAACCTCAAACCTCCAACCTTTGAACCTTTCAGCAATCCTAACTCCTTTTTCAAAGTATGTCCAAGCCCGCTTGGTTGAAAACCCGAAAGAGCAGCCTAGGCAAAAGTTAGGACACCAAAAAAAAGAAAAAAAAATGAGATCCATAACAACGAATGGTCTGATTCCACAAGGATACATAGGAATCCTCATCTCGAGGTCCGACCGCTTCAATAATATAAATTAACCAAGGTGTAATGATTTTACTTTTTAGAATTCAGAAGCAAACTCTTTCTAGATCCCGACGTAGACTCGAGTCTGAACTTAGCTGCGTCAAAGCCTTTTTCAACCTACGTATATTTGAGTCACAAAATTAAACCTTTTATTTTTCAATCCAAACTCTCCTTGTCCCTGAAAGACTGTCCGATATTTCCATGGTCTCTAGCGATATCTGACTTTGCCTATGTCAACTCCCCAAAGGAGAATCCCCGGTGAAGAACTGTGAATGCTCAATACAAATCAAGCATCTTCTAATCTAGGCTCAGAGTGCCTAATTCAAGACAAGCTTACCCAAAGTGGGAGTTTCCTATATTTGTGGTGGTTCCTCCAAATCAAACTCCTGAAAAATTGCAATATGTCGGTCTTACTTGCGGACCCCGATTATTTTTATCAAAACAGTTTTCGAAAATCATTTTATCTCTCTACCTATCTAGACCTCCTAATTTTGCATAACCCTGACCTTGCATTACATTTCATCTTTCCTAGCCTTGCATAACCCCGACCTTGTATGACGTTTCAACTTCCTTAGCTTTGCATAACCATGATCTTTGCATAGCATCTCATGCATCCAAAGAGAGTGTAACTTTTTATTATTTGCATCATTATGTGCATTATTTGAGTTGTTTGCACCTATCTGCTAACATCTTCTCCTGCAGGTAATCAAATTGCTTGTAGTTATTGTCTTTCATACTAACTTTGTTTTGCAAAAACTGGCGATGTATAGATTAGTTCTAAATTGTAGAGCGTTTAGAATCATTCTTCGTCCCGACACTGTATACTTTGACTTCAGGTTTCCTGAATAACCTCAGTCAGAGTGGGGGTAGACACAAAATTGTGTCTCCCCATTAAGTATCCAATGATGAAACATATCGTCGTCCTAATTGGTCTGGTTCAAAGGAAGAACAATCGAACGAGCTAAGCCCAAAAGCATTTCAAAAATATAAAGTCTATCTATTGGTTTAAATCAATCCAAGCCTAATTTTAAAGCCCAATTAAATATTCATGATAATTAATTGTATTTTTAATATTTTAATATTAATTATTCTCGGTTTTTTCACCATATACCCCTGACAAATTTTTTTTTTGCACCATATACCCTTTTGAGTTTCCAAATTCACCATATACCCTCGACGTTTTAAAAAATACATCAACCTACCCTTATGACTAACAGAAGTCTAACACCGTTAGTCATTAACCCCTAATCTCCCATCTAACCCTAATTAACTAACCTAAACTAAACCTAACCCTAACCCTAACCCTAACCCTAATACCCTAACCCTAGCCACCCACCCACCACCCCTTTCCCCACCCCACCCCACCCCTTCCCCCCACCACCCACGACCCACCCACCACCCCCCCCACCCACCTCACCCCTTACTTCCCCCCCACCACACCTCGCAGCCCCCTTCCCCCCACCACACCCGCAGACACCCTTTCCCGTAGCCACCCTCCCCCTCCCCCACCCCTGACCCCCACACCCCTCCCCCACCCAATCGCGCGGCCCAAACAATATCACAATACCCGCATAAATTTTGGACCAAAACCTGGCCGAAATCTCCTCAATGAAGATAACGAGAATGTTGATCGTGAGTGTCTTTGCATAAACTTCGAAAAAGTGTGCTTTGCAACAACACCCAATTGAGATTGAGTAATATAGCCCCAAAAAGTTTCGAAAATCACGGCCAAAATTGTATAAACTTCAAAATTCTAGGTTCGATTTGGAGAACGAAAACGGAGAAGAACAACGGGGAAGGGGAGGGGTGGGCTGCGGGGTAAATCCGCCACCGCAACTTCGGGCCGTATTGCAAGGCAAGTGTAGTTCGAGCTCTTTTCGCCCGAGCCGCGGCGAAGGGGAGGAAGGCGAGGGGGGTCGGCGGGAGAAGGGGAAGGGGGTGGTGGTGAGGAGGTGGTGGTGGTGAGGGGGTGATGGGGGCGATGGGGGTAAGGGGTGGGGGAGGGTGGTTAGGGTTAGGGCCCAAGTTAGTGTATTAGATTAGGATTAGGATTAGGATTAGGGTTTGATTTAGGTTAGTTAATTAGGGTTAGGGGAGGATTGGGGCCTAATGACTAACGGAAGTCTAACACCGTCAGTCAAAAGGGTAAGTGGATGTATTTTTTGGAAAGTGGAGGGTATATGGTGAATTTGGAAAGTTGAAAGGGTATATGGTGCAAAAGAAAATTTGTCAGGGGTATATGGTGAAAAAACCGTTATTCTTGATAATTAATTTTAAAGGATATTTAGAAAATCAGATTTTTATTCCTAAAGATAGCTGGTTTAGGAGAGATGACAAGAAGAGAGTGCAAGTAAGAGTGTTAGGAGGGGGATCAACAAAATATAAAGAAACTGAGTAAAAAGACATAACGGTTAGTTTTTTTAAATCATTTTATAACCGTTAAATGCTAGGCTGTATTTGAAAACATTTAGGGATACCTGGTGAATTAACTTTTGTTCTAACGGAGGACTAACGGCTGGTTGACAGTAGGGGCAATTGGATGTATTACCATGAAATTGAGAGGTACCTGGTGAATTTTCTGAATACTCGAGGGTACTTGGTGAAAATACTGAATATTAATATAATAATAGTGTGACTAATTTTTTTTTAATTCAGTAATTAACTGGCCCAAGGAGGGTCAGCCCTCATGAGTTAGGGGGTAAGAAGGGGAATCTCAACCCATAAGGAAACTTCCAGAGACTGGAAACTGAGGATTTATACCCCATAAGTAAATATTTACACAAACTCCCCAAATTGGGGCTAATGAGAGTCATACACCCGACCAAGAGGTTGGGAGATGGAAGCTCTAACCATTGGGCTCCCACATGATTCTCAATAATAGGGTAACTATGATAAAACTAAAAGTATTCAAAGTAATTTAACAAAAATAAAAAAGAATAGTATTTTTATTATTGAATAAAACAGAGAAAGTAAATAAATTACACGTTGAATAGACAACATTTGTTGCCTCCTAAGCTCGTACACTCAAGTGTAGTAGTGAAATAATGATTAGTAAAGCTGTAAAGCAAGCCGTTAGCCGCTTTTATGCCAAAGCTGTGAGCGCCAACAAAGACGAAACTGTGAGCGCACCTGGGAACAACACATGCATTCACGCGTTGCATTCTACGTTCCAACTTTGCTGTCTTTGCAATTTGACCACAATTATTTAATCTCTAAATCCTTCCAGAATCAATAAAATTGTTTCTTTGCGCTTATTTTGCCTAAGCTAATGATTATGAATATAAAGATTACGGTTTTTTCACTAAATACCCCTGACAAATAAATTTATTCACCAAATACCCCCATTTTTTTCAAAATTCACCAGATACCCCTGACCTTTAAAAAAATTCACCAGATGCCCTTTTGTTGACGGACGTTAGTTCTCCGTTAGTATTTATTCTACAAGTTTCTTGCAAGTTAACCTAATTAGCCCTAAGTCAACCTAAAATCCTAACTAACCCTAAAAAACCTAACTAACCCTAACCCCTTCCCTCCCCTAACCCACCAGCCCCCAGCCCATTACCCCCCAACAACCCCACCCCCACCCCCCTCCCCCTCCCACGAAGCTCATGTTACTATGATCTAAATCATGTTTTGTTTTGTCATTTTGCGTACTTTTGTATTATTTCTAGATTTTTCCTTGATATAGGAAAACAAAGTTAATTAATTATTTATAACATATCCAAGGATGAAAAGACGTGATATATTCTCTCCCACATACAAACTTTCCCATTTTATATTTACGTTCTGTAATATAGTCTTTTAATAATTGATCTCTTTAATTATAATATTAGTACAAGTTATCAAATATACATATATATTAAACTCATTGCACTGAATATAGTATAGCTCAGTAATTTTTAATATTAGGTGAAATTTTAAGCTCATACATTTATTATTATTTTTTTTTGAGGGGAAAGAAAATTGCATTAATCAAGGGACAAAGAGTCCATGAGTACATAAGGGGCAACATCATGGGGACAATGACGTTCCCAACATTGATCAAACCCAAACGGCACTACTCTAGCTAGATTATGGGCAACATCATTCCCATCTCTTTGGACATGACTAAAACCGATGAAATCAAAAGCACTACACATCGAAAGCACATCTCCAAGAATAGCATCCAAATCTGAAAAATATAATGCAGCCTTTGATAGACGAGTAGAGACCACCTGTGAATCCGACTTAAAAATGACGTTGGACAAACCATGCGAGATTGCCAACCTTACAGCCATGTGAACCGCCTTGCATTCGGCCACTTCCGGGGGCCAATAGGCTCAACATCTTCTCACAGCCGAGAAGAGAACCAACCCACAAGAATCACGGGCCACCACGCCTAAGCCAACCCATCCATCATTACTAATAGACGCATCCGCATTCAGCTTGATCACATTCGATGGTGGCGCACACCACCGAGTTGGGCTCCTCGTCACAGTCCTCGGGCTGTTGCCATAAATCCGCACAGTGTATTGATTGAATTCTTCAACTTGCCTTTGAATTCGTTGGCTCACAACAGCAGCGTGTTGGGTTTGGTTTTCGAAAACATACTTGTTTCGCCCAGCCCAAGCATTCCACATAATATAACATCCCTTCTGTACCATCTTTGAGTCAAGGGTGCTCCATCTTTCAATTGTTTCACACATGTCCTCTTCTTCTATGCCTTGAAGCAACTCACAGCAGCCTAGATTCGCCCACAAAGTCGCCACACTTGAGTAGAAAAACAGCATATGCTGCTGCGTTTCAGCATAATTCGTGCAACATGGGCAACAACTATCATCGATGAGATGTCTCCTATGAAGAAGCTCCCTCACCGGGAGCGAGTTGGTGCAAGCGCGCCAAAGAAAATGACGTACCTTTGGGGATACCTCCAAGCTCCACAATATTCCCCAAGCTCGATGAAAATCCTCCAAATTCCCTCCTTTCCCGAGCATATACGCAGTTTTCACCGAAAAAACCCCATCTTTAGAGTTGGCCCATGTCAACTTGTCTTGCAAATCTCTGGAACTCAAAGGAATCGAAAGAATACATCGTTGGTCTCTCTCATTGAAATGTTGTTCCACCACATCTATTTTCCACTCCTTTTTAGCCTCATTAATCAAGTCACCTACTACATTCAAATCATCCACACGAGTGCTTTGAATGAATCTTCCCTCTTCATCACCTACCCAAGGGTCCGTCCACAAATCAATTTGCTTGCCATCCCCCACTCTCCAAATTAATCCTCCCATCACCAAACTCTTGGCTCCCCAAATACTACGCCACGCATAGCTATTGGAGTAGCCTAATCTTGCTGAAAAGATGTCACCATGGGGATAATATTTCGCACTCATAACACGACTCACAAGAGAGTCTTTATTATGTAATAAGCGCCAAACTTGTTTACCCAACAAAGCATCATTAAAAACCGCAAGATCCTTAAACCCCATACCTCCCATACACTTAGGTTTACACATTTTCTCCCAACTCAACCAGTGCATTTTCCTCTCCTCACCTTCCCCCCCCCACCAAAATCGAGCCATCGTTGAATGGATTCCCTGAATGACAGTAGCAGGAATTTTGTAAACTCCCATTAGATAGGTAGGAAGGGCTTGAATTACAGCTTTTATGAGAATCTCCTTCCCCGCCCTAGATAATAGCTTTTCTTTCCACCCCCTCAACTTTTTCCACATCCTGTCTAAAAGTTCACGAAAAATCGCTTTTTTTGATCTTCCACTGATGGTAGGAATACCAAGATACTTCTGGTGCCTGTCAACATGCCTCATATGGAGAATATCAATCAACTCTTCTTTCTTCTCACAGCTTACACCTTTACTAAAGGATACCTCAGACTTTTCGTAATTAATTTTCTGCCCGGATGCTGCTTCATACTGGTTGAGAATATCAACTATTGTTAAGCATTCATGTCGGGTAGCCCTTGTAAAGAGAAGATTGTCATCTGCAAACAGAAGGTAAGAAATTTCCGGACCATTCCGGCTAGCTCTAGCCCCATGAAGTGCCTTGGTAGTAACCTTCTGCTGAATCATCTGAGAAAAAGCATCAGCAACCAAAATAAATAGGAAGGGAGATAAAGGATCACCCTAGCGCAATCCTCTGGAGGGAGATACTGAACCGCATACCCTTCCATTTACAATGAAAGAATAAGACACTGATGTCACACAACTCATCACCAAGTTAACCCATCTACCATCAAAACCCATAGTCAGCATCAGTTTTCGAAGAAAGCCCCACTCCACTCTGTCATATGCTTTGCTCATATCTAACTTCATTGCAATCAAGCCTTTCCTGCTATTATTTCTCTTCTTCATAGAGTGAAAAATCTCCAGGGCAATAAGGGAGTTATCAGAAATCAGTCTCCCCGGCACAAAAGCACTTTGATTCTCCGTTACAATACAGGGAAGGAATTGTTTGAGCCTCAAAACAATAGCTTTAGAAGCTATTTTATACAAAACATTACATAAGCTTATAGGCCTGAACTCAGAAACAACAGTAGGGGATTTAACTTTAGGAATAAGAGCAATATTTGTACAATTAACACTCCCTGGGCAAGAATAGTTATGCAAAATATCACTAACAAAGGTAAATACCTCATCACCAATAATGTGCCAGAATCTCTGATAAAAGATAGCATGCATACCATCTGGCCCCGGGGCTTTGCAAGGATGCATATCACTCAAAGCAGCAAAAATCTCATCCTTTGAATAAGGCTTCAGAAGAACATCATTATAATCCTGAGACACAGAAGCCTTCACATGCCGTAACACACCCTGGAAATCATCTGGAGACGGCTCAGAGGAAGTAAAAATCGCATTAAAATATCGTTCAACCGCAGATTCAATCTCCTCTTTTTCCATCTGCCACACGCCATGACCATCTTTAATACCATGAATGAAGTTCCGATTTTTCCTTTGAGAAGCTTTATGATGAAAATAGGAGGCATTTCTATCCCCATCTTTCACCTCCGCCACCCTCGATCTGAGATACCAGTAAGCCTCATTCTTAGCATGTAACTCATCCAACTCTTTTTCTAGAACCATACACCTCTCACAACTGTCATCCGTAGTGGCATCCCTTTGAGCTTCATGTAATTTTTTCTCAACCACTTCAATTTGCTTTTTAAGGGAACCGAAAACCTTCTTACTCCACCCCTGCAACTCTCTCGCCACAGCTCCTAACTTGTCACAAATTCTACCTCCCTCTGCCGCACTCCACGCCCCCCTCACCACCTCCTCACAAGCATCATCAAGGAGCCAAAAGGTCTCGAAACGAAAACCCCTAGCCCCTCTCCTAGGTAACCCCTCATTCCCAACACAACGAAGCAAAATAGCAGCATGATCCGAGCAATATCTCACCATATGATCAATATAAGCCTCCGGGAATAAGCTCAACCATGAGTGAGAGACAATAAAACGATCCAGACACTCTCTAATACGAGTCTCCGGGCTTCTCCCTCGCTCCCAAGTATACCACTGACCCACAAACCGTAATTCACCAAGGCTACAGCTAGCCATCACGCTTCGAAACCCCTCCATAGCTCTCCGCTCTCTCGAAACACCCCCCTCCTTCTCCTCATAGCTCAAAATCTCATTAAAATCTCCCCCAAAAACAATTGGCCCCTCATACTCATCGCACAACCCTTTTATCAGAGCCCATGTTTTGTGTTTATTCTCCTCCTCCGACCAACCATAGATTCCCACAAACCTCCACCTCACATCCCCACTACTCACCACATCACCACAAATATAGTTTTGAGAAAAAGAAACCATTGTGAAAGAAATAGTTTCTTCTTTCCAAAACATACATAAGCCACCAGTTCTTCCCACACAAGACACTCCTAAAGCCCCAGTAAAGCCGAGACTCTCCTTCTTCTATTCAACAATATTTTTTGTGACCTTGGTTTCCGACACAAACAGAATGTCGGGGGTGTTAGAAGCATTAAGTATTCTTAATTGACGAACTGTCCAAGGGTTACCCATACCCTGACAGTTCCAACACAAGATTTTCATAATGCCCGGCGGGGTTGGTTACAACCAACCTCTGCCTCGACAATATCAGTCCTACTACCATTTTCAGAAGAGTCGTTCAACTTAGATTTCTTTGAACTCAAGTCATCACAAACATAAACATCATCCACAATCATATTATCAGCAAGCTTTCTTTTTTCACCAGCCATAACACCAACAGCAATGTTACAAGGATGCACATGTATAGGGTCATTTAACGAGTCCACAACATTTTTTGTTAAACGTGTTTTATGTTTTGGATTCTTAAATTTTGTAGCAACACCACCTGCTCCAGCAACAAAACTGAGGGGAGTAGTAAGAGTTTCACCTGAAGAGTTCGAAGCTGCCATGGTATGATGAACAAGGTCCATCGTGGAGGCAGGTGTATCATGCGTGAGATCAGCAGCCACATAAACAACAGGCGGCTCAACATGAACTACTTCTACGTGGTCTCCAGTAGGAAGAGGAGGCGAGTGCTGCGGTGACTCAGCCTTCCCTTCGAGCTGCATGGCAGCTGCTTTAGAGACCTTTGTCACCTTCCCAAAGTCAATGCTGCGGGCTGCCTTCAAAAAAGTCCTTGTCTCCTCTGCTATCTTTTGTCTCCCTCTTCTTAGAGATGCCCTAAGCCAAGCACCCCATTGCTTATCATCCTCTTTGTCTTCCTCATTAGACTCCACACAATCCCGCTCGATATGGCCTATTCTTCCGCACGCAAAGCAGAAGATCGGAAGTCTCTCATACTTGATCTCCACCATCACCGAACTCCCGTTACGCATCGAAATACGCTGCACCCTTCGAAGTGGTTTAGTGATGTCAACAAGCACACGAAGGCGAGCAGATTTGTCCCATAGAATTTCATCAGCATCCAATTCGAGAACCTCGCCCAGACTCCCTCCTATCATTCGAGGGTTGAACGTCAGCATCGATCTCTTGAAGCATTACCAGGTTTTGATCAAAGGTCCATGGCCTGCCAGCCATAACCTTCTCTTTGTCACGTTTGCACGCAACCTGAACCACGAAGAGATTGTTTTCTATAGTCCGAAAAAGAGCCCCCTTTGAAATCGCCCAAATTTGGTTTAGGGTTCGTTTGAGCGCTTCAAAATTAAAGGATCTCACAGTCATAACCTTTCCAATCAAAGATAGGGCAACGTCTTGATGGATTTCGGTGTCTGGTATTTCATCCAACGCTATGGTTTGATTTTCTTCAACCGTAATTTTCAAGCCATAAACTTTACCAGTGATCTCATCAGCCATGACGACTGACGCCAATCCCAAGAAGGATCACAAGAATCGAAATATCGAGAAGAGAGAGTGGAGACCCAGGACTATCGCTCAAACCCTAGCACAGCCAGAGAGAGACTTTATCTCTAACTATGAATATGATTTGCTCTTTCGTAAGCTCATACATTTATTTGTAAGTGATCTAAAAAGGTCAAAGAAAAAACTGTCTGAGCAAAATTGGAATATCTATTATTTTCATAATCCCACCTACTTAATCACGTCATAACCAAGTCAACATGTGGACAAATAAAAAGTTTCGCATAATATTGACTTATTGATTACTTATTAGTAACTAAAATCCTTGAAAGAAAACCATGATGAAGAAAAACTACACGAAAACGTCAATGTAGCTAAAACCAAGATGACTTAAACTTCACTTTAACATTAAAAACTTCAAATTCTGTTACAAACATTCGAGGAAAAAAAATACACCAAATAAAGAGAAAAAAAATTACACATTTTTCTCAATGCAAATAAAAATTCCCCATTATTAATTAGTATTCAGTAAAATCACAAGGCAATAATAACCCAATTTCCAAACTTCAAGCAGCAGGAGAGAGAGTATCATCAAAGCTCCACAGATCCAAAGTTGCATTTTCTTCTTGAGCAGAAGGCAAGTGAGGAGCTATATTTGCAGATTGACCATCATAATAAGGAATTTCATAAAACTTCATGTAATTTTCATAAGCCATAAGTTCTTCGGACAACTTTTGCACTTCACTTTCTTCTTCTTTTTCTTCTTCCCCAACAATCACCTCTTTCTCTGTTGCATTTTCTCTCACCTCTTGTTTATTCTGATTGGTCGAAACACCCATCAAATTTGGAGCATTTTGAACAAATTCTGAGCTACACCCACTTGAAAATTCTTGATTTAACACCAACCCAGTTGAAGAAAACTCTTGAATTTGGTTCAAATTGGTAGTGTAATTGAAATCCTGAGTTTCTGGTATATAACTGTTGCTGAATGATTGTTGTTGTTGATAATACTGATTTGGGTAATTTGTAGCAGTATTGTTGTTGTGATCTTCTTCATTTGGGAAATTGACTTTAGCTTTTTTACCACGAATTATGCGCGCTTCGTTGTCATAAGCTCGAGCAGCTTCTTCAGGAGTATTGAAAGTACCAAGCCAAACACGAACACCTTTTCTTGGGTCACGAATTTCCGCTGCCCATTTACCCCAAGGTCGCTGTCGTATACCCCTGTACTGGGTCTTCCTCTGTTTTTTCGGGCGCTTTTCTGCTTGCGCAACACCTGTTCGACAAAGACCGTCTCATTAATTATCTTAAAGAGGTCACTTTTTGTTTATGCTATTTTAAGTCTATTTTTTTAGACAATGAGGAAATAGAATGAGTAATTACCTGGAGAAGGAAGTGCTCTTTTGGGAGGATGGAAATCATCATTGGTGAATCTATTTGATGTTGAGAAGAAAGCATCAGGCCAGAAATCTAAACCAGAGAAACCTTTGCCTTTATTGCGAGGGATTATATCAGCTAAAATTGCACCACCACACATTTTTGAAGAAATTGAGTTTTTGAAAAAAAAAAAAAGTTATTTTTTTGGTAGAGTTGGTTTGGAGAAGGGAGTGAATTGTTAGGTAAATAATGAGGGTAAGAAAGAGGATAAGAAGTGTATTTATAAAGGCGGTGTAAAATAATGTGTAATTGTAGGTGTAAGTAAAAAGAGACTGGGTGACAGGCTGACAGCCTTTGAAAGGAGGTTTCGAAGTATGATACTTCAACATCTTTTTTTTTAGCGTCTTTTTGGTCTTTCGTGGCGGCCAAGTTTGTCTTTGATTTTTGTTTGAAACGTTTCAACATTGAGATATTCACCATCACCAACTCGGCAACTTGCCATTGACGTACTGATGTACGAGTGTATTTTTTTCACATACTCAGCTTCCAACTTGTGCAATGCATGAAATGTTAGTTATTTTAATAAGTAAAAAATAGGCTTTTGTTGGAATCATTTATTTAATTTATTTTTGCATATCTGAATTTATTAGACTTTTTATAAAGTTATTAGAATTTTTTTTGTATCACACATTATTTTTACTAAACTGAACTTATTAGTCCTATTAGACCTAATCAAAACTTATCTAAAATAAAGAGAACTGTACGGATCCGTTATATAATATTTGAAACATATTATAGATGAAATATTAGAAATAGGACACTAATACAAATGTTGCAATTGTATTGAAAAACGCAAGGTTTGAGATAGGTGAAGAGTTAATTATAGAGGGAAAGAAAGAAGAATTTTTATTCACACTTCTTTTTCCTTTGTAGTGTACATATTGTTTTTTAATTTATATTAAGTATTGTCATATCACCAATAAATTAGTTTAGTGGTTGAAGTACTTTATAATAATATAGTTTTATATATTATGGTAAAAAAGAAAAATTGTAACCGTAGTGGAGGTACTTGGTAGTAGGGCTGGCAATCGGGTCGGGTCGGGTTGAATTCAGGTCGACCTTTTACATAAAAAGGGCCAGCACCCCCAAACCCGAACCCGACCCGTTTACCTAAACAGGTCAGAATTTCAGGCACGATTGCTCAGTTGGCTAGTTATTCTGCTAGTAGGCCATCTGGGTCATTACCTTCACAACTAATGCAACCAAGAGATACCGCCAATGCCATCACTCTTAAGAGTGGAAAGCAATATGATGGTCCAGAGATGCCTAAGGATGATCAGGTTGAGACAGAAAGGAATGAAGTTGTCACAGAGACTTCAAAGGCTCATGAGGAGGCCAACAATGCAAAGAAGAAGACAGTAGCTGAAAAAGTTCCATCTACCACTCCTGTAATCAAGGTATTGTTCCCCAATCACATGTTGAAGACTAAGCTTGATCACCAGTTTGGTAAGTTTTTGGAGGTAGTGAAAAATCTTTAGGTATTGTCCCTTTTACTGAACTTATTACTCAGGTGCCTGCATATGCTAAATTTTTGAAGGATATTTTGACTAGGAAGAGAACTTTTATTGAAGTTGAGACTGTAGCTTTCACCGAGGAATGTAGTGCTCTTTTGCAAAATCAGTCCCCACCTAAATTGAAAGACCTAGGGAGTTTCTATATCCCATGTAACATTGACACCATTTTTATTGATAAAGCTTTATGTGATTTGGGTGCTAGTGTTAGTGTTACGCCTATTACTATTTGCAAAAAGCTTGACATGGGAGATTTAAAATGCACCAATATTACTCTTCAAATGGCTGACCGTTCTGTTAAATACCCCCTAAGTATCTTAGAGGACGTTCCTGTAAGGGTAAGTAAATTTTTTATTCCTATGGATTTTGTTGTGCTTGACATGGAAGAGGATACTCAAATCCCAATTATTTTAGGGCGACCATCCCTACGTACTGCTGGAGCTATTATAGATGTTAAGAATGGAAAGCTAACTTTGTCTGTCGGAGATGATCAGGTGACTTTTACTTTGACTATTGCTCTAAAAATTCCCATGTTAGAGGAAGCCTGTTATAGAACTGATGTCATTGATATGCTGGTTAATGATGATATGCCTCAATCCCTTTTGGGGGATCCTTTGGAGGCTTTGCTTTGTTTTGACTCTTCTACAGGTGATGGTAGCCCATTGAGTGCTGAAGTGGATGTCTTGGAAGCGGCCCTTTCAGGTGAAGAGCTTGATAGTTTTACCAGTCAAGAGAAGGAACGGTTAGTACATGATACTAAACCGGTTGAGGTAAAGAAACCTGAGCTAAAACCTTTTCCCCCTTCTCTTAGATATGCTTGATGAATCTGAATATTATCATGTGATTGTTAGTGCTTCACTGAATGATGGTCAACTGTCTCAAATTCAGTCTGTTTTGAGAAAACATAAAAAGGCCATTGGATATAGCATTGATGATTTGAAGGGTATAAGCCCTGACTTTTGCATGCATAAAATTCACCTGGAAGATGATCATCGTCCTAGGATACAAGGCCAACATCGTTTGAACCCCAATATGCAAGAAGTAGTAAAGAAAGAAGTAATGAAATTGCTTGATGCTGGAATCATCTACCCCATTTATGATTCTAAGTGGGTGAGTTCAGTTCAAGTGGTTCCTAAAAAGGGAGGTACTACTGTTGTAAAAAATGAAAAAAAGGAATTCATTGCTACAAGAGTAGTAACTGGTTGGCGTATGTGCATTGATTATAGGAAATTAAATGTTGCCACCAAGAAAGATCACTTTCCCCTCCCCTTTATTGATCAAATGTTGGAAAGGCTAGCTTGTCACTCTTACTTTTGTTATCTAGATGGATACTCTGGTTTTTTCCAAATACTTATCCATCCAGATGATTAGGAGAAGACCACATTTACATTCCCCTATGGTACCTTTACATATCGAAGGATGCCGTTTGGACTATGCAATGCTCCCGCCACTTTCCAACGTTGTATGATGGCCATCTTTTCTGAGTTTATTGAGTCCATTATGAAAGTATTTATGGATGACTTTAGCGTGTATGGAATTGATTTTGATGCATGTTTGATGGATTTGGCTAAAGTTTTGAAAAGATGTGAAGATGTGAGTCTTGTATTGAACTGGGAGAAGTGCCACTTCATGGTTATAGAAGGAGTGGTACTTGGTCATATTAAATCTGAACAAGGAATCCAGATGGATAAAGCAAAAATTCAAGTGATTGAGCAATTACCCCTCCTGTAAATGTCAAAGGAGTGCGAGGATTTGTTGGTCATGCGGGGTTTTATCGCCGCTTTATCAAGGATTTCTCTAAAATTGCTAAACCACTTACTCAGTTGCTCCTCAAGGATGCCCCGTTCATATTTACTGATGAGTGTCTTGTGTCTTTCCACAGGATCAAGCAAGAATTGATTACTGCTCCTATTATTTGATCTCCAGATTGGACTCTTCCGTTTGAGATCATGTGTGATGCCAGCAACTATGCTATTGGAGCTGTACTTGGTCAGAGGAAGGACAAGGTCTTACATGCTATCTACTATGCTGATAAGACACTCGATGAAGCCCAGGTTAACTATGCTACAACAGAAAAGGAACTACTTGCAGTTGTATATGCTTTAGACAAATTCCGGACTTATTTGCTTGGGTCTAAGGTCATAGTCTATACTGATCATGCTGCCCTGAAGTATCTCCTTGCGAAGAAGGAAGCTAAGCCACGACTCATTCGATGGATTCTCTTGCTTCAAGAATTTAATTTGGAAATTCATGACAAAAAGGGGGTCGAGAATGTTGTTGCAGATCACTTATCTAGGTTGAGTTATGACGGTGCACAAGTTGATCTTCCTATTGATGACTCATTTCCAGATGTGTAGACACATAATCGTGTCTCCCCATTTAGTACCCTATGATGACCAATACCCTGCTCCAATTGGTCCGGATCGAGGAAAGAATAAAGAACGAGTCTAAAATAAAATGTTTTAAGCTCAAATCCATTTTCTAACTCGTTTTATTAACTCATTTTCGAAAACCCTTTTTATAACTACTTTACTAAGCCCACTTCCTAAAATGCTTTAAAATAACTTTTTAAAAAGCCCATGTTTCGAAAACCTTTTTAAGAAATAGTTTTTATGAAAGCCCAATTTTATGAAACCCCTTTTCTAGCCCAATTTAATTAATAGAATTAATTAAATATATTGATTAGTTTTATTAATAAAAATATCTTTTATAAAAAAATATTCTTTTCCCAAAGTGTTGTTCAAATATCTTTTATCTAACTATTTTCTAAAATCTTTTTAATAAAAATCTTTTCTAAAACCTATTATCTTTTAAAAACCTAATGCAATTCAACTACCTAAATCTACTCACACTATATAATCTCCTCCATAAACAATTCACGGCACTAACACTGAATCATCTCTAATTTCTCTCAACCAATTCACGGCCAACTCAAAAAAATCCTTCGACACTAGTCACAAAATACAACTCAGTACTCGGCACTCACAATTCACTCATCTCACGCACCGCCTAATATTACTCCTCATCAACCTTCAGCCTTCAGCCTTCAGCCTTCAGCCTTCAGCCTTCCTAATTCACGTTCATCATCATCATCACACCTATCATCCTAAGTCAACTCATCCATCTACAACATCCTCCACCGCCTAATCACTCGACACCTAACATCATCCTGATCACCCTCCGTACATGCTAATACACCTACTAATAACACACGCACAACAAATAATTTCCTAATCCCAACACCTTGCGCCACATCACCCACAACACCAATACTTCACCACACTATACCTGCGCCTATCATCACCAAAATCATCACCTATCTTACATCCCTTCTAATACGATTAAATATAATACTCATCACCATCATTCACGCCTAATACTAAACACAACACTATTTTTCAGACTCGTACAAATTCAATTTTCTAAGATCCGTACAAATCAACGACCCCGGACGGTGGTATAATTTCTGAGGTTCAACTAAGTTAACTATCTTTATTTTATTTCTTTATTTATTTTTATTATTTTCTTGATGTTACTAACATTCTATTCATGATGTAGGTTATTAATATATTCCTGCAACTGTAAGTATTGTACATATTCTACTAACTCCTTGCGATATTTTCTTATTTATTTTTATATATTGCTATGATTGTCCTGCATGCTTTTTATCACCACATGTTATTATGCTAAATAAGACCTAAAGAATTGCTCTCATTAATTCAGATAATTTGGACAACCTGTTAGGAACCTTGTAAAATAATTGCCTAATAACTGGTCACTAAGTAATTAGTCTTTTTATGTGTTTCCTGAACCGATCTAGATTAATTATTTTTAGGGTGCTTAAAATATTGTTTGATTGTTCTTTTGCATAAAATCTGTTGTGAATCGTTATTTAGTAGAGGTCAGCAATGGGCAATATAGTTCCTGACTATATTGTACCCTCACCCCCGAACTCAATTTTTGGTTCCTGACCATCTATGGAGTCAAGACGGGGAAATCTACATTGGATAAGTCTCTAAGATGTCCCTACCGTTTCAATATCCAATTAGGTTTATGATTCTTCCTTTAAAGAATTGTTGGCGACTTCAAAACGAATTTTTAATAAAACCTTAACAACGGGGTAGTCAAATAAACGCGCTCACACCGCGTGTAGGCATTAAAGGAATCAAAAATCCACGCCTACAATTTGGCGACTCCACTGGGGAGGATTTTAAAAAAAATTAAATTTTTTTAAATGAGTGGGTGAAACTTGAAAAATACGATTCATTCTCCTTTTATGCCTTTGAATAATATATTATTTTACATATGCATGGCTATTGTTCAGCCACCATAAGGACAATATACCTTGCCTCATTAGCACATGTTTTATGTGTGAGGTGCGCTTTGTCCTTCCAAAAAGCTTCCTGAGCGATAGTGTTGGATCTTAGTCATAAGCAAACCTACCCAACCATGGCATTGTTCTCTTGTTCCTGACTTGAGAATTGGAGTGCGTCTTACAAGTGGCCACCTCTTTAAGCAGGGGTACGAAGCGTAGGATCAATCTCTTAGTCATGGACCCTTTTAGCCTTAACCTAAACCTGACCATAGTTGAAACGTAGAACTTGACTTTTAGGTTGAGAACTTTGCATATCATTATACTACATGTGCATATTTGCGTGTGCTTGTATCTAATTGTTTTGATACTACCCGAGTTTCGAGTCAAAACTACCGAACGCATTTACGCGTCGAGCTAAAAGTCAAAATAATCGTTTCCACTTCTCCACTTCAGCTGCGCACCGCGCACTCTTTTTGCGTCTGACGCAGTATGGGTGCGTGTCACGCTTTCCACCGCGTTCTGCGCAACTCCAAATTTGCGTCTAGCGCTTCCTTCTGCGTGATGCGCGACGTTGTTGCGCCATGCGCAGCGTGCTTGTTATATTCCGGTTGTATTTCTTGTGGCACGTAATTCTCATTCCGCTTTCCTATCCTCCCATTTTTTATACTTTTTCCATTTTACCACTTTATTCTTTTTTTTTCTTTTTTTTTTCTTTCTAAAAAAAATTCATCCAAAAAATAATCTCATCATGTCATCTTTCCTATCTATTTCGAAAATTCTATCCCCATCCTTTACTAAACTATATCTCCCATCTTTTTTTTATCCCATCTTTTTTTCTTCAAAAAATTATTCTCCTATCTTTTTCAAAATTCCATCCCATCTTCGATCTCTTATCTACTTTAAAATTCTATCTTCACCTTTCTTTCAAAAAAAAAAAAAATTCTATCTCCACCTTTTTTTTTTCAAAAAAAATCTCCGTCTTTTTTTTCCTATCTCATATCTTTTTCAAAAGTTCATCCTTTCATGTATACTAGTTTTGAAGCCCGTGCGTTGCACGGGTTGTTTTTTTTATTTTTTTGTAAATTTTTTGTTAATATTATTGTTGATTTTGTGTCGATGTGAAATGAGATTATTCAACATCATTGTATTTACATACTTCCTCTGTTCTTTTTCTATATTACAACAATTACCACTTTGGGTAGTTTCATCTTTTGGAACCATTCCACTTTTGGTAAAAACGCAACTACGGTTGACAATATTGCCTTTACTTTATGTTAATAAAACCATCGTTAATTACCCAAATTACCTCATAAAGTTGCGTTTACTTTATTAAGGATTTATTTATCCCCTACCCTAGTTAACTAAAGGGATACCTCTATGCTAAACTACCCATTTTTTATTTCCTTAAAAACCATGTCCAAACCAATTGTTGCAATAGAAAAATAACGGATAAAGTATTTATCATTATACTGTAATTTCTAGATTTGTTATTGCGATATATAAATTTTATAATTTTTAATATTCAATTGAATGTTGTAGCTAAGTCTATTATTAAATGGTATCCCAATAATAGGTATGACTAACAATAACTAACACAGTATTAACATGAATAATACCCGAATGATACTTTAAGAAAGTAGATGGTAATAATTTAATAGATGCAGGACATAAAGAATAGAGAAAAACATGAGTGTCAGCCACAACTTTAACTTTTAATATAGCACATAAATAATAACGCATATATAATGGAAGATGGAAAAGCCAAAAAGAATATCATAATGATAGTATCATGAATGTAATTAATTAAATATAAAACTAACCTCTACTATTATTATATTTATCTGAAAGAAAGACTAAATAATGTCTTACAGTTCATCTAATTTAATATATTTTAATGAGTTGTAAAACTATATTGTAAATGGATCTTATTTTGAAGCATATTTCAAGCACTCTCCAATGGTAAAAAAAAACCATAATGTTTTGAATTAGGTAGCAAAAGTTAAATTCAATTTACATAATAGTTTAGGTTGTTTATGCAAAACGAAGCTCTAATTTTCCTCTATCCAAAACTCTTTTATGTATTTAAATATATGTAGAATTTTATTTTTTTCAAATATTTAAAATAAAACTATTTGACATGGCAATACTAAGTGGCTCTCTTTATTTCACAAATTATAGAACTATATTGTAAATGGATCTTATTTCGAAGCATATTTCGAGCAATATCCAATGGTACAAAAATTATAATATTTTGAGGGCGTGTTCAGCAACAATAGCCGTGGTAGTAGCTTTTAGCCGTCGAGAGCCGTTAGATGTGGTGGTAGTGTTAGTGGTTGATGTGTAGTCATTTAGCCGTCCAAGTAGCGATAATAAGATATTGATGTTCGGTAAAAGAAGATGTCAAAGTAGTTGTTTACAAATAATTAATTAAAAACTCAAATAAAACTTTAATATATAATTTATGCACCACTAAACGCTACCCCAAAAGCTACAAATGGTAGCTTTTCACAAATACTATTAAAACACTACTTATACCACTAAAAGCTACTTACACCACTAACTTACCAAACACTACTATTTTTTTTAATTAGCGTTTTGACCTAGTCAAGACACTAAAAGCTACTTAGAAAGCTTGTGCTCTGAACACGCCCTGAATTAGGTAGCAAAAGTTATACACAATTTACATAATATAATAATTTAGGTTGTTTATTCAAAACAAAACTCTAATTTCCGCTTATCCAAGACTCCTTATATGTATTTAAATCTATGTAGAACTCAATTTTTTTTAAAAAAAAATTGATGACATGACAATCCTATGTGGCGCTCTATATCTCATAAGTTGTAGAACTATATTGTAAATTGATCTTATTTCAAAGCATATTTCAAGCACTATCCAATGGTACAAAAATTATAATATTCCAAATTACGTAGCAAAAGTTATACACAATTTATATAATATAATAATTTAGGTTGTTCATTCAAAATCAAACTCTAATTTTCGCTTATCCAAAACTCTTTATATGTATTAAAATCTATGTAGAACTCTATTTTTGTAAAAGACTAAGGCTCTGCTTTTGGACTGAATTGAACTGAATAAACCTGAACCGAACCGAACTGAACCGAACTGAACTGAAGTGAATGAAAACTATGAGAGGAAACTAACTGAACTGAACTGAATAAACCTGAACTGAACTGAACTGAATTGAATTTGTCTGAACTGAACTGAAATGACCTGAATTTTCATTAATTCAGTCCAAAAGAATAGAGCCTTATAATGTCTTACAATTCATCTAATTTAATATATTTTCATGAGTTGTAAAACTATATTGTAAATGGATCTTATTTTGAAGCATATTTCAAGTACTATCTAATGGTAAAAAAAACTATAATATTTTGAATTAGGTAGCAAATGTTAAATTCAATTTACATAATATAATAATTTAGGTTGTTCATGCAAAATGAAACTCTAATTTCCCCTTATCCAAAGCTCTTTTTATGTATTTAAATATATGTAGAATTCTATTTTTTTCAAATATTTAAAATAAAAACTATTTGACATGGCAATCCTAAGTGGCCCTCTCTATTTCACAAATTTTAGAACTATATTGTAAATGGAACATATTTCGAAGCATATTTCGAGCACTATCTAATGGTACAAAAATTATAATATTCTGAATTAGGTAGCAAAAGTTATACACAGTTTACATAATATAATAATTTAGGTTGTTTATTCAAAACAAAACTCTAATTTCCGCTTATCCATGACTCCTTATATGTATTTAAATCTATGTCGAACTCAATTTTTTTAAAAAAATAAAAATTGATGACATGACAATCCTACGTGGCGCTCTATATTTCATAAGTTATAGAACTATATTGTAAAGGGATCTTATTTCAAAGCATATTTCGAGCACTATCCGATGGTACAAAAATTATAATATTCCGATTTACGTAGCAAAAGTTATAAACAATTTACATAATATAATAATTTAGGTTGTTCATTCAAAATCAAACTTTAATTTTCGCTTATCCAAAACTCTTTATATGTAAAAATCTTCGTCTCTTTTTTTTCCTATCTCATATCTTTTTCAAAAGTTCATCCTTTCATGTATATTATCCATCTTTTCATGTGCACATCATTTAGGATTTTTTTTAGTGTCCATCTTGTTGTAAAAGTCTCATCCGCCTAGGATTCTAACTCCACTAGAAGTCTATTTATTTAGCCCATATGTCTAGGTTCATCCAGCTTCACTCCATTTAGAGTTCTTAACCTCGTCTAACTCTGTCCATGTTAGGAGTCTTCATTCGCTTGAGTTTCATCCATCTTAGAAGTCTATAATCCATAGAAAGTCCATGCATAATAGGAGTCTAAAACCATTAAAATTCTGTCAATCTTAGGAGTCTAAATCCATTAGAATTCCATCTATTTTAGGATTCTAGGTCCACTAGGTTTTCATTCACTTTAGAAGTCTAGGTCCACTAGAGTTTCATGCACAGGAGTCTAGCATCCTTGAAAGTCCGTCAAATCTAGAATTCTAACGTCATTAGAAGTCTATCAAGTCTAGGATTCTGAAGTCATTAGAATTTCATGTCAATTAGGACTGCATTCATACTAGAATCCTTTTGCATTGCATAGTCCATCATTCATACACTACATGCATAACTAGAGTTATTAGACATTTAGAAGTCTCATTGCATCCATACTCTCTATTTCATCTCATGCATTCCGCATTTAGTAGTCCTGAACTACAAGCGATCTGATTCCCTCTTTTGGGATATGTAGGCAGCCTTATTTACATGTTCGAACGCATAGATTAAGTCATGCATACATGCATTAGGTCTAGGTGCATCCAAAAAAAAATCATGCATTTAGGATATTCATATTTGTTCATAGAAGCTCAACTTTAAAACAAGCCTACATTCTCCCATTCCATTCCTTTCTCTCCATCATCATTCCTGCTGGATGATCCATTGTAGGACATATGCAATATGTCAAGAACACTTCAAGAACAAATTGATGAGTTGAAGGGAATACTGGTAGATCTTGTAGCACGTGTCGTCAGACTAGAGGCACACTACCCTGTTATTCAAGACAATCGTAATACAAATATACAATAGGATGCCTATTGCAAATACCATAGAGGAAATGGACATAAGACTGCTTCCTGCTACAAGTTAAAAGAGCATATCCAAGATATGATAGACGATGGAAGGCTTACAGTCTCTACTACTGCAAAAATGACGAAGACAATGGCCTCAATGCCATAGAAATAAGCTCAATCGCTCATTAAAGCATTTGGACTCACTTAGGTCCAATCAGCACACAAAAAATGCACATGTTCTCTTTTCATTTAGAAAGAGATCTCATGAAAACCAAAGCAACGAAGCCGTCTCGTCACGTAACGTAGGAGTCTGGACTTAGGATCTCAATTTCTGTTTCATGTCTCTCATTTTGCCCAGTCTAATATAGGATTTTCCCTCTTATTGCATGTACTCATAATTTCCAAATAATAAATGAGTATTTCTTTTTTAACCTTAGCTTGCACTAATGAGCATCAATGGAAATCACGATTGTCGCCTTAAAAGAAATGAATTTCTAATTCTCATGACTATTCTAATAAAGGCAATGAACAACTGGCATATATAAAAGAAGCATTCCTTCCCTTTAGTACAACTATTCCTCCATTTCAACCTAAATACATAACATCCCTCTCCCTTTAACCTACCTCATGGGAAGTACACTTGACAACTATTCAATGTAAAGGGCAAGCAGAAAAAAAAGGTTAAAAGAGCAACATCAGAAAACAAAGCAAAAAATGATAAAAATGCAAAATACAAAAAAAAAGAAAAAGAAGTGTTGCCAATAAGCCCATCACTAGCTTTGTCAAAGGTATTTCTTTCAAAACCTTTAACTTTCAACCCAAAACTTTAACCAATCGGTTATGACCTCAACAACCAAAAATCTTTACAAGCCAAATCATACCTCTGATAAACCTTCTCATAAACAACCGACAACCATGCATTGCATTCCAATAATCCACAAAAGACAAACCAAAGCTCGCTATGTCGAAAATCCATAAGGACGACTTAGGCAAAAGTCAGGACATCTTCTCATTCATCAGCCTGAACTACGAATGGTCTGATTCTGCTAAAGATACGTAGGAAACCTCAACCTGAGGTCCGACTGCTTTAAACCAAACCAAACCTACATCATTATCCACCCTTGCCAAAGACCTCTTCCAAATCAATGCCTAATTAATTGCAAATGGCTCCAAAGCAAAATGCTCGGCCACGAATTAAAATGCTAAGAGCTACGACTGGCCTGATTCCATCATGGATACGTAGGCAACCTCTTTTGAGGCCCGACCATTTTAATTCAAAACATATTTTAAAGGCTCGCCTAGGCCCATGAGAAAGCGCGATCGCAAAAATCATGAATTTTAAATGCTCATCCCTACCCTTAAATTATATACTAGGATTCAAACATGCATTATTGGCCTACCTCATTGCGTGAGTCGATTCATTATGACTCCGCTTCTTCTTATTCTAATCACTTCCTTTTTCTAAGCCACATTATCGCTTCTAGCCAACCTTAGCATAACCTTTCAACACTCAGCGCTATGACCGCGCCTCATCTTCTGAGTGTTCTTTTCTTTGGCCATATTCTCTTCTATTGTCCCCTTAGGAACCCTATATGGAATATTTGGTCGAAACTTCCACTAAGCATGACGGGATATCTTCAAAATCAAGCAATCAAGCTGAGTACTTCATAAACTTCATCTTACTGAGGGCTTCATCACCGATCCCCACATAAAATCATAGGCTCCAAGGACTTCATTACGAGTCCATACATGACATCTTGGGTTTTTAAACCCAAGCGGATACAAGATCGCACCTATTTTATGGGCTCATTTAGGCCCTTGGCATACAAACATCGAAGCATATACAACTCAAGCGCTACAAAAGCTCGTTCTATAACGTCTTTCAAATCCAATATATTCTATTAACTGAATAGATCATCCTTGGGCTCCATGTGTACCTTGATAAGGACTTCATAACGAGTCAATACAAAAGAGTGTGGGCTCCAGACCCATACGCGATCCTAACTGTTTTATGGGCTCACTTTGGCCCGTAACAACTGCAACGCATTTCGAATAAAACATAACCTACGTGGATCATCCTTGGGGGCTTCCCCTTTCTTCTCTTTCGAAAAACGGTTTTCTAAAACGAAAATTTGAGCTTCTAATGGAACGATCAAATCATCAAATCATATCATCTGCATTAGTGTCATACCTCTGTATTCGTGTCACATCTCTACATTTTCATTACATATCTGCATCGTCCAAACATTGTGTCAAGCATTGCGTCCTTCGTCCTTAACCATAGGATTTTAGCGTCAATCATCGGGTCGCACACACATACACACACGTATGCACACACGATAGCGCCTTTAAGTCTAGAGTATTAGAGGTCACTCTTTAAAGGTCAAGTCTTTTCCTATACATACACTAGCACCCACATCACGGGACACATGCATGTACCCTAGTTGTTTGTCTATATATCTATGTGTTATTTGTATTCACAGGTACCCAACATTAAAAGACTCTATACGAGTTATATTCCGCCAAGGTCTGTGGACCATTACAAATTAACAACAGAAGACAAGCGCTATATACATGGTGCGTCCGGCACACCGACAACGTTGTGTCGCACGCAGCAAACTGCATCCAGCGCAGCATACCACGCCAAGCGCCGGCCGATGCGTCTGGCGCACACACCTGTACAACGCACTTGGGGGCTTCTTAGCCAAGTGGGGCCCACATGCTCAACTCCTTATGAATTCAAATGTTCATTACGACATCGCACGCAGCAAACTGCGTCCAGCACAGCATCCCACGCCAAGCGCAGGCATGTGCGTCTAGCGCACGGTCCTATACAACACGCTTGGGGGCTTCTTAGCCAGGTGGGGCCTACACGCTCGATTCTAAATGATTTCAAATGTTCGTTACTCTTTGATATCGCGCACGACAAACAAACGGATTTTCAAATCCACAACAAAAATACAATTTTGCCATTCTTCCAACATGCTATACTCCACACAAATATTACTCGAGAAACAACGACAAGTACTCAGAAGTATTAACAAGCGGAAAACACACCGTTAGGTCTGCGAACCATAATCATTACCCTGGAGCGGGACCATAATAGCTTTATCCCATCGTGAGCCGGACCATAATAGCTCTACACATTACCCTGGAGCGGGACCATAATAGCTCTATCCCGTCGTGAGCCGGACCATAATATCTCTACACATTACCCAGGAGCGGGACCATAATAGCTTTATCCCGTCGTGAGCCGGACCATAATAGTTCTACACATTACCCTGGAGCGGGACCATAATAGCTCTATCCCGTCGTGAGCCGGACCATAATAGCTCTACACATTACCCTGGAGCGGGACCATAATAGCCCTATCCCGTCGTGAGCCGGACCATAATAGCTCTACACATTACCTTGGAGCGGGACCATAATAGCTCTATCCCGTCGTGAGCCTGGACCATAATAGCTCTACACATTACCTTGGAGCGGGACCATAATAGCTCTATCCCGTCGTGAGCTGGACCATAATAGCTCTACACATTACCTTGGAGCGGGACCATAATAGCTCTATCCCGTCGTGACCGGACCATAATAGCTCTATCCCATCGTGAGCCGGACCATAATAGCTCTATCCCGTCGTGAGCCGGACCATAATAGCTCTATCCCGTCGTGAGCCGGACCATAATAGCTTTATCCCGTCGTGAGCAGGACCATAATAGCTCTACATATTATCAACACCCTGGAGCGGGACCATAATTGCTCTATCTCGTGGTGAGTCGGACCATAATAGCTTTATCCCGTCGTGAGCCGGACCATAATAGCTCTACACATTATCAAAACCCTGGAGCGGGAACATAATAGTTTTATCCCGTCGTGAGCCGGACCATAATAGCTCTATCCCGTCGTGAGCTGGACCATAATAGCTCTACACATTATCAATACCCTAGAGCGGGACCATAATAGCTCTACCCCATTGTGAACCGGACCAGAATAGCTCTACCCATCATCATCAACACCCTGGAGCGGGACCATAATAGCTCTACCCCGTCATGAGCCGGACCAAAATAGCTCATGATACCATCTCCACATATCATTTCATTTTTGCAAATTTACGATTATTTTGCAAATATGTTTCACATGTCTGTTCCTGAAGCTTTTCCTTATTTTGCAGGTACCGGCGCAAAAGAGTGATTTTGGATTGCAGAGCATCTAGAATCATTCTCCGTCTCGACACATATACTTTGACTTTCAGTTTTACAAACCTCAGTCAAAGTGGGGGCTTCTGTAGACACATAATCGTGTCTCCCCATTTAGTACCCTATGATGACCAATACCCCGCTCCAATTGGTCCGGATCCAGGAAAGAATAAAGAACTAGTATAAAATAAAATGTTTTAAGCCCAAATCCATTTTCTAACTCGTTTTACTAACTCATTTCCGAAAACCCTTTTTATAACTAGTTTACTAAGCCCACTTCCTAACACGTTTTAAAATAACTTTTTAAAAAGCCCATGTTTCGAAAACCTTTAAAAAAATAGTTTTTATGAAAGCTCAATTTTATGAAATCCCTTTTCTAGCCCAATTTAATTAATAGAATTAATTAATTATATTGATTAGTTTTATTAATAAAAATATCTTTTATAAAAAAATATTCTTTTCCCAAAGTGTTGTTCAAATATCTTTTATCTAACTATTTTCTAAAATCTTTTTAATAAAAATCTTTTCAAAAACCTATTATCTTTTAAAAACATAATGGAACTCAACTATCTAAATCTACTCACACTATATAATCTCCTCCACAAACAATTCACGGCACTAACACTGAATCATCTCTAATTTCTCTCAACCAATTCACGGCCAACTCAAAAAAATCCTTCGACACTAGTCACAAAATACAACTCAGTACTCGGCACTCACAATTCACTCATCTCACGCACCGCCTAATATTACTCCTCATCAACCTTCAGCCTTCCTAATTCACGTTCATCATCATCATCACACCATAATCACTATCATCCTAAGTCAACTCATCCATCTACAACATCCTCCACCGCCTAATCACTCGACACCTAACATCATCCTGATCACCCTCCGTACATGCCAACACACCTACTAATAACACACGCACAACAAATAATTTCCTAATCCCAACACCTTGCGCCACATCACCCACATCACCAATACTTCACCACACTATACCTGCGCCTATCATCACCAAAATCATCACATATCTTACATCCCTTCTAATACGATTAAATCTAATACTCATCACCATCATTCACGCCTAATACTAAACACAAAACTATTTTTAAGACTCGTACAAATTCAATTTTCCAAGATCCGTACAAATCAACGACCCCGGACGGTAGTATAATTTCTGAGGGTCAACTAAATTAACTATCTTTATTTTATTTCTTTATTTATTTTTATTATTTTCTTGAAGTTACTAACATTCTATTCATGATGTAGGTTATTAATATATTCCTGCAATTGTAAGTATTGTACATATTATACTAACTCCTTGCGATATTTTTCTTATTTATTTTCATATATTGCTATGATTGTCCTGCATGCTTTTTATCACCCACATGTTATTATACTAAATAAGACCTAAAGAATTGTTCTCATTAATTCAGATAATTTGGACAACCTGTTAGGAACCTTGTAAAATGATTGCCTAATAACTGGTCACTAAATAATTAGTCTTTTTATGTGTTTCCTGAACTGATCTAGATTAATTATTTTTAGGGTGCTTAAAATATTGTTTGATTGTTCTTTTGCATAAAATCTGTTGTGAATCGTTATTTAGTAGAGGCCAACAATGGGCAATATAGTTCCTGACTATATTGTACCCTCACCCCCGAACTCAATTTTTGGTTCTTGACCATCTATGGAGTCAAGACGGGGAAATCTACATTGGATAAGTCCCTAAGATGTCCCTACCGTTTCAATATCCAATTAGGTTTATGGTTCTTCCTTTAAAGAATTGTTGGCGACTTCAAAACGAATTTTTAATAAAACCTTAACAATGGGGTAGTCAAATAAACGCGCTCACACCGTGTGTAGGTATTAAAGGAATGAAAAATCCACGCCTACAAGATGACCATGTTTGTGTTGTTCTAGTTCTGACTCCATGGTATGCTGATTTTGCTAACTTTTGTGTATGAGGAAAATCCCCTCCTGATTTAAGCTATCAACAACGGAAAATGTTCCTCCGTGATGCTCGTCATTACTTTTGGGATGACCCTTATTTATTCAGGAGATGTGCTGATGGTTTATATAGGAGATGTATTCCTGAGTGGGAGGTGCCTGGCATTCTTAAGCACTCTCTCTCTACCTTGTGGAGGACATGCTGGGGCCTCTAAAACTGTGACTAAGGTCTTGCAATCTGGTTTCTATTGGCCAACTCTTTTTAAAGATGCAAGAATTTTTGTTGTTTCTTGTGATGCATGCCAGAGGAGCGACAATATTTCTCGAAGGCATGAGATGCCTCAAACACCTATTCTAGAGGTCGAGCTTTTTGATGTTTGGGGTGTTGATTTTATGGGACCATTTCCATCCTCTTCTGGTAATCGTTACATTCTTGTTGCTGTGGACTATGTGTCCAAGTGGGTTGAAGCATTGGCCTCTCCGACCAATGACTCCAAAGTAGTCATGAAATTGTTTAAGAGAATCATCTTCCCACGGTTTGGAGTACCTAGAGTGGTGATTAGTGATGGTGGTTCACACTTTCACAAGCGCACATTTGAAGCTCTTCTTAGGAAGTATGGGGTCACTCATAGGACCGGATTAGCTTATCACCCTCAAACGAGTGGGCAAGTGGAAGTTTCTAACCGTGAGATAAAGACCATATTGGAGAAGGTGGTTATTAAATCCCAAAAAGACTGGAGTGCAAAATTATTGGATGACACTTTGTGGGCATACAGAACTGCATTCAAGACACCCATTGCTACTACCCCGAATCGTTTGGTGTATGGCAAATCCTGTCACCTTCCTGTTGAATTGGAGTATAAGGCTCTTTTGGTTATTAAGGAACTCAATATGGATTTTTCACTAGCGGGGGAGAAGCGACTCCTACAACTTAATGAGCTTGATGAGCTCCGTCTGAATGCATATGATAGTTCCCGACTTTACAAAGAGCGCACTAAGAGGTGGCATGACAAGAAGATTATGCGCAGAGACTTTTCAGTGGGTGATGAAGTTCTTCTCTACAAATCTAAGCTTAAACTTTTTCCTGGAAAATTAAAGTCTAGATGGACTGGTCCTTTTACAATCACTATGGTCAATCCATTTGGTTCAGTAGAGATTATGTCTGCAAAAGGTGAGAAAATCAAGGTAAATAGGCAACGCTTGAAGTTGTACCACACAGGTGCTACTGTGGGTCTAGTTGAGGAATCCTACCTCCAAGCACCATCACCACTTGACCAATGAGGGAGGTAAATGGTCGTGCGGGACCATTATAAACCATCGGGAGGCAACCCGATTGTTTATTCTTTTTCTTCCTTTTTCTTGTAGTTTTTTATTTTTAGAGTAGTGAGAGAAAAAAAATTCATATGTTGGAACTTTATAGTGCAGGCAATGTGTGTCAAGGGTAAAAATTCGAAGCTTTAAAAAAAAAAGAGCACGGAAACTCGAAGAAAGGAGGCACTGTGAACCGCCCGGGTGGGTCGGGCGTAACTCGCCCGGGTGGGCCCACAAGCTCAACTCCTTGGCCAAAATCGCAAAAACCGAAAAAATTCTAAGGAAATGCTCCGCCCGGGCGGGTCGCGCGGCGAGCAGTAATCCGAGTTTTTCACTCATTAAACCCCACGAAATTTCTTTCCTCCCTCACAACTCCTTCTTCATCTTCTTCCTCCCTCTCTCACCTCAAAACAAAACCCCAAACCCTACCACTCTCTGTCCTCTAAACTCTATCATTCCAACCCAAACTCTCATCTTTTTCCACAATTCTTCACCTCCCCTTCATCCTCTTCACTTTTCCCACTCCAATTATCCCCTTCCTCCCCTCAATCTCTCACTTTCTCTCTCAATCTTTCTTGGGTTTTCTTGAGTAAAGGTTTGAATTTTGTGATAATTCTTAATAGTTGAGCCTTGTAATTAGTGTTTCTACACTTAATTGTGACATATTAGAGGATTTTCAATCGGATTTTTTGTGCAGTTTCTAACTTTGTTCACCATTGTTGTTTCTTCAAGGTTTCTCCTACTCTCTAATGGCGGCTCGTCGTGGTGCACGTGGGAATGACATTCCAGTGGTTGAGGCGGTCCCTACATATCCCCACATCATATTCAAAGATGAAGAACAAAGGGTACGTTTCCAAAAACTTAAGTAACGCATGATTTCTCCTACTAGATTTGTTAATCGGGATCTCTTGCGTGCACTTGGTATTACCGAAATTACACGTACTTTATTTACGGGGGTTGGTATTGGTGTATTTTTTACAATGTATCATGGAACTTATGCTGATTCAACGCTTGAATTTTTAAGTTCCTTTGAAATTCGTAAGCATTCGTCACATGATCATGTTTTATATTTTCGGATTGCAAACACCGACCGTAGATTGACACTTAGGCAATTTGCCAAACTTTTCGGGATGACTATTTGGGGGGATAAAAAGACACCCGAAACTATGTTGTTGGGGCTGTTTTGGCAAGCTTTGACTGGAGTTCGACCCCCAAATTGCCAACATTTGCAAATAAAGCATGTTCATTTTAGCAGGCCACAAGTAGGTCCCTAAAGCAGTGAGCTCCTCATTACGGGTGGTATTCGGCTCCCACCACCCAAAAATAGTGCCTCCCAAAAATTTCAGGAGAAATCTAATGCTAGGATTATGAACAGTCTTTTTGCAAATAGTAAGAGGCATGACACTAACACTAGCACCAGGCTGGTCCACACCCCATTTGGTACACTAGGAACCCCACCTATGGTAGTGGTGCTAGGGGGAGTGGCGCCGGTACCAGTATTCATGTTGGTGATGAGGATGATGACGGTGATGATGATGATGACTCTATGGACGACTGAGGTCCATATTCCTCTCCTTCCCCTTGTTGCAATGAGGACATTGTCAAGTTCAGCTTGGGGGCGGATGTCTCTTATATATATGTTATTTTTTTTCTCTCGCTCTCTAGGTAGTTTAGTTCTTTCCTAGCTTAGTTCAGCATAGCTAGTTAGTTTTCCCTTTTTAGTTAAGTAAAAAAAAAGAACAAAAATACGAGTTTATTAGAAAGTGAGAGTCAAGTTGAATAGTTGTTTCCCTGTGCCCCGTATCATCGTATTTATGTTTTGACTTTGGATTGTTGATGGGCATGAAACAATGATTGATCAACAGAGCATGACATTTTTGTACTTTGATCTATGATAAGAATCATAATTGTGGCACTCCATATGTCCTACAAGCATGTTTGGGTTTAACTGTGAGCTTCGTGCCTTAAAACTGCATATATTCCAGTTTTTTTCTTTTCATGTGTGTATGCCCACTTCTCTGAGGGATACTAGAACTTATGCTTTCTCTCCATTGATGCATTGACTATATGATGGCTAAACAAAAATGATTATGACTCTTGTAGGAAATTGCACCATAACACGAAATAGCCTTCCCTACATTTATTTCCCCTAGTTAACCACTCTGAGCTAAGCCTATTTCTTTTGATAACCGCGCTATGAGCTCCTCATATCCAAAAATACATCTCTCTACCTTTGGTTGTGAAGTATTTAGGAAATGTATGTTAGTTGACATTTGATGGATGGAATTGGTTATTGATGTGAATGAAAAAAGAGAAAAAATTTGTGTACATGAAAAAAGGGACTCCGCATTATTATTTTCGAGTCCTAATTGTTGATTTTCCTCTATCCTTATTAGCTAGTAGCTAAAGTATAAAACTTTTGAAAATGAGACAAGCAAGGCTTTTCAAGAAAAGTAAGAAGGAAAAAGAAAAAAAAAGTGAAAAACGTTGAGTTAAAATTCTTTGCTTGGATTATATGAAAGGAGAAAGGAGATGGAAGAAAAGAAATTTGGTTGTGTTTGTGTTGAAACTTAATATATTATGTGGGTTGTATCATCAAAGTTGTAGTAATACTTCACTTCCTTGAGCACCACAATCCCAAATATTTACCGCACCTACAACCATGAGCCCCCTTACAACCTTTAATGAGTCATATGATTTATTTGCATGTATAGTTACCTAATGTGGAGAGATGGCTCAAGCCTATGGACTAACTTGGTGAAATTTGGCAATTGAGTGTCATTGATCACCCTTCAAACACATGAGTGTGAGAGATGGGATGGGCACATGGGGTTGGATAAAAGCAGTCATTTTAACTGCTTGGAGAGTGTTTTACAAATGAGTGGAGAGTCCCCTTGTGAGATCGTTCTCATTGATTTGTAGTGCATGTCTAGTGGCCTCTTTTGATTCTTATCCCTGATTGGTGCTTATTTGTTGAGCTTTATAGATTGCGACTTGTGGTATGCTTGGATTTGATCTAGAGTCACCTAAATGTTTTTGCAACGATTTTATGTTGGGGTGAAACGGCTATTGCTTCCTTGAACTCTTGATTTTCAGATAGGTTTTGCTTAGGGACAAGCAAAAGTCTAGCTTGGGGGAGTTTGATAAGTCTATTTTATATAGAGTTTTTGCCCCTGTCCCTCATTGATTATTGGTCTTAATTGCGCTCTTCGGAGCCATTTTTAGTACTAATGTGCTCCTTGTAGTGTGTTTGTAACTTCAGGTTGATCATTGTAGGAATTAGCATGTTTTGGTGCATTTTCTACTCGTTTATACCACTACAAGAGATGATGTACTTTTGAGAGCACGAGCATTGTGTTGGAAAAGTTTTGAAGCAAAGCGAATAGTGAAAGTAGTTGAAAAATTGATTCCCATCCACTCTTTTGATGATATTTAAAGTTCTACAAATCCAAGTGCATTGATTTTACTTGGGTTAGGTTCTACATTTCAAGAGCTTTCCAACGAGTGGTCACTTGCTTAATTCCGACAAATAATACAAGAGTTATGTCTTATTGAAGATGGGAATTTTGGCTGTTTTATACCTGAAAACCGTCGGGTCGGGCGACATCTGCCCCAGTCGGTCGGGCGATATAACTTAGCCAATTTTTGTGCTTGAAAAGATTGGAAGCAAAGTTTCTTGCGGGCCCAACTGGGTGAAATCCTCCCGGGTTGGTCGGGCGAGACTATCTCATGTGGGGAAAGAAGCAGCTGAAGACCTCCCGGTCGGGCAAGTTCTCGCCCGGTCGGGTGTGACGGAGATTTGTGGCACCTGACAACCGCCCGGTCAGGCGGAATCTGCCCCGGCGACCTGGGCGAGGCTGTTTTAAAGAGTTTTGAAGCGCGTGTTGCGCTGGTTATTATTTTTATATAAATGCTTATCCTTTTAGAGTAAAAACACTACGTTTTCTTATTATTATTTCTGTCATTAGTTTTCTAAGCAGTTTTATTCTCTCAAGAACCCTAGTTTATTCTACTTTACAAATTCATTGAAGATTCAATAGAGTAATCGTTTTCAATATTCGTTCTTCAATTGGTATTGTTTCTCATCCCTTACTATTCTCTTTTCAATTCTTCTTTGTTATTCCATCATGTTGTTTTCTTATTTAATTGTGATATTGTTTTCCCCAATTATGTGTGAGTAGTTTATTTTCTAGGGATTTGGGGATCTATGTATGCATATGAGGGATTGATTGAATGATTATTTAATTCATTGATTTGTTTGATTCTTGCTATTCAGTTATTTAAGTTAATCTACAAGTTTGGCCAACTGTGTTGATTATTGTTGCAATACAAAGTTATAGACCGACAGGTAGAATTTTGTATAGGCTCTCAATAGTAGGCTTAGCGATCTATGACCATGCGAGAGCGGCTTAGTGAACTTCGAGGGAGGTAATGTTCGAGAGAAATTACATGTGCCCTAGTTAGATTATTTCATTGAGTTCTTCAATCATTCTTGATATCCTAAATTGCATACATGGTGGACCGTTCCCTAGTCTTTCCCTTAATTGAAATTCGTGATTTGATTATTTGCTTAGTTCAGTAAACCAACCCTTTTTCATCTAATTTAGTTAGTATAATATTAGAGTTTAGATACAATAGTATAGCTATCTCCTTGTGGATTCGATCCTGACTTCCCTGACTACTAGTTAGTGGACCTTAGGTTATTTTTGAATAGGTGATACGACTTTAGCCTGTCACCACCCTCGGGGGTTTGCCCTTTGTCTCTTCAAAAACATCATGCGTGATAGTGTTGGATCTTAGTCATAAGCAAACCGACACAACCATGGAATTTCTCTCTTGTTCTTGACTTGAGACTGGAGTGCGTCTTACACGTGGCCATCTTTTTTAGCAAAGATACGAAACGTGGGATCAATCTCTTAGTCATGGATCCTTTTAAGCCTGATCTAAGTCTAGCCCTAGTATCAAACATAGATCTTGCCTTTAGGTTGGAATTGCATACTACTTCCTGCCCATTTGACATTATTGATTGCTTGTTTGCTATGTTTAACATGCTTTCCCCATGTATTCCCCTCGAATGAATTTATGAACATCGAAAAACGACCAATAGATAGTCGAAAATGAAATTTCTCATCGCGAGCACCGTGCGCCAAGCGCAAGAACCTTGCGCCTAACCTACAATCTTGCGTGGCACGCAAAACCCTTGCGTGTGGCGCAAGCCATGCAACTCTATTTTGAAGATTTAGTTGTCGTTTCATCTTTGCATCATCATTCATTATCACTTTTTAGGTCATCTTTTTCATAATAAAACTCACCTGATTCAAAAATAAAAAATCATTTTCCATGCATATCATTTAAGATTGAGCCTATCTTTTCAAGTCCATCTATATAAGTAGTCATGATATATAGAGTTTTGAGTCGTCATATATCTCATCATATCCCATCTTATCCCCTCTCTCCAACCTGTCTTTTTCTACATATCTATTCTATTCTATCCTATCCCATCCCATCCTTTTTTTCAAAGAAAATAAAATAATCTTTTTCAAAATCAATCCTACCATCTTCTATTCTATCTTTTTTCAAAATATTTGTTTACCATCATCCTATCCTTTATTTCAAAAAAAATCATCCTATTTCAAATCATCTAATAATATACTTATTTTTGGAAAAAAAAGTAAAAAAAAGAAAAGAAAGGGGTCCATTTCAAAAGGAATTTCGAAAATTCTAAGCCTAGTCCAATCAAATCAACTCTATCCAACTCCATTTGCATTCATCTTTGGCCCATGCATTCATGTTAGGCCCATGTAAGTCTAGTTCATGTTAAAATGTAGGCCCATTTGCATATTTATGTGAACCCTAATCTATGTCAAACCTATGTAGGCCCAATCTAAGCCTAATTCCAGTCAATTCCACAGTCAAGCCCGTGTGCTACTCCGAGTCAATTCCCAAAGTTAACCTATAAAGTCCCAATTAAAGTCATTAGTTTTAATTTGCATCTTCATGTAAGCCCTAGTCAATATTAATTTCAAGCCCATGTAGAACCAAGTCCAAAGTCTATTGCCATAAAGGCCCAATCCTTAAGTCTAGCGAAGCTAGTCCTACTTAGAGCTGTTCACGGACGGGACGACCCGCTAAGCCCGCCCAACCCGGCCCGCTAAAGTTGCGGGCTTGGACAACAAACTTTGAAAAAAAATTCTAAATGGGCGGGCCAAGCCCGGCCCGCTAATATTAATGGGCGGATATGGACAACCTCAAATATACTGCGGGCAAGCCCCGCCCGGCCCGTTTATCATAATATCTATTTTCAACGAAATATAATTTTTTATCTAACTAATTTAGTGTTGATTTATCTTTTGGAATATATAGTTTATTTGCACTAATATAGCTTTGGCAACACATAATTGTCTTTATTCTTACCTTTACTAACTTAATTTCTTAATAATTTATCGTCCTCTAACATTTTTGTTACGAATATTTTTAACTTTCTCTTTATCTTACATTGTGATTATCAACTTTTTTTCTATTTTAACCTAAATTATGTTTTAATCTATAAATATAAAAGGAAATTAACTAGAGTATTTGGAAAAAAAATATAAGTATTAATAGGCCCGTTAGGCCCGCGGGCAAGCCCGCCCGTTTATTAGGGCGGGTCATGGACAAGTAGTTAAGCCCGTATAAAAGGGCTTGGACTAGACATATTAGGCCCGTTGGACAAATTTTTTTGGTTAGGCCCGGCCCGCAACTCGCCCAAGCCCGCAAATGATCACCTCTAGTCCTGCTGTAATACCCCGATTCTTAAGAGCGTTTTAATTAGTATTAATTATAATTACTAAGTAAATTATAATTCCAATATAATTATTTTATTTGGGTTAGAGTATGAATATTTATTTTTGTTATGTTTGTAGTATATTTATTTATTAAAGTTATTACTATTAAAATTATTTTGGGTTTTAAGTGTGACTAGTTTTGCGATATTTAGCCGATTACAAAAGCAAAGTCGGATTTCTTTTCTTTCATTTATTAATGTCGGCTTGAGGTGGGTAGCTATTCAAAAAATGTCGGCTTGAGTGAAGTCCCAAACACTCTCAAATCCGCTCTTCCTGATTCTTCCTCTCACCTCAAGAAACCCCAACTCCCTCTCTCGTGAAAAACCCCAAAATTCCTCACCCTTCTCTCTCGCTCACTCCGTCATCTTTCCCCCCCTCTTCTTCTCGCCGGTAGCCTCGACGCCTTGACGCCCGCCCGCGCATCTCCCCTCTTTCCTTCGCTCCGTCTGCAATCTGCCGGATTCGCGCTGCGACGCTGCCGCCCTGCTGCCCAGTCTCGTCGGCGCTCTGTCACCTCGCTGGAGCTCTGCTCGTCCCTCCTCCGTGTCTTCTGTGCTCGTGGCTGGTGGTGGTGCCGCCACCGGTCTGCCCCTCTTGTTGGTACTAACTCCCCCTCCTTTCTTTACAAATTATATGATATATTAAATCCCTCCTTTTCAAACTTTCAGATGAATTACACCTCTCGTTTTGGGTCTTGTTGATTGAATTATTGGGTTGTTTATATCATATGTTGATTAATTAATTGAGTTTGAAGTTCTGAATACTTGATCTAAAAGCTGTGATGTCGGTTTTGGAATTCACGTTTGTTTTAAGTTGAAACATTAGTGGTACTGGTGCTAATTGAAGAATGGTAAAGTCCATTACTTGTGAGTTAACCATTAAGGAGAAGAAGTTAATTGATTAATCTGTTATCTAATTCAGTCGTGTTTGATTTAGTTTATGAATCCAATTGCAAGTCCACTGTTCTTTACTAGAAAATCGAGCTATAACGACTAAACTATAACATTGTCTTTGCTGGTTGTCAGCAAGATGCCCTTTGGGTAGATAAAACTATATGTTGCTCATAACATAACACTACAGGTTTTAAGTCAACAATTCGATTGAATTCGTTTACCAAGTCATAATACTTAAAGTGTATAATGTTAATAACGATAATAGGTGACTTCCTTAAACAACTTTTAAAAAGGGAATTAGTTGGATTAAAAAGACTTGGGGTAATTCTCTTAGGAATGAGTTAAGAAATAGGTTCCGGCTTATTCACTTTAAAAGTTTAGTAAGAGGTTATAATTAAAAACCTTAATTACTAATCTACTTTTCAAGTTTCGCGGTAACTAAAGTTAATGAGTATTAGTTTAATAATGAACATAGTAGCGTCCGAAAAAGGGATCGAAGTAAAAAGTGTACAAGGGTACAATGTTAATCGAGAGTCTTAATTTGGTTAAGTAATTAACAAATACCAAATCCTTCCTTGTTATTGTCCTGTAAAGAAAAGGGTCTTATGCTATGTTCCTGTAAATGATTTGTAATGTATTCTTGATATACTTAAGGCGATGAGTTATGTATATAAATTTCCGATCACGCAAAAGTATACATTATGATTATTCTGAAACGATCTCAAGGTATGGAAAGTAACGTCTACTGCTAACACCCACATTCCCCTTCCAATTATGTTTTTATGATGCTTTTATATATAATGTTTATGATATGTTATTATGGTTTGCGGGATATGAAATGTTTGTCTATGTAAATGATGATATGATGCTATGAAGTATGACAATTTTGATGTTACGAAAATATGATGATGATTACGATATGATTACGATTACGATTATGTAATGTGATTATGATACGTTAAAGAAACGAAACATGATACAGTTTAGGTGAAAGACGGTTCTTGGCAGTATTATGTGGGCACCGCAAGTGTCACCTTTGTTGTGACCGCCCTTCTGGTTAATGAATGATTGGGCACTGAAAGTGTCACCTATGTTGTGGCCGCCTTTCTGTATGTTCCGGGGAGACGTCTCTGGTTCATAATCTCGGCATCGAAAGTGTTACCTTTGTTGTGGCCGCCTTTTTGTTGGGCACCGTAAGTGTCACCTATGTTGTGGCCGTTTTTCTGTAAGTTATGGGAAGACGTACCTTTCGTTATACTTGCCAAGCTACCAGTATGATTTAAGTAAGAAGGAAAGACAATGATGAAGCTTATGATATGATTATGAAAGTTTTCTGACAATGATTATGTTAATGAAAGATGATAATGATTTATGATCTCCTGTATGATTCAAACTACATGTTCTATAAATTTATGATAATATGAAAGTATGCCTTCTGCTCTGATATGAAAGAACTATGATGATGTTACGGCTCTGTTATGATTTTCGAAAGTATTTAGAAGTCATGAAACATGGTGAGTAATGTGAATGTTGTTGTGATATGGTTATGAATGATGTGAACATGTTGATTACGTGAGAGTCGTAGACACCAAAGCATGTGTTAAAAATGTTTTATGGGTAAGTACTGAGCATTTTGTTGATGTGTCTGTCAATATTTTATTTTATCACTACTGTGGCATGTCACTTGGTGGGTGGCAGTGTTACAATGGTTTCAGGTTGAGGTTCTGGAGCATCTTTTCCAAGATAGAAGCAGTTATGTGCTAAGAGTTCAGCTATGATTGTTTTACATTTCTTTCGAAGCGAGGACGTTCCACTTTGTATTAGATAATAATTAATGGTTTAAGTTTTGTTTCCTGGATGAGCGGTAGAGCTCTTGATTTTCTCCTGTTGTTGCTCCGCGAAAGCGTTGAGTTCTGGATTTGGAATGTTTTTATTGTAACAGGTTTCCCAAACATTTTCCCAATTTGGGTTGCCTAATTTACAAAGGAAACTCTACCGAAATTTCTAGAAAATGTTCTTCAATTATTTTAGTGTTTCTTTAATAAGTGGAGGATCATAGTAAAGTCACTTTATGATAAGGTTAAATGTCGTCTTGTATTTTCCCTAAGTGGAAAATACGGCGGTAACGCGCCGACTAAGCTAAGTCTTCCGCTGCTAATCTTGATTAATTAACTTAATAAGGATGTATGAAAGTCAAGGCGTTACACCTGCTTAAGGCCATATAAAGGCATAATCTTGGAGTCTAGCGAAGCTATTCCTCCCTAAGCTCATAAAGGCACAGTCCTTCAATCTAGCGAAGCTAGGCCTCCCTAAGTCCATAAAGGCAAAATCTTGGAGTTCAGTGAAGCTAGTCCTCCCAAAGTCCATAAAGGCATAATCCTTCTGTCCGGCGAAGCTATTCCTCCCTAAGTTCATAAAGACACAATCTTTGAGTCTAGCGAAGTTAGTCCTTGCTAAACTCATTAAGGCACAATCTTGGAGTCTAGCGAAAGAACTACTCCCTAAGTCCTTAAAGGCACAATCCTTAATCCTAGCGAAATTAGTCCTCCCTAAGTACATAAAGGCACAATATCTTTGAGTCTACCAAAGCTAGTCCTCCTAAGTCCATAAGGCACAATCTTGGAGTCTAAGAAAGCTAGTCCTTCTTAAGTCCATCAAGGCACAATCTTGGAATCTAGCGAAGCTAGTGCTCCCTAAGTCCATAAAGGAACAATCTTGGAGTCTAGGGAAGCTACTCCTTTCTAATTCCAAAAAGGCACAATCTTAGATTCTAGCGAACCTACTCCTCCCTAAGTCCATAAAGGCACAATTCTTGAGTCTAGCGAGACTAGTCCTGCCTAAGCCCGTAAAGGCACAATCTTGGAGTCTAGCGAAAAGGCACAATCTTTGAGTCTAGCGAAGCTACTCTTCCCTATTGTCATAAACCCATTCATTGGGTACATTATGTTTAAGGGAACAACTGGCACCTCATGAAGAAGAATAGGATAAGACTCAACCACCACCACCACCTCCTATGAAGTATGAAATCGATCTGAGGTTTGAAAAACTCGAGCAATTAATCCAGTCAATTTCTGCACTCGAGAGTCAGGCTCATGGCAATGAAATCATTGATCATGAACGGAAGGAAAAGCTTCCTAAAAAGGTAGCATTTGGTGACCTCCCAAAATTTGAGGGGGTTGATGACCCATATTATCTTATGACAGCCTTCTCCATCTCTGTGGCTCTCACAGGCATGAGCAAAGACCTGTTTGCTTATATGTTTTCCTTAACTCTAGATGCACATCTATCCAAGTGGTTCAGATCCCTGAACAAGACAAAGTTGAATGACTGGGAATACATCAAAGAAGAGTTCCACAAACAATACCACTACGATGATTAGCTTCTAATTGGCCTTCGTGAACTGGAATTAACTAAACAAAATCACAACGAAGACTTTGTCACCTTCCTAACTAGATGGAGGGAAAAAGTCGCACAAATGACTAATAGGCCATCTAAAGAGAACCACGTCCGACTGGTGATTCTTAACTTGCAATCCAAGTACGAGGATCACATCAAATTCCAACATATATAGTTTTTCATGAAGCTCTACAAGGTTGGTATACTGATCAAGGAAGATGTGCAAGCCTCTAAAATAAAGGGTTACTGTTTTGTCCCTTGTCCAACAAGTAAGCTGCAGATGGTGCTTTCTTGTCGAGCAAGTAAACTAGTATCCCTTAGATGTTCTTCTTTGGAGACTTGTGCAACAATGTCAAAATCAACCAAGTCCAAGCCTGAGCTTCGTTCCCGAACCTGCAAAAAGGGACCCACCCTGGAGGTTTGGGTGGTGGCCCCCCCTCCGAAGCTTAAGTCAGATATCAGGTGTTTGTAAGAGAAAAGTAATTCTAGAGAGAGAAAGTGAGAGAGTATTTTTACAGAGTAACTTTGCACTGTTTTCATTGAATTCCTTTTCTCCTGATTTCTGGAGTATTTATAGTGATAGCATCTTGACAGCTAACCTTAAAACTGACCTACAATAGTGGCTTCTGATTGGTTGAGGAATCAGATCATGATACGTGGCAGACCATGACTGGTGGATGTCTATTAACCACTCTCCTTCAGTCATCTTGCACTGTTGGGCTCTGAATGTTGGGCCAGAACTTAAACCTTTTAACCCTGCTAAGTGCAGCCCAGAGTTTCAAGGCTTTTCTTCCTTTTGACTAAGGTGACACGTGTACGGCTCTGATGAGCCCAAGTGTCTTAAAGAGAGCCGTAGATGTTAGACCACAACATCTGCCCCTAAAAGGGCTTTTACTGTTGGCCCATCTGACGGTTAAGGCCCTTTTACTCTTAGGGTAGCTTAATTTGAAATGAAGAGACGCGCCCTCTTCTAGGTTCTACCGGTCATATTCGACCGTTGTGTTCTCTTTTCGGTCATTCTTGACCGGCTCTGCAGGTTTCTTATTCCTCTATAAATAACCTTGGTGTAAATACATAGAATCATTTACCACTTCGAACAAATTTTTCTAGAGAGAGAAGCTCTCCGAATTTTCTAGAGAGAGAGAGTGATCGTCCAGCTTCAGCATTCTTCACCGAATCGTCCAGACGTTCTTAGCAGGTATCGTTTCTTTGATTTTTTCATTCTTCTGTATTCTTTATTTTTTCTTAGAAAATCAATAAAATGGAATCATCTTCGTCAAATAATCCTAGCCGACCAAGAGCTTGTCTTGACCCTAGAACCGATACTTTTTCTTCGGCACATTCTAGAGTTGGGCCTCTTCTGGCCGAGTACATATATTTTCATAGTTTTGGCCGAGAAAGTCAGACGACCCAGTCTTTACCTGTGCAGGGTAATCTGGCGCGCGTCAAGCAAACGGCCCGTCTAAGACGAAAAGCAATAATCCCGTCAAGTAGCTCGGATATGGAGGAGTCCACTGGACGGGTGCCAGATGAGACAAGAGAGGTTCAAAGTGCCCCACCTTTGGGCCGGCCTCCTTTTGACCATGATGCGGAAGACTCCGAAATAAGACCTGAGACCAGTACTTCTGGCAGGGACGCCGATATGGAGGAGATCGGCGAAGGTAATAATGGTAGCAATTCTGAGGCTGCCGAAGAATCAGACGAGGCCTCTACTACCTCGTCAGAGGTGAGGAGACGTTTAGGTCCCCTTTCTGACCCTGGCTTCATCTTGGTCAACCGTAAGTGGTTAGAGAAACTAGGACCAGACCTTAATTACTTATCGTTTTTCATGCCCATGCCGGGCTTTTCCTTTGTCATTCCTAATAAAGACGCGACGATCTTGAGTGCTCCCAGGAACCATTTCGCCGTCTATAAACTGGCCTTAGATGCGGGATTGAGGTTTCCCCTACATGAATTCATAGAACAAGTGCTGCAGCACTACCACATCGGCCACAATCAATTGGCCCCAAACGCTTGGCACAACGTCCTGACGTTTATTGTCGTTTGCGAGCTACGTGGCCTAGCCCTTTCTCTTCAGGCCTTTACCCACATCCATTATGCGGCCAAGGTACCTGGGGCCGTGGACGAGACATGGCTCAGCATCTGCAACCGCCCTGGCTTCCTGACGGCTTGGGGGAAGCCTTCGAAGATGCATGATTGGAAAGACGATTTCATATTTTTAAAGGCGGCCAATGATTCGGCTACTGAGAGCTATAGATTCCATAATAGGGCCATCACGAATACGGGACGGAAGCAATCCTGGCTGGACCTGGAGGATAATTATGATGAAGAAGTTGTGGAGTACTTCAGAACAAAAGAGTACTCCAGGCCCGGCCAACGATCCTTTAAAGGGCCCTCCAACTGGATACCCTTTAAGGAGATGTTTTACCAAGACGACATCTTGGTTGCGGCCGGTTTGCGGTTGGCCGATGATAAAGGTATATATTTAAAATCACCAAGTAAAACTCTTCGTCTTTAATTCATTTGACGAACACATTTTTTGTTCTTTGCAGACTCGGCCAGACAACGCCTCGAAGCATCTTGGACTGGGGAAATCAGTATGTCCAAATTCACAGACAACCTGTGGAAGGAGTATGCAAAAAGTAGTGCCGAGAAGAGGACGGAAACATTGGTATAAATTTTTTTTTTTTTTTTTTTTTTGCCGAGTATCAATTCAGCTCGTCTGGAATTGGCATCCAATTTTAGGACGAGGGTCACCCAAAGAAGGAGAACGTCCAGACTTGGACGGTCACCTTCTTGGGGCCCTTCTCGTCCTTAACTGGCATCCAATTTTTGGACGAGGGTCACTCAAAGAAGGAGAACGTCCAGACTTGGACGGTCACCTTCTGGGGGCCATACTCGTCCTTAATTGGCATCAAATTTTTGGATGAGGGTCACCCAATGAAGGAGAACGTCTCGACTTGGACGGTCACCCAAAGAAGGAGAACGTCCAGACTTGGACGGTCACCCTCTTGGGGCCATACTCGTCCTTTATTGTCATCCAATTTTTGGACGAGGGTCACCTAAAAAAGGAGTACGTCCAAACTTGGACGGTCACCTTCTTGGGGCCATACTCGTCCTTAATTGGCATTCAATTTTTGGACGAGGGTCACCCAAAATAGAGCACGTCCAGATTTGGACGGTCACCTTCTTGGGGCCATACTCGTCCGGAAATGACATCCAATTTTTGGACGAGGGTCACCCAATGAAGGGGAACGTCCAAACTTGGACGGTCACCTTCTTGGGGCCATCTTCGTCTGGAATTGGCCTCCAATTTTTGGACGTCCATTACTCAACTAAAGAGAACGTCCAGGCTTGGACGGTCACCTTCTTGGGACCATAATCGTCTGGATTCTTTCAATAGTATTTTATTTTTGCCTTTTGGACGATCGTTCTGATGCCTTTACTTTTTGCAGAAAAATGCTCCTACAAACAAGCTTCCACCTGGGAAGTCGTCCTCGTCCAAAAAGAGGCCAACTACGAACGCGACCGGCCTTCGGCGAAGAAGCCTAAGGGCTTTACAAGGAAGAAGGCGGATAAGGCCGCTCCCGCTCGTCGAGAGTGGGGAGAAAAGCATGCCTCCCCCCACAAGCCAAGGCTCTTAAAAGGGAGCCTTCGACCGTTGGCTCGACCGAGGAGGGAAAGGATGCACATGCAGCGAGTCCAAGCTCGGCTTTTTGCCGGCCGATTCTGCTGAGGTCAACCCAGAGTCCACCTTGGCTTTGGTTGCACCGGGACCCGATCTTCTGCTGAGAACTATCCGGGGTTCGGGCTCGGTGGCAAAGCCGGTGTCACGGATGCCTCTTGCTTGTTCGGACGGCATCAATTTCGCTCGGTGAGTCGTATTACCCCAACATAGTTAGGACGGTGCGGGTCGGTGAACGGTCCATGAGTCCGTCCAACGACAAGCCATCGTCTTCCCTATCAAGATAACCGACTCTCCCCTCTTTCGGATAAGGGCAAAGGCCCCGCTATTCCCCCAACTCCTCCCACTGCCGATTCGGACGAGGAGTCTTCTCCCGTCTTCGCCAAAATGTCAAGGCCGGAGAAAGAGCGGGCTGAAGCGGGAGCTCTTCAAATGCTTCCCTGAATCCTACATTAAGGGATTGAGGGGAGCGTCCGCCGGGCATGTGGGGTACATGTCCCAGCTTGCTGCCGAGGTATTGTTTTATGACTGCCTTGTTTTATATTTGTACAAATTTTAACTTTGCAAATCGTCTAATAACTTGATTTGTTTTCGTTGTTCCGACTTTCGGCTCGCGAAGCATGCTAATCGAAGATTGGGCGAGGGAGCTTAGAAAGGAAAATAAGCACCTCGTCCACCAAGCTACAACGGCCGGGGACAAAGCCATTCATGACATCGAGATGGCTAACACCCTTCATCGCCGGAGGCCTTGGAGAAGAGATCGGCGCTCTCGGAGTCCGAGAACAAGAATCATCTTGTTAAAATCAACCAGCTATATACTGAGCAGGATCGTCTAAGGATGATCATAGACGCTCTCTCTGCTGAGTTGAAAGGCGAAAGGGATGTCACTCTTCTGGTTGCCGTTCAATTAAGGAGGGAGAATATTCTCCTAAGGGCAAAGACTGCCCGTCTAGAAAGGGAGGCAGTCAAGGCCTTCGACGATGCCAAGGAAGGGTTGAATCAAGTCGTCGAAACGGCCAAGGACTGGGCCGTCAAAGCCTTTGGGATGCCGGAGGAAGCCGAGGTCCCCGCCTTCGTTCGTCGTGCCGGAGTTTCAAGAGAGCGTCCATCGGGCTATGGTATGCACCGAGGAACCTCCAGAGTTTGAGGAGTCAGACGACGAGGCTGCTGCTGAGGTGGAGACCCCAGAAGACGACCAGGAAACTCGCTCTGAAGACGAAGCCTAAGTTTAGGTTTATTTTCATATTTCTTGGCTTGTTTGCCGCTGTATTTTGAACTCTTCAGCTCTTAGGTTGTAATTCTTGATCAATCATATATGAAGGAGAATTTTTGCCAATTGCCTGTCTTTTTTCTTTCTGAATTCCAATTTGACTAAGTATAATATTAACTTCGTCATGATCGTTGGACGTCTAGCACAGATGCTTAATGAAAGAGCAGCGTGCTTGGCTTTTGACAATCGTAACTCGTCCTGAACTATCGGACGATCTGCTTTTTCTGAAGATTTCGATAATCTGTCCAAAATGCACAAGTAAAAATGTGGCTCGTCCTGATATTATTGGACGGTCCACAATACTCGTCTGGGGCGGTTTACCAAACGCAAAACGAGAGGATTGACATCCCAGGCTTGGGAGATTATCAATCGTCCCATTATGTAACCAAGTATTTAGTGAGATACGCCCTAAATTTTTGCTTTATGGACGAGCCACGTTCTAGCCGTTTTACTCGAGCTACTATCGATCGTCCTGTACTATCAGACCATCACAAGGGCATCTATTGCCTAGGTCCTCCTGGTTTTTGGACGACCTGCTCTCTTTAGCTCGTCCTATTGGCTTCTATTATCCCCCCGTTCTTGAACTTAGCTCAATCGTATATTGAAGGGGAGCCAAAGTCCAAGAAGGAGAGCGGCCAGACTTGGCTGAGCCTGCTGAAGTTGATGGACGAGCTTGAGATGCATGTTCAAAGAATGTTTTAGCCGGCTTCCTTGAGGGAGCCACACTCGTCATTAAGTAGCGATCCCTTACTAGGGTCTGGACTACTTAGCTGTCCGTGCTTTTGAAAGTAAGTATCCTTTACTAAGGTCTTATTTCGAGCCGCCTTTCTCTCAGTGACTTTGACGTTACTCTTACTAGAGGTTTTGTCAATTTGACGGCCATATATGCATTATATTTTTGGCCGGTCTCTTTGAGGGAGTGATGTTCGGCGTAAATGTAAGTAATTTTGACGTTCTGCTATTGTTTGTATTTTGTCCAAGTTATTGTCACTTTTAGACGAGTAACTGATTTAATGCCCCAAAGTGAAGTAACTTGGTGAAAATAAACAAAGAGATAAGAAAGTAGGAATTGTATTATATGGATTTTGCTTGGCTGAAAGCCAAGATGCATGTATACAATTCTTTTCTTACTAACATATGCCCTGGCACTTTGGAGTGACTACAAATTACCATACATATATCTGACGAAGATCTGAGCTAGACGTGGTACTTCTTTAAGTTGTCTGAATTCCAGGTACGCTGAATAGGTCGTCCATCTAGATCATGTAGACGAAAAGTCCCACTGCGTATCTCCTGGACAATCAGATAAGGTCTTTCCCAATTTGGTGTTAGCTTACCCAACTCTTTAGCTCGTCCAACTGCTTCCATCTTTCTTAGAACAAGATCCCCCACCTTTAGCGGTCGTCTAACAACTCTTTTGTTAAACTCCCGAGCCATACGCAGTTTGTACAATTGCATTCTTAGCAATGCATTGCCCCTGACTTCTGGGACTTGGTCCAAAGCCGTACGCAATGCGGCCCGGTTGGCATCCTCTCGTGTATAACATGACTCGTAGGGTGGGCTCCTCGACCTCAATGGGCAAGACGGCTTCGGTGCCATAGACTAGCATGAAAGGCGTCTCGCCGGTAGAATTCTTAGCGAGTTGTTCTAATGGACCATAACACCAATTGCGGTTCTTGACCCATTGCCCTTTGGCGTTATCCAGGCTTCTTCTTGATTCCATTTGATAGAATCTTGTTGAAGGACTCGACTTGCCCATTGGCTTGTGGGTGGGCGACTGCCGCAAAGTGAGCTTTGATTTCTCTTTCTGACAGCCATTCTTTCAGCTTAGGCGTTTCGAACTGTGGACCATTATCAAAGACGATTGACTGAGGCATGCCAAATCGAGTTATAATGTTTTTCCAGATAAAGCCCTTGACGTCGTTTGTTGTTATTCCTCGCATGGCTTCCGGCTTCTATCCATTTAGTGAAATAGTCCACTCAGCTACTATCACAAACTTCTTTTGCCCGGCGGCCACAGGGAAAGGACCTAGGATATCCATGCCCCATTTGGCAAAAGGCGAGAGGAACAAGATGGGGGTCAAATAATTGGACGGCTTCGATGCACATTTCCATGCTTCGACAACCGTCACACTTCTTTGCATAGACTAAGGCATCCTCCTTTAAGGTAGGCCGGTAATACCCCGTCCTTAAAGCCCTCTCGCCTAAGGCTCTTCCCCCAATGTGAGAAGCACAAGCTCCTTCATGGAGTTCTTTCATAATTTCCAGACCATCTTCTCTGGTGACGCACTTGAGCAGAGGCCGGTTGAACGACTTCTTGTAAAGTGTCTCGTCCCATAGCTCAAACCACTTGTCTCGGCCTTCACATACTTGGCCTCTACAGGATCCCGAAGGCACCGTCCCCGTCTTCTTGTATTCTATGATCGGCTCCATCCAGCATAGTCCCCTACCGAGAAACATAATCTCCTCTTGGTCGATGCTCTTTTTGGGTTTGACTTCCCAAAAACTCGTTCTTGGCACATCACCTTCAAATCGAGCCGGCCAATTTCGAGAGAGCATCCGCTGATGATTTTCCGACCTCGGTACTTGGTCGAGGACAAATCGTTTTAATGGCTCAATCTCATCTTTGATCGATCGCATATATTTGCTCATTGATGCTTCTTTGCATTCAAAATCTCCGTTGACTGGGCGACAACTAAGAGATAGTCCGATTTGGCCTCAATCTCTACGACTCCGGCCGCCTTGCACATTTTGATTCCGGCCAAGAGTGCTTCATATTCAGCCTTCGTTATTGGACGCTTTAAATTGGAATCTTAATGCATATTCAAACTTGTCCCCTTCGGGAGATTGACAAATGATTCCCGCCCCACATCCATTAACCGTGGACGATCCATCAACCATGAAGCGTCAATGCTTCCAACCTTCACTGGATCATATATTGGCTCCATGGTTGGCCGAGTAAGCTCAACTATAAAATCGGCCAAGGCTTGCCCCTTAATGGCTTTCCTCGGTTCAAATGATATATCAAACATGTTGAGCTCAACCGCCCATTTTAACATTCGCCCAGCGGCTTCCATCTTCTGCAGAACTTGCTTCAAAGGTTGATCAGTATAGACGAGTATACTGTGCGCCAAGAAATAGGGCCTTAACTTTCTGCTGGCCATGACGAGGCCAATCCAAACTTCTCAACGGGAGTATACCGATTTTCCGCATCCTTGAGCACGTGACTGACGAAGTATATTGGGATATGGACGGATTCTCTTTCAGCCAACAAGACGGCACTCACAGCTTGAGTGGATACAGCCAAGTATACAAACAATTTTTCCCCCTCAGCGGGACTGACCAACCTAGGCAGCTGCTGAAGATGATCTTTGACGTGCTGAAGGGCTTCCTCCGCCTCTGTTGTCCATTCAAACTTGGCTTTTTTCTTGATCGTGGCAAAGAAGTGATGGCACTTGTCGCCTGACTTAGACAAAAATCGTCCAAGGGCAGCCAAGCAACCCGTCAGCCGCTGTACCTCTTTTACCTTCGAAGGAGACTTCATATCTAGAACAGCTTGAATCTTTTCAGGGTTGGCTTCTATTCCCCTCTGATCCACCAAGAAGCCTAAAAACTTCCCCGACAAAACCCCAAAGACACATTTGCTGGGGTTTAGCTTTAACTTGTATTTCCTCAAAGTTTCAAAAGTTTCTCTCAAATCACCAACATGACTTTCTTCTTGACGGCTCTTGACTATCATATCGTCAATATATGCCTCCATATTTCGTCCCAACTACGGCTGAAAAACATTATTGATCAATCTTTGAAAAGTGGCCGGGGCATTGCGCAGGCCGAATGGCATCCTCAGCCAGCCATACAGCCCTTTTTCAGTAATGAAGGACGTTTTGTCCTGATCCTCTGGCCACATTGGGATTTGATGAAAGTCTGAATAAGCGTCCATGAAGCTTAGCAATGCGTGGCCGGCTGTGGAGTCTACCAGACGATCCAACTTAGGCAAGGGGAAACTGTCCTTAGGACAAGCCTTGTTGAGATCAGTGTAGTCCACACACATTCTCCAGGTGCCATTGGGCTTTGGCACCATGACCACATTTGCTATCCAATCAGGATAATAGGTTTCTTTGATGAACTTGGACTCCAGCAACTTCTGAACTTCTTGGTCGATCGCCCGGGTTTCTAGCCGGTCCCAAATGCCTCTTCTTCTGACGAACAGGTTTCAAGTTTGGATCAACATTCAACCGATGGACGGCTACTTCCGGATCAATTCCAAGCATTTCCTCAACGCAATAGGCGAACACATCTTGAAACTCTTTCAAGCAGCTTACTAGATGACCCTTCAAACCAGGACTGAGTGAAGACCCAATTTTGAGGGTCCTTTCTGGACGAGCTTCATCCAGACGTACCTCTTCAGGGGCTTCTACTGGCTCTGGACGTTCTACTGCTAGTCCCATGATGGCCATGACCTCTTCAGGCGAGGAGGGTTCTTCCTTGATGATTTCATATTTCCTCTTCTTCTTAGGGAGGTGCTCGGACGCTTTCCTTGAGGGAGCAAGAGGCGTCCCCGAGGGCTCTCAATGGTCGGCTTTAATCCGGACGTTTTCCTCTCGCTAGCCATCTTCGTCCGATCTTTCTCTATTCCGGAACGTTTTCCTTTCGCCGCAACCTTCGTCCGATCTTCGCCGCCTATTTTCCATGATGACGGCTTGAGGGTAGTCAAATAACATTCCCTAGCCACCTGCTGTGGTCTCCATATAATGAGCCAACCCGGCCATCATCACACTCATACTTCATCAACATCGGGTGAGTTACTATGATTGCTTTGACATGATTCGAGTTGGTCGTCCAAGAATGACATTGTAGGGGCGTCAAGTCTCGGACCACCAAGAACTTGATAAACAAGGTTCTAGCCTGCATCCTTCTCTCCCACTCGAACGGGTAAAGTAACAGTTCCCATTGGATGGATGACTCCTCCCCCAAACCCTATGATGGGATGGTGAACGGGAACTAAGTTCTTCTCATCAAACTTTAGTGCGGACAAGCAATCGGCACTAATGATATCCGTCGAGCTTCCGTATCGATAAGAATTCTTCTCACTTTCAAGTTTGCTATTTTCATTTCCACAACCAAAGGATCATCGTGGGGAGTCCTCAACCTGCCCCGATCCTGCTCACTAACTACCACTTTCGGGAAAGGCTCGGCCTTCGTCTGATCAGCTAGCAAGACTTGGCCGAGTTCCCTAAGGTAGTTTTTGTGACCCCTATTTGTTGGTCCTCTCGCTGCAAATCCTCCCGAGATTACCGAACAACGTCTTCGTCTCGTGCCGGCACTCTCTTTCTTCTTAGCATGTCGGTCGTCCTTCCTCTCGAAACTTCCTTCCCCTCGGGGCATATAGGTGTTCATCTTTCCCTTTCGGGCTAATTCCTCCAAAGCCTTTTTAAGGTGCTTGCATTCATTAGTTTCGTGACCGCAATCTTTGTGGAAGTGGCAATACTTGCTCTTATCCCCTGTTTCTATAAGGGGTTTTCATCTCGCTTGGGGCCTTGAACTCATACTGATCCTTAATCTCCATGAGAATGGAGTATTGATCTTTGTTAAATTCAATAGGATTAGATGAGGATGGCTCAACCTCTTTTCTCTTGTTCCTTCTGGACGAAGTGGTGGTGGAGGTTACTGCCCAAGTCTCGGCCTTCTTGGGGTTGCTCTTCTTTGGCTGAGCAACCTCTTCAGGCTTCTTAGACTCGGGATGCTTTGCCTCAGCACACACTTCGGTAGCGTGAATAAACGCTTCTGCTTCCCTTAAAGCTTCGGCAGAGTGGAGATTTTCTTTTTAACAAGATCAAACTTAAAGCTTCCCGGCTTTAGTCCCCCGATGAAGGCGTCGAAGGCCACTCCAAAGATTAAGATCTTGAATCGAAGAGCTTCCAGTTGAATCTCTTAACGAAACTTCTAAGAGCCTCCTTAGGACCTTGGACGACCTTGCTTAGGTGCATGCTTGTTTTTTTGCTCTTGCTTGTTGGCTACAAAGTGACTAGTGAATAAGAAACTAAGTTCCGTGAAATTATTGATCGAATTGGGTGGAAGATTATTAAACCACTTCGAGCTACTCCCTTCGAGTTCTTTGGAAAGTTCTTACACCGGTAGCATCATCTACTCCTTGGACGTACATCTGATGCTTGTAAGCAGATAAGTGATCATCGGGATCGGTTGTTCCATCAAAAGGTTCTATAGTAGAGAGTTTAACCTTTAGGAAGGGGGGCGCCTCCATTATCCTGGCCGAGAATGGAGTGGGCCAGTTAATCCGGGAGGGCTCCCATCTCGTCCCTCAAGGGGTATGTACTCCTTACGATATTCCTTTAACACTTGGATCGGACGACGTATTTGCGAGCAATGGACGCCTATAGACCATGGGCTGAGCCACCGTCTTCTCTGCCGTGGATGAACAAGAGAGTGACTTAAACTTCGTCCCTCCCCCTCGGACGTCAACCTCAATGGAGGGTCTCTCGGGTATGATGTAGAACCCGTGGGCGATCGTTGTATTGCGGCGGCTCTCTTTGCTTCTAGATATTCCCTAGCATCTGTTTCCATTCGGTGCCCGCTTGGACGCACATGGTCCTGGGTCCTTACCACTAGGTTCCAGTCCATCTTTCTTCGCTGATCCTTATCCTCTTGTTGCTTTCCTCTTGCCGTTCTCCTAGATGGTTCCCGACGAACATGTCGGCTAGGGCCCGGACGATCTTCTTGGGAACGTCCCCTAGGAGGAGGTGGATTGTTAGCAACTGCTCGGGGTTAAGCGGAAAAACGAAGATATTGCTCTTGATGCGTTCTCGGACGCATCACGCCATCCTAGTCCGAAAATCATTGAGAACATTCTCCAGGTGGGCGGCGATCCTTTGGACGTTCAAGATTCTCTTGAATGACCAGGTTCTTGGGCTTGGTCAGCAAGACTTGGACGATGGACGGGGGTCTATCTCTTCCTCGAGGTGGTCTTTCATGCTCCACCGTATCTTCGACATTAACTTGGAGGCTTCGATTCCTAGCAATGTTGGACGATTGACAATCAGTCATCGTTGCGTCTCCCCACAGACGGCGCCAAATGTTTTGTCCCTTGTCCAACAAGTAAGCTGCAGATGGTGCTTTCTTGTCGAGCAAGTAAACTAGTATCCCTTAGATGTTCTTCTTTGGAGACTTGTGCAACAATGTCTGAATCAACCAAGTCCAAGCCTGAGCTTCGTTCCCGAACCTGCAAAAAGGGACCCACCCTGGAGATTTGGGTGGTGGCTCCCCCTCCGAAGCTTAAGTCAGATATCAGGTGTTTGTAAGAGAAAAGTAATTCTAGAGAGAGAAAGTGAGATAGTAGTTTTACAGAGTAACTTTGCACTGTTTTCATTGAATTCCTTTTCTCCTGATTTCTGGAGTATTTATAGTGATAGCATCTTGACAGCTAACCTTAAAACTGACCTACAATAGTGGCTTCTGATTGGTTGAGGAATCAGATCATGACACGTGGCAGACCATGACTGGTGGATGTCTATTAACCACTCTCCTTCAGCCATCTTGCACTGTTGGGCTCTGAATGTTGGGCCAGAACTTAAACCTTTTAACCCTGCTAAGTGCAGCCCAGAGTTTCAAGGCTTTTCTTCCTTTTGACTAAGGTGACACGTGTACGGCTCTGATGAGCCCAAGTGTCTTAAAGAGAGCCGTAGATGTTAGACCACAACAGTTACAACAATAATAAGTCCTCGAAGAAGAATAGCAACCCTTCTGGCCCAAGAGCAATATAACAATATGGTCTTATTAAGCTCAAATACTTAAAAAAGTTATTTATTAAAAATTAACACACATTTAAGCTAATTTGAAATACTCATTTATTTGATAATTTACAACTATGATTGCAAAACCAATATATATATTTAAGAGATAAAATTCGTATTTCTCATAATATTTCAGAAGGATAGATATTATCACATAATGAAGCTAATAAAATATAATTCGCCTTTAGGGTGTGTTTGGTTGGACATAAAACATTTTCGATGGAAAGTGGGTTACCTGATCCACCATGACATTTACTACATCAGCCACTGAACACACCGGTCATAAACTAGTTTTAAAATATTAGCAATGCACGCTTAATAAAAGTTTAAATTGCAAGCTAATATTCACACCACGATTTTAGGAGAAAAATGCTAAAATCTTAAATTTATGAAACAAAAAGTTTTCCGAGCAATTTGCATGGATATAAAAGCTAGTTTTTTATAAACCTTAGATGGCCCTTGTGAAAATCCCTTGTAGATTATTGTTGGATTAAAGCTTGCAAAATTTAATAAATTGAAATGCCAAATTTAAATATTAAGGTCTCTTTTATTATACACTACCTCTAATTCTAAATACATGTATAATATTATTGAAAAATTTGCACTATTCAAATATCAACTTTGACCACATTTCAAAGGCAATATATAAATACAAATGTTATCATATAATATATCGTTGGATGAGTCTCAAAATATCACTTTTAATTTTTTTTACTAGTCAATAATTAGATATATTAACAGTCAAAGTAGTGCATTGACATGTGTGAAAGTCAACATATTGCATGTATTCAGAAACGGTGGAAGTATATAATCTGCTTTTACATCCCCCAAAATCGCCCATATCTAGAAAAGTTTAAACATTAATTATCTAGTGAAAAAATTGATTTGGAAGAAACAAGCTAAACTTAACCCAAACCAAATTCGACATTGGTCTTATTTACTTCAACTTTAAAAAAAATTACAAACAATAATCACTAGAATTAAGTTTTAATCTATTCATAAGTTATATACTAAAATATCAATTTCAATTAGAAATAATCAGTAATTCATATAACATATACAACAACGAGCAGTAAATATTAGTTTCAATCGACTTCAACAAGTAGAAGCCTATAGAGCTCTAATTTGCTCAATTATAACTTATTTTGAGTTCTTATTAGTTCTAACGAGTTCCAATAAGTTTATATAAGTTTCAAATAAGTTATAACATCTTATAAAATAAGTTAAGGTTGTAAGTTAAGGTTGTCTGAAATAATCTTATATGAAAAAAAAAATATTTATTTATGTGTTAATTGTCTCTAATAAAGCTTATTTTTTTCTAAAATTGAGTGAAAAAAGTATTCGCCTAAAGTAGTATGTCTTAGGAAAGTCAATAATAAGTTAAAATACATGGACCCTAAGTTCAAATAAAATCTAATGAATTAAGAAAAGTTCAAATAAGTTGAATAGATATAATCCTAAATAGGGGTGAAAGTTACTCTAATAAAAACAGAAATCCAATCCATACCAAATTAGAAATTCAGTTTGTTTTATTTTTAAAATTCGGTTTGGTTTGAACTGAAATTTTTGTCAATTTTGGTTTTTCGGTTTGGATTGGATTGAGAGAGTTTGGATCCAAAAAATTTATATGAGTCTATCTAATCTTCTCAAAACCCGTTGAAAAAATATTTTTAAAATATTTTATATTTCTCATTTACTAATTACTAAACCTAAACTGTAAACCCAAATATGGGCCCAAAATTTTTTTAAAACATGGGCAGGCTGCATGCCCAAATAGTCATGCGCAAAAAAAAAAATCGTTTTCGTTGGATCCAATCTAGAATTATAAATATCGGTTGGTTTGATTTTGACTGAGTGCGAATTTGGTTTGAATTTGGACTGAAAAAACAAAAACTGTATTATTACGGTTTTGAGGCATAACCCAAACTGAAACCGGAACTTCCAACCCCTTAATCTTAAATAGGACAAATCAGTAACTCAGATAGTAAAAATAACTTAAAGGTTTGGGCCTGTAAAATTGAAATGGCGACCCAATCCAAAGCTTATGGTAGTAAAACTATTGAACCTGGACCTTAGATTGTCATAACTGTCAACGAAAACACTTAAACAGTAAACACCATTTATGATTTATCATCAGATTCATATCAATATATCATCAAAGATTATAAACAAAACAAAACAAAACAAAACAAAACAAAGAGAACATTTCAGAACTTGTACTGCACAAGATATCTGTAAATTGAACCACAATTTTAGAAACTTCTTCAGTTTAGTTTAGAGGGGAGAGAGCGAAAGATGAGAAGATCAAGAACAAAGGAGGGATCGCTGAAGCAAACCGCAATTGTGATGAGTGCGCTTGCTTTTGGTTGGTTAGCCATCGAGCTAGCTTTCAAGCCGTGGCTCGACAAGGCTCGAACCGCTTTAGACAAATCAGATCCTGCTTATGACCCTGATATCAACGACGCCGTTTATCCTGATACCCAAGCCGCCGGCTCCGCTGATGAAGATTGAAATTCGGCTGTCAGCTTTAGCCGCCGTAGGGTTTCTACTTTCTAGTTTCTCTTTTTCGGGCCTTTTCTTTGGCCCTTTTGCAGCTGATTTAATTTTTTGCCCTTTAAAATTCTAATGTAGTCTGTGACATTATTTTCTACAATAATTAAATAATACTAGTAGTGTATTAGCAAGTTAGTAAACACTTCCTTTTACCTTTTAGTTGGTGTCATTTAATGTCAATTTTGTTACAAGCTTATGATTAATTGATTAATATCTAGATCGGTTACTTTATGATTAAGTAATGCTGGTAGTATTACTCAGTATTAGCATATTAGCAACCACTTCCTTTTACCTTTTAGTCGCGCAATTTGATGATAAATCACGGCATGAATCAAATGCTCAATTTGATCATAAATCATGGCATGAATAAAATTACATTGCACTCATGATCCATGATAAAACTAGCTTTTTATGCACGCGATGCGTGCGACAATATTTTGGACATAATTGTTACTCACTAGTAAAACAAACAAAAAACGAAAGTTCGCATCTAATTTCACCTCCACTTTGTGCATAAAAAAGATTGGAATACTTACAAATAGTATTTAAAACACTTCATGATTTTATGTAATATTGTTGTTTAACTTATAATAACTAACTGAGTAATTGATTAACGTTAGTTGTTTGTTAATAGTCAAAAAAAATTTGTAGCCCAAAGCCACCTGTATGCAAGTAACAAACCCACATAATTTTTCCCACCTATCCATATGACTATCAATTCCACCTACCCATATAACTATCCACCCCACATACCCATATGATGAATCTCACGTATTTTTTCATCTAACCCACTTACAACCTTACATCTTCCCTTCCCTCAAAAAATAAGAACCAATCATCTCCTTATTCTCACTATCTTTCATATTCACTTAAAAAGATTGAGATTTAATCAGATCTAATGGTTATTTTTACAGCAAATACCACATTAATAAGCTAAACCTGGTGTCAAAATTAACCCCATCAACGCTCCATTGATTTTTAGGGTAATTTTGGTCTCTGTTCTTGTGGGTCTTTTTGGGTTTTCATTTCGATCTGGGTGGTAATGTTAAGAACGTTCGTCGAAATGGGGTAAAAGTTGGGGTTTATTTGGTTGACGAATTAAATGGGGGCCTCAAATTTGAAGGTAATTTTTTACGTTTTATGTTCTTGATTTCGTCCCAAAAAATTTAATTGTCAACTATATTTCTCAAAGATCTGGTTACATTATGTTTGAACTTTTATTTGTGAAGATGGTTTTTTTTTTTTGAAAATTCGTGGTTGAAGTTCAGAATTTGGAATTTGCAAAAATCCAGTTACAATCCTAGTCGGTTCTTGAATCATCCACTTTTCCTTTTTCTTTCCTTTTGTTTTTTCAAGGCTTTTTCTACTGCTTTGGCTAATTTTGTATGCAAAGTAATTAAATTTAAGCATAATTTATTGAAGACCTTTTGCGTCTGGATTTTTAATTATTCATAAGAAATGTCAATTTTGTACTAATGGTTTATAAGATTACATTTATTTTTCGAAAAAATGCTATCGAAAAGTTATTTTATACACTTCTTTTTAATTATGAAATACTATTTTTTCAAAATTCAGACCCGGTTTAAATATTTCATTCCACGGACTACTAAAAGAAAATCAATTGTTTTCATCGGTTTACAATTTCACTATTTGTTTGGGCAAATTAATGTAATTTGTTTTTTAGTTTGATTTTTGTGTCATTGTTATTGTATTGGAAATTGATTTATATTTTATAATGCCTTTTTTTGTTACAAACATGTACTGATTTTTTAATATTTCGAAATTTATACCATACAATACAAACTTAAATTATTCATGTATCATTTTTATCGTAGTTTTTTTTCTAAAACATGTAATTATCGATACTACAGTTGAACATGCATTCGAACATAAAAATTGCTATTTTTTTCATCTAATTTGAAATAACTTGCAAGATTAAATAGAATTATGCACCTTTTTCGAAGTTCGCAAATCGCCAATGGACAAATGTGTGATATCCCCGTTGAAATCGTATGTTTTTCTTAGTTTAATTTGTAATTTGTATTGACGTTGTAATATATTGGTAATTTTTTTGAGTATGTAATTGCAAATGGTTCTTGAGAACGGATTATGTAATTGCTAATGGGTTATAGTTTGTAATTGAATTTTTTAGTTTTTGTAAAGTTTCCTCATTTGAGTGATTGATTGTTATAATTGTATTTTCGGAATTTTTTTTAAGCCCTGATTTGGTTGAAATTAGTTTTGTAATTTAGAAAGGGAAGGGGGTAAAACAGTCTCTTCAAAGGTGGACACCATAGCTCCCCCTTCCCTTATATAATAGAGATATATCATTAGAGTTTGTCCTCCTATGAGAAACCATAGAATAAGTCATGGGATGACAAAATCCATGACTTAGTCATGAGCTAGTAATTAATAGGAACCTGACAAGTGGTACTCTCAGGTTACTTATTCGTTTTTGTTGATTATGTAATTTAACTACTCCTACTTTTTTTTTACTTGCTACATTGTTGTTTTCACTAGTTTTTAGGAGATGTCCCTTTTAATCTTTTTTGGTGTACTTTTTGACCACTTTAGCATTAAATGAGGTGGGAAAAGGTGAAAAAACAGTACTTTTGGGTGGAAAAAGAGAGAAACAAATATAATATTATTACTTTTTGGTGGGCCAAGTTTCCTAATAAGGAAAGTTGAAACAATGTAGCAAGTAAAAAAAAGCAACCATTTAATTACAGCAAGTAAAAAAAAGCGGAGGTAGTAATTTTTAAAGTGCGTGCAATGCACGGTTTATTTTTTTAATGTGGTTGAATTATATTCATATGTTTTAGAGGTGATAATAGATAAAATAGATAAAACATTTTCTCCAATTTATTTTTTTACATAAACCTTCCTTTTTGTGATTTATTTGGCCTGTTTTCTCACATAAAGTATTAATGATTGACATCAAAGATAAAAATAAAAATAAAAATTAGTCAGGACTATCAAATTCTTAGGTATTTTAGTAAATTCAAACTCTAATATTCTTTTACCTTAACCACTAGTTTTGAAGACAGTACGATGCACGACTATTTTTTATGTGGTAAAATTATATTCACGTGTCATTATATGTGATAATGAATAAGATAACTTAAATCTTTTCTCCATTTCATTTCGTTATATACACATTTGTTTTTGTGGTTTATTCGATTATAATGAGATTATGTATCTTTTTGTAGTATCTAGCAAAAGTTATAATACTCAATTGTATTATTGATTTTTTAGATAATTTACTGAAAGTCAAACTCTATTTTCGCTTAATAATTTTGTACTTTTATTCTTACCATAATTTATGTAAATACTTTTTATTATATTAAACTCATACTCTTCTTTATTGTTATACGATCCATCGCACATGTTAAAAACAAAATATTAGTCATACGTTACCATTCACTTTAAATTTTATATTTTTATAGGTTGTAACTTGTAATCACTCTTTGATGGTGTAACAATTATAATTTTTTGACTTATGCAGCAACAATTATACTTTATTTTTTTACTTATGTATAATATTTAATTTTCTTGAATTGTTTAGTCAAAATCAAACTCTAACTTTTCACTATACAAAACTAGAGATATTTTTTTTTTCCTCTATGTAACTCTACTTTTAAAAATATGATTTAAAAATATAGACACGACATAATTATTATGGGATGATTATGTGAACATAAATATGATATATGTGTTCGAAAACAATCCTTTAAAAACTATCATAACGAATGTCGTCACAACAAAGTTTTTTTAATTAATTTTGTTGCAATATTACTTTGTTTGATTTAGTTGAGTAAGGCTACAATTTTGAAAGACATATTGTTTAATCCTATAAGCTACACCTAATGCTCAAATGCTAAAATACATATAATATGTTATTCTTATAGCTATTTTATACTCTCTCCGTTCTTTTAAGTTATTTTCTGTTACTGTAGCAATAGATACTAAGAAGAAGGGAGGGAGTGGGCCAACTGAGCAGAAAAAGGAGGAGAGAGAACATTTGAATCACCGGAGTTCTTTCCATCCTCTATCACTTTCTTCTGATTCTCTACTATCTGAATCACGTAACTAATACCTTCAGGTAACATGTCTTCATCTATCACTTTGCTCCTTTCTACCGATCATGACGACAAATCCTTCTATATAATACTATCTTTACTTGGTTATTTCACCTAATAACATTTGATGCTCGCTCGGTACTTGCTCAGCAAAGACATCCTCAAAATTACATTATAATTCTCCAAATCGGAAACAAAAGATCCACCTACAGCTTTGACTTAGGCATCCCAATTACACAATCTTTGAATAATCATTTACAACTAGAGCCTATATCAAACATACAAGTTGTTATACCGAAGTTTAGCAAATTGCGCTGGAGTTACATAAATGTAAAGTTTCCGAATCAACAACACATTAACTACGGCTTTATATACAATGAAATTTTCCTGAAACCACATCACTTGGAATCTCTTGCAATTCTTCGTGTATCTTCCACTTTTGTTTAAACAGAAAACAACCTTCCCGAATCCGTTCCTTGATTGGCAGGTGGACTTCCTTTTCCCCCTTGACGTTTCCACCTTCGCTTCTTAATTTCCTCTTCCGTAAATTTCACACTATTCTTCCTTTCCTTACTTGTAAAAAAAATTCATTCGTTCTTACTCTAGAACACGATCATATGACTCCTCAAACGTCGAATAAAACCCGATTCACTTCAGTTCCCCAAAGAAACGCCCGATTTTCACCTATATTTCATAACAATATATATTCAATTTATATATTTGAGGAAATCATTTGCCAAATCCATATATGCAAATTCTAATCTAACTAGTAATATCCAAAATTCCAAATTCCAAAACAATTTCTTTACAAAGCATGTAAAAGAAACATAAAACTTATTCGAATTCAAGTGCATTTCTCAGTCGGAACCCATACCATAGCCAAACTACAACACATGTTCTTGGAGATATACAAGTTATTTTATAAAACAAATGACAAAGTACTTGTAACCGACATTTAGACTCCAAAATTTCTCACCAAGTAAATTGCCAATCACAATTATATTGATTCTTATATATGTTACTAGAATGATATTCGTATATTCAGATTTACTATCTCCATACCTTAAACCTTTATAACCATATTACACCCTAACAAATTGTCTACGGCAATAATTATTGTAGGTTAATAAATCTTACTCTATATGGCCCTGTCATACATAAATATTCCACGATTTAACAATCCATCTGAAATTTATAACTCCAAATACTTACACTCATTGTCCACATCAATCTCAAATTTGTGACTTATAATAGTACTTCTCAGTGTGTGAACTTAATGCCCAAATTAATTTTAACTCCATACTCATTCCTTTATCAATTCAAAACACTATATCCCTAACTCTCCATCTATGCTGCTAGCTTAATGCATAAATAAAACTTACTTAAATAATACCAACATGGTTACTTTGAGTTTACAGACACATATATACTTTCTTTTCTATTCGTCATCATGATTTCACAACGTATTCACTCATAATACATATAAGAAATACTAATACAAAAGCTCTAAAGCACAACCAATTCCTTCCCAACTCTCTTTCTTTCTCTCTACGAATTATGTGTTCATACATCGCTTTCTAATAAGAATTATCTAAGTATATCTAACCCCGCCGCCAGAGCTCGTCGGAAAACCGCCGGAACTGGCGCACGTAACCTGGACCTAAAATCACCGACAACATTCAAACATTTTCGCATCAATGTAAAAAAAAATTGGGAAAAAACCAAAAAAAAAATGCAAAATGAAAATAGGGAATTTGAAAACAGAAAAATGCGAAATAAAGAAAAAAGGGGGAAGAGCACAAACCTGAAGACGCCGGAAACCGGTCACCACAGCAAATCTCGCCGGAAAATGGCCCGGAAATGGGACGAAAATTTTGAACCTCAAACTCCTCAAAAATTGTTCAAAATCGCTCAAAAACCTCACGCAACTTGCAACCAAGTGAAAATAATCACTCCTCTAGCCTAGATCTGAAAAGATACTCAAGATTCAAGCAAAATTTAAGCTTTGGTGCCTCAACAATGGAGTTCGAAGTTTAAGAGGAAGAGAGAAATGAAAACGGCGGAGAAGAAGAGAAATGAGAGGGTTTCCCGAAAACCCGTGTTTTGTAGGTCATTACATGACCTGCGCCACGTGCGCCATGTGCGCCAGGCGCAACGACAAAACCGTGCCTGACGTACGTATCTGCGTCCAGCGCAGCAAACCACGCCAAGCGCATGCCTGTGTGTCTGGCGCACAGTCATGTACAATAATGCGCATGGGGGCTTCTTAGCCAAGGTGGGGCCCACGTTCTCGACTCTACATGAATTCAAATGTTTGTTATGACATTACGCGCGACAAACCAATGAATTTTCAAAATTCGCAACAAAAATACAATTTTGCCAATACGCGACACTCTACACAAAATTTCAACATACATTGTTCAAGAAACAACCGTTAGGTCTGCGGACTAGTACAAATCGAGACGGCGGGCAAATCCAGCGCTGGGTCTGTGGACCATCATCAATAAAAAAGGCGACATACAATCATCGGGCGACATACAATTGTCGGGTTGCGCGGACTATCGGCCAATAAAAAAGGCGACATACAATCGTCGGGTGCCGTGGAACATCATCAATCAAAAAGGCGACATACAATCGTCGGGCAACATACAATCGTCGGTTCGTGGACCATCATCAATCAAAAAGCGACATACAATAGTCGGGCGACATACAATCGTCAGGTCTGCGGACCATTATCAATCAAAAAGGCGACATACAATCGTCAGGTCTGCGAACCATCATCAATAAAAAAGGCGACATACAATCGTCGGGTCTGCCAACCATCATCAATTAGAAATGCGGAAGACAACCGTCAGGTCTGCAGGACCATCATCAATCGAGACAACATAACCCCGACATGAGCCAGACCATAATAGCTCTACACATTATAGCACAACCCTGGAGTGGGATGCAGCTCTACCCGGATATGACCGGACCAGAATAGCTCATGACCCCTTTTTTCCGCATATCGTCTCATTTTTGCAAATTTATGATTATTTTTGCAAATTTGTTTCACATATGCCTGTTCCTAAAACTTTTGCTTGTTTTGCAGGTACTGGCGTAAAAGAGTGATTTTGGATTGCAAAGCATCTAGAATCATTCTCCGTCCCGACATGTATACTTTGACTTTCGATTTTGCAAACCTCAGTCAAAGTGGGGGCTTTTGTTGACACATAATCGTGTCTCCCCATTTAAGGGTCCAATGATGAAACATACCGCTGTATTTGTTGGCGCAACCCAATGGAAGAGCAATCCGAAGAGCCAACCCAAAATTAATTTAAATTGTGTTTTGAAATATTATTCTAAAAGCCCAATTAATTATTCATGATAATTAATTGTATATTAAGCCCATAAAATATTTTAATTCCATTTAAAGTATTTTAAAAGCCCAATTACTTATTTATTATTTTTAATAAATATCAGATTTTTATTCCGTAAAATTCAATCTCCGAATTTTAAGGATAGAAAATTATCTTTAAAAAACACGTTTAATGAAAAGGCTGACAAATGAGCTGGACGCAGGCGGTGCGCCTGGCGTGCCACGTGCGTCCAACACATTGGCCGAGCTGTGTCAGGCGCGCCAATCTGCGCCTGACACGTGGAATTGTGACTCACACAGAGTCCTGTGCCTAGCGCAGTCCCTGTGTGAGACGCAGATCCCTTTTCTATCTTTTTTAATACGCGTATACACGTGTACAACACTAATTGGGCAGGCCACGTCAGGCGCGCCAATGTGCGTCTGACACGTGGATCTGCGCCTCACACGTCAGACTGCACCTGGTGCAGGGGGCGCGTGAAGCGCATATGCCTGTTGCCTATAAATATTTGTGATTTCCCGAATCCAGGACAACTTTTTCAATTATTATTTCACGAGCACAAAAACTTCCGAATACTTCCGAAATATACTTCGAACCTCTAAACACTCAAACACTTTCAATACTTCAAATCCTTTTCCTATTCATGATCATACTTCGTTCTTGGTTCCACGATTGCTCCGCCTGAAGGTCGTTACGCTCTTCGACCTAAGCCACATAGGTATAATTCCTGAGGACCCTTGAATAATTCTATTGTTTTTATTGCCTGGAAGTTACTAACAATTTCTTGTCATGATGTAGATATTTAATTAATAATCGCGTTTATTGTATATTCTAATCCCTTTTACTATTATTTTTATATATAATATTCATGTTGTTATGATTGTCCTGTAAAATTTTATCATCCACATGTTATTATTGCTAAACAAGACCTAAAGAACTGTTCTAACTAATTCAGATAATTTGGACAACCTGTTAGGAACCTTGTAATATTGTTGCTTACTAACTTGTCACTAAAAATAGTATTATGTGTTTCCTGAACCAACCTAGATTAAATTATTTTTAGGGTGTATAAAATAATATATGATTATTCTTTGGCATAAAATTTGTTGTGAATCGATATTTAATAGAGGCCAGCAATGGGTAACATGGTTCATTATGACCGTGTTCGTACCCTCACCCCAAACTCAATCTTTGGTTCAATTTGACCATCTATGGAGTCAGGACGAGGAAATCTACATTGGATAAGTCCCTAAGATGTCCCTACAGTTTTCAATATCCAATTAGGTTTATGAGTCTTCCTTTAAAGACTTGTTGGCGACTTCGAAAACATTTTCAATGAAACCTTAACAATGGGGTAGTCAAATACGCGCTCACACCGCGGTAGGCGAAAATAAAATCACGCCTACTATGGGGCACGTGGAATCCCGTGTGAATTAGCAAGTAACATCTTGCAAGGCTAAATACTCCTGGGTGACCCATAGCGAAGTAGTACCGTGAGGGAATGGTGAAAAGAACCCCCGTTGGGGAGTGAAATAGAACATGAAACCGTAAGCTCTAAAGTAGTGGGAGGGTTGTGCCTATGACCCCGTGCTTGTTGAAGAATAAGCCAGCGACTCATAGGCAATGGCTTGGTTAAGGGAACCCACTGGAGCCGTAGCGAAATCGAGTATTCATAGGCCGATTGTCACTGCTTATGGACCCGAACCTAGGTGATCTATCCATGACCAGAATAAAGCTTGGGTGAAACTAAGTGGAGGTCCGAACCGACTGATGTTGAAGAATCAGCGGATGAGTTGTGGTAAGGGGTGAAATGCCACTCGAACCCAGAGCTAGCTGGTTCCCCCGAAATGCGTTGAGGCATAGCAGTTGACAAGACATCTAGGGTTAAAGCACTGTTTTAGTGCGGGCCACGAGAGCGGTACTAAATTGAAGCAAACTCTGAATACTAGATATGACCTCCAAATAATAGGGGTCAAGGTCCACCAGTGAGATTATGGGGAATAAGCTTCATCATCGAGAGCGAAACAACCCGGATCACCAGCTAAGGCCCCTAAATGACCGCTCAGTGATAAAGGATGTAGGGGTGCAGAGACAGCCACGATGTTTGCCTAGAAGCAGGTGCCCTTGAAAGAGTGTGTAATAGTTCACTAATCGAGCGCTCTTGCGCCGAAGATGAGCGAGGCTAAGCGGTCTGCCGAGGCTGTGAGATGTAAAAAAGCATCGGTGGGAGAGTGTTCCGTGTTTAGGGGAAGCATTAGCGCGACCAGTGCCGGACTAAGCAGAAGCGAAAATGTCGGCTTGAGTAACGCAAACATTGGTGAGAATACAATGCCCCGAAAACTAAGGGTTCCTCCGCAAGGTTCGTCCACGGAGGGAGAGTTAGGGCCTAAGATCAGACCGAAAAGCGTAGTCGATGGACAATAGGTGAATATTCTTGTTCTACCCCTTGTTGGTCCCGAGGGACGGAGGAGGCTAGGTTAGACGAAAGATGGTTATCAGTTCAAGGACGCAAGGTGACCCTGTTTTTCAGGGTAAGAAGCGGTTAATAAAATGCCACGAGCCAATGTTCGAGTACCGGGCGTTATGGCGCTGAAGTAACCCATGCCATATTCCCTGGAAAAGCTCGAATGACCTTCAACAAAAGAGTACCTTTACACGAAACTGACACAGGTAGGTAAGTAGAGAATACCTAGGGGAACGAGACAACACTGTCCAAGGAACTCGGCATAATATCCCCGTAACTTCGGTTGAAGGGGTTCCCCTCACAAAAGGGGTTGAAGTGGCCAGGCTCGGACAACTGTTTACCAAAAACACAGGTCTCTGCAAAGTCATAAGACCATGTATGGGGGCTGACGTCTGTCCAGTGCCAGAAGGTCAAGGAAGTTGGTGACCTGATGATAGGGGAGCCGGCGACCGAAGCCTCGGTGAACGGAGACCGTAACTATAACGGTCCTAAGGTAGTAAAATTCCTTGTCGGGTAATTTTGTTGAAATTTTGGACTTTTTAACATTCCCATTCTAAATTCTTTTATCTGGCGCCAGAATTTTCACTTACCCTCCAAATGTCTAAAGTGAGAACTGAAAATTTAAAAGGCAAAAGCTACTTTAACCCTTGGCTATTACAATTCTCCAACATTCTCCTCTAAGAGAATTGAAACGGTCAAAATATTAAAAGGCGAAAGTTACAAGTTGTTTCAATAGGAAAGCATAAAAACAAGGTTGTATTTAGTGTTTAGAAATTGTGATACGGATATAGATGTAAAATTCTATTGTCAAATTAAATTTGTGAAAGATTTTTCTTTTGTTTGATTGATTATTTTGTTCTTTATGTAAAAATTTCTTTGAAGGTTTTTATGTCAAGTTGTTTTGTCATTGCTTAATTTGTGAGAAGTTTTCCCTAACTTCTGTTTTGATTGCATATTACTATGCGATGGATTAAAAAAATCACGCATGATAGGATGCAACGGCATTAAATTGACATAATTGACCTTGTCATTTATTAGTAATGAATATACAGGGAGGTTATATTACTGTAATTTTAAGTAAACACCACATACACCTGTTTTGGCTTATATAATAGAGATGAGCGTACTTTTTTTAATAATCATTACATATTTCTCCTAAAAATTAAAATGATAAGATTTTCATAACTGACACAAATGAGAACTACGATTCCTAAAAAAATAAAAGGACAAATTATACTAACTAACACACACGACAATTATTGATCCCCCGGAAATTATAAAGATAAGATTATGCTCTTTGTTTTCTCGGTATTTTTATGACTTGTTAATGGATATTGGTATTGTTGTTGCATTTTAAAGTTTAGGTAGAATTAAAATTTTATGTCTTTGGTTTTGTAATTGATTTGAAAATTGCTTTAGTTACGTTAATTTATTCTTCAATCATAAACTTTTCCTTTCACTAAATATCTTTTTATGACAGTTTATTTTAGCAACTTTAAACTTACTTTAATATGCATATTTTCAATTAGGAAGGGTTATGCTTGAGGAAAATCTTAATAGGTAATAATTTTTGTTGAATTTAAGGGTTAAAAAGCTTTTTCTTAGGGGGGATACCATAGCTCTCCCTTTGCTTATATAATATAGATTAGGTAATTACCACTTTTATTGTCGTATGATTACTTTTACCCTTTTATTATAATTAAGCTCAAACTTGTATACTAAAAGAAAAATTCGCTAAAAATAAAAATGAAAACCTATAAGTATAAGTGATCACAATCTGTACAAGACCTCAAAATTCATTCAACTCCTTTATGTCGTGCTAACATGCAAGCTAATCCATCTATAAGCCCAACATAATATACACATACTATTGTAAGTTATAGAGTAATGATGCGCCTCCCCTTTTCTTTTCCTAAAAGCTATCATTCTTAATTTCCGTCATCCAAGTCATTTTTAATCCCAATAATTTCAATTCATCATTTTCATACTGGTGATCTTCTAATCGATGTCACACATGCTCGAATCGACGTAATCAATTTTTTTTACATAATATCGAAAATCGAGATTAAAAAAAAAGCTTTTTTTTTTCTTTAGCAGCTAATGACGATAGTATAATAAAATCATAGTGAATTTAAGTGAACTATAATAAAGTAAAAATCCGTTTAGCCTCCTCCTCTCCCCTCTCTCCTCTTCCTCCTCAAAAAACCCTAATCCTTTTCTTTCAATTTTGGGGCTGCCATCATCCTTTTGATGGTGGTAAGCCCCCAATTCTTCTTTTTTCTTTTAGTTTTCATTATTTTTGTTATTAATAATCTTCCATTCTCTCTCTTTTTGAGAGTCTTCTACCCAATTTTTGGGTTCTTTCTCTCCTTTCATGGGAGTTTGGAGTGTGGTTTTATTCTCTTCCCTCGTGGAAGTTTAAAAATTGGTATGAGGAATTGTTCCTATTGGTTGAAGTTCACGACCATCAACATCGAAGTATTGGAAATTCGGATGCAGTCAACATGGTTAAATCAAGAATTTTCTTCCCCAAACTATGTAATGATAGACTTCCCCATTAATAGCTGCGTGATTCAGCAAATACAAGGGGGTTGCGCTGTATCGTTCGATCTGGTTCATTGTAGTTTCTTCGACGACGAATTTAATTTGATATTGTCTGATTATATCTTGTTTTTCTTTAATACTTATTGTACATGCCGTTTGACCTTCAATTAATGAAATTTCTCTTTCAAAAAAAAAAAGTGAACTATAATAAGTTGGATTTTACCTTTTATTTTGTCTTTTATCTACTAAGCTAGTATATAAGGTCTATGGAGGACTAATGAATGAAATGAGACAATAATTATTATTCTCCTAAAACTTTGAATTTCTTCTCTCTCTTTCTTTTGTCATTTGGATAATTTTAGTTTTGATGGTATCAGAGTCACAAGTGGCCCAACAGTAATCCAAAACCTGATCCCAAATTCTTCCTGTTGTAATTTGTGCGCCGCAAATATCTCATTTTTCTTTTTCTAGAACAAAAACCCAAGAACTAAAATCTTATCTTTCTCTCTATTATGAAATTTCCTCTTCTGATTTGATCCTTACTTCTCATCTTGCTGAGAATCTCTCTATTTCTTTCACTATTTCCTAAATTTCTAAAATATCTCTTAAAGAGATGATTAGTCCCCTGTATCTCCATCCATCTAATGGAGGAACATCGATACAAATGGAGAAACTCCAAGATAACCAACTGATTACAGGTCATGGAGAAGATTAATGGAGAAACACCTTCCTTCCGAATACAAGACGGGATTTGTTGATGGAGTGGTGGCAACTCCTACATAGGATGAAACCAAATCAGCTATGTGGGATACCTGCAATCTCATGGTAATATCCTGGATTACTCACAATTTATCTCCTAATATTAGAAAATCCGTTATGTTTACGAATTAGGATATTTGGCATAACTTAGAAAATAGATTCTCTCACACCAATGGATCTAAGAAATACAAGTTAAGTAAGGAATTGTATCAAACTAAATAACAATCCTTGGATGTCAATGAATATTAGACTGATATGGGGTCTATGTGGGAAGAGTTAGATGCTTTAAAGATGTTGCCTACTCTTAGTAATCCTAATACTGAGGCAAAGAAATTATTAGATGCCATTAACCTTCAAAGATAACAGTCTAAACTGTTCCAAAATTTTAATGGTCTGAGTGATTTGTATAATGCTCAGAGAAGCCAACTTTTGTTGTTGTTCCCTCTCCCTTCTATAGAAACTGCTTGTGCTGCTATACAACAAAAAGAAGCAATAATAAAGATATTGCAATATCCTAGGGAGAACTTGAAGTTTTGGCATGTATAGAAGAGCAGGTGCGAAGGATGATGACTTGCACATTTTGTGCAAAGAATGGCCATACCAAGTACAAATGTTGGTTTATATATGATTTCACAAAACACAAAAATCCTTAACCATACACATCACCAAAACTAAAACCCTCCTTTCAAAATTAGCCTCCCTTGAACTCAAATAACTCCAATAACCCAAAATTCACAGCCAATGATGTACATAACACAACAATCGCTTCTAATATAGGACTGTTGTTTACTCCTCAACAGTTAAATCAATTGGCCAAATGCTTACCTCAAATTACCTCATATCAGATGAAAGGGTAAGAAACAGATGAAGAGTTGGATAATTATTTTTCAGGAATAATATATTCATGCTACCATGCAGTTTAACCCATACAAAGTCAGATTGTTGACTCTAGAGCCTCAAACATACAAGATGACCCCACATTTCAAAACCTAACCTACTTAACTCCCGCACAAAACTTTTTCGAAAATAAACCTTCCCACTGGAGCTACAACTGTTAACTCCCTTATTAGGGAGTGTACAACTAGGAAACAAACTAATTAACACTGAACAATGTTCTGTGTGTGCCCAACTTCAAGCATAGCCTACTCTCAATTCAAAGGCTGGTTCAAGATAAGCAATATGAAGTGCAATATTTTCCTACACATTGGACCATAGCAAACAATGTTATGAAGAAGGTGAGAGGCAGGGAAAAGACTACGAATGGGTTATACTAACATGTGATGAGAATAACAAAAACTCAGCTGAACTTGAATCCATCACCTGTCTACTGCTAAAACTCTTATTAGACCTCCAAATGCTCCCAAAATATATGAACTATTGAAGGTTTGGCATCACAGACTAGAGCATTCTCCCATAGCCAAATTTCACCACATACCATCACTTCCCTTATTCACAAAACAAAAATCTAGGGTGTGTGATATGCCTAATGGCCAAATTTCCAAAGCTTCCTTTCTCCTTAAGCACCTCAAAAACTGCAACACCTTTTGATATCATCCACATGGATGTTTGGGCCTTGGGGGCCATACAAAGTTTGCACCAATGAGAAATCCATATATTTTCTCACCTTGGTGGATGATAACTCTACGACAAGGGTATACCTACTAGAATAGAAGTTTTGACTCCCTTGCCGCCCTTAAAGTCTTCATGCACTATGCCCAAAACCATTTCAGCAGAAGAAACAATATCAAAACCATAAGATCTGATAATGCCTTAGAATTTAATGATGGACCCTGCCAAGCATTCTTTGCGAAGTATGAATTTTCTCACCATACCTCATGTGTGAAAAGACCTTAGCAAATTGCTAAAATAGAAAGAAAACACAGGCACATTCTGGAAATTTCAAGAGCCTTGAGATTCTAAGCACGTCTGCCTCTAACCTACTGGGCGACTTTGTCTTCCATGTGATAAACATATTGCCAACACCTGCAGAACAAAACACCAGATGAAGTCTTCCATCATTCTCCACCTAGTTTATCAATAGTGTTGTTCATGGCCGGGGCGGCCCGCCAATCTCGTCGGGCCCGGTCCGCAAGAATAGCGGGCTTGGATATCTTTTCCAAACAAATTATTTGGGTGGGCCATGCCCGGCTCGCTAATATTAGTGGGCAGGCATGGACAAAGGAAATTTTATTTCATGTCGGCCCGCCCGACCCGTTTTTTAATTTTTACAAAAAAAATTATTTTGAATTAATCATAAGTGAATTATAATACTATACTAACTTAACTTAACTTACTAGACTGTTAAATATAAATAATACCCAACCTAGAACTCTAAAAGCCACTAGAATTTCTAATACATAATTTAAAAAAAATGAAAAGCATTTGCGTGAAGCTGAAATCAGTAGAAGCCGAACCCTTTTCTCATTTTCCCATTTCCCACAATCCCACCCATTTTCTCTCTCTACAAAATTTAGATCTACAATCTTCCACTCTATCTTTCTCTGGAAATCTAACACCGATTACCGGGCATCTAATTTGGAAGTTCTCCTTAGTTAATAATTCATATTAGTAAGTTAAATTCTTCTCCACCTTTTCTTTGAGCTAGTATAAATTTGTTTGATTTTTTCTATTTTTCATTGGCTACATCTCTTAGTAAATGTCCATTTTTTTCTTTCTTTCTATGATTTGTTTTCTAGCTTGCAAGGTTGCTTTTATTTTCCTTTTTGCTAGCTAGATCTGTAGTCTGTAACTCTGTAATATAAATACTTCAATATTGGTATTTTAGGTGAAAAGAACGAAGTTTTAGGTAAAATAAATTGTATGATAGTGTGCTTTCGTATGTTTTCTTGACAAAATGCTTGTCATTGTTGTTTGACTCTACTTCTGTTTGACTACAAAATTGGTTGTGTTTTGAGGTGGTTTGGTTTTGTTAGCATCATTGAAATATGTGTTACTTATGTTTGATTTTATATTCTCACTTTGATTTATTCTTTATGTGTAACTAGTTGTGGCAGGAACTCCGGGAAGTGCTAATTTCCCAGTTAATTAGATGGATGATGATGAACTTCCTTGCAATGATCAAGGCCCTCCAGTTAATTCTCAAGGCAGGGAGTTCAAAACCATTGGCTGGTAACACATGACAAGACAAATCCTAACGGATGGGACCATAAAAGCTACATGTAACCATTGGAAGTTAATTTTCACTGCTAGTATTAGTAGTGGAACATCACATCTTAAATGACATATAGAAAAATGTCCTAAGAGAGTGAATCATGATATAAGAAATTATTGCATTTCTAATGGTCAATCAAGTGGTGGTCAAAGCAACATACTGAGAAATCCCAATATCAATTTTGAGGAGGTTCGTAGGAGTATTGGTATTTATGTTATTGCTGGTGCACGTGCTTTTTCTACTTGTGAAGAGCTTGGTTTTAGTTATATGGTGTCGACTATGTGCCCCCAATTTAATGTTATTAGTAGGCACACTTTAAGGAGGGTTGTGTTTAGATATTACAATGATGAAAAACAGAGTATTATGGATGATTTGCAAAATAGCCCTAGTAGGATATGTTTTGCAACTGATAATTGGAGAAGTGAACATACTCAAGATGAGTATATGTGCATAACTTCCCATTGGGTTGATGTTAACTGAAATTGCAAAAGAAAATAATTAAATTTGGGGCTTTAACACTGCCTTTTGATGGAGAGACTCTTGCGGATGAGGTTGCATTATGTTTAGGCCAATGGAAAATTGATCATAAGGTGTTTAGCTTCACTGCAGAAAATGCATCATACAATAATGTAATGGTAGCTTGTCTAAAAAATGATTTCATAAGAAAAAATAATTTGGTTTCAAATGGGGAGCTTTTCCATTGTCGATGTGCTTGTTATATTACTAATTTTGTAGTACAAACTGGATTAAAGCTCATAGATGATGCTGTCAAGATTAGAAGTATAGTTAAGCATTTTCGGCCCTCAATGTCGAAAAAGAAGAAGTTCTAGAATATTGCTGAAACAAGTTTTGGTATATCAACAACTAAAAAGTTATGTGGGGATAATTCCATAAGGTGGAATTCAACTTTTTTAATGCTTGATTGCTTCATATATTTTAGGGATGTTATTGAATCATGTGGTTCATCGAGATAAAGATATGAAAGTATATTATCTTACAATAGATGAGTGGGATAGGGTTGTAGAGTTGCATGCATTCTTGAAGCTTTTTTACGATATTACTAATGCATTTTCTAACTCAAACGATATTACTAATGCATTTTCTAACTCAAACGATATTACTAATGGTGTGTGGAGGATGCATAAAAAGTTAATTTGTCTTCCATGGATAGAGATATGCAACCAAAATTCGACAAATATTGGTCAGACTTTAATGTTATTCTTTCCTGTGGTACTGTTTTAGATCCTCACTTCAAGTTAAAGAGAGTCGAGTATTGTTATGAAAAAATATATGGGGAAACATATGCTAAGGAAAATGGTGTCACACATCAGGATTACTTTGATGGACTTATTTAATGAGTATAAGGGGGTTGCACGTGGTTCTTCTTCTCTTACTTTTGCCACTAGCTAAGGGGCAATTTATGTCCCTAGTAGTGCTAGTTGTGGCAGCGTTTAGTTGGATGGAATCATGTATTATAATATATTTTTGAGTTAAAAAAAGAAAAGCTGACAATGATAAAAGTTAACTGGAACTCTATTTAGAGGAGAAGAATCCTGAAGTAACTAAAAAATGGCCTATTGGAACAATAGTTCAATTCGTTATCCAAACCTTGCATGTATGGCTCTATTTAGGGCTGCACACCGGTCCAGAACCGGACCGGATCGGACCGTGTTATTTCTATAGGAACACTACAAGAGGGGGGTGAATTGTAGTGTGGAACTTATTGTCCAAATAATGCGGAATTTAAAACATAAGCAATAAGGAACTGAAAGTGCAAGAGAGATTTTTACGTGAAAACTTCTTGTCTTAATACAAGAAGAAAAACCACGACCTTCTCAGGATTTAAACTCTTCACTATAATAGGAAACCTCATTTGTTTCAACCTATTACATATGCAAGTTCCCTTCGGAACTCCAACTCTCTCACAAACTCCACTAGGAACTCTAACTCTCTCACAATCTCCACTCTACACTCTATACTTAATTCTAAGTCTTTCAAGAGTTCCCACAACTCTTTGCAAAAGGTTTACTCAAACCCTTCACCCCTAGATAGACTTCACCCTTAGTCTACGCATAAACACAAGAACTTACTCAAGTTCCTAACTCGAACTTGATACAAGAATTCACTCAAACTCTTCACCAAGTTCCCATTACAAGAGTTCACTCAAACCCTTTAACCCCAAACTCAAATACAAACATTTGATAATATAGTTTAACTCTAGTATGTAGAAACTGAAGAACTGTATAGGAACATGGCACTCGTAGATTCTTGGAACTCATAGGAACTGACTCAAAACAAGGAATAGAAAATATAATTCTTTTGTAACATTATTCATAAAGCCAGACCTTATGGAATGACACCAGTCAGACCATTTGAAACTTAATTGAACTTGTATATTTATAGCAGTCATTTAGAATGAACGTGGGATTAATCATGAGTTAGTGGGTAAATCATTTTCCCATGATGTTCCTTAACTAGAGGAACACATTCCTTTTGTTACCCATGATCTCCACGATCTCAGTTGAACGTGGGAGATGGAAATGTTACTGCTTCCTAAAATCTAGCATTTACTTGTGCAATAATATTTTAAAATTGGTTTTTAATTAAAAACTATTTTAATTAATAAAGCCAAAATTAAATCTTTTTAACAAACAATATCTTTAAAGGATTTTCTTTTAAATCTGAAAATGATTTGATTTTGGAATAATGATAAAATCTTTTCCATAATAGATCTTTCCTTTAATATCAGATTTGAACCACATAAAATCATTTTCCTAAAATATATCCTTTAAAAACTCAACAGATTACTTTTAAGCGTTGCACAATATTTTACACGCATAGTTCCTTTAACTGCTACTTCGTTCCTTTAACTTAGATTATTAGTACCAGCACGTCTGTTCCTTAGAGAGGAACAAACGGACAGTTTCTTACAAAAACTCATTATACGTATTATAAATCTCGCCTTTTTATTTTCCAAAAACTGAAAAGATAAAATTAAATAAATTAAAATCAGATTCCTAAAGAAACCGATTTTATTAAACCTATTTTATTTAAAACTTATCTTTTATTTTAAAACTAAAACTTATCTTTTATTTTAAAACTAGAACTTATCCTAAAACAACTAATGCATATTATTTATAAATAATTAACCAAGTAGAGATTTATTAAGAAACAAACTCTAAATAAATTCTTATAGATTAAGATAATAATATGCATCAGACTTATTGACTCTTATATACTTTTGACTCTAAGTTCCACGAGTTCCTTTAGACCTTACGAGTTCCTTTTAACCTTGTTTACCTTTCACGTTTCCACATACTTACATGAATCCTAGAAAATAAACTCATATTTTCTGCCTTCATGCCCCATGCTGCTCCAACTCAAGAACCGCATGTTGATAGCTCCATCTCTGGAACTTCGGTGTGCTAGTTCCTTTAAGAAACTTCGCACTCATAGTTCCTGCTCAGGAACTTCTTGTTTCAACTCTGAAACGTCATCTTGCTGCTCCCACTCAGGAACTGCTCCGGAACTTCATATTCAATGTTCCTCTTAGGATGTACCTAGGAACCGCGCTTGTTTGTGTTCCTGATAGGAACTCTTTTAGGAACTTAACTTGTTGGAAGTCCTTCATGATGTGATATATTTAACCTTCCATGACTTGTTGCATGTTAATGTAATATGCACATATCATACACACATGTTAGTTAGATAATCATCATTTGTTTACAATCATCAAAACACTAATGACTCAACAATTTCTCCCTTTTTGATGATGACAAACAAATGATGCTTATCACAAATTAAACAATAAACGATGTACATTAATCCCCCTTAACTAACAAGTCATGCATGTATATAAAGGAAATATCAACTTAGATAAACACATCATACAAATAACTTTCATCATATAAGGATTTAGACTTAACTATACTTGACCATAAGCATCATACATATTTTTCCCCCTTTTGGCATTATCGAAAAGGATCATTTTACACACATTTGGTTTAGGTAAATCATATACACATATTGTTATATGCTACACTTACCACCATAATGGTTAAACACTTGTTAGTCCCAAAAGTCTCAAGAATCTCAATTTTTTTTAAACTTAGGATGCATGTGCTACACGAATTTCCAACTCACAATCCAAAGACCCAACTTCAAAAACCATTGAAGGAACTTGACAAATAAGAAAATAAAAGTCAAGCAAAAATCAGATTTGAATGTCAAGAATGGATTAAGAGATAGGACATTGTAATATCCGGCTCAAAGAAATATGAAAGAAGTTTATGGAACAATTTGAGTAGAGGGAACTTGAGATATATAGTGTGCTCTATAGTTTAGACTTTTAATAAGAGGTTCTCAACAATAATTAGAGTGGATCACTTCACATCACACGATGAAATCTCTGCCAAACCTCACACATATTCACCTTGATATATATATCTATCAAGTTCACTTTTACTCAACCAACCAACCGTGAGGAACTCATAATTGCACGAAGAAACTTTAACGAATTCATCTTTCTAATCAAGTTCTTCATCTTTCGCTTATGTGCCTCTTCTCAAATCAGCAAATCCATGAGTAAGCATTTTCACAACCATATCAAATATTGACTTCTAGGAAATAATAAAGATTTGATCACCCTTGTTTACCTTTTTTTCATTTTTTTTTAAATAAGGGTGTCATTACAAGTTATTGTATTTTTCCTAGAATATTACATTTATATTGATTTCTTCCTTATTCCCCCTGAGTTCCTTACCATTCCTTCATCATTAGGAACTTATATGATTAGTTCCATCTAATAATATATCCTTTTGAGCATCAATTGATAAATCACAAAATACTTGCTTCTCACTTTTTCCATAACTTTCCCCTCAAAATGTATTTACCATTTATCACTCTTTATGCATCATTGAACCATAAAAAGTCATGACTTTTAATTTAGAGCACATGGAAATTAGGAGATTTAAAGTGACATGATATGAATGGAATGAGGAATTAATCAATCAAAGGGTATTTGAAGAAGTGTGGTGTGAACTGATGATAGTTGGCTAAGAATAGGTTTGTTCCCTCTAAAAGTGAAATGAAATATATTAAGGGAATTTACATGTCTTGTTCTATCAAGGTTTCTTTCATTGTATCTTTGGCAACTTAGGACTTTCATGATTGACAGCATCCACAATTCTATTATGAGACCTCTAACATTCTTAGGTAAGTGAGTATGCCTTTACGACACAAAAATTAAGTGTAACATATTTACGCTAGTGTGCATATAATCACTTCAATTTTAGTATGTGTAAGAGCCCAATTCGACAAATTTTTTGGAAAAGAACATGTTTATACTCAAGTCATACTTCATTAAGTATTGTTCCTCAAAACAGTCCATGAATAGGTGAAATTATAAAGAACATATATTCACATAATGTAAAGCAAGACTTATAAAAATTATGCATTAATAATTTAACAATGTAATTTATTAATCATGATACAATGTGAATAGGAACAACAGACCTAAAGTCATATTTCACCATGCATATTAACTTTCAAGTACTGGAATAATTTTCATGACTTACTTTTGAATTCCTGGAGTGCTAGTTCCATTATTTTAATGTCTTCACATCTAATGGGAGCTTTCATTCCAACTCGACTCACACTCATCATTCTTCAAAAGTTCTTTGACATGTTTTTGTCCTTGCATCATTATGTTCCAAGAAAGTAGTTGTGTTCCCTTATCATGCTCATGTACGCACTAGCTTATAAGGTTAGCAAAAACCCTTGCATAAAATAGTTAGTTGTACCAAAAATATATTATCCATATTACGATGTACAACTTACTAAGTCAATTCCTCTTCAAAAACAAAAATTATTGTCAATTTTGAAATCATTTTTCAAGAAGAAACTTGATGTTGTTCCTCATAGATTTCCATAAAAATATTTATTTTGTACACATTTAAAATCTATTTGGAACAACCAAAATCCTATGTAAGCAACAAGAGAAAATAATATAGAATTATCTTATGACCTAGCTACATGAATAAAAGTTTCCTCAAAGTAAATACCTTTGTTTAGTTGTTCCTCTTAAAAACTAACCTTTATAGAGTTCCTTTGTCGATGTCACTGTGAATGAATCGCATGAGTACTTCTTATCTTCCAGTTAGAGGCAAGGAACTTGAATACTGGAAGTATGAAACTGCCTGTTCCTATTAATTACATAGGAACTCACTTCCATATATTGATTGAGTTGAACTTCTATTTCAGGAATTTGAACTTGATCTTCATATTTTAAGCTCTTCCCCTTGAGGTCATATAGCTGGCTATTGTTGCTTTTGTGAGTGACATATTTCATGTTAGGAATTCTAGCTCCATAAGAACTTGTGAGTTCAACATGAAAATCATCTTTAACCTGTTTACTATGAACAAACAAGTTAGTTTCAATTAAAATAATATGCTCACTCATTACTGTGCACATTGTTTTATTTGTTGTAAACTTGGTATGCTTTGCAATTGAAGGCGCATCACAGGAACATCGCCTCTTCACTTATATCAACAAACTTCCCTAGTAGAATCTTCTGTTTTTTGAGTTTGTAGGGTGTCTTGTTGATCAAAGATGTAACCATATCCTTGTTGATGATTGGGAAGTAGTATTGACGACTTTTGTCCAGAATTTCCTTTCTGGTTATAATTTTCTTCACTTTGAAAGCTTGTAGTCAGTACCTTGTTTCCTGCAAAATCATCAAACTTGTTTGGAACTTGGTTCCATGGTTAGATCTCGAATATAATAATTTATGACCACTTAAACTTTTAATCTTCTTAACAATGATTAACATTCTGTGGAATATTCATCTTTGTTATTAAAGAAAAGAATCAAGTGTCCCTTAAATAAATATCAACTACAACCAAGACAAATCTCCTTCAAAATTTTAATTTAAACACTTAAGATGCCACGCAAATTCACATGAAAAGGTTCTAAGAATTTGTGGTGCATACTAATTTTTTTGAAAGAAGATAAAATCACATACTATCTTCATGGACATAGTTAACAAACTTTATCCTTTAGGAACTAGATATAAGATATATTTATAATCAAGTTCCTTGGTCTAAGTTTGTCAACCACGATGAAGTTAGAATGCTATCATTTTGAAAGATATAAGTAGATCATCTTCAATAATGACTAGTCATGTCATGTTGTTGTTAGGAACCAAATAGAGATCCACAAAGTATGTGTTCCCTACTTGATTCCCTTCAAGTATGACATTTCTAGCTTTTATTGATGACGCAATTTAATTGCAAAACAACCAGAGTTCGTGAACTTTTAAACTTTAAACTGAATGTGCTTCATTAACTCGACAATAAAAATATATACAATGGAACAGGAACTTAACTTACCAACATTTAATTATTAAACAATCTTACCATTTTACGTTGGTTTATGAAGCTACAGTTCCTTCATCATAAGCATATAGTGAGAGTAATATTGATATGTCTATCATCATAGGCTTGGAACACTCGTTGTCGAGCTATATCTTACGAGTTGTTCCCCCTCACTAAATATTATTTGTTCCTTCATTTCGAGTTGTCATAAACTAAGAAATATAATATGTAAAGCAAACCCAAAAAGAAATACTTTGTGCATTTTAATATTAGTAGGTTAGTCAAAAGAAATAATATAGTTAAAGCATAAAGTTCCAAAAAAAATAGTCTCATATGAAATGGAACTTCTGCTTTGTTCAAGTGAACTAAGATAAAATTCAAAAGAATTAGGAACTTGTGCCAAAAGTTGGAATGTTCCTATACCATTTAATAGTTCCACTAATCTTAGTTTACTATCGCTTCCTTCAAATCAATAGTCAATGTTTCTTGATTTGAGAAACTAATTTTATGCATTTAATTTAGTGGAAATAGAATAAGTAGACAATAGGAACAATTGGCTATTATAAGAGAATAAAGGCACTGATACTTTAATTATTTAACTTACTTAATCACTTAGTCAGGCACACTTAGAACTTCATTAATTAAGTTCTTATATAATAGTCATTTGGATTAAACGTGACATTAGATCATAGGATCATGGATTTGTGGCTTTAGAAAACATTGTTCCTTTGCTTGAGAAACAAGCACATCATGTGCCACTTTGTATACGTTTAATTGAACGCGTTATATCCAATATCCCACTTTCCTAAATTTTAGGAATATGTTAAGCATGATCTCTTATTATTTTATCTTATCTTAAATAAAAGTTTAATTTCAATTCTTTTTAATAATATCTAAGAAGATTTGTATTTAATTATAAAAGATTTAATTTTAAAAAAAAATTAAAACTTTCCTTAACCAAAAATATTTTCTTAAAATGTTTTAACTTAGTCAAAATCTTTTTCCCTAAAACCTTCCTAAATTTTAGCCTTAAACTTCTATTTTCATTAGGACGTGAATATCAGTTAATAGATCTGTTGATTCATGCTTAATTACTATGTTCCTATGACCATATTAGAGTTCCTTTGGTTCATTTTAGTTGTGCCAATACGTCTGTTCCTTTCAGAGGAACTGACGATCATTCTTTTATTACATCTGCAAGTTCCTTTACTAATATTAATTATCTCCATAGTCAAACCTACAAAATATAATTAGACTGCACAAAACTTGAAGAGAAGTTGGATTGAAATAATTCATATATATATATATGTAAAAACCATAAAACAACTTCTCTTTCATAACCTTCTACAGTCATGTATTAATAGGGGATATTAAAAAGCATATTTGAGAATAATAATGACCAATATATATAGTAGTATGTAAAGATTACTACCCAATTTTCCGAGAAATGTATTTCACCTTTTACATACTTTTTCCAGCTTTTGTAGTGAGAGGAACTCATGTCTAGATCTACTTTCTAGAAACAACCTCTACATCAAGAGATGTAGGTTCCTTTCACATGACCTGCAAAATAAGCAAGTTCTTGGTTTTTGCTACCCAAATATATGTTGGGTCATTTCTTGTTAGTAAGAGCAACATGAAATATCCATATTCATGATGCACATATCTACTACTACTAACAAGGAACATCATGTATCGACATAAGATATTTTTCAAATATTCATGATGCATAATAACACTATCATTTGGCAAATGAAGAATAATATGAGCGCAATATAACATGCCAAAGATAATGGATTTCCCTAAAGATGGGAAACCAAGTTCCAAGAGTAATAAATATGCATTGTTCCATACGAGTCGTTCCTTGAACCATTTCTAGTATACTGATTCTTTGATATTTAAAAACAATTTGGAAATTTGAATTTTTGTCTTTAAAAAAACAGTTTTAAAGTTATCCAAAATTGCTATAAAAACATCAAAACCAAATAAAACAATTTTACTAGAAATACTATAAGGAACAAGCTTCAAATTAATGTATGCGTATAAAGAATATCTCAAGTAAGAGATACTTACATCAAGGGGTCGTTGATAATCCTTGAGTGACTTTAAATTGATAATAAAAAGTCAGCTTCCAATTGTTCTATTGAATGACGTAGGGTGGAGTTCCTTTCTCGTACGAGTTCCTTCTTCTTGCAGGAACTTAACTCAGCAGGGTAACCTGCTTATCACTGAGTTCTGGCTCTGATACCAATTGTTATTTCTATAGGAACACTACAAGAGGGGGGGTGAATTGTAGTGTGGAACTTATTGCCCAAATAATGCGGAATTTAAAACATAAGCAATAAGGAACTGAAAGTGCAAGAGAGATTTTTACGTGGAAACTTCTTGTCTTAATACAAGAAGAAAAACCACGACCTTCTCAGGATTTAAACTCTTCACTATAATAGGAAACCTCCTTTGTTTCAACCTATTACATATGCAAGTTCCCCTCGGAACTCCAACTGTCTCACAAGCTCCACTAGGAACTCTAACTCTCTCACAATCTCCACTCTACACTCTATACTTAATTCTAAGTCTTTCAAGAGTTCCCACAACTCTTTACAAAAGGTTTACTCAAACCCTTCACCCCTAGATAGACTTCACCCTTAGTCTACACATAAACACAAGAACTTACTCAAGTTCCTAACTCGAACTTGATACAAGAATTCACTCAAACTCTTCACCAAGTTCCCATTACAAGAGTTCACTCAAATCCTTTAACCCCAAACTCAAATACAGACATTTGATAATATAGTTTAACTCTAGTATGTAGAAACTGAAGAAATGTATAGGAACATGGCACTCGTAGGAACTTGGAACTCATAGGAACTGGCTCAAAATAAGGAATAGAAAATATAATTCTTTTGTAACATTATTCATAAAGCCATACCTTACGGAATGACACCAGTCAGACCATTTGAAACTTAATTGAACTTGTATATTTATAGCAGTCATTTAGAATGAACGTGGGATTAATCATGAGTTAGTGGGTAAACCATTTTCCCATGATGTTCCTTAACTAGAGGAGCACGTTCCTTTTGTTACCCATGATCTCCACGATCTCAGTTGAACGTGGGAGATGGAAATGTTATTGCTTCCTAAAATCTAGCATTTACTTGTGCAATAATATTTTAAAATTGGTTTTTAATATAAAAACTATTTTAATTAATAAAGCCAAAATTAAATCTTTTTAACAAATAATATCTTTAAAGGATTTTCTTTTAAATCCGAAAATGATTTGATCTTGGAATAAAGAAAAAATCTTTTCCATAAAAAATCTTTCCTTTATTATCAGTTTTGAACCACATAAAATCATTTTCCTAAAATATATCCTTTAAAAACTCAACAGATTACTTTTAAGCGTTGCACAATATTTTACACGCATAGTTCCTTTAACTGCTACTTCGTTCCTTTAACTTAGATTATTAGTACCAGCACGTCTGTTCCTTAGAGAGGAACAAACGGATAGTTTCTTTACAAAACTCATTATACGTATTATAAATCTAGGCTTTTTATTTTCCAAAAACTGAAAAGATAAAATTAATTAAATTAAAATCAGATTCCTAAAGAAACCGATTTTATTAAACCTATTTTATTTAAAACTTATCTTTTATTTTAAAACTAAAACTTATCTTTTATTTTAAAACTAAAACTTATCCTAAAACAACTAATGCATATTATTTATAAATAATTAACCAAGTAGAGATTTATTAAGAAACAAACTCTAAATAAATTCTTAGATTAAGATAATAATATGCATCAGACTTATTGACTCTTATATACTTTTGACTCTAAGTTCCACGAGTTCCTTTAGACCTTACGAGTTCCATTTAGCCTTGTTTACCTTTCACGTTTCCACATACTTACATGAATCCTAGAAAATAAACTCATATTTTCTGCCTTCATGCCCCATGCTGCTCCAACTCAAGAACCGCATGTTGATAGCTCCATCTCTGGAACTTCGGTGTGCTAGTTCCTTTAAGAAACTTCGCACTCATAGTTCCTGCTCAGGAACTTCTTGTTTCAACTCTGAAACGTCATCTTGCTGCTCCCACTCAGGAACTGCTCTGGAACTTCATATTCAATATTCCTCTTAGGATGTACCTAGGAACCGCGCTTGTTTGTGTTCCTGATAGGAACTCTTTTAGGAACTTCACTTGTTGGAATTCCTTCATGATGTGATATATTCAACCTTCCATGACTTGTTGCATGTTAATGTAATATGCACATCTCATACACACATGTTAGTTAGATAATCATCATTTGTTTACAATCATCAAAACACTACATGACTCAACAGACCGGACCGGAATTGGTTGGACCGGTGGACCGGTTCAATGAATTTGCGCGGACCTGGACCAGACCGGATACGATTCCGGTCTAGACCGGACCGGAGCTACTTTTTTCGGTCCGGTCCAGTTGGACCTGTTTTTTTTTTTGTGGGTTTTGGACCTGTTTTTTTTTGTGGGTTTTTTTCCTAATTCAAAAAAAAAAAAAAAAAAAAGATGTTGATACAAGCACTAGGCGTTGCCATGTCCAGTAGTCAAGGACTCAAGGTATTCAAAGCAGAAAAATAAAAATACGAAATGAGAACCAAAAAAACAGAATTTCGTCTCAATTATGCACAAAATTAAAACAGAAATTCAAATAGGAAAGTTAAAAAAACGAAATCAGATTTCAATTGAAAGACGAAATAAAAACTGAAAAAAACGAAAAAAGAATAGAATAAAAGTGAAAAAAACGAAAAAAGAAGCAGAATAATTACTTACATCATGTCGGAGGTGAGGCGTTGAAGAAGGTCATGCGTTGGGTGACAGAACTGTAAGTTACATGCGTTGAAGAAGTGAAGAAGGGGAATAAAGTGGTTGGTGTAAGAGTGCTTGCTTGGTGATGCAATCTGCAAAGTACTGTTGTAGCCTTGTCGGAGTTGAGGCGTCGAAAAAGGCAGTGTGAGGTGAAACGTTGGAGAAGACAGAGAAAGAAGATAAGGGGGTTGGTGGGCCGTGCATATGGAGAACAACAAATTGGGCTAGGGTTTAGGAATGAGTAAAAAGTTACTCATGTTTACAGATTTTTTTTAAAAATAACCGGGTCAATCGGTCCGGACCGGTTTCCCCTGGTTTTTACCCGGACCGGACCGTTTGATCGAAATCCACTTTTCACTTGGACCGAGGACCGGACTGGAATCCCAGGTCTGGTTCGATCCGGTTCGGTCCAAATTCCGGTCCGGTCCGGTCCGGTTTGTGTGCAGCCCTAATGGCTCGTGATATCATAACTATTCCTATTTCTACGGTCCCTTCGGAATAAGCATTTAGTACTGGAAATAAATTAATAAATCCTTAGAGGGCCTCTCTTGAGGAGAAAACAATTGAGGTGCTTGCATGTCATGAAGATTTTTTATCCAATATATGTTCAATTTAAACCTAAAAACTTATGTTGTTTTTGTAACATTTTTTTTCTCTGTTTAAAACAAGTCCATCAAGCTTTTTTTGCCAAGATAATTATACTTTTGGTATAGAGGAGCAAGAAGAAGAAGATGAAGTTGTAACGATTGATGAAGATTCTACTGAATGAAAATTACTAAGTGTATTTCCTTTTTTCTTTATTTCTTTTACTCTTTTATAAAGGCTCGCAAAATCACTTCTGTTTTTCCCTTTTATTTTTGTTGTTGTTTAGGTTGGACCTTCATGAAGTTGGTTCTTGTTGAAGTCAGAAACAAGAATGTTGAATATGTTGTTGCTTTGTTTTTTCTCCCTTATTTTAATCTTTTGTTGATATTATTTGTAATAGGATTGTTTGTAAACATTCACTGGTATGTGGAAGATAATTTTATTAAAGTTCCATTACTGGAGTTTATTTTTTGTTCTTTAATTAGTATATTTTATTTGTAGATTCAAAACGCTTTTAATGCCCGTATGCTCATGGGCAAGTTCGACTCGTTATTAGGGCGGGTAAGAACAAAGAGTCAAACCCACAAAAAAGGGCTTGGTCATGCATCACTAGGCCTGTTGGACAAATGTTTTTAGGATAGGCCCGGCCCGGGTCCGGCTCAAGCTCGCAAATGATCACCTCTAGTTATGAACACCTCAGGGTGTTACCAATCTTAGCTTTTCATCTGACAAATTTGCCCTAAGAGGAGTCCCTTGTGTCTTTCTAGGGTACCCAGCACAACAAGAAGGATACAGGCTACTAAACCTTATAACCAAGCAACACTTTGTATCCAGAGATGTTCAATTTCATGAAGGTATCTCCCCTTTCCAAACCTCACAGATGTAACCTTTACCAACACTTGATGCTAACACACACTAACCTGATGTCACTCTATATGATGACTTCATCCTCCTACACCACCTGAACCTGTGACCTCTCCTTATAACACACCACCTGAACATGTGACCTCTCCTCATAACACAACACTAAACTCATCTAAATCTCCCTCCCATATACCATCTAGCCAAATTCAATTTTAAATCTCAACGGTAACCCTATATTTAAGGTTAAACTTCAAAATGTGGTATTATTCACCGTTTTTCGTTATAAATAGTTGCTAAAATGACTGTTTTTTTAAACTAATTGAGGTTTTAATGTCTACATAGTCATAAATTTCCTTTAAAAACCTAATTTTCGTCATCTCTTACTAAAGATGAAAATAAATATAGGTTCTCAATGAGAAACAAGGAAAAAACATTTTATTAAGGGAACTTATGGCATTCTAGTTTGAAAACAACAATTTTATTAATTATTTATAACGAAAATAGTTACTAATACTATATTTTCAAGTATAAACATAAACACGATGTTAGCGTTAAGAATTAAAATTATGTTTGAGTACGAAAGAGAAGAAGAGAAAATTTAGAACTACTATTGAGAATTTCCAAAAATATCAAAAGCTTCACAAAAGAAAGTCTTTTTTTATTTTTTTACAAAGCTAATGAAAGTCTCTCACGCTATAATACATTGATTCTATTAAAAAATAATTACACTTTCTAATGGCCATGAAGCGTTGAATTTGAAAATTACCATTGAAAGTGCTCTATATAACAACCTCATTAAGAACTCCATCCCTATTAAATTTTCTTTTTGTCCATCGCGCCTCTATATATTCGGGCTTTCCTTTATGATTTTAACTTTTTAACCCCTTTTGTCTTCTCATAAATACTACCATTAACGTAGTGAGATCTAGAAGATCGATATGATTAATGATTTGACACTTAACAAACTAAAAACTTTGAAGCGTTGTATTTCAAAATTACCATTAAAAGTTCTCTATGTAACAACCTCATTAAGAACTACATCCCTATTAAATTTTATTTTTGTCCACCGCACCTATATAGTCGGCTTTTCCTTTATGATTTTAACTTGTTAACTCCTCCTGTCTTCTCATAAATACTACCATTAACATGGTAAGATTTAGAAGATTGATAGGATTAATGATTTGACACTTAACCAACAAAAAACTTTGAAGCGTTGTATTTCAAATTTACCATTAAAAGTTCTTTATGTAACAACCTCACTAAGAACTCCATCCCTATTAAATTTCGTTTTTGTCCATCGCACCCTCAATATTCGGTTTTTCCTTTATGAGTTTAACTTGTATACTCCTTATGTCTTGTCATCAATACTACCATATTTAGTGAGATATAGAAGATTGATAGAATTAATAATTTGAAACTTAACCGATACAAAAAACTTTGTGTGTTCTGTGATAATCTATCTACTAGATATCGAGATTATAACCTTCACTAAAGAAAGTGTTATTTAGTTTTTTACAAAGCTAAAGATTGTCTTTCACGGTATAATACGCATCTGTTCAGACATAATTAGGGCATTCGAATAATCGCACTTTCTAACGGTCAATATGAAACGTTGTATTTGAAAATTACCATTAAAAGTTCTCTATGTAACAACCTCATTAAGAACTCCATCCCTATTAAATTTCGTTTTTGTTCATTGCGCCTTTATATTCGGCTTTTCCTTTATGATTTTAACTTGTTAACTCCTTTTGTCTTGTTATGAATACTACCATTAATTTAGTGAGATCTAGAATATTGATAGGATTAATGATTTGTCACTTAACCAACACAAAAAAACTTTGTGTGTTCCGTGATAATCTATCTACTAGAGATTGAAATTAAAAGCTTCACTAAAGAAAGTGTTATTTAGTTTTTTACAAAGCTAAAGAAAGTCTTTCACGGTATAATACATTGATTATGTTCAGACATCATTAGGGCTTATGGATTATAGCACTTTCTAACGGCCATGAAGCGTTGTATTTCAAAATTACCATTAAAGTTTCACTATGTAACAACCTCATTAAGAACTCCATCCCTATTAAAATTTCTTTTTGTCCTTTGCGTCTCTTTATTCGGCTTTTTCTTTATGATTAACTTGTTAACTCCTTTTGTCTTCTCATGAATAATACCATTAATGTAGTGAGATCTAGAAGATTGATAGGATTAATGATTTGACACTTAACCAACACAACAAACTTTGTGTGTTCTGTGATAATCTATCTACTAGAGATCCAGATTAAAAGCTTCAATAAAGAAAGACTTTATTATTTTTTTTAAATCTAAAGAAAGTCTATCACGTTATTATATATTGATTATGTTTAGACATAATTAGGGCGTTCGAATAATCACACTTTCTAACGGCCATGAAGCGTTGTATTTCAAAATTACCATTAAAAGTTCTCTATGTAACAACCTCATTAAGAACTCAATCCCTATTTACATTTTCTTTTTGTCCATCGCGCCTCTATATTTGGCTTTTCCTTTATGATTTTAACTTGTTAATTTCTTTTTTCTTCTCATAAGTACTACCATTAATGTAGTGAGATCTAGAAAATTTATATCATTAATGATTTGGCACTTAACTAATACAAAAAATTTCGTGTGTCTCGTGATAATCTATCTACTAGAGATCGAGTTTAATAATAACGAAGTCTAACTCAAAAGAGTTAATAATTTTTTAATTGTCTATATTTTAATAAATAGCCTACTCAACGAATTGATCAATAGATGTATCAATCTTCCTCAACCGTCTAATTTCGCTTCTATACAACGCAATCCTTTCATAATATTTGCTCATCATGCCTTTAAATTAGGCTTCCTTCTATTATTTGTTTTGTTAACTCCTTTTGTCTTCGCATACATACAATCATCAATCGAGTGAGATCGATAAGATTGATAACATTAATAATTTATTTGACACTTAACCAACTACTTGTGCTTGGACACTTATAAAATTATCAACATTTTTGAGTTCATGACGTTGGTTGCGCCTGATTAAGGTCATGATGTTGACTGCACGTAAGCCATAGTTGATGTTGTTCAGGCCCATTTTACCTATCATAATTACTCAATCATTATGATAGAAGTCTTTAGTCATTGTGCCTCTACTTTAGGCTAACCTTTTACAAATCCTTCAATCTTTTTTTACTTGATGTATTTTCATAAATGAATGTCTTAATTTACTTGCTAGATATCCTTTTATGATATGTGGTTCCAATATCAGTTCCCCTTATTTTTATCTTCCCTTTTGTCTTTTATATCAATATATGCCTACCTATTATGCATTTCTTTTTTGTCATTTGACTAATAAATTTGTGGCCTCTAACAACCCACACACATTTTATAAAATCATGTGCTAAAATAGAGTGTACCAAGTGAAAAAGATAAGAATTAGGGCTGGCTCAAGTGGTTAGCTTTTCCATCTTCTCTAGTGGGGTTTAGGATTCAATTCCAACCCCAAACATTTGCTTGGGATTTAGAAGGGAGGGGATTGGGGTGTATGGTTGTAATGGGTCTCTAGGTGTGCGAGGGCAGCCCGGAGGATTTCTTCTTACCTATTAAGGCCCTGTTCTTTTGAACTTATTTTGGCTGAAATTAAATTAACTGAACTGAAATTAAATTAACTGAACTGAACTGAAATTAACTAAAATTAAATTGACTGAACTGAAATTAAATTAAATTAACTGAACTAAAATTAAATTAAATTAACTGAACTGAAATGAAAATGATTATTATTATTATTTATTATTTATTATAATAATAATAATTATTATTTATCATTAATATTTATTATTTATTATTAATATTTATTATTTATAATTTACTATTTATTATTTATTATTTATTATTTATTATTAATATTTATTATTTGTTATTTATTATTTATTATTTACTATATACTATTCACTATTTATTATTTATTATTTATTATTTATTATTTATTATTTATTATTTATTATTTATTATTTATTATTTATTATTTATTATTTATTATTTATTATTTATTATTTATTATTTATTATTTATTATTATTATTTATTATTTATTATTTATTATTTATTATTTATTATTTATTATTTATTATTTATTATTTATTATTTATTATTTATTATTTATTATTTATTATTTATTATTTATTATTTATTATTTATTATTTATTATTTATTATTTATTATTTATTATTTATTATTTATTATTTATTATTTATTATTTATTATTTATTATTTATTATTTATTATTTATTATTTATTATTTATTATTTATTATTATTATTTATTATTTATTATTTATTATTTATTATTTATTATTTATTATTTATTATTTATTATTTATTATTTATTATTTATTATTTATTATTAATTATTTATTATTAATTATTTATTATTTATTATTTATTATTTATTATTTATTATTTATTATTTATTATTTATTATTTATTATTTATTATTTATTATTTATTATTTATTATTTATTATTTATTATTTATTATTTATTATTTATAATTTATAATTTATTATTTATTATTTATTATTTATTATTATTATTATTATTTATTTATTATTTATTATTTATTATTTATTATTTATTATTTATTATTTATTATTTATTATTTATTATTTATTATTTATTATTTATTATTTATTATTTATTATTTATTATTTATTATTTATTATTTATTATTTATTATTTATTATTTATTATTTATTATTTATTATTTATTATTTATTATTTATTATTTATTATTTATTATTTATTATTTATTATTTATTATTTATTATTTATTATTTATTATTTATTATTTATTATTTATTATTATTTATTATTATTTATTATTTATTATTTATTATTTATTATTTATTATTTATTATTTATTATTATTATTATTTATTATTTATTATTTATAAGTATTATATTATTATTATTATTATTATTATTATTTATTGTTTACTATTTATTATTATTATTATTATTTATTATTAATATAATATTATTATAAATATTACTTATTATTTATTATTAATATTTATTATATATATTTATTATTAATTATTTATTATTTACTATTATTATTATTTATTATTTATTATTATTATTAATTATTAATATTATTATTTACTTATTAATTATTATTATTATTTTTATTATTTATTATTATTTTTTATTTATTATTTATTATTATTTATTATTTATTTATTATTATTATTTATTTATTTATTTATTATTTATTTTAATAATAAAAATTATTAGTATTATTTATTATTTATTTTAATAATAAAAATTATTAGTATTATTTATTATTTATTATTTATTATTTATTATTTATTGTATATTATTTATTATTTATTATTTATTATCTTTTATTTATTATTTATTATTTCTTATTTATTATTTATTATTTATTCTTTATTATTTATTCTTTATTATTTATTATTTATTATTTATTATTTATTATTTATTATTTAATATTTATTATTTATTATTTATTATTTATTATTTATGATTTATTATTTATTATCTATTATCTATTATCTATTATTTATTATTTATTATTTATTATTTATTATTTATTATTTATTATTTATTATTTATTATTTATTATTTATTATTTATTATTTATTATTTATTATTTATTATTTATTATTTATTATTTATTATTTATTATTTATTATTTATTATTTATTATTTATTATTTATTATTTATTATTTATTATTTATTATTTATTATTTATTATTTATTATTTATTATTTATTATTTATTATTTATTATTTATTATTTATTATTTATTATTTATTATTTATTATTATTTTTTTATTATCATTATTATTATTATTATTATTATTAATATTAATAATAATAATAATAATAATAATAATAATAATAATAATAATAATATTATTATTATTATTATTATTAAGTTGAACTTAACTAAACTTAAATTAAATTAACTGAACTGAAATTAAATTAAATTAACTGAAATTAAATTAACTGAACTGAAATTAACTGAAAATAAGTCCAAAAGAACAGGGTCTAAAAAAAGCATGAAGAAAAATACAAAGGTAGTATGATTGAACTTAGTAAACTCATTTTGTCTTTTGATACATTTACCATTTACATAATGGAGTGAGATCTAGAAGATTAATTATGGCAAAAATGTCACTCAACCAACTAGTTGTGCGTGGAGAACCAAAAATAAATTGTTTTAATTTGACTTCTTATACTCGAATTTTAGAAATGAAGTATCAATTTTATCTTATCGTACATGTCTCTATTTTTTAAGTGATGTATCGCATATCCATTTTGTAACTACATCAGCCCCTGAATTCTTGACAGTTACAAATTTACAATCCACCTCTTTTTTTCTTTATTTGTTCACTTTCAAAAACTTGTTTAATAATTGTTCATGGTCATTATAATGGATGGATGGAGTACTATATAATAAAAGCCTCAAGCATCCAAACCACATTAAGCACTCATCACTACTTCTTTTGAACCCTTAACCCAAATTTCTACCATGTCTTATATTTGTTCACTTATTCATCTTGCACTCTTTATCTCCTTGTCATACACCACAACAGGCGAACACCACCTTGGCAATAACCAAAAAACACAAACTTATATAATTAGCATCCAAAACAACCTCCAACCCTCCACTTTTTCCAATGTTGAGGAATGGTACAAGTCCATCCTTGGAAAAACCAATTCCAACCCCAATGATTCCTTGCTTCATGTCTACAAAACCGTCTTCCATGGCTTCTCAGCCCGACTTAGTCCCGATCAAGCTGACTCAATGGAAGCCCAAGCCGAAGTCTCTCATATCTTCTTAGACGAAATCTACCAACTCCACACCACAAGGACACCCCACTTCCTAGGTCTTGACACCTACCACAGCCCAATGGGTCTTCTGAAGGACTCTGACTTGGGCTCTAACGTGGTGGTCGGAGTCATCGACACCGGTATATGGCCCGAAAATCCTAGCTTTAGTGATGAAGACCTAGGCCCAGTGCCATCCCACTTCAAAGGAGAATGCAAAGGAGGAGAAAATTTCCCACCACATTTTTGCAACAAAAAGATAGTAGGTGTAAGATACTTCTCTTCTGCATTGTCAAACAACGAGTCCAAATCAGCTAGGGACGAGTATGGGCATGGGACTCACACTGCCTCCACCATTGCAGGTCGAACTAAACCCGAAAACGTCTCCTTTTTCGGGTACGCTGACGGACAAATTACAGGCCTTGCACCTAAGGCAAGGCTAGCTATTTACAAGGTGTGTTGGAAGTTCGGGTGCATAGGCGCAGATGTACTTGCCGCCCTGGACAAAGCAGTCGAGGACGGTGTGGACATTATCTCCATCTCCTTAGGAGGCCCTACACGACGATACACTATGGACCCAATAGCCATAGGTGCATTCGGAGCATTACAAAGAGGGGTGTTTGTTTCAGCCTCGGCGGGTAATTCCGGGCATAGTGAAGGATCATTGTCGAATAGTGCACCATGGATCACTACCGTTGGTGCAAGCACTATCGATAGAACATTTCCTGCTGATGTTATCCTTGACAATGATATCGTTCTAACCGGAACTTCACTTTACACCGGTGATCCATTACCAGAAAACAAAACTTTCTCTCTTATTCATTTTTCATCAAATATGTCAAAGCAACTTTGCTTGCCAGACTCACTAGATGAAAAAGAAGTCAAGGGAAAAATTGTAATTTGCTCGCCGGGGATGAGTGATAGAGTACAGAAAGGGGTGGTTGTGAAAAAAGCAAGTGGTGTTGGTGTTATTGTTGCAATGAATGATCCTTCAATTAGCAATAATGATACATTAAAAAGCGACCCATTTATGATACCCGGGTTAACCATACCTTTTGTCGCAACTGCAACACTTATGGACTACATTGGTAAGCAACAAGTAAAAGAAGCCACCCTTGCATTTCGAGGGACTCAAATAGGCAGAGTATATGCCCCTGTTGTTGCAGCATTCTCGTCTCGAGGCCCGAACACACTGTCTATATACGTTCTTAAACCTGATATGATCGCGCCAGGGGTCGACATCCTAGCTGCTTGGCCTAATAACATACCACCAACTAGATTGTCCGAGGACCCTAGGAGGTCCTACTATAATATCTTATCAGGGACCTCTATGTCATGCCCTCATGTCTCGGGTATAGCTGCATTGCTTAAGGGTGCGCACCCAGATTGGACCCCGGCTATGATCCGGTCCTCTTTAATGACCACAACTTATAATGGATATCATGAAACTAGTCCAAGACAGAACCCAAAACAGTTAACATTCTGGGACACGGGTGCTGGACATGTTGATCCTACAAAGGCAAATGATCCAGGGTTAGTATATGATTTAAGTGAAGATGATTACATTAATTTTCTTTGTGCTTCAAAATATAATGAGAAGGAGATAAAAACTATTGTGAAGAAATCATTTAGTTGTGACAAGAAGAATGTACAATTATGGGATTTAAATTATCCAGCCATAATTATGACATCTGATTTAGAAGATAAGATGATTGTTAGGAGTTTAACGAGCGTAGAGTCTGCAACGTCGAGTTATACAGCTAAAATAATGAAACCTAAAGGAACAAATGTGAGTGTCAGCCCACTTGAATTGAAGTTTAAGTCAAAAGGTGAGAAGTTAAGTTTCTCTGTTAAAGTGTCAGCATTAGATGAAGGTTCTTTGCAAAGTGGAGGCTTAGGTTCACTCACTTGGACTGATGGAAAACATAATGTCACCATACCTTTGATGGTAGTATAGATACTAAGTGTATTATATTGGTGAGGTTTGTTTGAATTATGTTTACATTGATCTTAATAAGAAGCTTTAAATTCCTGTGTTATTTGGCAAATGGTTATGTGATATACTGTTGTAGGACTACTAAACAAATTGATAACTCAAAGGCAAAATTGGCCTCAACACTCTGAACTATAGCGCAGGGGCACCCAACACTACCAACTACGACTTATAGCCAGCTGTAGACACCAAATTTTGAACCCCTTTTTCGGATAAATAAGGATTTTGAAAAGAAATAAAAATAACGAAAACCCTCATGCATCGTGGAACGCGCACCCCGTAAAATGCATGTTTCGTCCCGGAGCGCGAGTTTCATTCCGTAATACGATTTTTCATTTTTGCGTATTGGTCGTGCAGTTTCGGCTTATAAATATAATTTCCGTGAGTCGTAGTCAATAACTACAACCACCGTTTTAATAAAACGATTCGTAGTATAATCATAGAAGTTGAATTAATCAAATTCATTTTTTCTCGTTCTATTTCAGAATATCCATTCACATGCTCGTCTTTATTAATTTGACGAGTTTTCGTTAATTGTTTTAAGTAAGTCTTTCAAAAAAAAAAGGAAAACGAGTCGCGATTAGGCGTCGGGATTTTAGTCGTATCCCAAAACCGGTAATAATCAGTTTTTTTGATGGTCAAGTCATTGTTTATTGGATAAAGAATAAGAATATATTCTTTATCCATTAATCACATCCTTTATCCATTAGTTAGAGAATAAGAATCATGAAAAGATGTGAGAATAAGAATCAAATCCCATGTGTAAAAGGGGGGATCCGGATTTTTTCTCCGGAAGAATCGAGTGTGCGCCAAGCACACAATCATGCGCTAGACGCATGATTGTGCGCCTAACGCACAAGCATTCTCTGCGCCAGACGCAGAGCCTTGCGCCTAGCGCACGGCGCTGTGCCTAGCGCAGGCTCCTGCGTTTGGCGCAGTGTCCTAATCAGTTTTGTTTGCACGTTTTTCGATGCATTTTTTTTTACATATTAGGATGTTTAGGGAAGAATATTTTCTGAAAATCTGATTTTGCCTCATTTATGAGAAAATCCAGAAAAGAATAAGAATATTTGTGTTTCCAAAGAGATTTGATGAGGTCATTAGAGTGATGTCATTAGAGTGATGTCATTAGGGTGATTAAGGATGAAGAAAATCAGATTTTTTACGTGAAAAATCTGATTTTCTACTTCTTTGAAACCCTAGTTCACATCCCTCATTTCTCTATAAATACCCTCATTTTTCCACTTCAAAAACAAGTTGAAAAAAACTCAATTCAACTTCACAACTTCTCTCTCTATTACTCTTCTCCTCCTTAATTTTTCCATCTAAGCAAAAGTCATATTTAGTAAGGAAGTGGAAAAAAAATTCAAGTTAATTTCACTACTTCTTTCATCTTCTCTACTCCTTTCCTCTAAAAATCACACTTAAGAAAAGAAAGTAAAAGTTATAAGATAATTAGTAAGTAAAGAAGTTCATCAAAAGAAGGAAAAAACACAAAAAGGGTTTAAGTTAGTAATTAAGAGGATTTAAAAACTCACCTAGAAATTAAGAAAATCACAAAAAAGTAGAAAAATTTGCAAAAGGAAGTGCATCATTGAGCTAGCAAGGTAAAGTTGAAGGTTATATTATTTTTTAATTATCTCCTCAATCATCTACTAACTTTCTTCTTGTTTCTTCTTACCATTTTTTTTTAATTTTGGAGTGATTTGGGTATGAGGAAGTCCTAATAGGTTCCCAACCTTAAATCACCCCACCTAGAATAGTCACCTCTAATGGGGTGACTCTTAAGAAACAATGTGATTATGTGATTTTCCTTAATCAAGTTGTTGTTCATCACCAGAACATGTTTTTTTTATAAAAAAATTCAAGAAAAGTTGTGTATATATATCTCCATAAAAAAAATGTGATGCTGTAATTATGGTCAGTTTTAATTTCGTACATTATTTCATATTTTCGTCTGCATTAACTAAATAGTTTATAGGAGTTAATATTTTTCCTATTTAGTGCAAGATGTTTCCAGAAACTGGGCTTTCGAATTTATAAAAAAAGAATTTTATACAAAAAATTAAAAATCATACAACTTTGTTGTGCAAAACTGATTTTGTCCAGTACCACTTAAGCTTGTTCTGTCAATAAAGTTCAAAATAAAATCATTTAGATAAAACTAAAAACATCAAGTTTGAAGAGAACATCAGTAGATTTTCAAAAATATAAAAATCATATTCATATGAATTTTATACAAGTTTACATTATTTTTACAAAAATATTCACATAAATCACTAATTTCCAGAAAACTGATTTTCTCTTTAGTTAAGAAAATAAATAAAAAATGGTCTTACAAAATGTCCAATTCAAGATAAAATTTTCAGTCTAGTCTTTCATAGTGTCTAAAATGTTCATACCAAAATTCATTTCAAACTAAGTTCAATAAGTTGGATTTCAAAGAACAAATTGAATAAAAGTCATGTTTTGACCAGTTTTGACATAAAATTTACCATAATTCGAGTTATCACTAAACGTTTATGAAATTTTGACACAACATAAACAACTCACTGATCTATCCATATATGTACCACATTATCAATTTAACGCTTTATACAGAAAGTTATAATTTTTGTAAGTCAGTATAAGAATAAAAGGACAATCTGGAAAATAAAATAAAGTGATTAACTCAAGTTTCATAAAAAAAAATTGTTTTCTTTTCACACGAAAATATTAATTAAAAATCATGAAATTTTTAAGTTTCTCTTAAAATGACTCATTTTATCATGTAAATAAAAATCAATAAAAATTGTCATAAAAAATCAAAATTAAAGAGGTTAATTACTCTCTAATTTTCACAAGTTTACAAATAAACATGAATTCCAAAGCCCACTCAAGGAAATGAAGATCAAGGAGCATCATGATGAAGATCAAGATTAAAGATTTGTATAGATCATAGGTTTTGTACATTTTGTTGTAATAATGATTCTTTGTAAATAGTCATTACATCACTCAATTAATAAAAAAACATGGAGATGCTTATGCATAACTTTCATAAATAATTCCATAATTCTTTTTAATAAAATGAGCAACCAATGTTACAAATGTTGCATGTTGGGCCCAATATATCATAGTATATGAATTAAATGACCCAATCTCAATTAAGAGGAAAAATTGCAAATCTAGCTAAGTTAAATTGTATGATGATCCATCCTACATTTTAAAATTTATTCTCCATATTCAAATGGATTAATCATATAATTTGACATAATTAGATTGGTAATTATGATCTCCGAATTGATTTTAGACCGTTTCACGTGTCTCGCTTTAAATGGCCAAATTCCGATTAGCCAAACACAATCTCCAAATTTGATCTCAAATTGATCATTTCTCTCTAAATGACTTAATAATCTTCAATCAAGATTATTTCTCAGAAGCCTTCAAATTAGGAAGCAAACTTCTAAGACCTCTTGAAAATCATAAACGTGATCACTAACTAAGGTGGTTATTTCAATCCTTAATTAATCGCTAATTAGGGCGATTGACTCAAACTCTTCATTTAATCACTAATTAGGGTGATTATCTTAAACCTTGGTTAATCACTAATTAGGGTGATTAGCTTAACCTTTCATCATGTTTAATCACTAATTAAGGTGATTATCCTAACCTTCCTTTTAATTGCTAATCAAGGTGATTAACTTCATCCTTTTCATATTTAATCACTAATTAGAGTGGTTATCTTAAACCTTAATAATCGTTTATTAGGGCGATTATTTTCTCATTTAATCACTAATTAAGGTGATTATCTTAAACCGTAATGATCGTTAATCAGGACGATTATTTTCCTCATTTAATCACTAATTAGAGTGATTATCTTAAGCTTTGAATAATCACTAATTAGGGTGATTATCCTAACCTCCATTTTTAATCGCTAATTAAGGTGATTATCTTGATCCTCCTTCATATTTAGTCACTAATTAAAGTGATTATCTTACCCCATTTTAATCACTAATTGGAGTGATTACTTCATTTTCCAATAGATTTGTTTAATTCTAAAGGTGAGTTATTCATAATCTATCCCCTTTCCTTCCCCAATGGAATTGGCCATTTAGGGTGAGACATAAGATCGAACTACGATGATTTTGATCCATGAGTGGATTTCGATCCCGCAATGATTGGTACGTAGTGCAACTTCAGTGCTCAAACCTACCATGTACAAATGATATATTGGTCATAAATAAAAATGGTTGATGTGTATATGTGCAAACTATGTGATTTTCTTTCTTTTTAATAGCCATGATTACTTTAAAATGGAAAATAACGCATTTAGTAAGAGCCCGTTCTTTAGAACGGAAGAGGAGACGAGTTCCAGACGTTCGCACCTCTTAACCTAAACCCTGAACCCTATCTCATGGTATGAAAGACCAATTTTCAAAAAAGTCTTATCCATACGAAGTCATCATCGTTTTAAATGACATTTCTTGAAATTGATTTTAAAATGATTTATTAAATAAATATGTCCCTATTCAGATATTAATAGGGTGGCGACTTCCAAGTTTTCTAAAACTCATAGTCCAATGAGAGACTTTCGTGAGATTCAGACCGTTAATTAGGACAGTAAAGAATCGGATATCACAGGCTGGCGACTTCACTGGGGACTATACTTCCACTTGAAGTATATGAGGTTTAAACCCGAACAATGCGTTATTTTCCATATGTATATATAATAAAAAAGTTAATCATGGCTATTCACAATTTAATTTTTGTATATAGCATGCTTATGTGAAAATTACGTGTGCTTGGTAGATTATCGATCCGTACACGTGCACTCTTTTTAACCATTTTCTTATTAGGTCTGATACCTTTGTCTATTGGCAAGGGTCAGAATTTTAGAATGACAAATTAATGAATTAAGAGCGTAAAACCTGCATCCGCGAGCTATTGCGATCGGCTCTGTCAGGAGCGTCCACCCTCGATGGACACAATGGAAGTGACTCGAGGCCACTTTAACATAATCTCTCCCTAAATGAATCACCTTTTAGTTAACTTCTAGGACACAAGGATCAATGCACAAATATCCTTTATTTATTTCAGTTATTGAATAATGTGGAAAATTTTCAAATATTCCTCATTCCGTTTTCAGTCGGTCAATATTTCAGTAATCATTAAGTGTAGCTGATTTGCTGCCGAAATGATTATTGAAATATTAAGAGTATTCTTGTTTATTTATCATAAGTGTCATGTAAAAAAATGTGTTCTCACCCATTCTTTTTTATAAAAAAACTCACATTTACTTCAAAATTCTTTTCATTCAAATTGGTTTTTCCAAAAACAAAATTGATTTCTAAAAACAATTCTATTTTGAAAATGTAATCCCAAAACAAAAAAAAATTAAAAGAAAAAAATAAAAAAATGAAAAAGAGTCGTAATCACGAGTCCAAAACATGTCATGTTTAGAAATTAGAATGTAATTAAAATATATAGTCTAAAACACAAGAAGTCTAGTCTAAAATTTTAGCGTCAAAAGGGATAATTATTTTTAAAAAAAGAGAAAAAAAAATCAAATTGTGTCAAAAGGGATAATTGTTTTCGAAAAAAAGAGGATTCTTCCATTTCCTGCTAAAAAAAACATATAAAGAAAAATTCATTAGTCATTGACTAACATTGTTAGTGTGTACATTTCAGGTACTTCACATCCAAAAAAAAAGAAGGAAAACTAAAACTTGCAATGTCTGATTCCGGAAAGCAAATTCAGACTAAAGCTTCAGCAAAGGGCAAAGGTCGTTGGAGGTCTATTAATCAAATCTATGCAGACACGGAAGAATCTCTAGGAACCATGTACGGTCGTCTGAAAAGACAGGGTCTTCTAGAAGCGAAGCATCACTGTTACACTTTGCCACCGCCAGGGGTTAACATGGGATTACACTGCAACTTTTGCCATCAGTATGGACACGAAACAGACAGGTGTGTTGAACTTCGGCATGCCATCCACCAACTAATAGAAGATGGAAAAATTCTCATTCCTCCATCATGGATGCCCCCAATTGTGTCCTTCACTAAGGCTGATCTTCCCAAGGAACTGGATCCTCATCAAGCTTTATATATCACCTTGAAATGCAATGGGCGAGAATTGACCAATGTACTAATAGATGATGGATCGGCACTTAATGTTTGCCCCAAAGGAACGCTTTATGAGTTAGGGTATAACAACACATTATTAAGCCCTACTGATACAGTATTGGGAGCATACGACAATTCTTTAGGGAGGACTATAGGGACGATCAATCTTCAACTAAGGTATAAAGATTGGATTTGTGATGCAGATTTCATGGTTGTCGAAGCTTTAACCTCATTCTCTTTGATGTTGGGGCGACCATGGCTCCATGCGAACAAAGTTGTTGCCTCTCCTACACACCGAAAACTCAAATGCCCAACAACCTCGGGAATGATAACCATCCATGGGAATCCGACACGACCAAGAAGTATCACCCCCGCACCGCCAACGGTAGAAGATGAAGTAGGTCCTCAGGGTGGTTCTCTCAACCCTTGCATGCTAGGGAGTTATATTCCTTCAGTACCCCAAGGATCCAATTCAGAAGCCATTTACACTATTCCAATGACAATTGATCAGCTCATCGCTTATGCTGACATCTGTTGTGCTCAGAATATGCCAATAGAACCTCTCAATATTGATCAAGCTGAAACCACCTCTGTCATAACCTTCTCTGATAAAGATCTCTCCGATAACCCAACTCATAACAGTGCTTTGTACATTGTTGTTGATCACAGTGCCAGACATATCAAAGGTGTAATGGTCGATAATGGAGCTTCTGCCAACCTCTGTCTCCTCAGTACCCTCAAGTGGCTCGGGTGTCCCCCTCCCCAAGGAGAACCCTCAATAGGGACTATGGTTGCATATGATGGTTCCAAACGGGAAATTATTGGGGCAATAACTATGACCTTGCGTATCGGAGCAGTCATACGAAAGGTTGACTTTATGATCATCGATTGCGAAGCTCCTTTCACGATGTTGTTAGGACGACCGTGGCTCCACGAGAACCATGCTATCATCTCAACTTTGCACCAAAAAGTAAAAATGGTAACTCCACACGGAGTAATCACCATCCCAGGAGATATAGCCATGGGAGCAGCAATGCAAAATATCACATATCTCATGTGTGTCACTTAAATCACGAACAGAACGGCAAGGATTCCGAAGGAACCGCATCAAATATACTGCCCCACAAACTGGTAAAATCTTATTTCCACTGGCCAATTCCCGAGGAGGATCTTGACCAACCGAATTGGGTACCGGACATGAGAGAAGTTAAGAGAGTTGAGGAGAAGTTCCATTGGCTATACAAAGAGACCTGGGCCGTTCAGTGTGAGGGAGAAGAAAGTCCAGCACACAAAGTTGCCACCATCCAATCTATCATGGAACCCTATATATTCCTTGATGAAATTGATTATGAAAAAAGAGCCTCTTGCATGCTGGTGTGCAAGGCATGGGCGTCATGGCTCCTCAGCCGAGAAGACAACCCCTTATATGTCAAGAAGAAGAAAGAAAGGTAGGACAGACGTCTTCAAACAGGAGAACATATGGATTGGCGCCCGACAAACTAAAGTCTGAAAAGTTTAGGAAGTACCTGATTCGTTTAATCACTTTTATATTGTGTTTTGTAGGTAGAGCTACGTGTGGCTTGATCCCCTAAAAACAAATGATAAATAAAAAATCTAATGTTGTATGCATCTATCTTAGTTTCTCTTCTATATAATGTACTAAAAGGGGTACGTAGGCAACTCATTTTCTGAGTGCAGCGGCAAAAAAAAAAAGAAGAGAAGAAAAAAATTATATATATCAGAACTACGTTGGGACTGATTCTCCATTCAAAAAAAATCATCACAAGAAAATTTTCTTCCCCAAATCCAAATCCACTTATGGAGATATGTAGGCAACCTTCGGGTTCGACCCCTTTTGCATTTGATGTTTTCTTTTCTGGTTTCAGCACTTAGAAGCAATCAATACATGCAGGTCACCACAAAGAAGGACGATATCTGGGGCATTATAATTTACCAAAATGAGGACACATGCCTCGTTATACATCTTTTCTCTTATTTTTGTAGTAGTAGGAAATGGAAGGATATCATCAATTTGATTTTGAAAAGTGTTTGTGTATTATCCCAAAAAAAAAAAAAGAGTCCAAGAGTGGCAGTTTAAAATGTAAATAAAAGGTCCAAGTCTAAAAAAAAAAAAAATAACAAGTCAAAGAAATCTAATGAAAAATCCAAAATAAATGATAGAGTCAAGGTTTCGCACCTTTTAATAAATGATAACTGAAATTGGGGTAAAATAAATTTTTTTCAAAGATATCATTTCTTTCATTCCCTGCAAAAAAAAAAGAGAAAAGAGAAAAGAAGAAACAAAGTCTGGACCAATTTCTGTGCTAACTTTTCATCTCATTTCACAGGAACTCTGCCTGGGCCCGCTCAGGATCTAGGCTAATTCGCCGAAGTTCTGACCATAGTGAACGTTCTCTGTCAGTGATACTGTCATCCTTATCTACACCAGTTGTATTCTCTGCTACACGTCTCAGCAACATGTCTGAAATTCCGAACAACGAGCACCAATAAAACTCTACCCCTCCACCTGATCCAATGACTGAGCTCCGAGGACTTGCCCAGGCTATGCTTGACCGACAGGATAATATTGAACAAACTGTGTTGGTGATCGGTCCCCTAGGTGTAGTTACTTCCTATGGTTCCGGGTCAAGAATAAAATCACCCTAGTCTAACTAACTAGCCTAATAAGGTAGTATAGCGTAGTAAGGGGTCGTATCCACGGAGAAGCAAGGGGTTTTACACTTAGTTCAAGATGCAATCAATTGACGAGAGTAAAAGGGGGGTTTAAGTAAACAACTAGACTAACTAAGGCAAATAGAATAAGAGTGATTAATCAATAAGACAAACACTAGGGATAGGGGGAATCATGGAACTCACAACAACAATTTCAACAACATTTGGTAGGCAATGGTTCAATTCTATTGAGGGTCTTGGTCCAACATCAAGAGGTCACTCTCGCACACCTCTCAACACCGCCTACCCAACCCCGCCTATGAGGTCGTGGTCTACCCATCATCAAGTCATCACTAATATCAAGCTTGCTCTCACATAACCCAACATTAGCACAAGATTCAAGCACAAAGGAGATCAAGTTTCATGCTTTAACAATAAAATACCTTGATTCGAGCACCAAAAGAACAATCACCAAAACCAACCAAACATCATTCAAAATCATCACAAAGTCCCATTATCCCCCTTCCCTAGCTAGAAATCTAATCTAAGAAGTAGAAAAAACATAGTAAGACTAGTAAAAGCAACAGTAAAAGGAGCAAACATACTAAAACTACTAAGCATGATTAGTGAAAACGAGAAAGATTGAACTTTTGAACAATAGACTACTAAGACTAATCAAGGCAAGCATAAACTAATTTAAACAAGCATAAAACTAAACAAATAACTAAAAATAAGCTAGGAAATAAGGATTAGAGACTAGAAATTACCAAAAGATTGATGCTTTGATTGATAAAAATGAAGAACAAATATTGAGTTACAACTTTCTCTCTCCTAAGAATGTGTTTTTCTCTCTCTAATTAACCTAGAAGAATGTGCTCATTACTTAGGACCCTCTTTTCTGGAATTAAAAGCTTACCCTAAATGTCTTAAGAGAGGGTATTTATACCCCTCACAAATACAACTTAAAGTAAGGGCAAACAGCGAAAAAAATCGGGAGCTGAACCATTCAGAGCTCCCGCTCCATGCGTGGAGCGCCAGCTCTAAGCCAAATGTTAGATATTTCTTCAGCAGGTCGAAGCTCCCGCTCCATCCGTGGAGCGCGAGCTCTAAGCTTATGTGAGGTTTCCCTCCTGCAAGTCGAAGCTCCCGCTCCAACAAGCTGAGCTTAGTGATGAGGAGTATGTGGATATCTCTCATTTGACTAGAGCAGGCCGCCATTTTAAACCATCCCATTTGGAGGATGAAAATCCTTTGGAGGGATTGAGGAGGAAAGAAAAGGGCAAAAAGCCAATGACAGAGGATAGTAACAAGGAAGATGATGCTATCAAGCGCATGAAAGAAGTAAATCCTAATGTTTCCATCTGGAAATTGTTAATGCATTCCCAGCCTCATAGAGCAGCTGTTCTAAAGCATCTCAATGAAGCCTCTGTAAGCTCTTCCATAACGCCTGACCAGATGGTGGGGCTCATTCATGGGGTAGATCGAACTATCATGTTCACAGACAATGATCTCCCTGATAATATCAACCACAATAACTCATTGCACATCACTATACGTTGTAATGGATGGGAGATACCTAGAGTATTGATCGACAATGGCTTCGCAATCAATGTTTGCCTTTACGTGTGCTAACAAGACTTGGGTATTCAAAAGAAGATCTGGTACCATCCAAACAGGTGGTCAGAGCATATGATAATGCCAAGAGAGAAGTATTGGGTTTAATCAGCCTCCTCATTGAATGTGGTCAGGTGGCAAGGAAGGTGGAATTCATGGTCATTGACATTCAAGCATGTTTCAACCTCTTATTAGGAAGACCATGGCTGCACGAAAATAGAGCAGTAGCCTCTACTCTACATCAGAAGGTAAAACTTCTCACTAATCAGGGTGCTGTGACTATTTCTGTTGATCCAGAAATCATGACCATCTCCAACACCGGGAAATCGGTATTGCATCTAAACGAAGTAGAGGGCACTAGATTGGATGGTTACACTATCCACTGTATTCTAGCAGCACCTGAAAATTCATGGATGAATGAGGTTCCAACGGCCGCACCAGATGTAAGTACTGAAGAAACAGAGCTAGAGTATGAACCAAGTGAGGATGATGAAGAAGAGGTAGGAGCTCCAAGCATCAGCACACATAATACGTCATCTGAAGCACTGGAAGAGTCCTGGATTGGCAATCCTCCGGAAATGGAAGGCAATGATGATAATGAGTCAAAGAAGAGATCTAGGACTGACGATTTTGACCTGGACTTTAATGTAGTATGCCCTGTTCGAGAGGTTCACACTGAGTCACTGATTCTCTTTCCACGATATCAGCATGAAGATCACTATTGTGAATTACCACAGTTCCGGAAATTTGACGGGAACGGTGATCCTTTTGTCCACTTAGTTGAATTTGTGAACGCCTTGCACCCATGGGGCATACCAGAGGAAGATTACCCCATGCTCTTTGACAAGAGTTTAGAAGGACAAGCTCTGGACTGGTATTATTCTTCATATTGTGTAGACAGAGCTAGTTGGGAAAATGCTAGCCAAACTTTTGTTAATTGGGCTCTCGAGCATAAACAGACTGATGTCAAGAAGTTGAAGCTAGTCACTTTGCATCAGAGTGCCTTAGAAACTTTCTCGCACTTTTGTTCAAGATGCACTCATATCCGCACACAGCTTCGTTTCCCTATTACTAATCGAGAGTTCATGCTCATATTACTGCGGAACCTGAACGATTTCTATTATCTTCACATGGTTGCTATCAAATACACCTCCCTCAGCCACATGGAACAACATGGCTTTGACATCGATGCTCTGAAATTACAAGAATAACGACCCCGTGAAAATCTTGAAACTCCCAATACAAATCCAAGGGTTTATGCTAAGATGGATGAACCATTAAGTATGGTGTATGATCGTCTTCGGAGGCAAGGTATACTTCAAGTCACATCGCATGTGCACTGTTTACCCCTTCCTGGAACAGACATGAGCAAATTCTGCTCTTATTGTCGTCAATTTGGGCATGAAACTGATCGATGCCATGACCTTTACTACAAAGTGCAAAGCCTGATTGATCGAGGCATCATTAGTCCAACCCACAAAGAAGTAATTGCAAAGATGGTGTCGTCACGCCCTCGACCGCAATCCCAAGTCGATATTTTTCGCAAATTAGTCGAGCAAGGTCGGATACATCCACTTCCTAGACGCCCAAGGGAAAGTCCCATAGGGTCAGATCTCCACAAGTACTGCCAATATCATCAGTTGCATGGTCACGGCACAAACCAACGTCATGCTCTCAGCAATCGCATCAAGCAAATCACCAACATAGCTCTTGTCTACCGCAAAGCTACTTGATCGTCTCACAGAAGGAGAAAGAAATCTTCGGTAAAGTTCTGTAGGGGGTTAGCCCATCAAAAAAAAAAATTCTTTCAGCTCGTTAGTATTAGAGAACTACGTGCAACTTAAATCCCCATTATCACGTACACTTGCACTGTGAGATCACTCCACCTATGTAAAATGCACTTGGAACAACGGGGATATATAGGCAGCCTTCGGGTTCGACTCAAATGTATTAACCATTGTATTTCAGGTAATGTGATCAGAACTCAAGATGGCAGTCGTCACAGTAGTAATTCAGAATGCTGAATTGACGCATCAATGGGGATACAGGCCCTAATCTCTATATTTTCTGTCTTTGTTCAAATATTAAGCAGGGAATGGAAGAATGAAAAAAATCTGTTTTCAACCCCAATGACAGTAAAATTGTTCAAAAGAGTCAAATAATAAAAAAAAATTATATAGGTGGACCATTCCAGTCAAAATATTGCAAAATCGTTTTCGAAAATTTTCTTTACTTTGCAATGCACTATGCAATATGTAGCTTTCCTCTCTCTTCTTTTAATTCTTTCTCGACCTTTAGGTCCAAAAAAAAGAAATTTGTCCCTTCTCTAAGGATGACCAATTACCATCAGAAAACATACACCTCAGCCATATCCACGAATGCGGTCAAAGAGCCTGTAGGGATTGCCATGCAACCTCTGTCTAAAGTATTTCAAATCATAATGAAGATGGGTTATGCTGAAGGAGCCGGATTAGGGCATGATGGTAGGGGAATGAAGCAACCAATCCCCGTAGTAGACAAGCAGAACCGACATGGATTAGGATGTGATCCGGGCAGCACTTCTCACAACATATCAAAACCTTCTTTTACCCTCAAAGTACGTAGATGTGTTTGCATGGTCTTATGCTGATATGCCTGACGTTAATAGAGAAATTGCGGAACATCGCATTCCGTTACATCCTGAAAGTAAGCCTAAGCAGCAAAAGTTCCGCCGAATGAAACCAGAGATTAGTCTGAAAGTGAAAGAAGAAATCCAGAAACAGCTTGATGCCAAATTCATCCAAGGTGTAAAGCATCCTAGTTGGCTCGCCAATATTGTGGTCGTACCTAAAAAGGATGGAAGAGTTCGGGTGTGCATTGATTTTCGAGATTTGAATGCTGCATCACCAAAAAATTGCTTTCCTCTACCCCACATCAATGTTCTCGTGGATAGTACGGCTGGTCATGCAATGTTTTCCTTCATGGATGGATTCTCAGGGTATAATCAAATACTCATGACTCAAGAAGATATGACAAAGACGTCTTTCATTACTCCGTGAGGCATTTTCTGTTACCGAGTTATGCCTTTTGGTCTCAAGAATGCCGGAGCCACATATCAAAGGGATGCAACCACTATCCTTCATGACCTCATCCACGACATTGTGAAGGTCTATGTAGATGACATGATAGTGAAAAGTGAAGATCGTGAGGGGCATGTTCCTGCACTAAGGTCCTTCTTTGAAAGAATCAGGAAGTACAATCTAAGGCTAAACCCTCAAAAGTGTGTGTTTGGCGTCACTTCAGGGAAGTTGTTGGGATTCATTCACTAGTGGAAAAAAGTTCAACCGCTGCGATCAAAACCAGGCTTACCGCTCCGGTTTTGGGACGCATCAGATCAGTTAATCATTTACCGCTGCAGATTTGGGTCAAAACCACAGCGGTTGACCACCCAAAAAATCAAATTTTTTATTTTCATTTTTTCATTATTAATCGATATAAAATCAATAGTATATATCAATACTCATTTTATTAAGCATATTATGCTTAATTGAAGCATAAACATAAATAATTAGATACATAAAAATATTAACTATAATCAGGCCCGGCCCTGGGCCAGGGCAGGCGGGGCGCCCGCCCAGGGCCCAAAAATTCTGAACGTTTGGCCTTTTAAAAAAAAAAAAAAAAAGAAGAATGGAAACGCGCAGCACGCGAAGACAGGAAGGAAGAACTGAACACCTAAAACTTCCTATAACAACTTCTCCGCACTTTCAGCCACTAAATTCTCTACTCATTCTCACTCAAAAAAATTTACTTCTACCCATAACCCAGTGTCAAGTAACCACCCCCAAAAATTCAGTTGCAAAAATTTACTTCTACCCATAATCCTTGATTCAGTGGCAATACTTCATGCATGTATCTTTTTTCCGATTTTTCTCCCTGAAATCTCTTGTAGAATTCAATGTATGAGATTTGTAATTCTAATCTTGAATTTTTCTCCCCGATTTTTTTTTGAATTTTTACTCTTAATTAGTATTTTAATTGGGTTTCTGAATTTTATTGATTGGCAATTGCAGTATGTCGGCAAAATGTGGTAATTTGACGAATGATGATTTGTGGGTTTCTGTCTTTCTGAATAATGAATATGTATTCTAATTATTGTTTAGTTAGAGATTAGGGAACTGGATATAATTATTTTGTCAATTGAAGAATTATGAAACTTGTTTGAAAGGAAGAAATTGAATTTCTATCTTCTGATATGGCTTTGCCTTTCAGCAATAAGACGAAAACATTATGTGCTTTATCCTTTTAACAAACAACTAAATATCTTCAATCAGAACTTAAAAGTATTGCCGACCATCATTTGAAAGGAAGATATTAATGTTTACTTTCTCAATTATGCTTCAAACACTGTGTAGAAACACCATAAATCCATCCTAACCATATAAACCAGCCTTCTTCTACTGTTCTGACTTCACCAGTAAATAGAATATCCCCGGAACTAAACAATTGAAATATGCAAGGGTTATTGTAGACGATTGCGAGTTTGGAATGCAAGTGTTGGAAAATATTGATATGAAACTATCATCAATGATTTTGCATCCAGCGGAGACAATGTTTTTTATAAGAATTTGTATTTTTAAATTTGATTTTTGATTGTAATAACTCTCTTTCGTTTAATTTAGTGAAATTAGAATTTTTTATATTGTATATATCCTTTAGATTCTCGAATATTAGGGCCCATTTTTAATTTCGCCCCGGGCCCACTAATATTCAGGAACGGCCCTGACTATAATCTAGCTAAGTCTGCATTGATTGATCCTTTAAGCTTGAGATAAACAGAGAGCCTTTCATCTACAAAATCTACTGAACATCCAGCAGGAGCATGGACAGCATAATTCTCATTCCTACTTATGTAGGGCTACTAGAAATCATGTGCCGCTAGTCCGTTTTATCATTCAATGTAGCCACCTACAAGAGATAGTAAATTATTAGAGTACAATTCTATGATATGTTAGTAGTGTTACTAACTGCTGTAGGAAGATCCTGCTACTTTTAAAGCTTTCTCAGCAGCCTCCACTGATTCATACTCCACAAGAGCATACATCTGTAAAGGCACATTAATAAGCCAGCTGAAAAAAACTGAATATTCACAAAGTTCAAAGTTTAAATCTCACGACTATTCGAAGCATATAAATCGCAGCAGAACCCCAAAGATTAAGTACTCTGAACTTTAGTTTAACAAACTTTAACTCTGTACCTCTTTTTTTTAATGTGTAGTGCAACAAATCCTTTATCATATAATCAGGTCAAATATCACCAGAAAAGGGCATTACTAGACCAACCTGGATCGGAAATACCAGGCCAAGTGAAGTCTGCTTGTATTATATGGAGTACGAAGTGATTTCTAATATACAGCTAATGTTCAATATGTTATAAAGCTTCATAGATTCAAGAAACTCTTGGTTCAACTTAAACAGATTCTGCTATTTATCCTGTAAAGGAACTAAAGAATAACAACCAAGCATCTTATACAAGTTCTGTTATCATTTCAAATTATTAATATGCACCAAAAAATAAGGGAGATAAGGTGAATTACCAAAGTATTTATTAATGCACCCAGAAGAGTGGTTTAAAAATTTAATTGTATCAAGAGATTCTGCAAACAAAAAGGATCCCTGAACAAGGAAATAAACTAAGAAGGTAATTGTTAAGTTCTTAGCTTTTAGCGAGAATTGGTTACATAGCCATTAGCCAAGGTAAGGGCAAATCCATTCTAAGTACAGCTAACCGGATGTCAACGCAACATTGACTTTAAGTTCCTTCCCTAAATCCTTATAATTCTTCCTAAGTCGTCTCTGCTTTTCTGTTCATAAAAGGTATCTGCCATTTGAGTTACTGTATATCTTTATCTTGAGACAATGCAATCTCCAAGTTTTCAACAATAGAGCCACAAATGGCTTGTTGAAAAATTCACAGGAAGTTGCTTGTATTTTAGTCTGCTTATACTAAGCTTCATCCTTCACAGGAAGTCATAGATACATATTCTGTAACAAACACATAGTTGAGCTAAATTTTGAATAGCTAAACAAATCATATGGTGATAAATCATAAGAAGCAGTGAAGAGAAGGACCTAAAGCTTGAGACCTGACAAGGACTCCAAGGACCCTAGAACCATGCCAATATATGACTCTCCCACCCTCTCCATCGATTCACGATAATCCATCCACTCTATCTGGCTGCTAAAAGACACAAATATGGTTTTTGATGCCATTCTTCGAAAGAGTAAATATGACGAAAAGTTATAAAATTACTATACTACCAGCCACATGAACAGCGTGGCAAGAAACATCCAAAGCATCAAGAACAAGAAATCAGGACATGCAAGCACTGTGAGCATGGGGTAAGTTTGCTACAAAACTCGTTAATTATTGCAAAACGCTTATCATACCAGCTGGCTGTTCTTTAACAAATATAACATATGACATTCCCTTCTGTTCATGAGCGAAACACTGCTATTAACAGGATCGAAAAAATAAGCTCACAGTTTCTACCTTAAAAAGAAGAAAAAATACAAAACATTACCCATTATTAGCACAATGACCACCTTCAAGCACTTTTCTGTTGCATATGCCTCTTCCGAACTTCCTCACGAACCTGTATTCATTTTCTTTCCTACAAATCACCATCAAACAAAATAAATACACAAATGAACCAAATATCAAAACCTGAAAATTAGAACATCAAATCAAAAAAGACAGTGAAATGATATTGCGATGATAGTATAATTTCAAATAACTAAATTCTATCTATATGCATCCAGATTATAATAGACTATACAAAATTACACAAACTTCATGTAATTATAATAACCACCCCTTACAAAATAATTGTGCGGTTAGTTCAACTGAAGTAAGGCTTTCTAGTTTGACTCTTACTTGCCTTGTTTGGTCTGATTTAAGATAGCTAAACCAGGTTGTAATTGCTATTCCCAAATAAGGTGATCCAATATGATTTTTGTCTATAGTTTAAATAGGTCAGGTTTCATTTAAAGTACTTGAAATGAGGTGAAAAGTAGAGGTCTAATTTGCTCAACTAAAAGTCAATTAGACCTCTACTTCAATCATGGTCTCAAGAAAACAATTTGGCCCCTCTCCTCCTTGATACATAGGAAATTAGACAAGGATAAGTTGATTGATCTAAAACTAGGCCATGAAGTACATAATGTTTTCATATAGATTTTTGCCTGCTAGCTAGTTCAGGACAAAACAAACCGAAATTGCTATTACCTAATGTCTATCTTAGCAGGAATTGCCAAGCACCAAATCATACCTTGCTGCTGACCAGTTTCACAGCGTTGTTTCTCTTCATTAAATCTTCAGTATCATATGGATCATGCATGGATATATTCTTGATACTATAGAGATAGATAACATTGAAAAATAAGTTGATAAAATTCACCAGCCAGAAGAAGATAGTACATTGTAGAACATACAAAAAAACTACCTGCCAGCTGGACCAAAAAATTTCTGGATATTCTGCACTGAGTGGTCTTCGGGTAGATTTGCCACGAAAAGAGTACAAAGCTGGGAAACAGTAATTAAGATTCTTCAAACTTTGGATAAAATTAGGAGACATAAATTTCTTCTTGATAAATTACCTCTTTGTCCTCCTTTGAAGGAAGAGGCTGCAGTCGTTTTACTTTCTTCCCATCCGAGCTTATAACCTACATTAAATAAATAGACTGCAGCTCGTAAACTGGAAGGCATATCCATGAAGCTGTGAGCAGCCTAACAAAAATACGCAACGCGAAAGAACAAAGGAATGCATACCGAAAGGCATATAGAGTCAGTCATGCATAGACGCACAAAAACTTAGATATAGAGAGAGAAGGGGCAACATCAAAATTTTAAAGTATAAAGAGGATAACAACTTACAAGCTGCGAAGACTCCTCGAGGGCATCTATGATCAATGCACTGTCTTTTGTAAGCTTTTTCATCTTCCTAAAAGAAGCAATTAATGAAATAGATACTGCAAGAAGCATAAATCCTCTGAGTAACTGCAGTTAATACATCAAAATCAATGGCCTAAGTAATACAAAATATAAGTTATGTGTTACGTAAAGAGAAGGCTTCATTATTGCATAGCTTAGGCGTAGAATAACTTGACTGGTTACAGCCAATAACAAATTCCAAACTCATAAAACACATATATTATTACTACATGGAGCTCATCATACAAGTATAGAGATAAAATTAGATAGCAATTCATTATAGTTCATTCATACCCAAACCCCAACTTAGAAGCTCGGCGCAGCCACGAATGATTTGGGCGCTCCAGGAAAACATCCACGTTGGTGGCCTATCACAAGTACCTGCTTACTCTCATCATTTCATCATCTCTAGCCTTGCACGATTACAGCTGTGCACTGACTTAAAAGATTCCTATTTGTCAAATATTCTACAGAGTACTTTATTAGTCTCTTCCATAGCCCACAACCAAACCGTGGATTTTAACATCAAGCAAAATGGGGCATCAAGCAAAGGGTGTAAACCTAACTAAACTAGTTAGTAAGGACAACAACAACAACAAAAACAACAACCACAAAAATAGCAACCACAACAAAGCCCTAGTTTTTTAACCTAAAAATCAAACTAACTACTTTAAATAAAATCAAATTAACTCAAATCAATCAAATTTACACCCTTTAACTATTATACAACCTAATTTCACTAACAATTATTCATAAAACTACAATTAATTATAAACTTGAAGCTTCAAATATGAGATTACGATAAAAGTTATGAAATTTTAGTTACCTAAGAAGAGGTGGAGGAGGAATGTAGGTGTTTAGGGAGGGTGGAGGTGCGGCGGTGGTGGTGCAGCGGCGGTGGTGCTGCTAGGACAAGGTTCGATCTGGTGGTGCAGAACTGGATGTTCGAATTGTAGAGGAGGACGCAGCTGGTGGTCGTCGGGGGAAGGTGGGGTTTGTTGGCGGTAGCTGGTGGCCGTCGGGGGAAGGTGGAACCCAGTGGTGGTGGTGGAACCTAGTGGTTGTGGTGTTGGAACCCAGTGGTGGTTCGAAATGTCGAAGGAAGTAAGGAACCCAGTGGGGTTTGTTTAGGAGTGAATTATGATATTTGTTCACGCGGGCTGTAGGGAAAAACAGTATTAAGTATTAATCGCTGCGATTCACCGAACCGAAACGGTTAACAGAGAACCACAGCGGTTATTTGTTAACCGTTTCGGTTTTCTGAGAACCGCAGCGGTTTATGTTCCTAATTTTCCCCCCCAAAATTTCGAGGATTTACCGTTACGGTTCTCTTAGGGACCGCAGCGGTTGTGTTGTGACATATAGCATTTTTTCCACTAGTGATTGTCAGTCAAGACGGCATCAAAGTGGACTCTGAAAAGGTAAAAGCTATTCAAGGGTTACCTCCTCCAAAAACAAAAAAAAAGAAATAAGAGGACTTCTCGGCAGAATTCAATATATCAGCAGGTTCATCTCACAACTCACTATGAGATGTGAACCTATATTTAAGCTGCTCAGAAAAGGGGCATCCCATGAGTGGAACGAGGAATGTCAGGAAGCTTTTGATTTCATGAAAGAGTATCTTTCAAATCCACCTGTTCTAATGCCGCCTAGACCAGGGGAACTTCTAATTTTGTACCTTACTACTACAGAAACGGCTATGGGAGCTCTCTTAGCCCAATATCAAGAAGGAACAAAGAAGGAAGTTGTCATATACTATCTCAGCAAGAAATTACTGGAGTATGAGACAAGATATACCTCACTGGAAAAAGCATGTGTTTCCTTGGTCTATGCCACAAAGAAGTTGAGGCATCACCTTCAAGCTCATACCACCTATCTAATCTCAAAACTTGATCCAATCAAGTATCTGTTTGAGAAAACCCATTCTTAGTGAAAGATTGGCGAGATGGCATGCTATGCTTTCTGAGTTTGATATTCAATGTGTCAGCTAGAAATCTGTTAAAGGAAGAGTCATATCTGAAGCTCTAGTAGAAGGACCAGTGTCAGGAGATTAGTATGATGATGCATTCCCCGATGAGTACTTATGCTTCATTGACAATCCACAATGGTGCATGTATTTTGATGGAGCTTCTAATAGAAGAGGTAATGGAGCAAGGGTTTTGTTAGTAGATCCTGATGGAGTCCATATTCCATTTGTTGTCAAGCTGGATTTCCCAACAACAAACAATACAGCTGAGTATGAAGCCTGTATATATGGAGTAAAGGCCACTTTGGTAGCAGGGGCAAGACATCTCACTGTGTATGGAGATTCTAATCTCATCATATCTCAGACAATAGGAATTTGGAGGGTTAGAGATGAGAGACTTCAGCTCTACACAGAGTACCTTCAAGAATTGATCCCTTACTTTGATGACATCAACTTCAAACATCTTCCATGGGAACAAAATAGTTTCACAGATGCTTTAGCCAATCTCGCTGTTAATTTAACATGGGAAAATGGTACAAAAATCCAGTCAGTTTTAATTGAAAAAAGGAAGGGACCTACAGTGACGGTAGCACAAGTTGTCTCCACGCTGGCTCAACAAGATGATGATGATGATGTCTGGTAGAAGGATATCAAGACTTTCCTGGAAACTATGCAATATCCAGAGGGAAGTGGCAAGAAGGACCGCATAGCTATCAGAAGGCTAGCTGCTCATTTTCTCATTCTAAAAAGCAGACTATATCACAAAGGGTTTGATGGTACTCTGCAACTCTGCAACTCTGCCACTACAAGAAAAGTGGTCATCAACGACGGTTAAAAGCCGTCGTTGATAAAAGAAAAACCGTCGCTGAAAAATCAACGACGGCCCACGGTCGTTATACAGCCGTCGTTGTAACGATGGTCGCTGATATTGGAATCAACGACCGTATGGCCATCGGTGAAAATATAAACGACGGTTTCCGGAAAATCAGCGACCGTCACATGAAACCGACGTTGACTCTATGTCAACGACTGTTATAAACATACGGTGAATCAGCGACTGTGTTTAACCGTCGGTGTTTCACCGACTGTTACGAACCGTCGTTATTTCACCGACTGTTCACAACCGTCGTTGATTTCGTTGTTTCAATGTCTGTTTATAACCGTCGCTAATATTTATAGCCGTCGTTGAAATTCAAGTCCATGGCAGCATACATTACCTTACAGCGACTGCCTAGCCGTCGTTGATTCAATGTTTAGCCATCGTTGTTTTTTTAAAATAACGTTATTTTAAATATTATTGTTCTAAATTATAATTAAACCTGTACCTGCACAGCTGCACCTAAATATACCACACTAAAGCTGTTCCTCCATCACATTCAATTTTTTCAATTACAAAAATATGCAATTTTGATATATATTACAATTTGCGTAGATACTTTTATAATTACATGAAATAGATTAAAATTATGTACACAAAATAGATCCCGGTGTCGGGAAATAAAGTAGAAGGCGGTGTATACAAAAATATATATCGACAAATCTAGAAACTAATAAGCTAGATGCCGATAAATATAGACACTAAACGTCTATAGTTAGACAAACTACCTAGATTAAATATATGTACGCAAAATAGATCCCGGTGTCGGGAAATAAAGTAGAAGTCGGTTCCAAAAAAAATAACCCGACACATCTAGAAACAAAGCGAGATGCCGATAAATATTGACACTAAATGCATATAGTTAGACTAACTATATAGAAACTATAAGTTAGTTACCTAGTTGCCAAAACCAAAAAAACTACACTGTCAAGGGTGTCTCTGTAGCACTACCGCCACCACCAAACCCTGGGTCATCTTCTGGTCTGCGTTGTGGAGGGGGGCCTGGGTTGCAACCTGAGAACATGTGGCCGAAACGAGACATGTTCCTCATCATTTCCTCTACGAGGGCCCGGCTTGACTCTTCCACCCGTGCTGCGACTCTTGCCTCCATCTCTTCCATCCGTGCAGCGACCTTTGCCTCCACCTGCGCCTCAAGCTGAGAAAAAATGGACGGCTCATATGGTTGTGAAGAGCTGCCATCTCCTCGCCCTGATGAAGAGTTGTAGTACAAATGATCTCCCTGACCCAACCCCTGCACTTTTCCTCTGTTCCTCCCACCAACTGTCTCCCAATACAACAGATTAGGGTTCGGCTGTGGCCCCTGAGTGGTACAATGATCCAGCTTCTTATTGTATGTCTCCTGCATTTGGTTAAATGTACTCATATTCAAGTAATATAAAGTGGCCAAAAATGGCGTATATTTAGTTCTAACATGGCTATATTTTGTATTTTCAATTAAAAGTACTAATAAATACATGAAACTAATTATACATATGATGTTTGAGGTGTTTAAAACTTAAACTAACTTCAAACTACTCATATTCATTCATTTTCAAGTAAAATGGCCTAAAATGGCCTCAAAAGGCCTATATTTGGTTCTAACTTGCCTATATTGTGTATTATCAATCAAAACAACTTATAAATACATTAAACTAACTATATATATGATGTTTGAGGTGTTTATAACTTAAACTAACTTCAAACTACTCATATTCATTCATTTTCAAGTAAAATAGCCTAAAATGGCCTCAAAAGGCCTATATATGGTTCTAACTTGCCTGTATTGTGTATTTTCAATCAAAACAATATATAAATACATTAAACTAACTAGATATATGATGTTTGATGTGTTTATAACTTAAACTAACATCAAACTACTCATATTCATTCATTTTCAAGTAAAATGGCCTAAAATGCCCTATATTTGCCTATATATGGTTCTAACTTGCCTATATTGTGTATTTTCAATCAAAACAACTTATAAATACATTAAAGTAACTATATATATTATGTTTAAGGTGTTTATAACTTAAACTAACTTCAAACTACTCATATTCATTATTTTTCAAGTAAAATGGCCTAAAATGGCCTCAAAAGGCCTATATTTGGTTCTAACTTGCCTATATTGTGTATTTTCAATCAAAACAACATATAAATACATTAAACTAACTATATATATGATGTTTGAGGTGTTTATAACTTAAACTAACATCAAACAACTCATATTCATTCATTTTCAAGTAAAATTGCCTAAAATGCCCTATATTTGCCTATATATGGTTCTAACTTGCCTATATTGTGTATTTTCAATCAAAACAACTTATAAATACATTAAAGTAACTATATATATGATGTTTAAGGTGTTTATAACTTAAACTAACTTCAAACTACTCATATTCATTATTTTTCAAGTAAAATGGCCTAAAAAGACCTATATTTGGTTCTAACTTGCCTATATTGTGTATTTTCAATCAAAACAACTTATAAATACATTAAACTAACTATATATATGATGTTTGAGGTGTTTATAACTTAAACTAACATCAAACTACTCATATTCATTCTTTTTCAAGTAAAATGGCCTCAAAAGGCCTATATTTGGTTCTAACTTCCCTATATTGTGTATTTTAAACCAAAACTACTTATAAATACATTAAACTAACTATATATATGATTTTTACGGTGTTTATAACTTAAACTAACTTCAAACTACTCATATTCATTCATTTTCAAGTAAAATGGCCTAAAATGGCCTCAAAAGGCCTATACATGGTTCTAACTTGCCTATATTTTGTATTTTCAATCAAAAAAAACTTATAAATACATTAAACTAACTATATATATGATGTTTGAGGTGTTTATAACTTAAACTAACTTCAAACTACTCATATTCATTATTTTTCAAGTAAAATGGCCTCAAAAGGCCTATATTTGGTTCTAACTTGCCTATATTGTGTATTTTCAATCAAAACAACATATAAATACATTAAACTAACTATATATATGATGTTTAAGGTGTTTATAACTTAAACTAACTTCAAACTACTCATATTCATTAATTTTCAAGTAAAATGGCCTAAAATGCCCTCAAAAGGCCTATATATGGTTCTAACTTGCCTAAAATGGCCTAAAATATATGTTTAGAAGTATGTACCGAGATTTGCTTTGCTTTCTTGTTTGCTGGAATTTCTCCTTTTCCAGGAACAGTCTTAAAATGAGTCTTCAAGAACAACTCGGGAGCGGTAGGGAGTATTCCTCCTCTACTCTTTGCTTGTACAGTGTACACATCAACGACCAAAGGCTTTATTTTTTACTCATACCGAAAATGTCATGTAAATTAAACTAAGTAGTAGATATGAAACATTTTTACCATCTTTCTAGCATGTTGTGTCGCCGAAATAGAACCCTGAAAGTGTGACGGCTCAATTGGGTTAGACAGGGAGCCACCTCTTCGGTTCTTCTTCGCCTTTTCATATTTTTCCAGAAATGTGGGCTCTTCACTTCTCTTCTTCATGTCTTCGTAGATGGTCTCCCCCAACCATTTTGGCCTTTCTTTGGTTTTCTTAAGCACCCAATATCGTAAGTCTCAGACGAGATGAAGTTTTTTTCTTGTAAGCCTTCCTCACTAGGTCATCTAACTCAGGAGCCCATTCGTAAAGACCCTTTAATCAAACATTAAACCAAGTTATTAATAAACTAATATAATCAATTTCATTCTTCATAATTCGATTCATACATACTGTGAAAATGTTCCACCAATGCGTCGTTGTTGCATTGTCTACCTCACTGTAATTGAACCAAGGTTTTTGAAAATGGCCCTGGAAAATGTCAGTGATGGACCCACTAACCTTGTTATCATCAAACCTGAATTGAAAACCAAACAAACACGTGAATTGTGAATATCATTTCATACAAATATCATGAAGCATATAGTGGCTTACGAACTTACCACAATCAGTAGGGCTTAAAACCTTTTTTGGTGCACGGTTCGAACCTTCACCTTCCTCCATATGAGTGTTCAGAGTCTCCGGTACGTGGTTACCAAAGTCACGTGCCTGTGAATCATATCCCTGTGTCTCTGACATACGGTTCTGGCTTTCTTCTACTTCTGGTGACTAAAAAAGCTCCCTGGGAATCAAATTCCCACGACCTTGGCTTCCACCTAAGCCATCTCGACCTCCGTGCCCCTTAGGATTAGACATGATTACCTAAAATGAAAGAAATTAGAAATGCGCAAGATTAAATAAACAAAAATGAAATAAATTATTAATACATTAAAGTATGAAAGGTGTAACTTCAGAATCAAAGTACAGATGAAATCTCTGACATTCTTTTTGCCTTGCCCCCCACCCTACACTCCCCCCCCCTTGCCGCCCCCTTCACCGACCCCCCGCACCCCCACCCCGCATGCACTCCCCCTTCCCAACCCCCCGCACACCCCCTGCACTCCCAAGTCCTCACCCCCGCACCGCCCCCCACCCCGCACTCCCCCCCTTCACCGACCCCCCGCACCCCTACCCCGCCCGCACTCCCCCTTCCCAACCCCCTCCACAACCCCCGCACTCCCCAGTCCCCACCCCCGCACTCCCCACTCCCCCCTTCACCGCCCCCTTCACCGACCCCCTGCACCCCCACCCCGCCCTGCACTCCCCCCTTCCCAACCCCCAAAGACACTCCTTGCACTCCCCATTCCCCACCCCCCGCACCGCCCCCACCCCGCACTCCCCCGCCCTTCACCGCCCCCGCCCCTTCACCGCCCCCTTCACCGACCCTTTGCACCCCACCCCGCCCGCACTCCCCCCTTCCCAACCCCCCGCACACCCCCTGCTCATGTATGGTTTCATCGTTGACCCAATCCAATCGACGACACAGACATCAACTTAGCTTCTTCAGAATAATTAGCCCTATATATGAAGCTCATCTAGTAGACCTGGGCCGCACAAGTAGGTTCACTTCATCTCAATATATTTGGTACAAAACTTCATTAAAAAAAGGATGAAGAAAAGAAAATCGAGAATTCTTCACATTACTCTATGTTGAGACAGAGAATTCGGACAAACAATACCAGAATGAATAAATGGAAATATCATAACAAGTAATCTTCAACATTTCATTACAAAAGTCACAGATTTTAATTGAAATGTTGTCCTTAATACAAGCTATGATATACTAAAATAAATCAAAGTGAATTCCCATCCTCGCTTAGTTCATCATCACTATCGTTTTTTAATGATATACCAAAAACCATCATCGTCATCGTCATCATCCTCGCTTTCTCCAGACTTGAAACTAGACTCTTATTCATCATCACCTGAGGGGGCTTCGAACAAAATTTCTTCATCATCTCCTTGAACACACTCGACATCATCTCCCCCTTCATAATCGGGAATATCATTTGGATCACAAAGAGTTGGAGTCCCAGCACTTGTCTCCTGAAGGAAGTCGAAGTCAACGGGAGCATCAATCACAGACCTTGCCTTTGTCCTAAACACAGCCCACCATTGAGCACGATCTCTTTTCAATCTTGGGTATGGTGCGAAATATACTTGGCTAACCTGGTATGATAGCACAAAGGGATCAAACTTGGGGTATTTCTTGGTGTGGTTGACTTCAACTACCTTGTATTGATCGATGTTCATTCCCCTGACATTGTCCATCCAATTGCACTTGAACAGAACAGTGCTATATTGCCTAAGGGCACCAGTAAACTTCAATTCTATAATATCATCTAGAATCCCAAAGAAATCACTCCCTCCATCGTTAGACACACACACTCCATAATTCATGGTGGACTTGTGTTGCTTGATCCTTTTGTTTGGAAATTGTATCCATTAACATAGTATCCATTCCAAGTGCGAACTAATGTCGAAGGACCCATTGCCAAAGCAAACAGTACATCATCATTGGGGTTGTCTTGAATAACCTATTGAAATTCATTCATATGTTAAATACAGCTTTGTATCAAGCGAGATTTAATAGTCACACAAACTCACTTTCAATCTAAACCAATCAAGGTATTCTGCTTCATGTTGCACCCACACATCTTCCGTACGTAGAGTAGGTCGAATTTAAAGAATGTGGTCCTCGAAATCCCTTACCAACATAACAATTGTTAATGTCTTAATTAAAAATAAAAATTAAATTTATAAATAGTATGATTAATAACAAGTGTTTTACTTCTCAAATTCTTGTAAGATGCCTGTATTTGCTAACACATATAGGTGTGCACGTTGTAGTTCCACTTCAGTTAAAAATCGTGTTCCACCTGCATTAGACGGCCGACCACAATTAACCCTAAATAGCTCTGGGACAGTTTCGTCGAGCATCCTATCAACTTCATCATTTACATTACGGCCTAAATCTCGTGTCTTAGTATCCACTCCTTGCTGAAAGTAGTTTGAACAGAAGTTTGCAATCTCTTCACACAAGTACGCATTACAAATAGAACCCTCCACACGAGCCTTGTTACCAATTTTGCGTTTCAAATGATTGAGGAACCTAATAAGGTGGTTATGAAAAGAGTTACACAATTGCGAACAACAATAAAAAAAGGATATATGAAATTGAAGGATAAGGTACCTTTCAAAGGGATACATCCAATGGTATTGCACGGGGCCACATAGCCTAGCTTCGCGTGGAAGGTGAACTGGTAAGTGTTCCATGGAATTGAAGAATGATGGTGGGAAAATATTTTCGAGTTTACAAAGGATCTCGGCTATGTCCTTTTCCAATCTTTCCATGTCACTTATTGTGATGGTGGAGCAACACAAATCACGGAAAAAGAGGCTAATCTCAGTAACAACTTTCCACACATGAACCGGAAGCAACTCCTTTAATGCAATCGGCAATAATCTTTCCATAAAGACATGACAAACCATGGCTTTTCATATCAGCGTGCTCTACCGGACTGCATGTCCACACATCTTGTTAAGTCGGAAGCATAACCATCGGGAAATCTCAAATCTCTAACCCAGTTGCATAATACTTTCCTTTGGGACTTGTCGAGTGCGAAAGGTGCTTTTGGTGGAGTTTCTTTTCCGTTCGCATCTGTGGTAACATGAAGTTGAGGCCTTTTGCACAATTTAGCAATGTCTTTTCTAGATGCAATGGTGTCTGCTGTCTGTTTTTTCACATCCATAACTGTGTGAATGAGTTGGTCGAAGAAGTTTTTCTCAATGTGCATGACGTCAAGGTTGTGACGAAGATGCAGAGTTTTCCAGTATGGGAGCTCCCAAAGACAGCTTTGTTTGAACCACCCTTTTTTTAACTTTTTCAAAGTGTTAAGTGCTTTTGGTCCATCTGTAGCCTTTGGAAAGTCTTTAACACATGACCACAACTCTTCCCCAGACATGATGTGTGGTGGAGACCCTTTTTCAACCTTATTTCTGCAAAAAGCTACTTTGTTTTTACGAAAAGGATGATCTTCAGGTAGGAATTGACGGTGACAATCAAACCAAGAAACTTTACCCCCATGCTCGAGCCAAAAAGCTTTGGATTTATCCATACAATAAGGACATGCCTTTTTCCCAGCGGTAGACCAGCCATATAGCATACCGTAGGCAGGAAAATCATTTATTGTCCAAAGAATGGCGGCACGCATATTGAAATTTTGTTTCCTAGAAATGTCATAAGTAGTTGCTCCAACATCCCATAATTGCTTCAATTCCTCGATTAAGGGTTGCATGTACACATCCAAGTTTCCCTTCGGATTTTTAGGACCAGGAACGAGCAACGAAAGGCACATGAAGGATTTTTTTCATGCACATCGATGGCGGCAAGTTGTACGGGGTTAAGATGACCGGCCAACACGAATATTGACCCCCAAACTTTCTATGTGGACTAAACCCATCGGTACACAAACCGAGCCGAACATTCCTAGGCTCAGATGCAAATTCGCCAAAGGATCTATCCAAATGCTTCCAAGCTTCACTGTCGCTAGGGTGAGCCATTTTATCTTCGACTCTTGGATTTTTGGCATGCCATGTCATTTCTACAGCAACGTTCTTTGTTGCATACAACCTCTGCAATCTCGGTGTGATTGGGAAATAAATCAGAACTTTCATTGGAACTAAAGATCCCTTAGAAGTCCTCTTGTATCTGTCGCTATCGCACACTCTACATCTGTCCAAGTGTGCATCAGTTCTCCAAAATAACATACAACCTTTGGGGCAAGCATGAATCTTCTCGTGGGGAAGCTCTAATCCCTCCAAGATCTTCTTCGTATCGTAAAATGTGTTACTCATGTTGTTGTTGTTAGGTATTGCTTCTTTCATTAATGAAGCAAAAGCATCAACACACCTATGTGGCAAATTGTACTCACACTTCAAAGATACTATTCTAGATGCCATTTCCAACACAGACATGGAGCTCCCTTCGTACAACGGTTCCTCAGAAGCCTTTAATAGGTCAAGAAACACCTTTGCTTGAGGATTAGGCTCCTCCTTCATTCCACTAGGCTCTTCAACAGTGGACGGTTCCAGGTTATTCCCAAGAGCATCGAAAACCATTTCACGGTATGGATTAGATAGCTCTTGCGCGGATTGAGGTAACTCTTCACCATGAGAATACCAACCGTAGTAATCAGGTATAAATCCCTTGCTATACAAATGCACTTTAACCGTGTCTGCGTCATGCATATGTCTGTTCTTGCATTTCGGACACGGGCATCTAACTTCATCCTTACCTGGGTTTTCGGGATTTGCTTTGCAAAAGTCAATGAATTCATCAACCCCCCTCAAGAACTCGGGCCTCAAGTTACGCCCATTGTCATATCTATCATACATCCATCAACGCTCCTTCCGTTTCATGGTGACCAATTCTACAATTCTAAACCATTTCAATTACAATACTCATTAACAACCAACATACGTACAATTAAAGCATTTGTGTGAAATGCATATAGAACCTAAAATGATGTCCAAATGTCCTTATCACTCCAACCTAACCCATTCTTCGACGTCTAACCCCACTAGTGAATGTATGCCAACTATTCACTTCTACGTAAAATCCGGCAGCATTTCCCATGAGTTCTCCAAGTACACAATATGAGCTTCGTAAAAGCTTACATATGTGCCCAGAGAACAACATAGAGAAACAACATCACCGGAAATTACATAGAATTGAAAAAAAGGCATACATTCACCACCTAAGTGAGGTCAAACGTCCAAGAACAGTCTCAATCGGGGACTATTCAAGATATACTCCTAATGACACTAGAGGAAAAAAAATCAAGGGCTGCGGTCCAAGGGCTGCGGTTATTTAAAAAACGCAGCCCTTAACTACAAAGGGCTGCGGTTAGTCGAAAAACCGCAGCCCTTCATTATAAAGGGCTGCGGTTAACCCAAAAACCGCAGCCCTTCATTACAAAGGGCTGCGGTTATTAAACAACGCAGCCCTTCACGTTTTCATTTCCCCCCTAAAGCTTCCCTCGCTTGGCAATTCCCGCACTCACACCACACCCTAGTTACGAATACCCGCCTCTCTCTCTCTCACTCACGCTCCTGCCCCTCTCTTTCACACACTCACTCCCCTGCCCCTCTCTCTCCGACCTCTGCTGTGGTCGCTGCTGATCTCCTCCTCCTCACATCAATGACTGTCATGACTCCGGCTCCTATTGACGTGCGGTTTTGTTTGTTGTTGCAGCAAGAAGATGGCGAGATGCTTGTCCCTTTCGTCGCTCGACCACCGTTGCTGCGTTTTTGTTTTCGTTTTCCACCTTCTCTCTGTTCGGCGCCGTCTATTTCTCTCACTGCACTCTCCTCCTCCTTCTTTCGTTTTTGTCGCGCGAACACTTGCTTGAGCGTGTCGGTCTTGGGAGATCCGTTCTCGACTACCTCGCCGATGAGGTATTTTCTCTCTCCCCTCTTTTGATTTTAAGTTTTTACCCGATTTTCTTTGTTTCTTCAATGATTTTCGTGGATCTAGGGTTCGAAATTGGTTTTGAAATTGTTGTAGTCTTGCAATCGCTTGAGTTTCTCTCTCTTCGTTGGTTTTGGTAGATTGCTGACATTTTACGCTTCGATTATGTTCAATTTTGTTTACCGCCCTTGTATGTGCGCTATAATCTACGGATAAAGGGTCTATATGCTGACATCTTCGTGGATTCCGGGCAAGCGACACGAAAATGAGGTCTCGCCTTATGGTTTCAATTGCTTCATTTCACATTCGGTTACTTCACTTTAGTGTAATTATTCCATTTTAATTGGTGAAAACAATACTCTTTCCGTTCTAGAATAGTTGTGTTTTGATGATTACGTGTGTAGATTATGGAGTTAGTTATTGTATTGATATCCATAATTGGTAACTACTACTGATTTGGTATTTCAAATTGAAAAGTAATAGTGTATTGATAATATTAAGTGACAGATAATATGGTATAAGAATGAGATAGTTTAGTATCAAATATGGGAGAAATATATGAAATGCATTCGCTAATGTTTTGACTTAGTAAATTCATTCATATCATTCTCTTGTATGAAATTTTTTGATTAGCACTTCTTTGTTTGAATATGCGGGATGATGCCTCTATTTCATGGAGGAAAAGGAAAAAGCATTACTTTATTCTTTGTCAATGTGGGAAGCCTATATATTCCGGGTTCATCTTACGCCTCGAAGTTGTGAATACTAACTACTGCTAGGTTCGAACATGACAAGCGTTTGTAGAAATCAGGATGAATTTGCTTCTTTAAAATGATTTCTGCTGCCTTGTAACAGGTATGGCGATGAACACAAGCTTGCTGGATTTTCAGCAACATTGCAAGCTATAGTTTCTTTTGTTGAGAATGGGTATGTCACTGGATTGAGTTGGCAAGATCTTGTTTTTCGAGCGCCTCTCCTGAATTTTAGAAGTGCAATTTGTATTTTGTGTATCTGTTTCTTGTTAAGTGTTGACTGCTTTCCATACTTGCCTAAATCTAATGCTTTTCCCTTCATATTATACTTTGTCTGCCAGAGAATCTTATCCTGTATTGCAGCTTGCTGATATCGTTTTACCCTAATCTTGGTTGCTTTGCAGCATTATCAAGGTGATGTTTCAGGATTAGAGTTATGCTTTGTCATTATAAATAATGAATATGGAGAACACACAAAAGATGAATTGATTCCTGGAGGGAAAAATATTCGTGTCATGAATGAGAATGTGATTCCATTTATTCATCTAATAGCTAATCATCTATTGAATTATCAGGTAATACGATCTTATTCGTTATAATGATTGTATGCTTCCACCCAAGTTTCAACTTTAGCTACATACTAATACCTTAGGTATGTCAAACTAATGGATACTACAACTGTCGGATACGTCGGCCAAAGTTCGCATTTCCTGAGAGGATTTCAGCAACTTATACGAAAGGAATGGATTGATATGTTCAATGAACATGAACTTCAGGTATAATCATCTTCTTTAATAGAGTGTATTACTTGTCTATTTTATCTATTGTTCCATCGCTTGCCTTTCACGTGAGAAAGGCTTAAGCTATAGTTTAGAATTTAAGCAGCTTAAAAGCTATTATATTCTGCTAGTGCCTATCGTTTCTTAACCTTTCCTACATAATGGATATTTACCTTGTTGAAGCATTCTTTTTAACCGTTAACACATTATCCACCATCATTGATGTACTTGGTTGATTTTTCATTATTAACAAGGGATTCGTTTGTTAGTGTATTATTCATACTAGGGTACTCATATTGGACAGTTGGATGTAGTAGAAAGAAGGGAAAGAAATGAAAAGACTTTACCATGTTTGGTTTTAAAATAAAAAATTGATTATATAGGAAAGGAGAGGAAGTAATGGGTAAAGAATCTTAAGATTTTTGCAATTTTCTTTCCTCTCATATTTGGAGGAGTTAGAGAGGAAAGGGAAATAAGAATACTTTCCTTTCCCTTCCTTCAGTTAAACTGAACTTTACAAAAGTCACTTTCTTTCTTTTCTTCTTTCTTCCTCCCTTTTGTGACAAAAATAATACAAACAATCTTCATATGGCAGTTTCATTGTATCCTTCTCGAACAATGTTAGATTTTTGATTTTTGTGTTTATCAATTTATCTGTTAACTAAAATATAAAGAAAACTTCAATTTTTATACGGAATATGGTACTGCATATACTTGACTTGGAAATCGATATATTGATTTACGTATCGTGGAGGGACCCCGGATACGAATCGAAGAGGAGAGAATTGTTACATATTGACATGTAATGTATCTTTGGAGTATGAGAAAAGGTATGTTTTATTCGAACGCTTTTTTTTGTGCTATCTTTTTTCGAGTTATGTTTTAGAAATTAGAACCCTTTTACCCAAGAAGTTGATTGTTCGAGGATGAACCTTATTTATCCCCCTTTCCCCCTTAGTTGAAGATGATTGTTCGAGGAATTAGTATGGGCATTGTAGCCCCCTTTGGGATCATGGTGCTGGTTTGGTTGAATTGTTTTTTGCCTTTATTTGTGTTGGTGCTGCGTTATTGATATTGGTTTGGTGCGTGCCTTCTTCTCTATTTTGTGAATCTAATTTCTTCTTGGTGTTGGTAAATGTTTAACTAGTTTAATTTTGTTTCTATTTATTTGATAAATTAGTCTCTTATGGAATGACTAAGATTTCCGAACTTGGCTATAGCTTCGGCCATTTTTCGTTCGGCGAGGATTAATTGCTCTTTGGACTTAGTGGTTTGACCATTTGAGTGCTGATTTTTGTTGGTAAGTGAGTGTTTGATTTCTTTTTTTTTTTTTTTTTTTTACATGGAGCAAAGTGTTTGTTACAAAAACCCGCATCCCCCTCTCGTCTCTTCGCATCTCATTCCTTGCGTGCGATTTTCCAAAGAGTAGCTATCAATTGCCATATGCTACTCAAGTAATTTTCTCTCTCCTACTATCAGATCTTCTATATTTATCAATTTGTGTGTATATGTGAATTCATTTGAATATATGGATTTACGATTTGCACAATCTTTAGATTTATGATGCGAATTAAGCTTGATATTCTTCGAATTAGGTTACTCTTATCGAATATTCCGCGCAATGATGCCTTGTTAAACTTGAATCGAGGATCAAAAATCGAAATTAATATAATCATTTCCGTTTTGCGATTTGAAACTAGACATGTTAACTGATAATTTATGGAGATTTCAACTTTTCATCATCTTGCAAGATTCTTATCTGATTGGAAAATTGATGTGTTTGTATATGCTTCTGCTGAAAATCCTTCTTGTGTGGTTTGTCTTGCTTATGAGAATATGTTTGATTGATGATCACAATAAATGCTTATGAGAATATGTTTGATTGATGATCACAATAGTATTTTTTGCGTGCTTCTTTTATGGAAGTATGCTTCATGTAGTGTTGATCATCTCCGAGTGCTTGAGTATCTTGTTGAGCCGCTGGTTTACTACTGATTCGGGGCTCAAAACTTGCCTCTGTTATGAAATTATATCCGCCCTTGAATTTGAGGACCCGATCTTTTACGCCTTTATACAATTATATACGCCCGCTGCACTCCCCCTAACCAGCCCCCCCCCTGCTTTGCACTCCCCACGACCGGCCCCCCTCCCCGCGGCCATCCCCCTCCCCTGCTGCACTCCCCCGCGCCCCCTCCCCCCCTCCCTGCTTTGCACTCCCCAGAGCGACCCGGCCCCCTCCCCGCTTGCACTCCCCAGACGACCCCCGGCCCCCCCCCTGCTTGCACTCCCCCGCCAACCCCCCCTCCCCGCTTTGCACTCCTCCCCTGACCCCCTCCCCGCTGCACTCCCCACTGACCCCCCTCCCCTGCTGCAGTCCCCCAACCAATCCCCCTCCCCGCTTGCACTTGCCCCCGAACAGCCCCCCTCCCTGCTTGCACTCCCCCTGCCCGCCCCCCTCCCTCTTGCACTCCCTCCCGACCCGCCCCCCTCCTTGCCGCACTCCCCTTACCCCCCCCTCCCCGCCGCACTCCCCCTGCCCCCCCCCCCCTCCCTGCACTCCCTCCCCGACCCGGCCCCCTCCCTGCTGCACTCCCCCCGACCAGCCCCCCCCCCTGCGGCCCCCCCCTCCCCCTGCCGGCCCCCCCGGCCCCACTCCTGCCTGCACTCCCAAGACTGACCAGGGCCCCCTTCCTTCCTGCACTCCCCGGCAGCAGCCCCACTCCCCTCCTCGCCCCACTCCCCCGCCAACCCCCTCCCCGCTGCACTCCCCCCGCCATCCCCCCCTCCCCGTTGCCACTCCCCACGACCCGCCCCCCCCCCTGCTGCGTCCCCTAACCAAGCCCCCATCCCCGCCGCACTTGCCCCCTGAGCCGCCCCCCTCCCTGCTGCACTCCCCCGCCCCCTCCCCGCTGCACTCCCCCCGCCCCCCCCCCCCTCCCCGCTTTGCACTCCCTCCCGACCGACCCCCCCTCCCCGCTGCACTCCCCCGACCCCGCCCCCTCCCTGCTGCCGCTCCCCGCCCCGACCAGCCCCCCCCGCCTGCACTCCCCCGACCAACCCCCCCCCTCCCCGCCGAACAGCCCCCTCCTGCTTGGGACTCCCCTTGCCCCTCCCACTCCATGCTTGCACTCCCCTCCCGACCAGCCCCCCCCCTGCTGCACTCCCCCCGACCGGCCCCCCCCTGCCGCACTCCGAGATGATTGGACATTTCTTTATATGAGCTAGTTGTTTTGGTCTATCTTACATTTCTTATATCTGAGCACTAGAGTTTCATTGTTTTTTTTTTGGCGTACTAAAGATAGAATTAGTTTGATTTCTAATCATTGAAGAGCAACATTCTTTCAGTTTCTTTGAAATTTGACATCTCAGTTACATACTGATCTGGATGTCTCATACTGAAGTGATACTGATATGGAATACATAGAGCATACCCATGGCAGCTGGTAGCTCCAACTTGCCGGTTGATTCGGAGATTTTGGTTTTATTTGTCATCTCTTGAGAAGTTCTTTGTGTAATTCAGTTATTATTTTCTCTATATTTGTGTACGAAACATAATTTGTAATGAAAAATAATACTTATATATATATATAACTGTTTGGGAACATTTAGGACAAAAAAAAATGCAAAAAAAAAAATTTTTTTTTATTTTTTTTTGGGTCATAAGGGCTGTGGTTTGGGCAAAAACCGCGGCCCTTGGTGGGTTAAGGGTGCGGTTAAGGGCCAAAACCGCAGCCCCTTAACCCACCAAGGGCTGCGGTTTAGGCCCTTAACCGCAGCCCTTAACCCACCAAGGGCTGCGGTTTAGGCCATGACCGCAGCCCTTAACGCGCTAAGGGCTGCGGTTAAAAACCGCAGCCCTTCCTAAATGCCAAGGGCTGCTAGTCCAATGGCTGCGGTCGAAAAACGCAGCCCTTGGGCCCTTTTTGACCGCAGCCCTTGGCCTTTTTTCCTCTAGTGTGAGTATACCTTGAACGGGTATCTAGGCACATGATGATGCAAACATATTTATTTAAACACTTAAATTAAATTTATAACATCATCCAAACTATTTCCACGAAAACAAATATGTCAAAAACAATATAAAGATTTTAAATAGTGTAAACTAAATAAAGGAATGTGCAATAAATAAATTTTTGTGATAATTATATAGTTTTTAACTTTTATAACCTTTAATAAACGAACCATTATAAAAACTATTGTGATAATTATATAGTAACTTAAACTTATCCAATTAAAGTAACTTAAACTTCAAAGTAATATAAACTAATAAATTATATAGTTTTTAACATTTTCTAAACAAAAGTTTTTTTAATACATTACATTTCATGATGAAAAACTTACACAAAAATTAAAATATAGAATTTACATGAACAAAAACAATATAAATTGAAGATAAAATATGGTTAAAATTGCTACTAACCTTACAATTAAGCCAAAGAGAAACACCAAAATGCTACGTAATCCTACATCATGTAGAAAATCAATTATTAAACGGTAACCTTTAAGCATTTAGCAAAATTTATACATAAAATTAAGCAATTAACCATATAAACTAAATTTACTATTAAAATTAAAGAATTTAAAAATTAAAGAGTACCTAGAGGCGGCAGGGGTCCGGCACAGGCGGACGGCAGTCGGGCCGTGGTGTTTGGCGACCTACATTGCCAAAGTTGGGGGGGAAGAGAAAGATTTGGAGTGAGTGGCCAAAATTCAAAAAAAAATTATTAAATAGGAAAAATTTGGGTATTACCGGCGGCAAGAGGAGAAAGATTTGGATTTAAACACGATTTTCCGGTGGCCAACGGTGGTTTTCGCCACCTACATCCTAAAATCCCAACTTTTAGGGTTTGGTTTCATGAGTAAAAATAAATAAATAAAAGAAATCGAAGCTCACCGGCGGCAACGAGACGGCAGCAAAGAAGGCATGCGGCAAAGCTTCGTCCGGTGTTCGTTGGTTGGAGGAAGGCGGTTTCGTCGGCGTTCGTTGGTTGGACGAAGCTTCTCTCTTTTAATTTTGCGAAATAAACCCGACTGGAAGGGGCAAATTGATTTTAACCCCCCTTCGACATCAGCGACGGTTTAAGACCGTTGCCTAAGGTAAAAAAATTTCAGATTTACATTAATCAGAACAACGACGGCTTTAAACCGTCGCTGATAATCACCGACGGTTTAGTCGTCGTTGTATACATTATAAACAGTCGGTAACCACCGACTGCTTGAAGCCGTCGCTGTATGTTAAATCACCGACCGTTTTCTAGACCGTCGCTGTGAAGCGGTCGTTATGTTAGCTTTTTCTTGTAGTGTGCGTGAATGACAGCGAAAAACAGGCCATCTTGGAATAAGTTCATGGAGGAGAATGTGGACCCCATATGAATGGAAGGATGCTGGCTCGTAAAATTTTGCGAGCAGGTTTCTATTGGAGTACTCTAGAAGGTGATTGCATCAGCTTTGTCCGCACCTGCAAGCAATGTCAGATATTTGCTAACCTCAATCATATGCCACCTGTGTCACTACATAATATGACCTCTCCTTGGCCATTTTCGAGTTGAGGCATAGACATAATCGGACAAATTCATCCAAAGGCTTCAAATGGGCATCAATATATTCTTGCAGCAATTGATTACTTCTCGAAGTGGGTTGAAGCTGCATCATTTTCAAAGCTAGGGGCAAAGCAAGTCTCGAAATTTGTGATTAACAACATTATCTGTCGGTATGGCATCCCTTTTGAAATCATCTCTGATAATGGATCACAATTTGAGGGTCATCTGAAGACAACTCTCACAAAATATGCAATCAAGCATCATCAGTCCTCACCTTATCGTCCCCAAACAAATGAAGCGGTGGAAGCAGCCAATAAGACAATCAAGACTATTGTTGCCAAGATGACTAAAAAGACTAGGGAATGGCATGACAAACTCCCATATGCCCTTTGGGGATATAGAATATCAATTAGGACTCCAACAGGAACAACCCCGTATTCTTTGGTTTATGGGATGGAGCCAGTCCTACTGGTTGAGGTGGAGATACAGTCTCTCAGGGTCATAGCAGAAAGTGAAATCTCAGAAGACCAATGGTATAAAACTCGTTATGATGAGCTTGCATTTGCAGATGAGCGCCGACTACAAGCTTTGCATAACATTCAACTCTATCAGTGGAAAATTGCTCGTGCATTTAACAAAAGGGTTCGAGATAGAGACATTCAAGAAGGTGATCTAGTCTTAAAGGAAAATAAAGTTCCATTGCATGATCCTCGAGGAAAATGCAAGCCTAACTGGTTTGGGCCATTCTTAGTCAAGCATCTCACCATAGCTGGAGCAGTAAAGCTAATGGATTTTGATGGAAATGAATTCACCCATTTCACTAATCTTGATCAATTGAAAAAATATTACGCTTAGGCATCAAAGTAATTGTAATTGTAATTGTCATGGTCAAGTAACCAAGCAATTTGGGGATTTTGTATCCTATCTAGTTATTCTTAATAAACATGCCATGAGTTTCTAGATATTCATATAATGTATGCCAAAAAAAGAAAAATAAAAACGAGAAAAAACGAAAAAAAAGAAGAAAAAAAAGAGAAAAAGGAAAATGATGAAACATGCAAGGATGTTTTTGATTGTTAAGGTTTTATGTGTTATGCTTTTATGTGTCATATGATTAATTAATTATGATTTGCATGTCATATTTAATGTTAAAGTGTGCGCGTGTTTAGAATTGTGTTCACTTTGAATTTCTCACAAGCAGATAAATCTCACAAACAGATCCCTTTTATTCATCCCAACTGGGGTACTTCATTTCATACATAAAAAGACATAAAGCCTTCATTTCCTATAAACTCAAAAGAAAAAAAAAGACAAAATAAAAAAACTAAAAAAAAAGAAAAAAAAAACATGGAAAAAACAACATGATATTTCCCTCAAACCCTTCTCCTCTTCATGGTAGGCCCGTCTGAATCATTGTCTTGACCAATATCCGCCAGAAGCCATTGAAGGTAATCTTCATCAATCAGTGGCATGTGAGGTTCAAGTAGCGCTGATATAATTTTTGCTCCCTGCCATATAGTAGGCATTCTCTGAATACCACTCATATCAGCCTCATAAGTGATATATGTTGGAAGAGTCTGGAGGGCAGGAATATGTTGCTGCTTCCAACCAATTTTCCTTAGACACCTCCATGGAAGGTAGAAAGTGACTTGGCAAAGCCCGGGTAATTGTACTCCTCTGCGACCAGAATTGCAATATACAATTGCAATAATGCCAATGTGGCTTGTAACCCACTTTATGTCTCGATGTAGAAAAAAATCCTCCCACCCACCATTTTTGCTAAGTTGATAAAAAAAAAAAAAAGACCTCTCACCCAGACATGATTAGTTTTGTAAGTAAGACTCTTGTGAGGTTTCATGAGAGAAAATTTTTCCAATAACCATAAATGAAGGGCTAATGGACATCCCTTCACAAAGCTTTGAGGGTTTCTTTTGAGTTCATCTAAGCCAAGGAACATTTCCCCCAAAATAAGCGCAAGACGACCCCCACTAACGATTTGAGGAATAAGTGAAAGACACCGAACATGGCATGTTTTTAAAGACCATTTAGTGAGGGTACTTCCCAAAATCATAAGAATGCAAGCATTTTCTCTAGCAATCCTATAGTTGGCATTATTAGATAATTGCCAAGTGTCAAATTGAAAAGTCAACAATAAGTTGAGAAGAAATACCCCACCATATTGTAGGTAGTTGCCATGAAGATTTTCGGAAAGATATAAAATCGTTGATAAATCTCCCGAGATCCTTGTAGGAGATCTAGGTGTAATAATTGGACCATTGGACGATAAGCCTAGCAAACCCTCGACCTCTTCAACAAGAGGCACAATGATGCGTGTCGTTTCCGCAAACAAAATTAAATTTATAAATCACTCACTAACTCTAACAAATAGATAGGGAAAGTAAGGGTCGAACCCACAGAGACTGCGTTATTATCTTAAACTATCTATATAATTATATATATATAACAACTATTTTATAAATTGGGGGGTTTTTTAGATATTAAACTATACTAAAGCTATTAAACTAAAATAATGAAAATATCAATCGCAGGAAATAAATTCGGTTTTAAAATATATAAAGAGGCTAATAGGAGACATGTAACTTACTATAGATATTGGGTATAATCATTGACTCATTCGACTAGCCTAGGATAGATTGGTTAACTAAATAATCCATTGAAAGCAAGTAGATTACTAATTTTATCTTTCTTACTCGTTAAATCCCGTGAAAGCACGAAAATTTAATCCTAATTAAGCTAAATTAATCCAACCATGAAAGCATGTATCAAATTATCAAACTTGACAGCATTAGAAACACAAATCAACTGAACCAAACTTAGCCAGTAAGCTGCAACTAATTGAATTCAGTTATTACACAAGATTCTAGCAATTATAATTAGACCAGAAAGTTGCAACCTAATTAAAGCTACTATCAATCTAACAATAGAAACATGAAATAATTTAGATGATCAAAGTAAATCAATAAACATGAATCAAAAGCCAGATAATAAACCTTGTACAAATACCCAAAAGAAACTAATCGTTTATAACACAAACAAAAACGTAATCTCATAAACCCATATATCAAATAGTCAATCACATGTTCCTACTAGTGTAAAACTACTCTAAATTAGACATGAAAACAAAGAAAATAGATAGAAAAGAGTAGAGAAAACTCATTGTGGATGAATTTTCGGACTGAAATCTCTGTCTTTGTATTGTTATGCGCCGTCCTCTCGTCTCCTGCTTGCTGCCTTCTTCCACTCCGTATTGCGTCTCCTACTGCTTCCCTTTTATTTCGCCTCTTATGCTCCGTTTTGTATCCACCCAGATCAAGGGATTTTTATTTTTCCTTTGCTGCGTGTTGTCTTTTGTTGTGGTTGGAAGCATTGGGCTTCCTTTGTTTTTTTCTTTTCCTTTTGTAATTAGTCTTAGGTTCTTTGCTTTCGGTTAGTACAAGTGGACCTACCCCATTTATGTTTCAAATTATAAATGCACTTAAGATATATGGGCTGCAGGTGTGTAACATAATTTCGATCGAGTAAACGACTAAATTAGCTCTTGCTTTCTTCTAAGAAGTTGTAGGTTTCGAACTCAGCTTTCCGTAGCTACTTGAATCGTCTCGTTTTGACTCCGTATGAGTGAAATATGACCAAAATACAATATCAACCCTGCAGAATTAGTAATACTCGAATTTAGTGCATCTTTCCAAACTCTTAGTTAAATAGGTTATCACTACATAATTAATATAGACACAAATTCATCTTTTAAACACTAAAAATAATTATCAAGTGATTAAACCGAAATATCCTAAAAGTATAATATTTAACCCATATAACTCAACAGACGACACTAAAAGTATTATATTAGAGGGTAAAAATATGTATAAATAGGCACTTATCAAATTCCCCCACACTTAAGGTTTGCTAGTCCTCGAGTAAACTAGAACTATATGATAGAAGCATCAATCTGTCAATATAAATTTTAGCTTCCCAGCTGATTTACTTTTCAGGCAAATTCTAGTATAAGCAGTCATAACTCAACTGAAAGTTTTCACAAAGACCAAAAATAAGATTTGTAGAAACAATTTTAGCTCGAAAACATTGTTTAGAAATCACAAGCAATGAGCCAAAGACCAACCAACTTTTCAAAAAGCATAGTACTTCATGTATTAGCGTTTTCAACACATCTTACCACAACCATATTCAAGATTTGAGTAATGTAAGTAATTAACTTGGTGAACCCTCCCTTTAGTTGTGCAAATAAAAATAAATTATAATCACTCATGTGTTTATGGTATAATAATTATCGCTCAAGTCCTAGGAAGTTGACTCGAAATGAAATATATCGTCTTTAAACTTGCATATCGTTCAATCCTCCACTACTTAGTAAAACATAGAACATACAAAAATCAAAAGGACTTAATAAGGTTGTAATGTAAGGCTAAGGTAGGAGGTAGGGAGTATTTAGGATTTGGTGCTCAAAAGCTTAAGAGCTAGTGGAGTAGAAGAACAATAATGTCGTTGGCCAAATAAAAGAGAAGCCAACAAATAAACTCCAACTCTAATAAAATGTCACTAAATAATCCAATTCCAATAATTTGCAACCCATATATCTCTTTGTGCACAATTTACTTTGAATGAAAACATTTGACTTATTATTACCTTTTTTTCATAATCTTGTTTTTCTTGTATCACATAACATTTTTTTCAGCATTCTTCTTGAAATTTGTTTTTTTTTCTTCTTTACAATCTCGTAATAACCATTGATGTAAAATAGAGAACACCACCTCCATAATAATAATTTTTTTATACCCTTCACAAATAATACTCCAAACACCGAATTATATTTTACTAGCTCAAAGCTTTGGTTAGGACATGTGTTTAGGATTATAAGCTTGTAATGTGGTTTAAACAAAAGAAATAGGCTTAAGGCTCAGAGGGTTTTTATTAAAAGGAGTACAATAATGTAGGTGGCTTAGGCTACTAGTTGAAGAAAACCAAATGCCTTTATCATTTTTATGTATGCTCATGTTTCAATGTAGTCTCGAAGAAACCAATGCAAATTCAAGAGTCTATACTTCACCAGGAACTAACACACACTCTCCTGAAAAACTAGAGACTAACATAGATGTTTTAGTTTATTAAATGGCTCAAGAGTCTCACAATGGTTATAGATGTTCACCAAGTCAATCACAAATCAAATCATAAATAACCATTATTACCACTTGCCAAACACTTACACAATGATGCTATGCAATTCTCTGAATCAGTCAATCACAAATCAAATCATAAATAACCATTTATCCCTAATTTCAAGGTCAAATTCTTGTAATAAAAGCATCCATCTCAGCAATCTAGGTTTAGACTCTTTCTTTGTTAGAAGATATTTCAAAGCAGAATGATTAGTATACACAATCACGTGAGTCCCCAATAAATAAGGTCTAAACTTTTCAAGAGCAAAAATAACTGCGTACATTTCTTTTTCAGTAACGGTGTAATTACATTTGGCAGGATCAAGAGATTTAGAAGCATAATAAATGACATATGGTTCCTTATCCATCTTTTGTCCGAGTACTACACCTACCGCCTTATCACTAGCATCACATATTATTTCGAAAGGTAAAGACCAATTAGGTGGTCTACTAATAGGAGCATAAGTGAGCTTCTCTTTCAAAGTATCAAAATCAATTTTGCACTTATCAGTAAAAACAAAAGGTGTATCTTTAGCAAGTAAAGCACATAATGGAGATGCAATAGTGGAAAAGTTACGAATGAAACGCCTATAAAAGCGAGCATGCCCTAAAAATGATCTAATTTCACGCACACAAGTGGGGTAAGGGAGTGAACTTATGACATCAATTTTGGCTTTATCGACTTCGAGTCCTTTAGAACTAATAATATGACCTAAGACTACTCCTTTTTCCACCATAAAATGACATTTTTCAAAATTTAACACAAGGTTAGTCTCGACACATCTTTTCAAAGCAAGAGATAAATTATGAAGGCACAAGTCAAAATCATCACCAAAAACCGTAAAATCATCCATAAAGACTTCCATAGAATTATCAAGCAAATCAGAAAATATGCTCATCATACAACGTTGAAATGTACCTGGTGCATTACAAAGTCCAAAAGGCATAGCGTTTCTTGGTCCTCAAGGGCAATGGGAACTTGAATGTATCCTGAATATCCATCGAGAAATTTAAAAAAAAAGAACGTCCTGCAAACTTTTCTAACATTTGGTCAATATATGGTAAGGGAAAGTGGTCTTTTCTAGTGGCTTGATTAAGCTTCCTATAATCTATACACACTCTCCACCCATTTGACACTCTAGTAGGAACAAATTCTCCTTTATTATTCTCAACAACCGTTATTCCCGTTTTCTTAGGCACAACATGAATAGGACTTACGTACCCACTTTGAATCTGAAATCGGAAAAATGACACCTGCATCTCGCCACTTAAGAATTTCCTTTTTTACTACATCCATCATTGAAGGATTAAGTCTCCTTTGGGCATCTCTAACAGGTTTGGTATCATTTTCTAAAAATATTTTATGCATACACAAAGTAGGACTAATTCCTTTAATGTCAACGATGGTCCATCCTATGGCCTCTTTGTCTTTCTTAAGAACATTTAACAATTTTTCCTCTTGTGACTCAGAAAGTGAACTAGAAATGATGACTGGCAACGTGTCATTTTCACCCAAATAAGCATACTTAAGGTTACTAGGCATGGGTTTTAGTTCAAGTTTAGGGGGTGATTGAATAGATGGGATTAACTTAAGGGTATTGACAGGAAATTCACAACTTGAAACATATTGCATATTATTAGCACATGTATTTGCCGACTTATGATTAACACTTCCAGATGCAAAATCAATATCTACAGCAAATTCTGAATGTGCAGTGAGAGGAGAGTCAACAACAGATTCAACATGGAATGAGTTATTAACAGTAGCATCAAGAAGATAATCATCCATGTTCAATTATGTTAAATTTCCTTAAGGACAATGTTGAAAAAGGTCTTGTCAAAGTTGAATTTTGTCCAACTGAAAATTAAATAGCTGACATTTTGACTAAACCTCTTCCAAGAGAAAAGTTCGAGAAAATTCGCTTAGAGCTAGGGATGATTAGAATTCATTGAGTATGCTACGTACTTCTAATGAAACCCTATGTTACAAGAAACCTCTAAGTGACCAGCAAAATTTATGAATTTATTCATACATTACACAGTCAATGTCAAGGACTCGCATCAGTCTTCATAATACTCCCCTTATTGTCCACACATATACTTGAGCGGAACCTGGTAAGGTTTATGTACATTTAGCTTGAACATGTAACATGCATCAGTTCATTTTTAAAATTTTTCCTTTTTATTCATTTAATAGCGTAAATATCTTCTTCACATTTTTTTTTTGTTTTTCTTTATCACAAATACTTTTTTTCTCTCCTTCATTCATCTTCCACAAAATTTTATTCTTGATTCAATGCAACGTTTCACCAGCGTCTAAGTTCATAACATAAAAGCAAAATTCAATGGATTAAGAAAGAAAGGGAAGCGCCGCCTTAAATTATTTCACCATCCCCCATAAATCTACCCCCTCATAAAACCCTCCATCAAATCAAACAAATTTTACACGGCAATTTCACCTTTTTCTCCTCAAAACCATCAACTCTGCAAAAACCGCTCAAACCCTCTCTAAAAACCTCTTATCTTCTTCATCTCTTCTCACGTTCTTCAATGGCACCCAAAAGAAAAAACTCGGATGAAACCAAGAATTTTTCGGCTAAAAAATAACCTCCTTTGGTTGACTATAATGAAAGCGAGAATAAATCTTCAAACTCAAATGAAGATTCTCTGGGTTCTCAAGAAACTTCATCGGGTCATGAGGTGATTTCCCCCAAGAAGGAAGAAGAGCTTGAAGATGCTGAAACAGAGCAAAAGAAAGAAGTTTTGGTTCCTACCAAACGCTTTAAGAAATCAAAGTCCTCTAAGTATATAATTGGATTTTGCGTAAATCTAGGTTGGTGCAAGAAAATAAAATGGGTAGAGTTTCTTGATGTTGTCAAGTTTAAAAAATGGTCTAAAGTTTTAAGTTCTGATGAGGGTCTCTTTGAGGATGAAATGAGCGAATTTTGCTCAAAATTTGAAAACACTGATGGATTATGCATTAGTATTGTTCTTGGAAATTTAGTGAAATTTAATGAACAATGCATTTCTGAATGGTTTGATGTACTAGGGCAAAATTGAATGTTAATGGTGTTTCCAATACGAAAATTCTGACCTATTTTGGTGGTAGTTCTTTTGACCAATCTCTGGACCAAAAAGATCTTTCCCCCTTCCATAAACTGCTTTTTCAGTTAGTTTGGCGCTTTATTTTACCAAGAACCTCCAAAAGGACTCAAGCTAGTCTAATGGACCTTTCTCTTATGTACTGCCTTGCTAATAATATCAAAATAAACTTTCCCTCTTTGATGATTTCCCATCTTTCTTATTGCATTGCTCACAACAACAAAATTGGGTATGGTAATCTTGTTACCACCAAACTCAAGAAGTGCAAAGTTAAACTCCCTGCCAGTCCCTCCATTGAACTTGAGCCCGAGAACTTCTTGACTAAAGATACTTTATCTTGGCTTAGTTTGAGGGTTCAGGGTGGTAAGGTTGAGTATGATGTTGAGGAGCCCAAGGTGAAGGGAGAAACTAGGGTCAAGAGGAAATAAGTTGAAGAGGTCAGTGATGGGGGGGTTCAAGGTCTGTCCGCAAGAGTCATAGACTAGCAGAGACTAAGTCTCCAAGGGATCAGGGTCAGGGTGATGCTGTGATGATAGATTTGGATGAGGATCTTGTCTCTCCATGATCTACTGATGTGGATTTCCCTATTCTCTCCACCACAAGTCTCCATGGTTTGTTGCATAAAATTCAGGAGTCTTTGTCCCTTCTGCACTCCAGGATCCAGGAAGTAGAGGCCAGAGTTGCTAGGGTGGATCTCCAGCAGGAGCAGGTTCTTGCTGCTGTAAAGAGAGGAGAAGATGTTGTGAGAGAGAAGATTGATGATGATGTCTCTTCCTTCTCCATCCGCACCAAACCCTAATTCCCTTCCCTTCAATTAATCTGTTAAACAATTTTAATTTGGTTTTTGGGTTGTAACTAAGCAATGGTGACGTGTTGCTACTTTTATCACTTTTTGGATGTGTGAATCACATCAGTTTCTTTTGGTTCTCTCTTTTATTTCCTTCTATTCATCTTTTATCTTTCATCTTTTTGCCTTCTTTGCTTCTTTCCTTTATTTTCTTGAACTCATCTTGTGCATAATTCATGTCTAAGTGCATTTATCTTGTTTTTGCATGCTCATTACAAAGTCTGGATGGCTAGTATTATTAGATAATATGCTTGAGCTACTTTTCATTGTTCTTGTTAAACTCCTAGAGTGCTGCTGGTTACTCTTGATGTTTTTGATGGTGACAAAAGGGGGAAGTAAAGTTGGCATATAAAAAAATAGGATTCTAATCTGCTTAGTTTCTATAGTGATGACTTTTGAATTTCTCTCTGTGTTACTTCTTGTTCAAAACTGATTTCTTAGTCTTAGTTTTTATTCTTAGTATTTCTTGGTTTTTATTTTAAACATCTTAGCTCTTGATTCTTTTGCTTTTATTTTTATTGTTCTTTTTCTTTTGGTCGATTTAATATTTTTATTTGTCTTATATTTGCCATCATAAAAAAGGGGAAATATTGTTGTATTCCATGTTTTGATGATGCCAAATACTTAGGTGTTTGTATAGTTTTTATTTTGAAAAAATATAAAATCCCAAAAATATTGTTTTGTTAATTTTTATATATTTTATCTTGTGTAGAAAGATGAATGAGTTTTAATCTAATCAAGATATTATATATATACACTCGAGTTTATTATATGGTATGTTTAATAAATTTCATAACTTAGAATCTTTTGAATAAAAAGATTCTTAAGTTAGTTGAGATATTGTTGTTGTTGTATTGAGAAAATCAGGTTCAATATCCGTGCCTACAAAGAAGGGAAGTATGGCGAGATTTTCTCCAACCACTCGCTGGTTATGTGTGCACAACGGCTAGTGGAGGAGGTTAATAACCGTTGCAAAATTCGTGGAGTATGTGTAGCGAGTTATGGGCCATGATTCCTAAATCTCAGCAAGTACACAACATGGAGAAAGAGGAGGGAAGAACAAGAAGCTGCAGCAACTATTTAAGCGAAAATACTTGTTCGAAAAAACTTACAACTTTCAAGCATTACATTCACATATTTACTTAGAAAGTTTTTTTTGTAATTTTCTTCTCATCCTTCATATCATATCATGGTAATATTTCGAGTGTTTGCGTGAGTGAAAAATTCACAAAGTATCTGTGTAATCAAATGAGAAAAGAGAAAGAGAGAAAGAGAAGACTTCAAGTGAAGTCAAGTGAGTGTCATCAGTTCGGGGGGACTGGGTGACTGGGAACAAGTTCCTAGAGGAACAGAGTGAGGTCAAGAAATAGGTTGTATGAAAGAGTCATTTGGCCTATTTTAATAAGAGAAGTATTGAGTCAAAATCCCTTGGGTCAAGGTTTTTCTTCCTATTGGGCCTAAGAAGTTTTCCTTGTAAGTTAAAATTGTTTGTCTACTTTCTTATCTCTTTCCAATTTGTTTAATTCCGCAAAATAGTTTAAAATTCCCCACAACTACAATTCACCCCCCCTCTTGTAGTTGATCTAGTGTTCATACTAGAATAACAGATGAAATTGTTGATGATATTTTGATTCATTGTGAACTATAAACATGGTGAACCATTGGTCTAGATCTTTTTTATTTAATTATCTTTATTTCCATTAGTTTAATTCTTTCAATCCCAAATCCGTAACTTTGTTTAGTTTTTCCAAACTTGAAAGCCAAATTAAAAATTACCATATCCCTATGGATTCTTTCCTACTTACCCTACAACACTGTTAGGAGGTTACTAGTAATTATTTTTGACATGTGTACAACAGCCTGTCATTAGGTTTAATATTTATAAGGATAAGCATGATGATGGATTAGAGTTGATTAACTAACTTGTTAGCTTGGAATACATTTGTCATGGGTAAGCATGTTTGGATGATTACAGCTAAGAAAATCAATTCATGGGTTAAATGAGTTCATTCAATATATTTCAGAGATTAAAGCTGGTGAGATTATGTGCCAAAAACATGTGCTAGTTGGTATTAGAAGGCTTTTGTGTCAAGTGAAGAATAATATTAAGGTTTGGACTTATGAGTCTCGTTGAGTGCAAAGCCTCACTTCAGTATTAAATCACCCTATGCTTGTCTAGTTCCTAGAATGAGAAGCTTACCTAGGACAATGGTAATCTGGTGTAGGTTGTTCTTAATTGGTGGATTGTGTTGAGTACTATTTTAAGAGATTGTATGGGGGAAATGCCAAAATTAAAGTGGTGAAAGTTAGGTTGTTCTTAATTGGTGGATTGTGTTGAGTACTTTTTCCATGTCAAGATGTTGCATTGTTGGCAACTTAACATACTCAACTACTAAAAGTGCTTCATTGTCTTATAACAAGATATTTGTAGTCTTCTTTGTGTGGTGTTTGGACTATTTTTGATGGTGTAATATGTTTATTTAGAACGAATCTGGATCCAGTAAGATCTGGTCCAGATCCGATCCATTGCCATCCCTAGTCAGCTGTCGTTCAGCGTCTTTCTTAGAAGAAGAAAATTCTTTATATTTTTTTCTTCCCCTACCTCATTCACCATCTTATTCCTCTTTCTATCTCGCCTTAAAACCCAAAACCCTCACCTTCTCCCTCCTCTCATCTCACAAATTTTAACCCAAATTCTCATCTTTTTGAAATTCTCACCTAAAACTCTCACTTTCGCCACACCAATTATCCCTATCCTCACCTAAAGCTCTCACTTTCTCTCTCCTTAATTGTTGGGTTAAGGTTTTATCTATGGTGATTCTTGGGTATTTTTGGGCATGTATTCGGAGTTACTAACAATAATTGTGGGGTTTTACAAGATTTCAAGTAGCTTCCTTGATATTTTCCCTTTTTTCCACCATTTTTGTATTTCAAGGTTCATCTTGCTCTTTTATGGTTGTTCAAAGAGGTTGTAATGCACGTGGGGATGATATTGCCATGATTGAAGATGATCCCATGTATCCTTATCTCGTCTTCAAAGACGAAGATCAAAAGGTGCATTTCCAAAAGCTTAAACATCGTATGATTGTTCCTACCCAATTTTAGTCGTGATTTATTGCATGTATTGGGTATTAGTGAGATTTCACGCACCTTATTTGTGGTATTAAGCATAGTACAAACTGTCGATTGATCCTTCGTCAATTTGCACAAATCTTCGGAATGACAGTCGGGGGAAGAGAAAGAAACCTGACACTTGTCACCTAGGGGTTTTCTGGCAAGCTTTAACTGGAATTTTCCCTCCGTATTACCAACACCTGGAAATAAAAACAGTTCATCACCGTAGTAATCGGTTCCTCCTGAAATTTTTTGGCGGTACCATTTTCAGGAGGTGGGAACCTAATACATCTCGTACCGAGGAGGTCATTGCTTTGTTCCCAATGTTTGGTCCTTGCTGAGTAAGACCTTGCCCAAGGAAGAACAGCTGGAGAAGCACCTTCTAACCACCATGGAGGAATCATAAGGATCGGATGTCCTCGGCGAAGTTGAAGCCGGATAAAATGCTTGTACGTCCCTAAATGAGTTATGGTCAACTCCCTTTGTGGTAGGGCGTTCATGCCCCCAACATCAAGTGGAAAAATTGTAGCCGACATATCAATACGACCATTAAGAGCGAAAAAAAAGATCGTGCATTTGTAGTAGTTCGCAATGGGATATAAGTCTGCAATGGCCTCCATGTAATGTTCCTCATCACAGCCTGCATCTTCCCATTGAATACGCCTAATTGCCTCATTGAGGACACGACCATGTACCCAATGAAATTGAGCACTGTTTATGTCGATTTTTGGTTTAAACGACAAGATTAAGTGCAGGGCAACAACAACCAGATTTATATGATGTATGCTAGGCAAGTGAAAGGAAAACAGAAGAGAGAAAGGACACAAAGGAGTGTTGACGCGGAAAAACCCCAATGAAGGTGGGTAAAAAACCGCGGGTAGATGTGAGTCTACCAATCCACTACTTGCAATCGTCAGTCGGAGTAACCAACGATCAATACAACGTAATGATCTTTGTTCAAAGTACAATATAATCACTGTAACAAGAAAGGAAATAACAATGCAATGTATCAAGTATTTTATGAGTATCAATGTCTTGTGAGTTCTCAAGTTTTTGCGTCTCCCCTTTGTTGCCTTCGTTCTCGCATTCTTATACTGCCCTTCTCAACTTCAACGTGTAACCTCAAATCTAGGGATTTAGTTAGCTAGGATCTCGCCCCTCTCCTCTAAGATCTCGGTGCATTCTTTTAACAACCATAGACTTATTCCACTGATTGAAATTCCGCTGGGCTCAACCTCCCCTACTTTTAAGGAATCAGATAATCTTTGACCTGGTCCATGCGTCACGATCGTCTCGCTAACGTCAGCGTCGCAAGTTTCATAAGTACGTCGTCCAACTGCAAAAAATCAGCCATAACAGTTTGCCCCCAATTGTTGACATGAGGGAATACCAAGAGTCATGAGACAATTATATTAGTTTGCATAAGACATCCTGTACAGTTAAAATACCTGTTACAACTGTTAATCATCTGTTACAACTTTTGTCAAAAAAGATAAAAAAATAAAATTTTAATCAACGAATGACTTCACTAGAGATAACCCAAAGGCCATAGGGAAAAGATAAGTACTTGATTTTTTCGCCCAAGAATTCATCTACACTCTGCAAAAACATATCCGTTACACTTACGAGGACTCCAGCTGTAACTATAAAAACAATGCCTGATGAATTGAAAACCACATGCCACCATTCTCTCTCTAAAAAATCGCTCGAGCATCCAAATGTCTCTAAAAGCATCCGGAAATTTCTGGAGTAACTTCGGCTTCATCAGGTAACATCTGCCGTCTCTGATCTTCGATTTCTAGCTAATTTCATAATTAATACTTGAAACTATGGCTCCCAGCAGACGTAGTATTAGAAATTTTGTTAAAAATCAAGAAAAAAAACAAGGCAAAAGAAAGAGTGGTAGAAGAGAAAAGAGAACTCGATGAAGAACAATCTAACATGTCGCAAGACGATTTAATGAAATTCTTAGACTTAGGAAACTTACCCGTTGACACGGTGCTGAGAGACACATAACCTCATGAGCGACCAGAAATGTGTCCTCAAGGTTGGGTGGTATTGTATGAGTACCCCTTCAAAATAGGCCTTAAGTTACCTTTTCCTCCCATAGCCAGGGAGATAATGCAAATTTACCAAATTGGCCTTGGGCAAATTATGCCCCAAGTCTGGAGAGTTCTGAGTGTTGTTGATAGGGTGACAACGTCTTGGGAAGAGCCTTTTACTTTTCACGACCTATTGCTCTGCTACGAGATTAGGGTCAAGGTCAAAAACAGGTTAGCTTTGCATACCAAGGTGAGACATGACGCTTTGGTTGGTGGAATTCAGTCGAACAACAGGGGTTGGAAGAACCGTTACGTTTTTGTCAAGAAATCGTCTTTGGGAGAAGTAGGGAAACACTTAATCGGAAGCTGGAACATAGGAGGTTCGTAAAAATCTTTTACAAATTGTTCTTATGTCATGATGTTAACGTCATTCTTACATCGCTCCTTCTGCAGATCTAGATCCAAAGCTGCTGACGCACCGCGAGGAATCTGAGCGGCTGTGCGAGAAGTTCCTAAGGGTGAAAGAAGAAGAGAGATACTTCAGAAGGGCAACAGTCGCTAGTCAAGACAACTGTTCTTCCATGGCTTCAGGTAAACGTTTCGCTTTGTCGTTTGGAATATTATTTCTATCATGACTTTAATAGATTTTCTGCGACAGAATCTTCTCAATCGCGACCGAGAGGGTCTTTTGGACAGCCAGGCCCTTGCTGAAATGCTCCGCAAGAGGAAGAAAGAGCTGAGTCATGCTGCTGCCTCATCACCCACTGCATCGGAGAAGAAACGCCCTGCAGACGTCATCCACGTGGAAGATGACGGCTCAGATGTTGGTCCGAAATTGTGCAAGGCTGACTTCGTTGTCCCTCCTAACAAAGAAGGCCCATCATATACCATGACCGTGCCAAACGACTTTATGTCGTTAAACAGGTCGATCTGGCCGGAAGCGGAGAGGCTGCTCTTTCCTTGCGCCGAAAACCGCTTGCGTGAGCTTACCCTACCTAGGCTTATGTCAGATGGCCTAGAACTCGTTTTCCAGGTTCGTTAGCGTGCGATTTAATCTTGCTAATATGAAACGAATTTTAGTCGCTCATCTTTTCGTCGTCGATCTGCAGGCGTCGCAGAATTTCCTTATGGCGAAGAAAGAAATGTCGTCTCTGTTGAAAGGGCATCAGGCTATGAAGTCTAGAGCTGACAAAAGCGAACTAGTTTTAAAAGACAAAGATGCGGAACTGAAGAAGGTTCAATCGGAAATGATTGAGATGGGGGAGACGCTGAAGAAGAATGGAGAAGATTTGAAAGGATTGAAGAAACAGGCGAAGATTGGAAATTTAAGCCCTCCAAGCGCAAGTTGCAGCTCAGAAAAACGAACTTGACCTGTTGGAGGCTGAGGTGACCACAAGGGTGAGGGCGAAGCTGATGTGCCAGTTCATGATGAAACGAACTGCTTCATGGGAATCTCAGAAGGACATTGACTTGTACCTCGAATGCTTAGGGGGTATGAAGGACCTAATGGACCCTGAATTTTTCTGAAAGCGACGGCTGAATCGTCGTTGGCTGTTGATCGCCCAGATGACGGGATTAGCTCTTCAAGCGTTGCGTTTATAGCGTCGGACGTGCCTCCAGTCGCTGATTCAGAGAAAGGAGTTATGATGGAGGTTCCGCCGTCGTCAAAGTCTACTAATGAAAAGTTTGATGATGCGTCCGTCGCTTAATCTAACGACATGTGTGTTACTTAAACTCTTTTGAATATTTCAAACGTTATGCTATTTTAGAAAAAAACTTCGCTGTTTTGGGTCACTCATGAGGGTGACCGCTCATGTACTTTTGGATCACTCATGGGAGTGGTCATGACATTTATTTTCTTTCGTTTAATCGTATGTGCTTTGTTTACTTACGATGTGCTGCCGTTCTTCTGGTGTCTGAGTTCAATTGTTCAGGCGCTTTGAAAGCCTCTTCTTTTTTAACACAAAGGCTAGACTTTGTCAAAAAAGACTAATACGCATCAAACAGATTTACTTACTTGTTATGAATATGTCAAATGTTTGCAACGCTGTTGAGCGGCCGTTATAGTCTTACGACGTTTGCAATGGCATAGGACGCTTATTGTATCCTTGTTGATGTTATAATCTTTATTCTTTATTCAAACGATAGTCGTTGGTTGCTTCATTGACACGTCGCAATCTTATTGAAGGAAAATCCTGAAAACACAGCACTCGATAATGTTTCGTCGTTGACGTTTCAACGACTTTATTATGACATATTCATTACTTAATGAATTAAAAAAAAACACGAAAAACCAAAAGACGTAAAATGAAGTGTCACTTAGCGTTTTTTTAGAAGAAATATCTTTTGAGATGGATAGCATTCCAACTACGTGGGACCATAGTGCCGTCGCGTCGGACTAATCGGTAAGCGCCATTACCAACGACCTTGCTGATTTGATAGGGACCTTCTCATTTTGGACCTAGCTTACCTGCGTTAGGCTCTTGTGTGTTTTGGAACACCTTCCTTAACACCCAATCTCCTTCGACAAACGACTTGGCATGTACGGTCTTGTTGAAGCTCCTTGCGACGATCTGCTGTTGAGCTGCCATGCCTACCAACGCTGCGTCGCGCAGCTCTTCTATGGTATCTAGATCGTTGACCAGCTTGTCACGGCTCTACTGTTCTGTCGTTAAGCCGTACCTAGCGGTTGGAATACTTACCTCGGCTGGTAAGACTGCCTCGCAGCCATAAACCAGTGAAAAAGGGGTTTGCCCAGTCGTACTTCGCGACGTCGTGCGATTTGCCCATAATATGGCTGGTAACGCTTCCGCCCATCTGCCTTTTTTAGCGGTGAGAGGCTTCTTTAACGTATCTATGATGGTCTTGTTGCTGGATTCAGCTTGTCCATTGGCTTGAGGATATCTGGGCGTGGATGTTAATAACGTGATGTTCCATTCGTCGCAGAAGTGCTTAGTTTTGTCACTGATAAACTGCGACCCATTGTCGCATCTAATTTCTGACGGAACACCAAACCTGCAAATAATGTTAGTATGTATAAACGAAATTACCTCTTTGTCGCGCACCTGTTGGAAGGAATCTGCTTCTATCCATTTCGAAAAATAATATGTTAATGCTAACATAAAGACCTTATGTCCTGGGGCTGGAGGTAGTTTACCAACTATGTCCATTCCCCATTTCATAAAAGGCCACGGAGTTAAAGTCGGATGCAGAATTTCACAGGGTTTGTGTGTCATACCTGCGTGTCGCTGGCAACTATCGCATCTGGTGACGTACCTGATTGCATCTTGTTTCATCGTTGGCCAATAGTAACCCGTCCTTAATGCTCTATTGGATAGGCTGCGCCCTCCAGAGTGGTTTCCGCATGTTCCCTCGTGTAGGTCTTGCAAGACTTGCCCCCATTGGTCCTTTTCCAGGCATCGCAGATACGGCCCAGCGACGGACTTTTTGAACAGCACCCCTTGGATAATGATATACCTGGATGCTTTGAAGCGAACTCGCCGAGCTTCTGCTTTGTCTTCTGGGAGTATGTCATTAGTCAAATAATCGTAAAAAGGTTTCGTCCAACTAACGTGTACCTCGTCATGTGCGGGGTTGTCATCATTGGTTGCGTCAGCGTTGTCGCTTCTTGATTCGACGTCGTCTTCTGACGGGGCGTCATCGTCGTCTATTTCATTGCTTTTTCTGACTGTTGTAACGACGTTGGCGGCACCTTTGCATTTGTTTATCGCTGGTGTTGTGATATGGATGATAGGGACGGAGGTGAATGATACGTCTCTCAGGGACGATCCTAGATTTGCCAACGCATCTGCTTGCGTGTTCTGATCTCTTGGTATCTGCATGATGTCAAAAGGATTAAACATTTTACTTTTACCTTGTGCGACTTCTAAGTAGAGCGCCATTTTGGAATCCTTAGCAGCAAATTCGCCTTTGATTTGACTGACTATCAGCAATGAATCGTTGTAGATTTTTAACGCTTGTGCTCCCAAGTCGCTTGCTAGAGTCATTCCTGCGATTAACGCCTCGTATTCGGCTTCATTATTGGTCGCTTTGAATTCGTAGCATATGGCTTGCACTATCTTGTCCCCTTGTGGCGACTTTAGGACGACGCCAAGACGTGCACCGCGAAAATTAGAAGATCCATCAACAAATAAAATCCATGCGTCGTGATTGACATAGTTGATGCGAGCAACTTCGTCTGCTGCGATCCTCTCCAGCTCTGGACTAAAGTCGGCCACAAAATCAGCTAGAGCATGCGACTTGATTGCAGCTCTTGGTAGGTATTTGATGTCGTAGCCGCTGATCGCGATGGCCCATTTTCCTAGGCGACCTGTCAATTCTGGTCTACGCAAAACGCTCTTTATAGGATAATTGGTCATAACCACGACAGTGTGAGTTTCGAAATAATGTCGCAGCTTTTTAACAGCAGTGACTAAGGCTAGTGCAAGTTTTTCTAAGGAAGAGTACCTGGTTTCAGCATCTAACAAAGACTTACTGACGTAGTAGACGGGAAGTTGTTGACTTTCTGCTTCTCGCGTCAAGACTGCACTGACGGAGATGTTACTGACAGCTAGGTACAGTTGGAGCGTTTCTCCCTCGTTGGGCTTGGATAGTAGTGGAGGGGAAGCTAAGTACTGCTTCAGTGCTTGCAAAGCGTCTTCGTGTCGTGGCGTCCAGTCGAATCCTTTGTTTTTGCACAGCACGTCATAGAACAAATGGCATTTTTCGGATGACCTGGATATGAAACGAGTAAGGACAGCGACACGTCCAGTTAATTTTTGTACCTCTTTGACGTTCCGGGGAGACTGGATGTTAATCAACGCTTTGATCTGATCGGGACTTGCTTCAATTCCTCGTTGCGTCACGACATAGCCCAAAAATTTACCTGCAGCGACTCCAAACGTGCATTTAGTGGGGTTCAGTTTCATACCGTATTTACGTAGGATGTCGAATGCCTCGGATAGATGTTGAATGTGATCGCCTGCTTGCTTGGATTTTACCAACATATCGTCGATGTACACTTCCATGGTGTCGCCTAGTTGGTTTTTGAACATGTGGTTGACTAAGCGTTGATATGTTGCACCTGCATTTTTTAGTCCAAAAGGCATAACCTTGTAACAATAAATACCGTTGTCGGTGACGAATGCTGTCTTTTCCTGATCGTCAGGATGCATGAGGATTTGGTTATAACCAGAGTACGCATCCATGAACGTCAACAGCTCGTGCCCCGCCGTCGCGTCGACCATTGCGTCTATGTGGGGGGAGTGGGAACGGATCTTTGGGACAGGCCTTATTAAGGTCCGTAAAGTCGATGCAGACTCTCCACTTGCCATTCTTTTTACTGACAACAACAACATTAGCCAGCCAGTCAGGATACTTAACTTCATGTACCTTACCTGTGTCAATCAGTTTTTGTACTTCATCGTTTATAATTTGATTGCGCTCAGGCGCAAATTTGCGTCGTTTCTGCTTGACTGGCTTATGCTCTGGATCGACGTTCAGTTTATGGGTAATGACATCTGGGCTGATACCTGTCATATCTTCGTGTGACCAAGTAAAACAATCCTGGTTAGCTTTTAGGAAATCGATTACCTGGGTACGGAGTTCTGGCAACAAGGTCGCTCCAATGTGAACGACACGATCAGGGTAGGACAGATCTAGCGCCACTTCATCGACGTTATCTTCATCAGGCGCGTCGGGCGCTGATCCGGTTGTTAATTGCTAGATGGCCTTCTTGGCAGGCTTTAGTGACGAGTTGTAGCATTCTCGAGCAGCTTTTTGCTCGCCTTTGATCTCCTGGACGGCCCATTTGGTGGGGAACTTGAGCGTCTGATGGTACGTTGAAGGTACTGCTTTCATCTTGTGGATCCAAGGTGTCCCCAGAATGACATTGTAGGCAGAGGGGCAATCCACGACGTTGAACCTCGTCGGCAAGTTGACTCCTTTGGCGAGTGTTGGCAGAGTGATTTCACTGACAGTCTGTTGCGCTTCTCCGCTGAAACCGACTAAGACAGTGGACTTTTTAGTTATATCCCTATCACAAAGACCCATACCTTCGCGAGCATTTTTGAAGATGATGTTAGCTGAACTGCCGCCGTCAATCAGCACTCGTCGCAATAGGCAGTTGCTGACAGTCAGGGATATGACTAATCCATCATGGTGATCTTCATCGCACACGTCGTCGTCGTTGAAGGTAATCGACATCGCCTCCAACTCGCGTTCTTCATCTGACTTGTAAGGTTTAGGAACAATGGACGAGGGGGATCCCTCTCTGGCTAGCCTTTTGGCTGCTGAATACGTTAGTCCTCAAACATCCGAACCACCAGAGATTACGTTGATTACCTTGACGTGAGTAGGGGAGGCGGGCGGATTTGATTTGGAAGGGTTTTTGTCGAAGGACGCCTTCCCTTTGTCGCTGAGGAGATCTTGGAGGTGCCCTTTGTTCAGCATGAACGCGACTTCTCTTCGGAGTGCAATACAATCTTCCGTCTTGTGACCGTGGTCGTGATGGAACTGGCACCATTTGGTTTGATCTTTTTGAGCGTCTGGACGGTCGCGCTTTCTTGGCCAACGGACGGGGGCCCCGATCTTTGTTAACGCGTTGACAACACCTCCAACGTCGACGGAGAATCCATAAGACCCTATGTCGGGATATGACGGATGTTCCGCTTTGGTCTCAATTCCGGCATTGTCAATTATATCGTTAACGTTATGTACCTGGTTAGGACGACTATACGGATGATTCCGCCAGTTGGTCTTTTTAGGGATAAAGGCTTTGCGATCGTTGGTGCTTTCCGACGCATGGCGTGTAGAGATGGTGTTGAGAATGGCATCATCTTCCTCTAGTCGCATTTGGGCCAACGCCCTTGACTTCACTTCTTCGAACGTAGAGCAAGGGTATTTCGTCAGACGGTTGTACAGCTTGGACCGGAGGATGAGACCTTTCCTGAAACATTCAATAGCAGTTTTAGTATCGAGATCTTTAATGCTAATCATTTCTTTGTTAAAGCGATTATAGTAATCGCGGACCGATTCGTATGGCCCCTGGACGATGCCATAGAGGTCACTCGTCTGCTTCTAGGCTACGACTGCCTTCAAATTTATCATAAAATTTACGGATTTTTCACCAGGTACCCCTGAGGTTTCACAATATTCACCTGGTACCCTCGCGTTTTCAATAATTCACCAGGTACCCCTGAGGTTTCGAAAAATTCCTAACATGACCCTGCTGTTAAGTTTCCGTCACATTCTTAATTCACCAAATACCCCTTAGGTTTGATAAATTTCTTTTTCTCCCTTTACCGAAACAACTACCACCACCCAACCACTTTCTCCCTCCACCCCCACCCCCCCCACCCACCCAACCGGAAACCACACCTCCCCACCCCCACCCACCCAACCGGAAACTACATTCCGTAACTCTCTAAGATCAAACCCGATAATTGAACCACAAGATCCAAGACAATTCACACTAATGTCATGATAGTCTTCTAAAGAACACTAAAAATAATGAAAACTCGAATCGAAACCGCAGTACTAAGCACCGAGTTAATAGCTTTGCAAAAAATGGGGCATCTTAAACCACCATCACAGGTCCACAAATCTTCAAAGCATTGCAAAAATGGGGCATCTCAAACCACCACCACAGGTTCTAGTAATTCACTCTCTAGTCACATGTGAGCACTTGATACATTGTTACCATAACCAAAATTCACTCAAAACCCAAATTTAAGCAAACACCAAACAATTTCATCACAGAGAGAAAAAGCATACAAAAGTAATTAAACTTCAAACCACAAATTCACTTATTTCCACAATGCCTCACCTTTCTACAAAAACTATTTTCCTCAAAAAAAAAAAACAGACAATCTTCAATGGAAATTGTGGCAGCGAACTAAAGGGTAGACGGAGAGCAGAAAGACCGCCGACACGCGAACAAGACAAGAGCGGCGAGGAAGAGGACAGAGGAGAGAGAAAACGCGACTGGCAGCCGCAGCTTCGACGAGCAACAAGGGGAAAAACTAACTATGGCAGATGGGTTGGCGAATAGATAGAGACACGAGGGAGACAAGGGAAGAGGAAAGATAGGTTGGGGAGGTGGGTGGGTAGTTTTCGGGGCTGAGGGTGGTTTTCAGGGGAGTAGGGTGGTGGGTATGGTGGTTTTCGGCAGCAAGGGAGGTGGGTCGGTGGTTTTGGGGGGCCGGGTAGGTGGGTCGGTGGTTTGGGGGGGTGGGGAGGTGGGTTTCGGGTGGTAGGTGATGGTGGGTGGAGGTTTAAAATAATTAGGGATAATTAAAGTTTAATTAGAGTTAATTAGGGTTAATTAGGGTTAATTAGAGTTTAATTAGGGTTAATTTGGGTTAATATGAATGATTTGGATGGAAACCCAACGAAGTTGACGGAAACTTAACGGCAGGGGCATTTCAAGAATTTTTTCGAAACCTCAGGGGTACCTGGTGAATTATTGAAAACGCGAGGGTACCAGGTGAATATTAAGAAACCTCAGGGGTACCTGGTGAAAAATCCGTAAAATTTATTGACTAGAGTAGAGAAATTGGCTATGCTGCTAGGCTTAAGAGATCCAAGCCATTTTAAGGTTGGCCCAGTTAGGGTTGCTCCGAATGACTTGCACATGCACGCTTCGACAAGATGCCACGGAATGGACGCTTGCCACATCCTCTGCTTATACTGAGCGACGTGCTCGGTAGGGTCGGGCCGATCCATCATAAGTGGCGATCAAAGTAGGCGAGATTGAGCTTCTTTGGTAACGACGCTTTAGAGATCTTCTCGACGAACGGAGACGCTGCATATCCGTCTCGGTGCTCGACGATGCTGGGCGTGGGCGCTCCAGGAAGTTGAGACATGAGCTTCATCAAGCGCCGGTTTTTCTTCTCGATCAGGACCATTCGCTTCGCTATGAGATCTTCGTCTCTATTCAGGGGAGTCTTCTCAAGGGGATCTTCTTCTTGGTCGTTGAGAGGGGACCCGTCAAGGAAACCTTCGTCATCTTCTGACTCGGTGCTCTCGGGATCAGTGAGATGTTGCATGACAGAGACGTCGTCTCCACTGAAGCGACGTCGGGTCTTAGATGCTTTCGTCGAGGCTAATTCCTCTTGCAGCTTTTGGATTTTTTCTTGCGACGACGAAAAATTAGAGGACAGTTGCTCGTTAGCCTTTTTCATTTCGGCCATTTCTGCCTTCATTTGGTCATAGAGCTTCTGTAATTCATCATTGTTCATTGAGGCGGTCATGTTGAGAGAATTTGAAATAAAGATGATTGATCTGGCTGCGTCCCCACAGACGGCGCCAAATTGTTTACGTCGATTTTTGGATTAAACGACAAGATTAAGTGCAGGGCAACAACAACCAAATTTATATGATGTATGCTAGGCAAGTGAAAGGAAAACAGAAGAGAGAAAGGACACAAAGGAGTGTTGACGCGGAAAAACCCCAATGAAGGTGGGTAAAAAACCGCGGGTAGATGTGAGTCTACCAATCCACTACTTGCAATCGTCAGTCGTAGTAACCAACGATCAATACAACCTAATGATCTTTGTTCTAAGTACAATATAATCACTGTAACAAGAAAGGAAATAACAATGCAATGTATCAAGTATTTTATGAGCATCAATGTCTTGTGAGTTCTCAAGTTTGTGCGTCTCCCCTTTGTTGCCTTCGTTCTCGCCTTCTTATACTGCCCTTCTCAACTTCAACGTGTAACCTCAAATCTAGGGATTTAGTTAGCTAGGATCTCGCCCCTCTCCTCTAAGATCTCGGTGCATTCTTTTAACAACCATAGACTTATTCCACTGATTGAAATTCCGCTGGGCTCAACCTCCCCTACTTTTAAGGAATCAGATAATCTTTGACCTGGTCCATGCGTCACGATCCTCTCGCTAACGTCAGCGTCGCAAGTTTCATAAGTACGTCGTCCAACTGCAAAAAATCAGCCATAACAAGCACCATTTTGATACAACTCGCTCACTTCTGATTGGCGTACAATGTCCCCATAGTGTTGGCCAGAACAGAAAGCATATGTTTCACATCGAAAACCACAGTTACCATCGGTAATTACATCATTCTAGCCTTCTATGTGTTCTTGGATGGCTAATGGAAGTTTATGAAAGTATGGAAAATTTTCTATATCGAATCTCCAGCCAGCGAAGTTATTATAAATCATTTCAATTAAATAAAACAATTATACGAAACAAACGATTAAAATATATAAATAAATGTACCATTGCCAGAGGATGATGACATGTTGACCGACCCATAAGACTTACCCATAACGTGCTTCCACCCACTTTTTTTCCCGTTGCATACCCATGTTCAACTTTCCACGACCTTTACTCGTCATGTTTACTTAAGGCTCCTCAAAGAAAGAGCGTTCGGGGTGGAGTTCTGAACGGATTAGCCGAGAAACAAACCTCACGACCGCAAGATCCCTAGCATGTACCTCGGTCACTAATGACTAGAAGAACTGACGGTCTTGCTCGCACTCCGATAGTATCTGAGCCGTATCTACCACTACAAGAAAATGCTAAATCAACGACTGCTTCACTGCGACAGTTAAAACAACGGTCATTATTCTTGCACTCAGCGACTGTTTTGATCCGTCGTTGCCACCGACTGCTTTTAAAGTGGACAGCGACAGATAAACAGTCGTTGTTTAATCAGTGACCGTTTAAAACAGTCGTTGATTTTATTATTTTAAATTTTAAATTTTTTTAGCTTAGGCGACTGTATTAAACGGTCGCTGATGAAAAAGGAGATAAAATAAAGTTGTCCTCTTCATTCGATTTTATTTCAGAGACAAAGGGAAGAGAGCGCGCGAAGTAGAAGAAGCCATTGAAGGCCGAGGTCCGACCTCCACCTTCCTCCAACGACCGGCGATAGCCCATTATCTCTTTCCTTGCCGCCGGTAATGCCTGAAGCTTCATGTTTCAATTTTTTTTTGTTACTCATCAAACCCTAATTATTGGGTTTTTGGGATATAGGTGGCCCAACACCACTGTACGTCGACCGTCCGACTGTCGCCGCTTCTAATTCTGTCTCCTCGCCGCCGGTAATACCCAAACCCTACGTATTTAATATATTTTTTTGAATTTTTGGTACTCACCAAAAATGGCGGCACAAAACCAAGGGGATCTATTTGATTCTTATTTTAAGAGAGCATATTTGGATCGAGATGGTAGAATTAGTGGCGCTAAAGCTGTCGCTTCTTTTCAGGGCTCAAATTTGCCAAATCAAGTTCTTGCTCAGGTCTCGTTCTCTCTCTCGCTTTTTCGCTGTATGTCGTAATTTCTCTAAGTTATTTTGTGCGTTGTTAAGCAGCTTTGAGTTTGGAATTAAGGTGTTCTAACTGAATTGACCTGAATTTAAGTTTATTAAGAAATGTTTGATATTGGATTGGTTAATTATGGTGGATTGTAGTTTGAATTTGTTTGTAGAATGACAAGGGTTATTGTTGGATCGTTCGAACTTTTAGATGAGTGAGATGAGAGCATAGGCATAGGATGATTAGAGTATTCGGAAATAACTGAGGAATAAGAAATAGGATCTTGAATGGTTTGATGGTTAGACCGATGTATTTATTTCTGTAAAAGTCTTTCTAACTACTATAATGTCGTGAAGCTAGCTCTTGTCCTGCCACTGGCGGTGTTTTGGAGGAATAATGTAGCTTTATCTTCAATCAGTCCAGACTGTTAGGAAATGGTTCATATTTATCAGCTGTTTGAATGCCGGAGAGGCATACTTTGTAGCATGAAATCTGCTGGGATTTTAAAAATGAATATGTTTCGAAAATGGGGAAACCTCATGTTCAAGTCATTTCTCGGGTGTATTGGATGGAAAATTGCTGGAAATTTGGGAACGGAAGCGTTTCTTTAACAGGGAATCTCGGGTCTGAGAAGTTTCCGTTCTTCATAAGTCTCTGTCATAGATCACTGCCCTTTAACTTGTCAACCCCCTCCCCCCACACAAAAACATAATTTCTCTGAGTACCGGTGTGTAAGATTGGGAATGGCTGCTTTTAACTGAGTAATGGAGCCACTGAACATGTTGTAGTTTATTTGATACTTACTGAGAGTTGTGATAGTATGACGATGATGGTTTTTGGGATGACGATAGTGATGGGAATTCACTTTGATTTGTTTTAGTATATCATAGCTTGTATTAAGGACAACATTTCAATTAAAATCTATGACTTTTGTAATGATATGTTGAAGATTACTTGTTATGACATTTCCATTTATGATACTGCTACATTCTTTATTTAATTTTCATGACATTTGAAACGAACTTAGTTGTTTATTTTACGATATGTTTGCTGGTAGTGATGCTAGACTAACGATTAATCTTATCCACCATGATTTATATATTTGTTGTTTTTTTTAGGTAATCATATTTAATCATAAGGGGCGCAAAGGTCGAGATGGCTTAGGTGGAAACCAAGGTCGTGGGAACACTACTACATTTTGAAGCAAATGCAACGGTTTAATGCAACGGTTGACCATAAAGCATAACTACTACATAATTGATATTAAGTAACACCCAAAAAGTGTTACTTGAAGTGCATAAAGTGTTACATTAGATAATAGGTAACACTTTTTTGGGTGTTACATCTGCCCGTGTTACCTATGCTATTAGGTAACACTTTTGAAAGGCTATAGTAACACTTAAACAAATGTTACTTTAAATTAGCTTATGTAACACTTTTAATACCTATTGTTACACTTGTAAAGTGTTACTTGAAATTTCTTATGTAACACTTTTATATCTTTCATAACATCTTATAGTGTTACCATAACATATAGTAACAGTTTATTCAACATTACGTATCACTTTTTGCTATTTCATGCAGCACCTCGTGCGTCATTAGGTAACACATTTTGTCATCTCCTTTGAGCACCTTGTCGATAATTAAGTAATACTTTTTTTAATTAGGAAAGTGTGTAAATATATACATCTATACTGAAAATAAAAATACTAATAAGACTATACAATATTGATATACGAATTGGAAATTATATTATAATAAATGATATAATTTTGTACACTTATCAATGCTATATGCCTATATCCATAGATAAACTAATGAAAAATAATATTATATTCAATATAAAATCAAAATCATCAAATAAAACATATTCAAACGATAAGCTAAAACTAGATCTAATACTCATATATCTCTTCTCCATTATCTGTCATCTCGCCATATGCATACATTTTCCTAGCGTCCTCGATATCATGAGTTGCTACTCCAATTCATCATTTTGATTCTCTTGATCCTATAATAAGAAATATTAAACATGAAATCTTCAACAACAATATTAGTATTCATGACCAAACAAAGTAAACATATTAGGAATTCAGAATAATATCATGAAATAGCTACTTTTGAAAAATAGTATGCTGCTTGAAATTCTTTGAGTTCCACATGAAAGGCAACAGGAGAGAACTAGAGAGGAGAGGGAAAAGAGATATAAAGACATGTAGATGCTCGTTTATAATGTTTAAGCAGTTAATAGATCTATGAAAATTATTACCCTATCTTTCTCTTGATCACTAGTGCCTCCATAGAGATGCTCAGTCGTTGAGTAGATGTCACCAGTCTTCTTATATAAAGTCCACCCATTAGCATGATCCAATGTGCATGGCATCTATCGCACTATCACAAATAGCCTTAGCCTACAAATCCAAAATCAGCACTAAGGTATAAATATCATCATTTACTCGGAATTCTCAAGAATCTGTGGAGAGAAGTAGGATAATTTTAAATTCCCTTATATGATCTTTACAAGCTTATGATAACAAGACCAAAGCATGTAGAAGAAATCCATTCATGAACACTCACATTTGTAAGCTCAAAGTAAGGACGCAAAGCCTTCTCCATGCCTTTCTACATTAATATCGTTCCTCTCACGCATTTTCCCTACTCATTTGTTGCACTGGATCCTGAAACCACGAGCTGCAATAGGTGCTTTCCTGGCAGGAAGAGCCAAGTTGTTGGCTTCTTCTTAGCAGTCAAAATAAAGCACTGACCTTTTTCCTTTAACGTACTACTACACATGATAGCATAAAACCATTTGACCAAGATGAAATAGTAGCATCTTTCTTACTTGAAATAATATAATCTTTGCTACTTGTTTAAGACACTTAATCTGGGAACATTGAGTCACATATTTACATCAATCATAAGTATTTCAAAATTTTACAGAAGTACAAAGCCATATCCATAACATGGTTGAAACAGGAGTTCTCATGTACAAGAATAAGTTTCTGATGAAGTACTTAGAAATATATTGTACAACTAAAACTAGGAATTGAGGAGTAGAGGCAAGAAAAGCATAAAACAAAATATACGAAAACCAAATATACGAAAACCAAAGCCAACCAAATCTTATATAAAAATGCTCAACGGGGAAAAGTTTGTAAAACACAATGAGCAAAAAAGAACATTCTTGCCCAATCTAATTCATATAAATGCAACATTAGTACATTACCTTCTCGATCTTTTCTTCATTATCGGCTACAAGATATAGAATATTCGAAATTATAGAAACTTAAACAGGCTATGACCTAGGGATAATTTAACTGCGGCACAACAGGAATAAAAAAGTAAAAATGAATATTCAGGGAGGAGAGGCAAATAAAATTGTCCAGAAATTGTCCATCTTACTTCTTGTCATTACTTTTTTTCCCAACTGGAAAATTTCCATTCAGAGGTGTTCCCTATATCACTTACAATTTAAGATTCCAAATCATAGAAATTTAAACAGGTTGTGACCCCTCTAATAATAATTGGATCAGCAACAATATATAAAGGGTGATAGCTAATATAAGGCAATGTAGTTTCACATAAAAAAGTTAAATAAAATGTTGGTTAATCTTGTCAATGATGGCTGGTTATCTGCAATTTCTTACTCCTAGTCCTAACAATGGGCATCTGTTTGTATGACTCCTCGAATGACCTGTCCATTAGTAGATGTTGTCTCCCTGCCCAGACCACTGACTACCTGGGTATATAAAGTTATAAACTACCAAATACCACTTCATCATGGGGTTGGCAATTGTCATTTCTAGCTTAAATCATGAAATCTTCTAATATTGCTGCAGCAATATGTATGGTTTTGTAGTTTCAGACTGTAGCTGGAACCAGAAGTTAAGTGTTCTTTACATCATATGTTGTGTTGTCTGTTGGATCAGAACATAGAAATCTGATACTTCTAAGGGAAAAGATGTGCTTATTCTATAAGAGCAAAAAGGCTGCTTTAATTGAATTATACATGTTGTTAACAGGGTAGAAATTTAAGTTTATTTGCACCACAAGATCATATAGTAAGTTTGTGTGAGACAGTTTCATCACAGGCTTGGTCTCCATGAAAAGGAGACTGAACAAAGCACAGTCATTGATTAGTGTACCAAAGAACAAACATGACATGACAATCATAATTCATAATCATGCTTAAATAGAAGATAATTATTCTCCGGAGACGTCATGAAAAGTAATAGACAAGCATTTCAATTTCAAAACAATTAATCACTTTTCAATACCAAACATCTAAGTAAAATCATATAAAACAAAATACTGAAGCAGTTCTCAACTCAAGGTGAACCCTAGATTATCGTTTTCAGCACCATTGTTATTGTCGACCCATTTGCACTCGATATAGGTCTCATCAAACAAGATTAAGGTAACTCACGAGTCTACTCAATGACTCTATAGTAGCGCATTGAACCATATATGGAACAATCATCTTTAGCACTTGCAAGATAGGGGTGAGCAGTATATCTCCAATAGACTGGCAACAATACATTCCAATGTAAAATCTAACAATCATTCATATAGCTAACCTATAACTCAATGAAAAAATAAAACACAATAATGACTACAGAATTCCAAAAAATTCTAACAAACTGAATAATCTATAAGCTTGAGGAAACAAACAATTAAGATAATATTTGATTTAGATTTCACGATATATAAACCAAATCAACAATCTACTAAACTAACTAAAAAGTTATGGCGGCAGCCGCAGTTTAAAATGGTGCTATGCAACAGTTTCTAACTCATTCGACCACCAATTTTGGCAGATTCAGAAAATCATTACAGTAAATTACCAATCCATGAAACTAGAATATTGATTAAAATAACATAATTTGAATATCAAAGCCACCAAAATCAGTTTTTTTTTATGTAATTAGGAATACACAAGGGCTTGTATAATAAGAAAAGAACCTTACCTGTAAATTGCCGCTTATAATGGTGTTCTTGATGCCGGTGTGAGGGACGAAGATGTCGTCGGATCTAGTGCAGGTCTCGTCGGCGGTGGGTAGGTCTTCAGTCTTGAGTCTCTTGACGCGAGAAAAGAAGAAGGGCTGTTGATAATTGAAAAGAAGATAGTGCTTTCTGGGATTTGCTATTTGACTCCCTAATATTTCTTACTAACGCCCTAAATACAGTATTTTTATACGGTATATTTATACCTCCATTTCATTTCTCTCTTCTTCCCTTCCCCTTCTCCTTGCCCTACCACCCCCACCATTGGAGCCGTATCAGCACCGCTGCCGCCACCACCACCAACACTGCCACCATGGACCGCCACCACTACAACTTGCCGTACCGCCGTACAAATTTATATACAGACTGAATTTTTTTTAAAAAAAAAATATGGACAGGCGTCCACCATGGACGGCCCACCATCGGTGGAGGCGTCCATGGCAGGCGCTCCACCACAGGGATATATGAATATAATTGACGATGAATTATGTTGATTTATATATGAATAAATTAGAAGTTTATTGCTGTTTATGCCGATTTTGTACCAAGTACGCAAAAGGTATTGGGAAGCCAACAACAAGAACAATATACAAAATTAAATATGAAATAATTAATGATCAACAAGAATGTAAATAAAAGAATAGAAAGACAATCAATGTTGACGCGGAAAACCCGAAAGATGGGAAAAATCGCGGGTGATTCTCTTGATCACCAATCCACTATGAAGGTGTCGCCGTCAATATAGGCGCTTGAGTACAATTTACACAATAGCTTTGTAAAGTATTAATGGAGATAGTGAGAGTGTTTGCTATGGAGTGTGGAATAATGAAGATTAGTAATAGCTAGGGAGAAAGAGTTATTGTATGCCAATGTCCCGTAGTGGTTAGAGTCTAAAGTAGGTTACAATACACAAATATATATAACTAAAGGAATATCCTCCACTAAGAGCCAGTAGATTGCACCTCCCCTTTATTCTCAACTACTTCCTTGTTTATCTCAACTAAATTGCACGTGAGCCCACTCCTTGCCACTTATTTAGCCATTTGATAACTACTTCTCATATCCAATATTTCAAATTCCTTTTTGCCACCAATGCATAAAATATTGGGCCAAACAATTGCCCCTAATTGATGACACTTGCTCAACCGTCTTGGGAAGTGGCATCAATTACACTCTTCCCTAAATCTTCTCCTTCAAATAGCTTCAAGTACGTTGTTCGTTCACTTCGGACGCCGTCACTCTGTCTTTACTTAGTTTCCTTGCTTATCTTCATGCGCTGTCGTCAGAGAACACCATGTCGTCTGCCGCCGTCGCTGCTGCTGTGATAACTACTGTCGCCGTCATCCTTGATGACGCCAAAATCGTCAAGGAGACGTCATTGAAGGAGGCAATGGATGCTAGAACATGGAAGGTCAGACGGCGTCATGGACTCCAGAAGACGACGTCCATAAATTCCTTGCTGTTTTTAGAGCTCTCGACGACCTGCTTCCTGACGGCGTCGCTGCCGCTGCTGAGACGGCGACAACTGCTCAATCTGCCCCTATTGTAGATGACAAAGATGCCATGGAGACAAACTAGTTTTCAGTGTTAGTTTTTGTGTATAAAAGTCGTTGTATATCTTTGTTGTGTGTTGTGCAAATGTATGTTTGTAAGTAAGTAAGTAAGTAAGTAAGTAAGTAAGTAAGTAAGTAAGTAAGTAAGTAAGTAAGTAAGTAAGTAAGTAAGTAAGTATGTATGTATGTATGTAAGTAAGTAAGTAAGTAAGTAATTAAGTAAGTAAGTAAGTAAGTATGTATGTATGTATGTATGTATGTATGTATGTATGTATGTATGTATGTATGTATGTATGTATGTATGTATGTATGTATGTATGTATGTATGTATGTATGTATGTATGTATGTATGTATGTATGTATGTATGTATGTATGTATGTATGTATGTATGTATGTATGTATGTATGTATGTATGTATGTATGTATGTATGTATGTATGTATGTATGTATGTATGTATGTATGTATGTATGTAACTTTTCCATCATGACTAGAGGTTTAGTTTTAAAACTAAACGTTGTCATCCAGGATATGTCGTCAAGTGTAGGGCCCTTATGTTTGTATGAATGTGTGTACGTATGTGTGTAGGTACCTTTGACGTTTGAAACCACTTGCAGTATTAATTGCTACGAAGGGCTAAATTGCCTCTTCTAATTAATTGCGCGTGGTGTTTTGTATGTTGTTGTGATTACTTCTTAAGGTGTGTGTCCCTTTGTGTATAGAAGTCATTTTGTGTTTACCTGAACGCCGTCAAACCTTGATGCCCCAGCTTAAAATTGTCATCGTCATAATAAAGGTCGGCGTTAACTATGATGTCGTTGTCGACGTTGATGTGGGTGTCAGATGAATGTGAACATTGTGGTGTTCGGTTGTCTCAGTGTTGGCTGTCGACGAATCCCCGTCCCCTATGCATGTCTTCATATAACAAAGATGAGATGGTCGTTGGCGAGGCCAACGGTCCTCCGACGCTCAAGTCAGTATAATATAAAAAGAAATAATGCTTAAAATATGAAGGAAATCGAATATGTTGAGAACAAAATGAAATGGAATAACTCAATTTAACTTGTTGGTTACTTACCTGCAGTGGCGTCCCTTTTGTTGTCAACATAATACGATTAAAAGTGATAGAGTTTCAGATGGACGACGTTCCAACTTCAGGGAACGTGCTTACCCTCCTTGAGATATGAAATAATTGACGACGTCCAACTGACCGTCGCCGTTGCAGAGATTTTGTTGACGTCGGCATCACTTTTTGGACGACGTCCAACTAGGATCGTTTTTCCAGTCGTTGGCTTGATGAGTCTGATATGAACTTGTTGTGGACGATCATAAGGCTTTGGACGCCACAAACTTTCTTTGTTTGGCGTTGATTTACTGTTGTCGACGTCATAGAATTCCTTTCTTGACTGCATGTCTTCCTCCAACCGGATCTGGGCCAAGGCTTTGGCTTGAGCATCCTCGAACGTTGGACAGGGATACGGTTGCCCCTTGGCCTGGTCTCCAATGATGTCGGCGTCATGCTCGACGTCGGCGTCAGGCTCGACGTCGGCGTCAGCATCTCCATCTGAATCATCGCCGTGAGCAGGAATGTTGTGGCCCACAGGAGTTTCGAATAGGCCTCCGTCCAGGCCAGGCATTTTGGAGATATCGCCTATCTTTGCGGTACTTAGAGCCTTTGGACTTTTGAGCGAGATTTCGAGCTTTGATTCTCCATGCATGATGCGACATAGCTATTCTGCAATTCCGCCATAGCAGCCTTGACGCGGTTGAGTTCATCTATGACTTCTTGAGTGGTTACCCAATCTCCTGCCATTGCAAACACAGGAAAAAGAGAAGACACAAACGAAATTGTAGACAAAAAGAAAGTGATGAACGATGTATAGAGATCTTGTTGAAGGCCCCACGGTGGGCGCCAAATTGTTTATGCCGATTTTGTACCAAGTACGCAAAAGGTATTGGGAAGCCAACAACAAGAACAATATACAAAATTAAATATGAAATAATTAATGATCAACAAGAATGTAAATAAAAGAATAGAAAGACAATCAATTGTTGACGCGGAAAACCCGAAAGATGGGAAAAACCGCGGGTGATTCTCTTGATCACCAATCCACTATGAAGGTGCCGCCGTCAATATAGGCGTTTGAGTACAATTTACACAATAGCTTTGTAAAGTATTAATGGAGATAGTGAGAGTGTTTGCTATGGAGTGTGGAATAATGAAGATTAGTAATAGCTAGGGAGAAAGAGTTATTGTATGCCAATGTCCCGTAGTGGTTAGAGTCTAAAGTAGGTTACAATACACAAATATATATAACTAAAGGAATATCCTCCACTAAGAGCCAGTAGATTGCACCTCCCCTTTATTCTCAACTACTTCCTTGTTTATCTCAACTAAATTGCACGTGAGCCCACTCCTTGCCACTTATTTAGCCATTTGATAACTACTTCTCATATCCAATATTTCAAATTCCTTTTTGCCACCAATGCATAAAATATTGGGCCAAACAATTGCTAGTAGCGCAATGCTTGAATTTGGATGGTCATGCTTGGAGGTTGAAGTTTCTGAGTTTCGTTGCTGTGGGAACAATACTTGAATTTGGAGGCTTATAATTTTTTGGTTTGTTTCGTGGAAAAATAATGTGGGTTTGCAGGTGGATTACTTTCTTAATCAGATATAGGTAGAAAATCACGTATTTTGTGATGTGAAGAATTATAATATAGTGAATGTTCTCTTAATCTCTTTATTGCTGATTGGAAGTTTGAAATACTTTGGGTAGCACAATTTAGTAGTTGATGTGTTTTGATAAATATATTACTAGTTGATTTGCGATGATGAATTGAGTGATCATTTTTTTGACTCGATAGTATTGTAAAGTTACGCTACCCCTCTTTCGGAATCCTGGATCCGCCCCTGGGTGGGGTACTGGGTGTGATATGGTGGTGATTGACGGTGGGCCGGTGGGGACTGTCGTTTGCTCTAGATATGCGGCTGTACAAATCAAATCTTCTTTCTAATTCCCGTAGCTTGTAAATTCTTATGCTCACAACTTCAGATTTGATAATGGAGCAATACCAAACTCAGGTAAAACTACATGCAAATATACCAACTTCCTGCATTGAAAGAAAAATTTGATTTTCCACTTCTAATATCATTCATGATTGTGATGAAGTCTTCAATTACTGGTAACCTTTGCACTTTCTCCTCTACAAATCTGATTTTCCGAACTTTGGTGTACAATATGCTTTCTTTAATTACTTCACTTTCCACCATTTTCTCTTTGTTTCGCCAAAAAAAATAATTAATTTTTTTTTTTGGATTGTCGGTGATAATGTCAAGCTCGCCGGAAAATTTGTGGTGGTGACTCCAGTGGTACACTTCATAGTTCATAGTGGTGGTGAAAGAAAAAGGGGAAGGGGATGGGGAAGGGGAAGTGAGGGAAAGAGTAGGAAGAGGGTATACAAATACAGTATAAAATACGTAATTAGAGCGTAAGTAAGAAAATTTAGGGCGTCATTTAGCAACCCACTTTCTTTTTTTAATTTTATTTTTTAAGGGGAGGAAGTGGGATATATAACTTGGATATATTGGATTAGGGATGGGGAAGGGGAAGTGAGGGAAAGAGTAGGAAGAGGATATACAAATACAGTATAAAATACGTATTTAGAGCGTAAGTAAGAAAATTAAGGGCGTCATTTAGCAACCCAGTTTCTTTTTTTAATTTTATTTTTTAAGGGGAGGAAGTGGGATATATAACTTCGATATATTGGATTGATGGACAAATATAAACTAATTTCTACTTCCAAGCAGAACAAGCACGGTTAGAATTTTTATTTTATTTTTATTCAATAAAACATCACATACATACTAATGAGTAATGGCATACATATTAACAAAAGTATTAAATGAGATAATACCAAATACCAATTACAAGCTAAGATAACATGTCTTCCACTAAAACGTTAATTTTAGACTTTACATAACGGTTGCTAAAATAAGTGTTAATTTAAAGTTGTTATCTTTGCCCAAAATTATACTAGTGTTTCTCCGCTTCTATGCGCCAACCTCAATCTCAGAACCCTAGATTAATCGGTGTAGCAGAGAGAAGAACCGGGGTGGGTGAAATTGGAAAGGGTCGGTGTCTTTTAGCTTATAGGGCGTTAATGGAAATTGAAGAAATTGAAATTGGAAAGGGAAGGAAATTGGGGAGGTTCCTTTCAATTTTGTCCTCTAATTTTTTATGGAGGCAAACAATTGCGCCAAGCCGCCAATCGTTAATGATGTTTGGATTAGTAGTACTCTTTCTAACTTTTATTAACCTACAACAAATGTTTAAAAGCTACTTACTTTTTTTATAATTTTTAAAAGCTAATTACATTAAGTAAACTCTAAAGTGTTACCTATTTCAAAGTTTTTAGTGTTAGTATTTTACAAGTGTTACCTGTTTTAAAATCCTAGTGTTACTATTTAAGAAGTGTTACCTATTATAAAGTTCATAGTGTTACAATTCTAGAAGTGTTACTATAAAATGTTACATTTTATAAAAGTGTTACCTTAAATGTTACAAATGGACAAAGTGTTACAAAAGTGTTACTTATATATATAGGAAATCTACAACTTAAAAAGTGTTACCTTAATGTGTTACTTAAGGTTAATTATGTAGTAGTATGCAACGGTCTATTGCAACGACATATACTAATGCAACGCATTTTTGCAACGGATAGTACTAACGCAACGTTTATTGCAACAGTTATAATTAGATTCTTAAATGCAACAACTTTTAAATCTATTGCAACGGCTCCCCAACAAGCTTTACAATAATGTGTATGCCATTGCAGTAATCTAATAGCTGATGCAACTGTTGTTTAATTTACTATACCTGCGGGACCTCTTGGTTTCTCTCCCTATATTCCTCAAAATCTCCAAAACCCCTAATTTTTTTCCTCTCACACGCAATACCCCTACATGACATCTCCTCACCTCACGACTCACGACTCACGAGCAACTTTATTCAGTCGCGCACTGCGCCGGAAGTTCGCCTCTTCACCGGCGCCGGGAATCTCTTCCTGGTCAGCGACGGAAATTGTCTGCAGTCCTTCAATTGGTTTAACTCACTCAGTTCAACTTACCATCGTTTGGGCACTGCTTCAATGTCGACTGAATTAGGGTTCCACTTTCTTCATCTTTTTGTTATCTTCTTTAAATTTCCGGTAATTGTTCTTCATTTTGATCTTTCCGTCTTCTTTTCTCCATTAATATTCCCATGATTTAGCAAGATCTCTGAGTATTATTTCGTCTTAAACTTACTTAATTTTAGTTTCTTCAATTTTTTTGAGCAAGTAGCATAATTATATGGTAGACCATTATATCTGTAATTCAGAGTTTAATTACTATTTGGGCTCAATTAATTAGCAGCCCAACAGGAGCACAAAAGCCTCCTAAAGCCTTGGACAGGTGGCAGTAGTGGGTCCCACCCGAAAGTTGACATAATCTCAGGAAACTTGGGAAGCCTCTAAAAGGGTGAAATAATCATTGCCTGAAAAAGCAACATGTCCATTGATCCCAAAAAGGCCCATCTGATCAATGTTTCCTGTCTGGGAAATCCCCAACACTATAAATACCAACTACCTCATCAATGAACAGGTATTCAATTCTCACCTAACCAACTAGAGCATCTCTCTCTAGACTCTCTCTAGACTCTCTCTCTCTCTCTCTCTCTCTCTCTCTCTCTCTCTACCTCGATCATATCTGACTTGAGCGTCGGAGGGGCGATCCCGAAACCACCCCCGGGGTAGTCTAACCTTGTTTTGCAGGATCTCGACGTACAGACATCGGAGCTCAGGCGAACGCTCTTGGGGCCCACATCACACAACCGATTACAATCCTTAATTTCTTAGCAGAAACAGTTTGGCGCTGTCTGTGGGGAAGTTACAATCAAAGTCACTTCGCCACCACTCAGTAAGATCCACTTTGCAATGGCCCCAGCCAAGAGCACTCGCACGAGACAGCCCTCGGCACAGGCTTAGAAGTCCGAAAGAGATCCCTCACCATCTCACCAACGGAGGTCTGAACGGCTCAAAACGCCAACCGTTCAAACCCTCGACCATGAAGAAGAACAGTCCATTGAAAATAGGCAGGACCCTTCACAGCAGCTACAACACGCTAACCCCCATCCTATATCCACGGCGGATATAAACTTGATAGTCGTTCAGCTCCAGCAGACCTTGCAGCAAAGCCTGATGGACATGTTAGCCAACCTACAGCAGGGACGCCCTCTTCAGCCCCCCAAAAGACCAAGCCTTGGTCCCTTCCCTTCGGAAAGAGAACCAGGGTCAGCCTAGCCGGCGACGGTCGGGGGCAAGGGAACACAGTCAACACGATCGGCAGCGACCCAAACAGGGGGAGGAAGAGCGGCACGGGTCTAAAGGAAGATCCGCTAGGCAGGGAGAAGAAACTCATGTGTCTAAGTCACCCTGAGGTAACGTCGGGCATAAGCACAACGATGCCCGACACTTCCTCAACGAGAAGCGCCTTAGCAAAGGCTACGACGCGAGGTACATCCTCGATAAAAAGGCTGCTCAGCGTGAGGGACATGGCGATTCTGCCCAATCAAAACCTGTTCGGATCAACAGCGGGGAGCTTAAGTTCATGGTCCCATTCAGCCAGACCATACTTGAGGCGCCCAGCCCGGGAAAGATCAAAACTCCGACCATTGAAACGTTCGCAGGCCTAACCGACCCGGATGATCATATGGCCACATACAAAGCTCAAATGAGAGTTCAAACTAGCTGCGAGGCCACTTGGTGTCGTTTCTTTCCCATAACACTGAAAGGACTGGCCCTGAACTGATTCCAAGAGCTCCCCGCGGGGATCATAACTGATTTCTCGGTGCTCGAAGACCAATTCATCCATCAGTTTGTTGCCGGAAAAAGACAGAAGAAAACAAGTCTCCATTTGATGGGAGTCAGGCAGGAGAAGAATGGAAGTCTGGCCGATTACATCAAAAGATTCAATGAGGAATCACTGAAAATCTCGGATCTACAAGACGCGGTGGCATTCGTCGCCCTGATGTCCGGACTCCAACCCGGTCGGCTAAGATGGTCCTTGGCAGAAAACGAAGTCAAAACCTTCTCTGAAGCAATGACTCGGGCTCAAAGATTCATCCAAGCGACAGACATATGTCGCCACTCAGACGACGGAAGCAAAAAGAGAAAAGAAGAAGGAAATCACAAAGACCAACCGAAACAACAGAAGACGGGCGGCCGGTTAGACAGGTTTAATGACCATGGCAACGACCCCCGATTTAGCAAGAGCAGAAGGGAGATCTACTTAGACATCAAGGACAAGTCCATGCTCCCTCGCCCACCTCCCATCAGAACGTCAGCTGCTCGGAGAGATAGGAGCCAGTGGTGCGAGTACCACAAAGAATGTGGACACACCACCAAGGATTGCAGAGAACTCAAGAAATCCCTCGACAATCTGGCCGACCAAGGCAAGTTGAACTGCTACCTCAAGCACTCTAGCGAGGAAAAGGGCAAACAGAAGGTCGGTCAATCCAACAGCGGGGACACGGAGGGCTTCATCGGAGTCATAGCAGGTGGCTTCGCGTCGGGAGGCCTAACCGACCGATCACGCAAAGCCCACCTCCAAAATATTAAGCATCAAGTGCTTGATGTCCACCATCCCCGCCCCAATTGCCCCGTCATGACGTTCGGGGAATCCAGTCGGGCCTTACACACGCCCCATGACGACCCCCTGGTCATCGAACTCAAAGTGGCAAACGCAAGAGTCAAAAGGGTGTTAGTGGATAGTGGATCCTCCGCCGACATAATCACACTAGAGTGTCTCAGGAAGCAGAAATACGACGAAAAGGATGTAACACCCCTTAATCAGCCACTCATAGGCTTCAGGGGGAAACTCAGTGCATCCTATCGGATCCATAAAGTTGCCTATTCGGATGGGAGAGAAGGGCAAAGGAAGAAGCCTACTGATTAACTTCCTGGTGGTGGACATCCCTCTACCATACAATATCATAATGGGAAGACCGACTCTGAACAGGGTCAAGGCATCAATCTCCATCTATCAACTCCTCATGCAATTCGAAACCGACGAAGGAAAAGTTGGGAAGATCCAAGGCGATCAGCAAGCAGCAAGAGAATGTTACGTTAACAGTTTGAAGAACAAGGTCGACGTCCAAGAGGACTCGAAGAAGAGAAAGCGAGAAGAGGGTCAGCCCTCAAGGGGCCTCGGGGTTTACATTACTGAAAATCCCAAACAGTACGAGCGCCCTCAGCCAGCCGAGGACGAAGAAGAAGTCATCATTGATGAAAGACTCGGTCGGACATTGAGAGTAGGCAAAGCCATGGACCCTTAAACAAGAGAAGAAATCATTCGGGGTACTTACAGAGTATAAGGAGGTTTTCGCTTATGAAGCTACAGAAATGCCTGGACTCGATCCCAAAGTTATGTGCCACGAGCTCAACATCAAAGAAGGATTCAAGCCAGTCAAGCAAAAGCTGAGGCACCAAGGCCTCGAAAGAAACACCGCGGCAGCTGCGGAAGTCAAGAAATTATTGGAAGCAGGGTTCATTGAAGAATGTCAGTATTCAGAATGGCTGGCCAATGTTGTGCTGGTCAAGAAGTCGAGCGGGGCATGGAGAATGTGTGTGGATTTCACATACCTGAACAAAGCCTGTCCAAAAGATAACCACCCTCTACCCAAGATTGACAGGCTGGTCGACTCAACGGCGGGTCACGCTCTCCTAAGCTTCATGGACGCAAATGCTAGGTATCACCAGATCCCAATGGCTGAGCACGATCGAATCCACACCGCCTTCGTTACCAACCAAGGGGTGTATTGCTACAAAATGATGCCCTTCAGGCTCAAGAATGCGGGGGCTACGTATCAGCGGACGGTCAACAAGATCTTCATCGACCAACTGGGTCGGAACATTGAAGTATACGTTGACGACATGATCGTCAAAAGCAAGGCCTAAGGTGATCACCCCTCGGACTTAAGGGAGACCCTCAGTACGTTGCGGCGATTGTGCATGATGTTGAACCCGAAAAAATGCGTATTCGGAGTGAAAGGAGGGAAGTGCCTCGGGTTTCTGGTCGATGAAAGGGGAATCGAAGCAAACCCCGACAAAATCAAAGCTATTATGGAGATAAAGTCTCCTCGGAACGTAAGGGAGGTACAACGCCTGACCGGCTGTTTGGTCGCCCTCGATCGTTTCCTATCTCGGTCAGCAGATAAGAGCTTACATTTCTTCAAAACCTTGAAGAGAAAAGAGTTCACTTGGGATGACGAAGCCGAACAGGCCTTCACCTCCCTCAAAACACACCTATCAACCCTCCCTAAGTTAATATCCCCCTTGCCGGGGGAGACATTGTTCATTTACTTAGCGGTTTCAGAATACGCGCTCAGCGCTGTTCTGATAGCCGAGAGGGAAGAAAAACAACACCCAGTCTACTTCATAAGTCACGCCTTCCGCGGAGCCGAGGCAAAATACAGTGAAGTCGAAAAAAATGGTATTTGCCTTAGTGATGGCTAGTCGGAAGCTCAAGCCCTACTTCCAAGCCCATCCGATTAAAGTCCTCACAGGACAACCGCTCAGGAAGCTCATCGAAAGCAGGAACCATTCCAGTCGGATGACCGACTAGGCGGATCAGCTGGCAGACTTTGGACTGGAATATGAGCCAAGGAGGGCAATCAAAGCCCAAGCCTTGGCCGATTTCATAACTGAATGTACAACCAGGCCCCCAGTCAGCAAGCAGGATAGCTGGGAGCTGCAAGTAGACAACTCGTCCACCAAGACGGGATGCGGAGCTGGTCTTGTGATCAAACCCCCAGTCGGGGAAAAGATGGAGTATGCCATCAAATTTGAATTCTTGGGATCTAACAATGAAGCCGAATACGAAGCCCTCATCCTCGGGCTTCAGTTATACATCCTGGCCGGGGCTACAGTGATCAACGCCAAATCAGACTCACAGCTGATAGTGGGTCAAATATCAGGCGAATACGAGGCCAAAGAAGATAACATGAGAATGTACTTGGCCAAGACCCAAGACATAATCAAACAGCTATCTCAGTTCGGTATCACCCACATACCCCGATCGGAAAATCAGCAGGCCGATGCTTTAGCTCGGATGGCCAGCTCGGCAGAAGGGTCGGCCCCTCGGACAATAATGTGGGAAGTCCTTCGCCAGCCAAGCATCAACGTCAAGGAACAGCTGGTACTGAATCGGACATCCACATGGATGAAAGAGGTGGTCGAGTATTTGAGGAATGGAACATTGCCTGAGGACCGAAAAGAGGCCGAACAAGTCAAGCACAAATCCGGGTGGTTCTTATGGTATGAGGACCAGCTCCACAAAAAGTCCTTCACCCACCCATTACTCAAATGTGTCACTCCTGAAGAAGGGGATTACATCCTAAGGGGAAATCCACCAGGGGGCCTGTGGGAGTCATCAAGGGGGGAGAACCATAGCCGGAAAGGCCCTCAGAGCATGCTACTACTGGCCTACCCTGAAATCAGATGCTCATGAGCTGGTCAAGAGGTGTCCGTCATGTCAAATCCATTCGGACATCCCGAGAGCACCGACTACCCCCTTAACGGCAATTCAAGCGGTTCTGCCATTCGATAAATGGGGAATGAACCTACTTGGACCATTCCCCCCAGCGTCCGGTCAGAGGAAATTCCTAATAGTCGTCATCGACTATTTCACCAAATGGACGGAAGCCGAGCCACTCTCCTCTATAACAGATAAACAAGTTCAGGCATTCATCTGGAGGAACATCATAACTAGATTCGGAGTACCCAGGGTCCTAATCTCCGACAACAGACGCCAATTCAACAGTGGCCCTACTCGGGAATACTGTGCCCGGTTCGGAATACAATACCAAGTTCTCAGCCGTGTCCAGGCCACAAACAAATGGACAGGCTGAATCGGCTAACAAAATAGTCCTCAAAGAGATCAAGAAATCTTTAGAGGCCGCCAAAGGAGCATGGGTCGACGATTTGCCTGGAGTCTTCTGGTCGGCACGCACTATTGCAAAAGAGGCAACGGGGCACTCCCCATTCAGCCTTGTGTACGAAAGCGAAGCGGTCTTACTGGTAGAAATCGGCATCCCCTCACCCCGAATGGCCTTCTACGAATTCGAGAAGAACGAGGAGGAAAAGCCGGTCAACTTAGATTTGTTGCCAGAAACAAGGGGAAATGCACTGCTGAAGTTCATCCAGTACAAACAAAGAGTCACTCGGCAATTCAATCGTCGAGTCAAAGCTAGACCAATCCAACTAGGCGATTGGGTCGTTCGGAAAGTAGAGGCCACGGGACTCTCGCACCTGAAAGGGAAGCTGGGGCTTAACTGGGACGGCCCTTATAAGGTAACAGAAGTCATCAAGCCCTGCACTTTCCGACTAGAGTCCCCAGAAGGTGTTCCTTTGGCTCGACCCAAGAATGCAGATAACCTCAAAAAGTACTTCGTGTAATGTTTGTTACTTGCAACAGGGGCATACATGTAATAGCTAAGTAGAAGATCATAGTCAATCGGCATTTCCTGTAACAAGTTAGACTATTAGACTCAGCCAGTAGAAATAGTCAGCATTGTTTGTAGTTAAGACTTAACCAGTCAATGTGATCCGATTCGACAAAGAAATTGATGGCATTTTTTACTTAAGACTTAACCAGTCATTCGGCAATAAATTGAAACATAAACAACGACATTCACTCGGCAAAGACTTAACCAGTCGCAAATAAGCTAAGTTAAAAATGTTGAAACTTGACCAGTTGGAACAAGTCAATCGGCCAAATCAATGAAGCTAGTCGGACAATATTGCAATTAACAAACATAACAAAAAATGCGCCAAAAGTTGTTCCATTAAAGTAGCCGGGCATTACAATAGAGCGTTACAAAAGCTAATGGAAACGAATCTGAAAAACGGCTAAGTACAAATGTCGTGCATCCTAAGAGCTAGGGGGAGGGGGAAGGTCAGTCATACTCCCAGCATTTGTTTCGGTGTTGTCACCGACTCGTTCCTCCCTTCGACCAGCATTGTCGGTCGCTTCAGCATCATCTTCATCATCATCATCGTCGTCGTCACCATCAACAACGTTGACATTGACCCGGCCGTCATCATCCCCATCACCTTCTTAATCGCCATTAGCATCCGCATCCTCGAGACCCATCTGAGCCAAAATCTTGACGTTGTCGGCATCAATGGACATCTGATACCCAGACCAGATGTCGGCCCAAACTAGATCGGGATGGGACTCAGCCAAGACTTTCTTCAGCCGATCCAAGGCCTCGTCCTCCCCCATCTTATGGGCCGCGCTACCCACCTCGTTGGCGTAGACCTCAGCCGCCTCGGACTTCTCCCAGTCGGAGAACCATTGCTCCTCGCTCTTGACCTTGCTTTCGGCCTCGGTCAACTTGGCTTCAAGGTCGGCCACTTTGTCCTCGGCCTCTTTCAGCTTGGAAAGGGCATCATCCCTAGCCGTCTGGGCCGAGTCGCGAGCAAGAATGAGGTCGGCCCTCTCCTTCCCCCATTTAGCACGCTCCTCGTCGAAGCCCTTCTGATCACTCTGATGTGTTCATTATTCATCGATTATTTACTCTAATACCCTTAGTTTTGATAGTCGATTTGGGCTCTTTCGAGCCCTTTTCTTGTGGATTTGATGTGTTTGGAGTTCTTGTCGTGTTTTGCAGGTTTTGATGCGGATTTGGTACTCTGTACCTTTATCGGAGTCGCAACACGGAAGTCCAGCAGTCACACAAGGTCCAAGGCGTATCCGGAAGACCGCATGAGCATTTTGGTTGGATTCCACGAAGAAAAAGACAAGTAAATACCTTCGCCCGGTCAACCGGGCAGAGTGGCCCGACCGGGCGAAGTTTCATACTTAGCCACCAGCAGCGTTCGAAGAAGAAACCGCTTACGCGCCCGACCGGGCGGATCCGCCCGGTCGACCGGGCGAACTTCAACACTTGGGATTTTTCATCCTTTATTTCGCCCGGTCAACCGGGCGATCAGACGAAGAAAAACGCTTACGCGCCCGACCGGGCGGAATTTTTCCTTCGTCGTAAGTCTGCGATCACCGTCGCCCGACCGGGCGGATTTCGCCCGGTCGACCGGGCGGACTCTCAGGACGCGATTTTTCGGGTTTTTTTAGCCGGTTTTGTATTTAGTATAAATAGGTTTTTAGTATTTTCGTGCGGGGGCTCTGATTTTTCTAGGTTTTGAGGGCCAAACACTTAGTTTATTCTCTCTACTTTTGTTGAACTTTTACATTGGAAGATTATATAGATTGTCGATTTCCTTTTTCATTGTTCTTCAATCATTCGGTATTCTTCTTTACTTTCTTTAATTTAATGAATTCTTTTGCTTTGATCCTGTTTATTGAGTTCTTTGTTATAATGAGTGAGTAGTCTATTTCTAGGGTTAAGAGAGGGAAGCCATGTTTATACCTTTTTGATTGTGGTTTGATGTTCTTCAATAATTGGATTGAATTAAAATAATTCCTATTGATTTGTTATACTTGTTTAATTCATGTAATTGCGCAATATCATGAGTTATGTTTAGCTAATAAGAATTAGAATCGAAAGATCATATTCATTAGAGGCTTGTTACAATAGGTAGATTTGATTATGTTGAGCGACCGTACTGGCATATGTTAATCTAGGAGTTGTTAATGCCTGACCAAGGATTAGCGAAATACTTCGTTTATTCGAACCTCAATCCAAGTGTTGTTGAACTATATTATATTGATTAAACTGGTATAAGCATGGTGGACCGATCGATTGCCCTAGGTTTTTAATTATTTGATAAATTCTCATTTTTCTGCGTTGTAGTTTACTCTAGCTTAGTTATTAATTCCTCAATTATTTTTCCTCTCTGGAAGTAGTTAGATAATTGAACATAAATTTGTAGAACTCCTCTCCCTGTGGATCGACCCGTATTTGCCAGTTTCTGCAAACAGACACCGTGCACTTGCGGTATATTTTAAAACCCATCAAGTTTTTGGCGCCGTTGCCGGGGAGACGGCTAGTTTCTATAGCTTTTTGATTAATTATTTGACTATTTCTGCTGTCTCATTGGAACTTCAAGTTCCACTGAGGCCATCTTCTATGCACATTTTTCTTTGTTTCTTTTATGCCCGTGTCTAAAAGAACAGGTTCTCCAGTTCGGGACCGATCCCGATCTTGAGAAAACCATCCCAGCGGCTCAAGAAGACACAAAAGAAGAACAAGCGATCCGCTAATCGAAAAAAAACCACGGAAGAACCAATCGAACCAATTATGCCTCCTAAGTCGCCGAAATCTTATGGGGTACCTTCTCCCGGCAATGTTCCCACAGGTCCTACTATGCACGATATACAAGCAATCAACTTCGAAATCAAGCCTGGCCTCATCAACATGATCCAAATGAGAATCAATTTGGTGGCCATCCATCTGAAGACCCTGCAAATCATTTACAACGGTTTCAACAGCTTTGTCGTACCGTTAAGCACCAAGGGGTCACTCCTGATCAGTTGAAGGTTATGGTCTTTGAATTTTCACTAAAGGACAAGGCACGAAGTGGCCGAATGATGTTAATGAAACCGAGTGGAGTGCTATATCTCGAAGCATTCCCGAAAGAGTACTACCCTCCCACCAAAACTGCAGAAATAAGACACAAGCTTGCCACCTTCCAACAAGAACCCGATGAAACACTGAAGGAAGCATGGAATAGGTTTAAGGATCTCGCGAGAGAGAATGCCCACACCACAATCTGGATAAGTGGTTCATCACCCAAGCATTCTACAATGGTCTACAACCTCATATCAAGAGTACAAGTTGATTCATCTACGGGGGGAGTCTTCTTAGATAAGGAGGTGGATGAAGGATATAATTTTCTCGGCCAACTTAGCGAGAGAATGATCATAGTTCTTCCAGGACTATTACAAAGAAAAAGTTGGATGTTGATGCATATGCCTTGTTGTCTTCACAAGTAGCCCGATTGAGCATGAAGATGGACTCGTTGAAATCTTTGCGATCTATTATTCCGCCTATGAGTATTAATGCAATGTCTTCCATGGCTCCTATTACTTCTTCCTTTTGTGAAGTGTGTGGTGTTCAAGGCCACTTTGGTCATGATTGTTGCTACAATCAACCCGATCCGAATCAATCGGCGCATGCAAATGTTTTTCAAAGAAAGACCTCCACACAACCCATACTCTAACACACACAACCCAGGTTGGAGAGAACATCCTAATTTTTCCTACAAGAACAACAATGTTCAAAATCCTCAACCTCCACCACAATCTTCCTACCAACCACCACATCAAAACCCACCACAACATGCCGCTAGACAACCATATTATCAAGGGGCTCCTCAAAACCCCCCTCCCCGGTTTCAATAGGCCTTCACCCCAAGGCTATCAGCGAAGAAACTCCTTATAATACCGGCTCTCAAGAGCCTACTATGTCCGATCTAATGAAAATGATGGTTTCTATGCGAAAAATCATGAGGAGAGCATCAAGGAGCTCAAGAACACCACCAAGCATTTGGAGACTCAACTTGCTCGGGTGGCGGAAAATAATGCACGAGAGGCAACCGGGTCATCTGCCGGACAACCCATCCCAAAGGAGACTCGTCAATGTCGTTACACTTCGTAGCGGCACATTTATGATGCTCCTCCCATGCCCATTGATGATGATGCTCCTAGCAAGGAGAAAGAAGTGGTAGAGGAAGAAGCGGAGAAGAATTCGATGTCCGAGGTTGAACTAGCTAAGGAAGATCGACACGAGAAAGCGGAGGGAAAAGGTTTCGAAACGCCTATTACACCAAGGCTACCTTTTCCCCATAGGATGCGAAGTCGAAGGTCGATCAACAACTTGGTAAGTTCTTGACTATGGTCAAGAACCTTGAGGTAACAATTCCTTTTACTGAACTTATTTCTCAAGTGCCTGTTTATGCTAAGTTTTTGAAAGACATGATTACTAAAAAGAAAGACTTTGGTGGGGTAGATCGAGTCGCTCTAACTGAAGAGTGTAGTGTTGTTTTACAAAATAGAACCCCACCTAAGTTGAAGGATCCTGGGTAGTTTTTCCATCCCTTGCCATGTAGGTGCGTTATTTATAGATAAGGCATTGTGTGATTTAGGTGCTTCTGTGTCTGTCATGCCTCTATCTGTTTATAAGAAACTGAATATGGGAGCACTTAAGTGCACTCAAATTACTTTGCAAATGGCCGATCGTTCTATAAAATACCCTCTAGGTGTTTTAGAAGACGTCCCTGTTAGGGTGGGAAAGTTTTATATTCCTGTTGATTTTGTGGTGCTTGATATGGAGGAGGATGCCCAAATTCCTATTATTCTTGGTAGGCCGTTTTTGTGTACAACTGGTGTTGTTATTATAGATGTCAAGTCTGGGTCTTTAACTTTGAGTGTTGGTGATGATAATGTCACTTTTAAACTAACCAATGCTGTTAAGTCTCCTATGCTTGAGCAAAATTGCTGCAGGAGGAAAATGTTTGATGAGGGGGGCACTCATTGCCAAGCCCCTCCGATTTGAGATTGAGGAGGTAATATGGTCGTGCGGGACCTTTATAAACCAGCGCTAAGCGGGAGGCAACCCGTAGTTTTTTTTTTTTTTTCTTATTATTTTTTTTCATTTTTTCCCTTTTAGAGAGTGAGAGAGCAGGAGCGTACTAACGTTAATTTTTCCTCTAAGCATAGTCCTATAGTTCATCTTGCGGCACTGAGGACATTGCCACGTTCAGCTTGGGGGAGGATTTTTGTATGTATTTTCTCTCTTTTACTACCTTTTAGTGTAGATCTTTTGCTTTCTTAGGCCAGATTTATTTGCTTTCAGGAAAAAAAAAAAAAAAAAAAATTAAAAATATTGCTGAAAAAATACGAAAAATACGATTTGACTGGATTGGTGTGATTGCTTCCCTGTGCCCCATGATGTTCTTTGAAAGTATATTTGGGCTCTTTATCTGGATAGTTGGGCACTTGAGATTGTGATGCTGGAATGTGAACTCTAAATGCCTTGACCCTCAATGAGTTTTGATAATAAAGCGCTTATCTTGACTGCATACTTGATCTGGTTAGACTGTGAGGATTCATTTTTGCCAATGGATTCATTTCTATATCCATTCTGTTTTTCTTGTGTGTTAGTTCCTCATTAGCTGACTGATCTTGACTTTGACATCGTACGCATTGAGATCTGATGACTTGTGGCAATTGCTGTGATAGAGGCGTTCTTATGTCTGCTTTTTGAACCTTAAAGTGATTTTCATGATATACTTTTATCCTCCTTAGCCCTGCTGAGCCTAATGACTGTTTCATGTTACTTAACCTCATTACATGCCCATGGCCCTTATTTTGATATTAATCCCAAGCCTAGCTTGGGGGAGCATATGTTTGAGTTAGTATCTGAGATAGTTTTTATGAGTTACTTTGGATGGAGATGATTGTATTAAGGTACAAAAGCTGAGAAAAAGAAAAGAATGAGCAAAATGAAATACATGTGATTATGGGATTGGAAAAAAATGCAAAGAGAAAGAAAAAGAAAGATTGAAAAAGAAGAAACGAACAAAAAGTCAAAAATTCTTTCTTTTACAAGTGCTTGCAAAGAAAAAAAAACAAAAAAATTCATCACACTGCTTCAAGGATGAGTTTATTGAAAATTTTGTGATCTATAGAATTGGGACACTGTTATTGGCTATATTCAGGTTGATACTTCTAGTAACTTGTGCTCCCCTATTCTTGGTTTTTCCACCACATTTCCCATACATAATCCATACCCATACCTAAGCTTCATTACAACCCTGAAAAAGTCCTCTTGAGCTTGCGCTTACATTGACTATCGGATTGATGTGGTCAGTTTGTCAAAGTTAAAGAGTACGTTCGCTACTTGAGTCGACATGATTAGGTTGAGTGATATTATCACCTTTCTAAACACATGAGAGCGTGAGTGGGAAGGGTCATTATGGTTGGGATGGTGAGCGATCGGGCACATCTTTTGCCTGCCACGAAATATCGAGAGGAGTGACACCTCAGTGAGTACCTTTTCAAGATTTGTACGTCATATAAGGCAGCTGCATTGGATTGGTTATTTGGGTGATTGGTAACTAGAGTGATCTGAACAGTTGAGCTTGAATTGTGCCTGCTTGAATGATTTGTGAGCCTTATAAAAATTTTTTGATCTCTGTTTTCATATTTGAAGGGGTGAGGCAATCATATTCTTGTTCATGTCATGGTTTTGCTTAGGGACAAGCAAAAGGGTTAGCTTGGGGGATTTTGATGTGTTCATTATTCATCGATTATTTACTCTAATCCCCTTAGTTTTGATAGTCGATTTGGGCTCTTTCGAGCCCTTTTCTTGTGGATTTGATGTGTTTGGAGTTCTTGTCGTGTTTTGCAGGTTTTGATGCGGATTTGGTACTTGTACCTTTATCGGAGTCGCAACACGGAAGTCCAGCAGTCACACAAGGTCCAAGGCGTATCCGGAAGACCGCATGAGCATTTTGGTTGGATTCCACGAAGAAAAAGACAAGTAAATACCTTCGCCCGGTCAACCGGGCGGAGTGGCCCGACCGAGCGAAGTTTCATACTTAGCCACCAGCAGCGTTCGAAGAAGAAACCGCTTACGCGCCCGACTGGGCGGATTCGCCGATCGGCCGACCGGCGAACTTCAACACTTGGGATTTTTCATCCTTTATTTCGCCCGGTCAACCGGGCGATCAGACGAAGAAAAACGCTTACGCGCCCGACCGGGCGGATTCCGCCCGGTTGACCGGGCGGAATTTTTCCTTCGTCGTAAGTCTGCGATCACCGTCGCCCGACCGGGCGGATTTCGCCCTCGGCCGACCGGCGACTCTCGGGACGCGATTTTTCGGGTTTTTTTAGCCGGTTTTGTATTTAGTATAAATAGGTTTTTAGTATTTTCGTGCGGGGGCTCTGATTTTTCTAGGTTTTGAGGGCCAAACACTTAGTTTATTCTCTCTACTTTTGTTGAACTTTTACATTGGAAGATTATATAAATTGTCGATTTCCTTTTTCATTGTTCTTCAATCATTCGGTATTCTTCTTTACTTTCTTTAATTTAATGAATTCTTTTGCTTTGATCCTGTTTATTGAGTTCTTTGTTATAATGAGTGAGTAGTCTATTTCTAGGGTTAAGAGAGGGAAGCCATGTTTATACCTTTTTGATTGTGGTTTGATGTTCTTCAATAATTGGATTGAATTAAAATAATTCCTATTGATTTGTTATACTTGTTTAATTCATGTAATTGCGCAATATCATGAGTTATGTTTAGCTAATAAGAATTAGAATCGAAAGATCATATTCATTAGAGGCTTGTTACAATAGGTAGATTTGATTATGTTGAGCGACCGTACTGGCATATGTTAATCTAGGAGTTGTTAATGCCTGACCAAGGATTAGCGAAATACTTCGTTTATTCGAACCTCAATCCAAGTGTTGTTGAACTATATTATATTGATTAAACTGGTATAAGCATGGTGGACCGATCGATTGCCCTAGGTTTTTAATTATTTGATAAATTCTCATTTTTCTGCGTTCTAGTTTACTCTAGCTTAGTTATTAATTCCTCAATTATTTTTCCTCTCTGGAAGTAGTTAGATAATTGAACATAAATTTGTAGAACTCCTCTCCCTGTGGATCGACCCGTATTTGCCAGTTTCTGCCAAACAGACACCGTGCACTTGCGGTATATTTTAAAACCCATCACACTCTCGATGGCCCTCTTGGCATCATCGAGCTTCGACTCGGCAATACGCTTATCCTCCTTGGCCCGGTAGACCTCATCAAAATGCTTCTTGGCCTTTTCTTTGAGGTCGGCCACCTCTTCAGCCAGGCTCACTCGGTTCTGAGCAACGTTGGCCATCAGAGCAGAGAACTGAAAGGAAGGAGAAAGGTTAGAAAGTTGAACAAGTAAAAACGGAAGTGAATCGAAAGGGAAAAACATGATTACATCGAGCCAAGAGCGGAAGAGCTCGTTGGTCTCACCCCGACCGTGAGTGACTTCAATGTGCTCCCGGTCGGCGGGAGTATATATGTACTCCAGAGCCTTGGTCCAACGCCCATCTTTCTCAGCTCGGCTGAGTCCTGTGAAAGGAACGGCCGAAGCCACTACATCTCTCGGGCTACCACCGAGCCGTTCGAAAGATGGGGACATAGGAGTGTATTGCGGGTTCCTGATCGGGTTGAAGTCGGAGGAGTGAAGGGAGAAATCACCCCCATCAGTCTGCTGGGTAGAAGGCCCCCTCGGGCTAATAACTTCGATAGACTTGCACCTTTTAGCAGCCTTCTCCCGCTCGGCCTTCGCTCTCGCGACCGCCTTCTCGGTCTGAGCGACCTTGTCGGACGATCGCTCTTTCCTCTTCTTCGTCTTCGGCTTAGCAGGGTCCTGAAGCAAGGCAGAGAACAGTTATTAAAAATGGATCAAAACGAATAACTACTCGGCCAAAAAGGCAAGCCACAAGAAAACGAGAATTTCGCACACCTTTGGTGGGGCAGGGACCTTCATGGTCTTGGCTGCGATCTCAGCTTTTAGCTGAGTTGCCCACATCACCGCAACATTTAACTTCTCGGCCATTGTCGGGTCAGTCTCGTCGATATACGCTCGGGCAGGTTCTGCAAAGGAAAGATCAAAGTGTTAGCCTAACAAAAAAGAAAAAGTTATGCTACCATACCTACAACCCTAAGCCATCCCCCCGGATGATTACCCTTCGGGAAGGTCAAGCTAAGTCCCATAGCCGAAAGGAAGTGCTCATCCTTGAAGAGCTGACAATCAGGCAACCATTGGCCGGGCACAAATATCTCGCCCCCATTCACTATTTTAGACTCGGTCTGCATGTAGCAAGCCGCCGCGCCTTCCTCATCATCGAGCTCCCCGACTCGGAAGTTCAAGCTGATGATAGGCTCAGCGGAATCCCCCAATCACCGCCAAAATAAATAAAAGCAAACTCCCTCCGAAATCCCTTTTGAGAAGTAGGAAGGTTGAGAACGGTCTGATACCCCGTCGGACTTGGAAGCTCCACCAACCAGGACCATTCGTCGCGGCCATCACCTCAACCAGTTTGTACATATGCCTCCATAGCTTGAGGGTTGGTCGGACGTTTAGCAAGTTACACAAAACCTGGAAAGCGTTGATTCCCCCCCAAGAGTTAGGCGAAATCTGACAAATCGCCAGATCATAGGCGTTCAGCAATTCCTTGACGAAAGGAGTCAAAGGAAACCGAAGCCTCATCTCCATTGACTTGTAGTAGACTGCTATACATCCGGGCGACGGAGAAAGTACTGTATGATGGGCTTCCGGTCGGACCAAGTAATATGGGTCCTTTATTTGAAATCTCGTTGCCGTCCCTCGGAGGTCTTCAGTGAGGGATTTTATTAGACCCGGCTCGGGAAATAAGGTCCCTGGACCTCCTTTCGGATCAAGGTCGGGATACTCTAGTTCCTGACCTGAAGTCGACGCCTCTCCTGCTCCCCTCGGCATGGCCACCCGCACTACATCAGAAGACAAATATTTGTCTAAGTAACTCCTCGAGGGGGGATAGGCTAACGACACCTCCCAAGGGTACGGGATGATACCCTCGGCCTCCTCTTCCACCGAAGAGGACGGGCTCGGAAGAGTAACTGTGTCGGGCACAGCTGAGGGGTCGGGGCAACTTATTACCTTCGACACCAGTGTTATTCCCATCCCCCTCACCTCCTCGGACAATTTTTAGGGAGGTGAGGTCGGTGGTGTCGACGACTCAGACGAATCTCCTATTATTTATGAACAAGGGAGTCGGCCAAGATTATTCGAAGAAAAAGAAAGAAAAACTTAAAAGAGCAAGAGCGTACCTGGTCGGACGAAAAGACTGGAGGAAGAGCTTGGAAGTTGGAGAGAAATGGGAGATCTTTGAGAGAGAGAATTGGAGAAATGATCAAATGATCCAAAACTCTCTCTCCTCCCCTGTATATATAAGCGTGCCTGGGGGAATGTGCAACGCAAACTCCCCTGCGTCACCTTAATGGGCTTTTTGAGGCGGCCCAACTGAACCTATTCAGTCCAATCCTTCAAAGGTCCAAGAAATTTAAGCGTCACCACTCGGGAACCAAAGGATTCCGAAACGTCTCAATTCCTTGCGACGTCCAGTCAGCTCAATCCACAACAAGGGACCCAAAAACCCAAGTATCAAAAGTGGCCAAGTGACATTTGGGGTCGGACCTATCCGCTCGGACAAAATAGCCGCGGCTCCGTCAGGTGAAGTACGAAGATCAACAGTACCCACTCGGACAGACATGGGGCTCATTAGCCCCTCATCCGAGTGGCCCCATACCTACTCGGCCAATAGGAGCTCCCCTCCTTTGCTGAGCCGCTTCTACACTGGGCCAAGTATGACCAAGTGTCAGCTAGCACCCACTCGGACAAACTTGGGGCTCATTAGCCCCTTATCCGAGTGGCTCCATACTTACTCGGCCAATAGGAGCTCCCCTCCTTTGCCGAGCCGCTTCTACACTGGGCCAAGTATGACCAAGTGTCAGCTAGCACCCACTCGGACAAACTTGGGGCTCATTAGCCCCTCATCCGAGTGGCTCCATACTTTCTCGGCCAATAGGAGCTCCCCTCCTTTGCCGAGCCGCTTCTACTCTGGGCCAAGTATGACCAAGTGTCAGCTAGCACCCACTCGGACAAACTTGGGGCTCATTAGCCCCTCATCCAAATGACTACTATACGAGTAAAGTTCGGCCGGCGTTAATTCCCCCGTGATGAAACGACCAGGTCGGCATAATTCCTTTCAACAAGGAGCCACGCGGTCAACATTGTTTCCTCCTTCGATGGAAATAGGATCCGGTAGGCGTCGTCTCCTTCAAACTTCAGATGACCCGGTTGGCGCTGTTCCTTCTACAAGAAAGGGACCCGGTCGGTGGCGTTCTCTTCAATCATGAGGTGACCCAGTCGGCGATTTTCCTTAAACAGGAAGATGACCCAGTCAGCATTCTCTCCTCCAGCAAGAAAACGGTCGGGTCGGCATCGTTCCCTTCAACAGGAAACGACCCGGTCGGCAAAGCTTCCTCCAGGAAAATTTGACCGGATCGGTATTCTATCCAACAAGAGGGGACCCGGTCGGCAAGGAACAACCCGGTCGGGATTCTTCCCTCAAACAGAGAGGGACCCGGTCGGCATTCCTCCTTCATTAAGAAAATAACCGGGTCGGCATCATTTCTTTCAACAGGAAATGACCCGGTCGAGACTCTTCCTCTCGGACAAAGAGGGACCCAGTCGGCATTCCTCCTTCTAGCAGTAAGATGATCGCTAAATGGGACTGTCTACTTAAATGGGACTGCGCGCCAGTCAGAAGTAAGATGATCGCTATTCCGCCACGAACGGGTGTCCATCCAGTCAGGTTTCTATGATCCCCTATCCATGGCGTGGGGCTAATTGTTTGGGCTCAATTAATTAGCAGCCCAACAGGAGCACAAAAGCCTCCTAAAGCCTTGGACAGGTGGCAGCACTGGGTCCCACCCGAAAGTTGACCTAATCTCAGGAAACTTGGGAAGCCTCTAAAAGGGTGAAATAATCATTGCCTGAAAAGGCAACATGTCTATTGATCCCAAAAAGGCCCATCTGATCAATGTTTCCTGTCTGGAAAAACCCCAACACTATAAATACCAACTACCTCGTCAATGAACATGTATTCAATTCTCACCTAACCAAGTAGAGCATCTCTCTCTAGACTCCCTCTCTCTCTCCCACGATCATATCTGACTTGAGCGTCGAAGGGGCGATCCCGGAACCACCCCGGGTAGTCTAACCTTGTTTTGCAGGATCTCGACGTACGGACATCGGAGCTCAGGCGAACGCTCTTGGGGCCCACATCACATCACACAACCTATTACAATCCTTAATTTCTTAGCAGAAACAATTACTATATTTGGACCTTTGTGTATTCAGATTTTCTGATTTTGGTGAGAAATCAAAAGTACTCCCATTTTCGTTGTTCTTAATTAATTTTTGGACACGTTTCATAAGTTTCATACTATGATTGTGTAAAATTGTGTTGTTCATCTTATTACTAATCAATAGATTTTCCCTTGATTTTGAGCTAATTTAAGTTGAAGAGAAAAGTAAGAAGTGAGATTAAGGAGGAAGAAGCATAATGGTTTATAGAAAGTGGAGTCTGCTGAGCAGCACTGGGGTGATCGTGGTGGCATCGTTGGCACGGTTTTCCTCGGCAATCTCCTCTTTGTGAATCTTAGTCCTTCTATCTCTCTGCTGTCATAGATCTCAATTTCTGATTGAGAATCATCATTCATCCTCTTGTTTTTTATCTCACTTATTGGAAATTCAAGGTCATGTAACTCATGTTGGTATTGCTTGAATCAAAATGGTTTAATTTCAGGATGAAATTTGGATTAGAAGCTTATCATGGTGTGCTGAAATTTGTTGTTTAGTGTTTACAGTAAGATGACTGTTGTTTTATTCATGGTTGCATTCATTGTTGAGCAAAGTCGAGTAAATAATAAAAATTGGTATCATGTTCTGATCCTTGTGGTATGCAATTTGGCAAAGTCAACTATTTAGCCTTTTGGATTATGTGACAATTTGAGTGAGGAGAGCAGAGTGTTTGAGCCATTAAAACATGAGTCATTGTCCTGTGTTTTCAATGTGGTTCCCCCTTCTGAAATACAACTTGGCATAAATACGCTTAGTGTTAGGGGCGGGGCAAAGATAATTGGGGCCTTATGCGATATCTTAAACTTGGGCCTTTGTTTTTTTTAGGTTTATGGGCCTAAATAAATACTCTAGAAGTTACTTTACTTAAAAACTCTAGAAGTTAAGGTGTTGTAATTATAAAAGAATATAGGAAGACATCTTGAGAAAATATTTCATGACTTGCAATATATATTTTTTGAAACTGCACCAAACTAGAAATTAATGGGACTTATTAAGTACATAACATTGATTGAAATGCGTTGGAACTAGGATAATGAATATCTTTAATTGGTATCTAGAACTAGGGCAAATGAGGATGAAGGAGTGATGGCTAGCAATAAAGTGAAGAATGGGAAAATGTAACTGCAATTAATCAATATATTGCCCATTAAAAGAAAATAGAAAACAAAGAAAATAGAGTGGGTAGCGGTGTAAGTGGACTGTGAAAAGTCCAGAGTCCAATCCAGTGCTGTCCAAACTTGTCGGACTAGACTGGACTGAAATTTTTTTGGAGTGGACTTGGACTCTAATTTTCGAGTCCAAATATTTTCGGATTGGATTTGGGCTCAACCCTTTGAAGTCCAGTCCAGTCCAAAATTATTTTTATATGTAATATATATTTAATATTTATATATATATATATATATATATATATATATATATATATATATATATATATATATATATATATATATATATATATATATATAATATAATATAATATAATATAAAAGATGTATGTGACTTATTTTATGGAATGGATATAATGAGCTTAGTTTTTCAAATTCAATTATGAGAAAACATTGTGCATCATTGAATCTAAATCGGGGAAAAGAATCATATAATAATCGGACTGGACTGGATTCGGACTCAAGAAAAAATTATCGGACTGGACTGGACTCAAAAAATATTTGGATCGGACTTGGACTCAATTTCTCGAGTCCAAAAAACTTTGGACTGGATTTGGATTTGGCAAAGTCCAATCCAGTCCAATCCAGTTACACCCCTAAGAGTGGGTTAAATAGTTAATGGCAGACAGATATAGTAAATGTAAGTTGGATTTTTTGCTTTTAGCGAGATTCGAACCATAGACTACTTGAGAGACAAAACTTCAGTGCGGCCAGCTTACCACTACTCCATATGAGGCCTCTGAATTATCTTCACAGACTAAACTTATATATGAGGCCCCTGTTTTTTGGGGACCCTATGCAGTCGCCGTCGTGGCATAGGTTAAGAACCGCCCCTGCTTAGTGTGCAACTTCAGTGTGCTAGATGCATGTATATAATAATGTTCTTCGTATTGTGTTTTTGGTAGTCTGCATTTGTTAACTCAAAAGAGGATTGATTTAATTTGTTGTGTTGCTGAATGTCCTTAGGTTGTATCTATAGCTTACAACCTCTCATCTCCTTGTTCGAAACGGCGGAGTTACTCTGGCCATGCCTATAATCATATGGGATCATGCTGGGATAGCAAGCCTAGTGCACACTTCACCTTATATGCAGACTTTAGAAATAAGACTCTCCTATTTCTTGTGACATGGTAAAATTCTTATTTGTTAGAACTTCAATTTAGAACTCTTGTCAGGCTCACAATAATAGTAGTGCAGTTTTAGTGGATACAATTGATCTACTTTGTTACTCTGCATTCAAGATTTAGTTCACTAGTATCGTGGCTTCATTTTCCATCTTTTATTGACCTATTATGTCTAATTAATATTTTCTTTTTCGAAATTAGGTAATGGGGTTTGTTTAAATTTAAATCTCATTTTTTTTTCTTTCTAGTAGACAACTGAAAGGATTCTTTAACTTCATATTATTTCGAGTTCTATAATTAATATTAGATTCATTTTATTACATACATTTAATACTTTGATTATGTTTTTAATCCTTCGAACTGGTCTGAAAGAATGCCTTTATTTGATTAATTTGGTGTCTTGAGAATATGTTAGCTTGAGTTGCTACATATGCTCTTATTTATACAAATTGGACAAAATTGCTCACTAACAATAATCTAATTTTTTATGTGTAGGTACATGAAGAATCAAGTAGATTACGCGAGGAGGCATTACAGTTGTTGGAATGCCAGTTTTTGGTGGTAGATTTGACTTCCTAGTGCAATGTAGAAGTAGAGTTACTCGCATAATTAGTGATCTTATTGGTTGGAATGTTTTGGAGAATATATTCGTAATCTCAACCATAGGAAAAATGTTGTATCTTCTGGATTGATACAAGTGTTACTTATGTACTTGATTTTGTAAATCGTCAAAACGATTGGATATGTTATATATATTTATGATCAACATTGAGCTTCATTTTTATTAAAATGAAAATTTTATCATTGCTGGTCTTTCTTTATTACTTTAGCTTATGGTCAATATTAAATTGATATATATATATATATATATATTGTGATCGTTGCAATAGGCCTAGACATACATCTGACTATTGTATTGCAACGACTCATTAGGTGTTACATGAGGTGTAGAACTATAGATAAGCATTGCATTAGGCTAATGCAACGGTCGGGGATGATATTAAAGGGCGTTGCACTAGAGCAAAAGGGTGTTGCATTCTAGCTAATGTAACGGTTTATTTAGTTCCCTAAAGGGCGTTGCAATAGGCCTAAAAGACCATTGCATTAGGTCTAATGCAACGGCAGCAACAGCAACGGTTGTAAGACCGTTGCAATAGCCCTATTGCAACAGTTTTTGGCTCTATTGCAACGGTTTTCAAGGGTTGCAATAGCTCATTTGATTCCCAGGGAGCTTTTTCAGTCACCAGAACGACAAGAAAGCCATATCCCTATCTCAAAGACATAGAGACATGATTCACAGGCACATGACTTTGGTAACCACGTACCGGAGACTCCGAACAGTGATATGGAGGAAGGTGAAGGGTCGAACCGTGCACCAAAAAAGGTTTTAAGCCCTACTGGATTGTGGTGAGTTTGTAAGCTAATATATGCTTCATGATATTTTTATCAAATGATATTCACAATTCACGTGTTTGTTTGGTTTTCAATTCAGGTTTGATAATAAGAAGGTTAGTGGTTCCATCACTGAAATTTTCCAGGGCCAGTTTTTACTTGAAAATGCATGAATACGAGTACATTTAACCAAATGCAGGAGACATACAACAAGAAGTTGGATGATTGTACCACTCAAGGGGTCACAGCCGAACCCTGATCTGTTGTATTAGGAGATAGTTGGTGGGAGGAACAGAGGAAAAGTGCAGGGGTTGGGTCAGGGAGATCATTTGTACTACAACTCTTCATCTGGGAAAGGAGATGGCTCTTCACAACCATATGATCCGTCCATTTTTTCTCAGCTTGAGGCGCAGATGGAGGCAAAGGTCGTTGCACTGATGGAAGAGGTGGAGGCAAAAGTCGCAGCACGGGTGGAAAAGTCAAACCGGGCCCTTTTGTAGGAAATGATGAGGAACATGTCTAGTTTCGACCACATGTTCTCAGGTTGCAACACAGACCCCCCCTCCACAACGCAGACCAGAAGATGACCCAGGGTTTGGTGGTGGCAATAGTGCTACACAGACACGCGTGACATTTTAGTTTGTTTGGTTTTGACAACTAGGTAACTAACTTTAGACTTATATTTTTTATATAGTTAGTCTAACTATATGCATTTAGTGTCTATATTTATCGGCATCTAGCTTTGTTTCTAGATGTGTCGGTATATTTTTTTGGAACTCGACTTCTACTTTATTTCCCGACACCGGGATCTATTTTGCGTACATATATTTAATCTAGGTAGTTTGTCTAACTATAGACATTTAGTGTTTATATTTATCGGCATCTAGCTTATTAGTTTCTAGATTTGTCGATATATATTTTTGTAGAACCCGACTTATGCTTTATTTCCCGACACCGGGATCTATCTTGTGTACATAAATTTAATCTATTTCATGTAATTATATAAGTATCTATGCATATTGTAATATATATTAAAATTGCATATTTTTTTAGTTGAATATATTGAATGCGATGCAGGAACAGGTTTAGTGTAGTATATTTAGGTGCAGGTACAGGTTTAATTATAATTTGGAATATTATTATCTATTAATGTTATTTAAAAAAACAACGACGGCTAAACAGTCGATGTAAAAGAAAGTAAAGTTGTCACGGATTCAAAAGGCAACGACTGCTGTTAAATGACAGTGATTGATTGATACAGTCGTTAAATTAACGACTGTTCTAAACCGTCGTTTATACAACGACTGTTTTAAACCGTCGTTGATACAACGTCTGTTAACAACCGTCGTTGTTTTAGCGACAGCTCTAAACAGCAGGTGGCACATTCTCAACGTTGATATTAAAAACATACGCTGATAAATAAGAAAATCGTCTTTGATATTGGTATCGACTGCCTGACAGTCGTTGATGCCTAAATCAGTGACCATCGATGCAATGACTGTCTGTCAACGACTATTGACCGTCGTTGATGCAGTCAGCGACTGTTTTCGAGTTTGTCAGCGACGGTTCTAAGCAGTCGTTGATATCGTCTTTTCTTGTAGTGTACCTCATCATTAATGGCTAGTGTCCACCAAAATGGATCAACCTCCTAACGGTATAGGAGAAGCTCTACTTGCAACGAGAAAAAAGTATGGCAATCACATGGAATACCATGTGTAGTCTCAAAAACACATCCGCATCTACTCCAGTCCCAGTCCATATCAGATATTCTTGCAAGCTCTGATCTCTCTGAATTAGCTCCAAATAATATTGAGAACAAACACCATTCAAGGCAGGGTACAATCCCATGAGTACGGCGCGACATTTCTAGGGAGTTTCTTATCTCTATCAACTGGCCCTCCACAAAAAGAATCAACTTGCATAAACAGTGTGTCAACTGCCTCAGTTGGAGTAGCAATCCACGCTTTCAAGGCCCCATGAGAACTCTCGACTCTGTTGTTTGTTGTGTTACCAAAGTGTCTTACTTGGTTGGTCCAATATTTCATAAACTTCTCCTTATGCATAAGCCAAGTCCCCTTTATGTAGGTAGGAAAATCAACAAATGAGTTTTTTTCCAGCTGCACCCCACTCTTCCATCATGTTAGCTACATTTATCTCATATTCAGCCTCATTTCAAAATTCATCACCCTAGCCCAACTTCCTCTCCCGAACCGAACTCCCATCTTCTTATTCCCACCGCACTTCTTTCCAACTCATGCCTCCACATCGTGATTGATATGCCACGTGCGAAGCAGATGATCAGAGTTGGGATAAACATCCGAGATATATTTTACCAAAGCCAGATCTCGATCAGTCACAATAGCGTTCAAAGTCACACTCATGCCAATTAGGTTTTTCAGTCTCTCCAGCATCCAACGGTAGCTTTGAGCATCCTCATGCTGCAACAAAGCCCATGCAATAAGAAAATTCTTATTGTTAGGTGTCACTCCAACAATCTCCACCAAAGGATACACGTACTGGTTTGTCTTGTACGTTGCATCAATATGAATCAGGTGCAGATACGTACACACTATTTTCACGGATATCGGGTGTGCAATGAAGGTATGTGTCACCCTACCCATCTCGTTCGAAAGGATCCAAAACTGGTATTTGCTTTCAACAGCCTGATGAAGAAACTGTTGGGCTGCATTTCTGCCTTCTGATCTCTCCTCAATGCATGTCTACAGTTGTAGATGTGCCTCATATAAGGCTTTAAAGACGGAAATGACCTGGATGGTTTTCATGATGTGCCGCAGTTTCACATGTGATGTACTTAATTCTCCAACGACCTTCTTGGCGGAGGGACCGAGACCGCTGATTTGTCGATGTCCCTCCGGGTATAACATCATTGGGTGGTTATGAAACCCATGTTCAACCTTAGTTTCAACTACCCAATACGCGTAGTCATTTTTTGGGACGAGGAACAACCTAAATTGACATCCACATCCTTTTTCTCTTGGTTTTTCTTCTAATTATTGTGCTGAAATCACGAGGCTCCTTCTTCTTGCCACGACCACAATCCAAAAATTGTGACTTCCTTTTGTCACTGCTGATCGTCAAGAAAAACCCAAGGTCAATGGTAATATTCCTACACCACTCGGCTGCAGCATCACGACTTTAAAAATTTTGGACTATTGTCGAAATACGGGTTGTAGTTGATCTCATTACCAATAGGCTCCTAAACAATCAATGATATCATCGTTAATTATAAGAAGCAATCATCAATTAACCATTATCCACACATTACAAATTAAATTATATTATATTAATTCTATTAAATAAACTATTAATTACAAAATTAACTAAAATGAAATTATTTCAATTTTTTTTACTATTTATTAACTAATTAAAGTTATTTTTACGTATAATATAAAATAAATTTTTGAAAGTTTAATATCAAACTAATCTATAATATACTTTCATTTCATTTTTTATATAAAAAAAAATTAAAATTACATTTAAAAAAATGTCTGGTTTGTCCCATGGACAAAAGATCTGGCCATGACGTTTTGTCCATGGGTCAAATGTTTGGCCTGAAAATAGGCGATATATAAGAAATTTTTGGGCAATGTTTAGCATTTCAGAATACTTGTAATGGAGTGGAGTAGAAAGACTATACAACTTAAACATTTTTTTTTGATAAACTATACAACTAAAACAATTTTTTTTGATTAACTATACAACTAAAACAATTGATACAAGAGTGTACCCAAAACCCAACCCAATAATCTAACGAAAAAGAATCCTGGGCATAACCCCCTAACTCCCCAAACCCTAGTTCTGAAAATAGGTGATATATAATCTTCCTCTTTCCCCACTTCTCATCCTCTCGCAGCTCCACTACACACGGAGAGAGAGGAGAGAGAAAACAGCAGAAATGGTGGCTTTGAAACTGCAAAAGCGGCTCGCCGCTGATATCCTCAAGTGCGGTCGCGGCAAAGTCTGGCTTGATCCTAATGAAGGCAATGAAATTTCCATGGCTAACTCTCGTACGTTTTTCTCTCTCCTAATTTTTCGCACACTTTTTTTCCATCTCATTCTGTTTTATCTTTTGTTAACTTATTGTTAGATTTATCTCTTTCTCTATCTAATTTTGACGCTAGATTAATGATTAAGTTTTATTTTTACATTTTCCGGAAAAATGGTTAAGTTTTGATACTTTTAAGTGTTTTTTTTCCGTGATCGAATTGTAGAAATTGTTTAAGTTAGTTAATTGATATCTTTATGAATTTTTGTGTTTGATTTGATGATAATCTAGTGATTATTGTGGAATTGTAAAAGTCAATGCGTGTTTTTATGTGTAGCGATTTCTATAGTAAATTAGAATAAGTATTGATAATATTTAGTGATTTATCGAATTGTAGAAAATATTTAAGTTAGTTAATTGATATCTTTATGAATTTTTTATGTTTGATTTGATGATAGTTTTAGTGATTATTGTGAATTTTGAAAGCCTATGTGTTTTTATGTGTGTAGCGATTGCTATAGTAAATTAGATTAATGATAATGGCTAAATTGTGGCGTAGGTTAATTTTAGAAGAAAGTATTATTGCAATTTCTGCACTTTTACTAGCTGAATTGAGTTTGCTGATTGGAGATTATGGTAGAAAGATGCTATGATTGAAGTTGTTTTGCTCTGATGTATTATGTAGCTATTGATTATTCTTTATGAGATTTTTGAATGAAGATTTTTGTATAACTAATATGATCAGGTCAAAACATTAGAAAGCTGGTCAAGGATGGTTTCATCATCAGGAAGCCTACCAAGATCCATTCTAGGTCCCGTGCTCGCCGCATGAACGAGGCCAAGAGGAAGGGCCGTCACTCTGGATACGGTATTTTACTGAATTTGAACCCTTTTCTTTACGGTTGGGGGATTTTGAGCTAATATCTTTGTTGTGGAAAGATATCTATCTAGACAGAGTTTGATTGTCTCAGGCTATTATTAATTTGTTGGCTTTAAGTTCTGCGCAATTTGAATAATGGAATTGCTGACATTCAGCATTTCTGCTAAAGATCTTTTCAGTCAAGCATATGTGATACTTGCTATAAGTAGTTAGCTAAGTGGCTTTAAGTTCTGTGCGTTTTCATATAAGGTTGATGATAATGTGCAAGTACGTGAAATTGAGCTAGAATTTGATTAATTTTAGGTAAGCGTAAGGGTACCAGGGAGGCAAGGTTGCCAACCAAGATTTTGTGGATGAGAAGAATGAGGGTACTCAGAAGGTTGTTGCGCAAGTACCGGGAATCAAAGAAGATTGACAAACACATGTACCATGACATGTACATGAAGGTCAAGGGTAATGTGTTCAAGAACAAGAGAGTACTCATGGAGAGCATCCACAAGACTAAGGCCGAGAAGGCTAGAGACAAGACATTGTCTGACCAATTTGAGGCTAAACGTGCCAAGAACAAGGCTAGCAGGGAAAGGAAAATGGCCAGGAGAGAGGAGCGTTTGGCAATGGTAAATCCTGGTGTTATATGTACACTACTGTTGTAGCTGAAATTTATTTCTGTTTCGTTTTCACTGTTATTCAGGGACCAGGTCATGAAGCACCTGCACAGCCTGCACCGGCTGCAGCACCAGAAGCTGCTGCCAAGCCAGTACAGTAAGTTGATTATAGCTATTTGTTTGATTGGTTTCTATAATTACACTAATAAATGATTTACGCTTATGTAATTCGTGATCTTGTTAATTACAGGACCACCAAGAAAGCAAAGAAGTAAAGTGATAGTGTTGAGATCTGACAAGGAAGCCTAGGGTGGTCGTAGACCTTGTTATTTTGTTAGCATAGTATCTTTTTTGCAGCTAATATGGTTTGTGGATTTAATGTTATTACTGTGATAGAGATGTTTGATAATCCTGATACTCAGTTTGTAATGTTTTACTTTCTTTTTATATGTTAAATTGGTCAGAGTATCATGTGTTGGAAATAGCGAATGAACATCTAGATATCAATCCGAAAGGTTGTGTTGTAATTATCTTATAATAGAGAATCCTGATAAAACGTTTTAAAATGATTGCACTCAGATTTAATGAATGTTGATGCCCTGATTGTCGTTATAGTGCTAAGGACTGATGCACTGATTGTCGTTGCTTTTATTAATTAACATTCCCCTTCTGTGATGATTGGAGCTTGCCAGTCGGATTTACTTGTAAATTGTGTAAGTTAGCTATGGACTGTCGGGATTCATGAGTGACCTAGATTTCCTTCTGTTTCGTTTCTTTCCACCCGTATTCCTTGCGAAAAAAACGAGGAGTTTTGCAATCCTTTTGTGGATCACGTTATTCAGATGTTTCAGTGTTTCACTTCTCTGCACCAGATGGTCTAAATGCATGGGGGTTGAAATCTGTAATTTGATACATGCTAGGAGTCCAAATTCTGTACAGAGAATGTGGAATGCTCATTAAGCCATTCTTCGGAGATATTAGTACCTTAAGCAATTTAAGAAGCTTCAATGACTAGGATCACGATTGATTTGAATCAAGCTACAAGTTCAACGATAAAAATACTTTGTGATACCTTTCTAAACCCCATTGCGGTCTTCCATAAAAAATCAGGAGTTTCACAGTAAGAATCAAAATATATGGAGCTTCCGAAAAATAATAAACCAACTCGCAGTCGCAGAGGTAGGAAGAAAGACCAGTTAGAGAATATCATATCAGAAGACTATACCGTTCACAAATGACAAGCTCGAGTTTGCCACTAGGATGTCGTTATGACGTTTCTGAGGATAGAAACAGGCTTGGTCCTTCCCATGGATCAATTTGAGGCTTGCAGTATTCACATATAAGGTTGGTTATGCAAAACTGTCAAGACTAATTTCAGAATTAGCAATAATTAGCTTTCCAGAGCATAGTTTTGCAGCTAAAGAGAGCATGACTAGAAGACATGCCACTTCACATGTAAGACTTCTAAATCCGAATATACCAGTACTCTCAAGTAATAAATGGAACTAGTCCGATACCAAATAGTATTTGAAAGGCTGCCCAGCTTTATGAGCATTATGTTTGGCACTGATATGCCACCTTGGTGAATTTCACAACAGAACCCATGACATATAGGATAATGCGCATTAGCCTGTCCTGGTCTCAGACAGCACAAACATACAATTAGGGGCTAACACAAGCGACACTGATAGCTTTGTCAGATCTGCCCTAGGCCTTATCATGTTAACAGCCTGCAAAAACCACATTACGTTCATTTCATTCTAGTAGTATTAAATTTCCATGTATTGGGCTTTGTTACAACAGGCTTTATCTTGTTAATAGTTTGCAAACACAGCAGTACATTAATTTCATTCGAGTAGTATTAATTTTCCACGAATTGGGCTATCTTACAAGGGCACGCTACCTGGAGGTTAAGCACATCACAACATTGATATTATGCGGCAAACCATTCAAATAATGTCACGTTTTGGACATATCATCTCAACCTCAAAAATTTTACAAACATCGAAGTTTATTCATCATGAATCAGCCAAATGAAGTAGTAGTAGTAGCTGAAACAAAGATTAAAAAAATGACCCAAAAATCAATGATATATTAGATATGAAAAGAAATAATTTTCTCCATGCCTAGTAGGATTGATATAATTCGATACTAGTAACAATGGCTACCTAAACCCCCCCTCCGCCCGCCCCCCCTCCCTCCCTCTCCCAAAACACCCAACTTCTGTCTAAGAAAAGATAGGAGACTGAAGTTTTGGATTTCAAGACAGGTGCTGGATTCACCATTTACAAATCCCCATTAACATATTTCTATGAAAGTGATGCTGCTGCTACATGTACAAAACGCGCATATCACTCTTCTTATAGCTTCTTGGTGGTCCTTTCCCCTACAGGCGATAAGGGGTATATTTTGGTCATGCAAACATCTGCATACAATTTCTTTTCTTAGTGCCTCAGTATCCAGTGATGGAAAACAGAAGCAGGCATTAAGACCTTCAGAAATTTCTTTCATAATATGGAAAGGAGTTAACATCATCATCTTTGTATATCTGTTTATTGCTTAGGAACTCTGTATTCCCTTGATCTGAATGCCCTTCGAGTCCAACCGGTTGAACTAAAGCATCGCTTGGATTTTTGCACATCCCAAGTTTTACCAAAAATGTAGTAATGGTTCCCTTGTCAAGACCCTCACTTTCAATCCATATTTGACCACCCATGAGATTTACAAACCTGTTTCATTCACGGTGAGACCAGGGATAAAAGAGTAGTTACTATATTGCAGTGAATCAATAATACAGGAAAAAAAAGATAAGAAAATTAATGTACAAGTTATTTTACGCATATCACAAATGAAGAAAATTTTGATCCATGTACAGAAAATATAAGACAAGAGGAGAAACAGCTATTTTTGGTGATTATTTCTTGTATGTAACACAAGGTGGGACAGCATTGAAATGGTTAAGGCCCTACCGTTTGCAGATAGCAAGTCCAAGTCCAACACCACCGCTATTTCGATTGAACTGAGTAAATTTATTGAAAAGCAAAGGAAGATCTTGTGAGTTAATTCCACATCCTGAATCTTTAACCTGCAGAAGTAGATATGTCAAAATTAAAGCCAATCAGTGACAGCACGGTCTTAAGATAATAGTAAAAGAATCAGAGGAGGTAATTAACCTGCACTCTCAAGTAGAAGTGACCTTCACCCAACACCGGGTAAAATTCAGAGGTTCGCCAATCTCTCAAAGATTCTGGTCTAGCAACAGATGCGGAAACTGAAACATAACCTTCTTTTGTAAATTTTACAGCATTACCAATAACATTCAAAATTGTTTGCATCAGCCGCTTTTCATCGCCCAAGGCACAAATAGGCACCTCTGGAGCTAAGCCGAATGTCAAGGATAACTTCTTTATGGATGCAATAGGCTTTATCAAATGAATCACCTACAGCAGAACAAAAAATTACTGTTGGATTAATAGGACGCCATAAACATACCAATAAAGTGATTAAGTACCAAAATTACTTAAGGTGGATGAAAACAGAATCTAAACAATATTTATCAGAAGCAACAAAGCTACCTCTCTGAAAACCCCATGAAGATTGAATGTTGCAGTTTCCAACTCTAAGCTACCATCTTCTAGTTTAGAAAGATCAAGCACATCACTGATCAATGTAGACAACAGGTTGCTACTTTTGAGTATAATCTCCAACATCACTCTTTGTTCAGGTGTTAAATCAGTCCCCAAAAGAATAGATGATAAGGCAATTATGGCATGCATTGGTGTTCTCATCTCATGGTTCATCACTGCCAGAAAATCATTACGAGCACGAATTGCCATCTCAGCCTCTCGACGAGCCAAATCCAAAGCAACATTCTGTTCCATTAGCTGATCACGAGCTCTCATAGATTCTTCCAGAATTGCAGCATGAGAAAGAGCAACAGCTACCTGTAGAAATAGGTGCAAAAGAAAATCGAAGTCTACTTTATGATGTCCTACTACAAGAATCAACAAAGAGAATTTAGAGATTCAAAATCACGCAAGTATAATGTTTTAAGTCATTAGTAATTATCTACGGAGAGCACCCTTCTAGCACACTTCGGGAAAAAAAAAATCACAGAATGAACGAGGAGTGTAATAGAAAAGCAGGAGAAGATGCTGAAGAAGTCTCTAGATAATGAAGATAGCTTGAGTGAACAACAGAAAAAGAAAAGTGCCTCAGAGAGAGAGAGAGAGAGAGAGAGAGAGATTGAGATGCAACGTCTGTAAATATTCAATGCCGCAGAATTAGGCAACACTTAGCAATAAGATTCAAGATAACAGGACATGTGGAACATCAAGATGGGGATGGGGAACTTCACATATAAAAGATAGCTCTCAGTAAGCATAGTTGTTTTCAAAGTTATGAAGCAATAGAATAGGAAGCAAGGAATAGCAACCTGGTCAGCAACAACTTCTACTAGATCCAGCTCGTGATCACGGAATTTCCTTACACCATCAGACGGGGAAACTAGAACCATTACTGCATAGGTTTTTGCTGAGACATCTGGCCAATCATTGATCTGAAAATTTGAATGATGTAGAAGAGGAACCCGAACTGCAACAACATCAGGGGCTACATATCTTCCTGCACCTGGCCTAGCCCTCACTAATGGACATGAATGAGGTATTCTCACTGCTCCGCTATTGTTGAAGATTTCAGCAATGAAAGGAAGATTCATCGTAACAGTAGATCCGACTGCCATTGAGTGGTTCAAACAGTGAGAAAGTCGCATTGTCATGCCAGTTTGTGATGGCATCCATAATGTGCACTCTTCCAGATCAAGTGTCCGACCCAACTCGACAAGAGTAGTTTTCAGTATTGTATGTCTGTCAAGGGTGCTTCTGATCTCATGAGTTAGCATTCTAACATGCCTTCCGGTTTCTTCTTGGGTGAGGATAAGACCCATCTCCCTGTCAAGCTCCTCAGCCCTATTCCTCAGAAACATTTCCCTTGTTTTTACACTTAACAAGTCAGGAATGATGTGAACAAGCATCAAAGCTGTAACACACGATACAGCAGCCGTAGAAATTTTTGCAATGGTCATCACTATAGCAACAGTTTTTGTGTGCATCGAGAAGGTCCACAAATTTATAAGATGTGTAGCCCCACATAGAACAATGAATGCACCAAATTGCATGAGCACCCATCTGTAAGGGAAAAATGCTGACTTCTGCACAAAATAAATGAGCTCCAAAGGGATAGAGAAATATGCCAGGGCAATAAAAATGTCCGACAGATACTGGTATTTCACAAGGAGTTCATCTTGCCACAGTGGATAAATGCAGTCGCATGACTCCATCCTCAAAGCAATTTTTCACCCGCCCAAACTAACCTGAGACAAGCAGGAGTAGGTTATAAAAGATTTCCACCTGGTAAGCTGATTTCCTAGTGAAGGTATGTTCCGAGGAATACTGACACTTCCAAACTAATATCATAACAACTGATAGATGAATTCTATTATCAATTAAAGAGGCATCAATAAAGCTTGAGCACGAATATTGTTACTTATGACTGACGAGATTCAACAACAAAACATGATTATATATTGTTAGCATGTACAGGGAACACTTGAGTAGATTTTGCATACTTCTTAAAAGACCACGGAATTCGATTGCATAGGTAGTACTAAGATGAGTATAATAAAGGTGTTCCTTGCCTTCATGAGAAGGCCTGTTAACCTAAATTCTACATAGTAAGTTATAGCTTTAAGGAAATCACTAGGAGAATGTCGAGCACATGGTAAAATAACTAGCTGGTTGTTCATCACAAGTAGAGCCTGCACCCATGAACGAAGAGCTGGATTCTTTATCATTTACTACAGAAGTTACCGCAACAAGGATTTACCTCAAAGACCTTCCTCATCACACACTTCAGAAAGCATATCAAAACGTTATGCGAGACATTTCATTATGCACCAATATACTTTGTTACTATGAACATTAATTTTTAACTCATATTTAACAATCCCTAAAACTTAATACATACAATAGACAATTCAAACATATTCACACCATACCATGTCCAAAAGCCTTAATGCATACACCATAAGCAGATCAAAGGCACAAATAGAACAAGATGCACTAAAGAAGATGACAGTAGGCACCAACAAGCCAGATCAAGAGGCACAATGGATCATACACGAGAACATCGAGTGAGGAACACATAGGGGCATCATACACCGAACAAACCTTATAATTCTGTCTACCAAACTCAAGAAGGGTCTGTTTCTATCGATTTCCGGCTACCCCGGAATCAAGGTGACATAATCTAAATTGGGTGTGCTTAATTGAGTATAATGCTCCAACTATACTAGAAAAGCATGGAGAAAACAGATATACCCACATCAGAAACTTCAATAAGTCCACCCTTTTGACATGTTCAGCAACATAAACAGAGAATTAATGTACAGGCTCTTCACAAACTCTTCCAGCCACTCTAGCAAATCATTCAAAGCCTTGAAATTGTACTTTTTTTCGCAATTGATCAAGTGTAGTTCCATATTATATTTGATTAAGTTCAGTTTAATTCTTGGATCCCATTCCTTCATATACACATACAACTATGAAATCGTAATCTGGTTTCTGGAATTACCTCTTTAGTTGCACAAAAACCCAGTGAAATCTCCATTCCCAAGAATCAAATGAGTGAAAAAATGGAAAATTTAGAAACAAAATGAAGTTTTAAGCAAAACCCAATTGCACTAACCAAGCATTTAGAACTTCAAAACCTCACATCTGATCCAAACAACAGCATGCAGCAAAAACATCACCTACCCACAAAAATTATGGATAAAAAAATAAGCATAAAAAAAAGCAAATCAGACAATGAATTGAAAATGGGCTAATAGATTTGATAATATCAGATTAAGTAATAGAGAGAATACCTTTGGAAACTCAGGAAGTTTTTTCATCTTACTTAATGTTATCCCTTTTTTTATTTTTAATTGTTTCTAGTTAGAAGGAGCAGCCACATTTTGCAAGGAAAAAAATATTTGTCTAGCTTCAAAGAATTTCTACTGGTTGCATCAAAAAAAAAAAAAAAAAAAAGAATTTCTACTGGTAGGAGAGAGAGAGAGAGATTTTGTTTAGTGCAAAAAGAAAAAAGAGAGATTTGATTGGCGTGCGAAGCTACTTTTTAAGCTAGAGCGTTGACAAAAAGTGGGTAGTAAAACCGTGGGTGAAGAAAGAAAAGGGAAAATAAAGCATATCAATATTTCACGGACCAATGGCGGCCCATGCTGTTCCTTATTGGCTCTCCATTTCCTCATACCACGTGAACTGCCTTTCCTCATAGGGTTTTGCTTTTTTATAATTATTTATCTACGTTCTTGAATAATCCCTCCATTAGTCCATTTCTTTTCATTTACTCACTTCACTTTGGGAGGAGAACCAAGGAGGGAGTACAAAAATATGAGAGAGAAACTGAAAAGGTTGGGAAAGAAACCGAAAAGTGAGAGAGATAAACTAAAAAGTAGGTTAAAATATTAAAAAGTGGATGACATGGGTGGAAAAAGAGGAGAAAGTAGATGTGACATGTTACCAAAAATAGAAAAAACAACAATATGTAGATTAAAAAAAAAGACCAAAAAGGAAAGTGTGCAGATTAAAAAGAAACGGAGGGAGTATTAGTTGAGTTGTTTTCTTTGGTCAAGTTTGTCGGCGCATAACTTTGGTGCTTTACAGATTTGATTATCGATGATCAAAAGTTGTAAAAAATTGATGTTTTGAAGATATATAAATGGGACTTATCTAACGAGATTCTACATAAATATACATTTTCTTGAGTAAAGATTATGAAAGATTTAGAGTAGAGTATGTGAATAGTATTGAAATTCATAATGATTTAACTAAAAAGAAAAGGAAGTTGTATTGTCAATTTAGTATTATTGGTGGCTTCATAAATACTCCCAAGATTATAAAAAAAAATTACCCAAATTATCAAAAATAAAAATATATTTTATTATCTATCTAATTTATTATAAGTCCTAAGTCAATTATTATTATTACCATAGACCTTAACTTCGCTCGAACTTAAATGGACATGATCCGACTCGAAAACCATAGGCCCGAGCTTCCACTGATCAAACTTGTCCAAGCTCGACAAGAATAAAGGCAGACCAAATACGATACAACATGTAATGTCCTAGCTCATACTTAATCTGACCAACTTAGTTGTCACCTTTAGTGATATCATATAGAAAGAAAATAAACTAAATGAAATAAAGAGAAAACTAAGACTTTAAAATAAAGTAATATACAAGGGGAAAGTTGGGAAAGTAGAATTCTTTTTTTTTTTAGCCAGAAAGAAAGAAATTAGGGAGGAATCCAATTAACAGGCCACCCTAAAGCATCCTTACGGATGATCTTGGAAAAAGCAATATCAGGAGATTCAAACCAATAACAGAGATTAGTAGTGGAATGACCACGATTTGCCATCCAGTCGGCAGCATAATTAGCTTCTCTAAAAACATGCTGAATATTATAATTATCAAATTTTTTCAGATCCTATACTGCATCATTAATAAGAGCATTAATAGACCAGAGAATTTTTCAGATTCTTTTGATAGCTTGAATAACCGAGAGATTATCACCCTCAATAGTAATATTATGAGCCCCCAGAAAGAGAGCTCCCCTAATACCTTCTCTTAGTCCTCAGGCCTCAGCAACTAAAATAGAATTACTTTCAGCAATGGCGTTATCACCACTAAGCAAAATATTCCCCCCAAAATCTCTAATAACAAAACCATAAGCTGTGTTACCATTCTGCAACTTGAAACCATCAAAATTAAGTTTAAAAAATCAGGAGGAGGGGGGGACCAAATAATGTTTGGCCTAGGCTTTTTAAAATCTTTAACAACTTGTTGACTATGTCCAACATTAGAAAACTTAGACTGGGAACAATCTAGATTATGCATATAAGCTTTAATCATAGCCCCTAGTTTGGCTGGAGAAAAGCTTTCCTGACAAAAAGTGATACTATTTCTAGCATACCAAATGAACCACCAAACAATAGCATAGAAAATGAGATTCTTAAGAGTCAAACAAGACTTAAGATTACAAAAATACTCAATGAAAGGAGATCATTATTATCAATAGGTAGAGGGAAAAAAACCCCATTGACATTAACTATCTCTAAAACATCATGCATAAAAGGACAATCAAGAAATAAGTGATGGTCATCTTCAAAGTGGAAGTTACAAAAAACACACTCTAAAGGAAGGAAAATATGACTCATTTCTAATCTATTTTTAGTAGGAAGACCATTCTGACAAATTTTCCACAAAAAGAATTTAATCTTGGGTGGAATGGACAAACCCCAAATCCAAGCAAAACTAACCTGGTTGGACGGATCTAAGCCATACCCTTGAAGCAGAGCAGCACCTGATTTAACCGAATATTCTCCATCTTCAGTAAGACCCCAAAAAATCCTATCTGTCATTTCATTAGAAGGGATAAAATTTTTTAGGATATTATCCACTACATTAATCGGAACATAATTTAAGAGAAGTTCTTTATTCCATTGAGCAACATCTGTAATGAAAAAATTAACCATTAACTCCTCTGACCCAATAATTGGCGAGTATTTCTTTTTAATAGGGTAATTAAACACCCAATTGTCATTCCAAAACGAGATATTCTCCCCATTCCCCACCATCCATCTAAGACCTTGCTTAAAAGGCGTACGAAGCGTCATTAGTTTACGCCATTGCCAAGAGACATTAGCTTTAGTTTTATAAGAGAATAAGTTGTCTTGTTTTAAATATTTTTGCTTAACAAGTTTGACCCATAAATTATTAGGCATCCTAATTATTTTCCAAAGAAGTTTAAACTGAAGAGCTAAATTATTAACTTTAGCTTTTCTCAACCCCAGACCTCCAAATTTTTTAGGTTTACAAATCTTATCCCAACCTATCAAGTTAGGAGCTTTAGAATTCGGATCTTTATTCCAAAGAAAATTCCTATAGTTTTTATCCAGAGAAGAGAGGATATAAGGAGGGAGAGTAAAACTTTGCATTTGGAAACTAGCTTTAGAAGCCAGATTAGACTGAATTAAAATAGTTCTACCTGCTTGAGATAGAGAATTGGCTCTCCACTTGGTAAGCTGAGAGGAGACTTTTTCTTGAATAGAACTAAAAATTGCATTTGTGACCTTGCTACTAATGATTGGGCAACCCAAATAGTTACCTAGTGATAGAGAATCTTCCATCTAGAGAATATTCTGAAAAACACTTAATAATTTTACTGGGGTATTAGTAGTACATTGAAAAGCAGACTTATGAAAATTGACAAGTTGGCCTGACATTGAGCAGTACTTGTTAAGAATAGATTTTATAGCATGACAACTTTCTACTTTAGCTTTTGCAAAAAATCATTGTATCATCCGCAAAGGTTAAAAAAGGAATGTTAATTTTAGAATGACCAAGAGTGACCCCTATCAATCTAGAATCTATTGAACTAGCTTGAAACAATTGACGAGCTAAAATTTCTGTACATAGAATAAAAATATACGGAGAAAGAGGATCTCCTTGACGAATACCTCTAGAGGGAAAGAACATATCTCCAGGAATACCATTTACCAAAACAGAAAAGGACACAATTGTAATACATTGATGGAGCCAATTAATCCATTTTTCACAAAAGCCCAATTTTTTAAAAGTTGTAAAAATAAAGCTCCATTCTAGTCTATCATAAGTTTTTTCCATATCTAATTTAATCGCTAACCACCCTTCTCTACCTTTTTTATTTTTAAAAGAGTGAAACACTTCATGAGCTAATAGAATATTATCTTGTATTAGTCTTTCAAGGACAAAAGCCCCTTGTAAAGGATGAATAATCCGACCAACACTACTTTCACTCTATCAGCCAAAATTTTTGAAATAATTTTATAAATTGTTGAACAAAGACTAATAGGTCGAAAATGATTTGGGTTAGAAGGAGCTTCAATTTTAGGAAGTAGAGTGATAGAAGTATGATTAATTTCTTTTAGAATTTTTCCTGAATGAAAAAAGGCTTTAATAGCCCTATACACTGAGTTTCCCACAAGAGTCCAATACTTTTGATAGAAGAAAGGAGTAAAACCATATGGTCCCGGGGATTTATCCGGCACTAGATCAAACATAGGGGATTTGACTTCTTCTATCGATATATCAGCACATAAGTCTATATTATCATTTTCAGAAATTATACACTCTAATAACGATAGATCAGAGTCATAATTAAAACAACAATCCATATTCTTAGTAAATCTTTTCTTAAACGCATTGGTCATACATTCTTCTACTAATTTTAGTTGAGTAACTATATGATCTGACGGATCTTTTATAGATGTAATTAAATTAAGATTTCGTCTAATCGAAGCACACGCATGATAATACTTTGTGTTTGCGTCCCCAAACTTTAAATTATTAGACTTAGCCTTGATTTTCCAATAAGAGTCTTGAAACTTTAACAATTTTGTTTGCTTAGCCAAAAACAAATCTTGTTGTCTAATTAATTGGGGGCAATTATTATGTTCTAGTAATTGTTTTTGAATTCTAGCCAGCTTTCCTTCGACATTACTTAATTGTCTAGATATATTGCCAAATCTAGTAGTGACCCAAGTTTTAGCCTTTTCCTTTAATAGTTTACACTTCCTTGTCAAACAATACATGTTCGAACCTTGAAACTTTTGACACCAAGTTTTCTTGATTAAAACATCAAAATCCTTTCGGGTTGTCCATATTTTGTCAAATTTAAACGGGGGAGCTTTTAGATTACTATGGGTTTTGATTTCTAATGATATAGGGCGGTGATCGAAGAAGTGAAAAGATGATGGATAACTTTTGCATTTGGGAAGGCATTTAGCCAACTTATACCGGGCACCCCTTATCTAACCTTTCCAAAATATTATTTGAACCACTTCTTGTTTTTCGCCAAGTATATGGGTTCCCTTCAAATGGGAGTTCTATGCATTCGATAGCAGAATAGAAATAATTCATAATAGCTAATCTGGAAAATCTAAATTCAGCCCCACCTAATTTGTCTAAATGAGAACTTAACTCATTGAAGTCACCTAATATAATGAAAGGAATTTCGAGCATTCTAATAAATTCAATTAATTCATCCCAAAATTCATACTTCAGATTATAATTGGGAGGAGCATAGATGAAAATAGCAATAAAGCTAAAATTAATGGCTAATAGCTCAATTTTACAAGCCCAAAAACGAGAAGCTTTACTAATGGATGATAGAACAAAAGGATTACAACTATCATTCTTCCACATGATCCACATCCCCCCTGCTAACCCCATTGAAGGAAGAAAGTCAAAATGAGTGAAGCCACAATATCTAACACATCCCTCAGAGGGAGGAGTTGGCACTTTGGTCTCACATAGCATCATAATTCTTACTTTATTAGATTTGCAAAAAACTTTCACTTCTTCCATAGCTAAAGGCCTCCTCGAACCTCTTATATTCCAACTACTGATAATCATAATACATAGACAAATGGAAGGCAAAACTTAGCTAAGTCCTTCCCCAAGTATACATAGCAAAATATAAAATAATGCTTTAAATTACCATCTACAATACTGATGAAAGAACCTCTAGTAGGATACCACCACCCTTTAAATATGACATTGAAACCGAAAAGTAGCACCATAAAAGGAATGACAACCTTTATAGTTATATAGAGAAGCATAATAGGAGTTTTCGGTAGCAGATACTTTCTTAAGAAGATACAACTCAACAAATTCAACGTCCACAATAGAATGACAAAAGTTATCTGGGAAGCCTGCTTTAGGCACAATAAAACCATAAAATGGCAAAAATAAGAGAAGTCTAGGTTCAAAGAACATCCAATCCAATAGATTATGTGTCCTAAATCGGAGTTTTTATTTAAGAGAAAAACCTTGCAAACCAACCAACAAAATCCAATCCAATAACTTCTATAGTCTAGCTTGAATTTTGCTAAGTTGGGCAAAAAATGGATAGCCACTCCAAAATAATAGATTGTCAGCTTAACATGACTATAAATCAGAGCTAATATAATCTTAGATATACACCATAAGCATAACCACTTCCAAAGAAGTGGACTCACAAAAATTGTAAATAACCCAAAATATTCACTTATGAAAACCTGTTGAAAGAATCGAAATTCCTTCATAGCTTCCAAATTTATCAAAATAACACAAGAGATAGAAATTTTCATTCTAAAGCACAGAAAATAAGAAACCAGCATAGAAGAAAGAGAAATAAAAATCTCACTAACTCCTAACATGAAATATAGACTTGATAAATTTTCTGGAAATGGGAAGAATACCTTGCTCGCAGCAATGAACGCGAAATCATGATAAAGTTGACCATTATAGCAAGCAAGAAAGGATTTTGAAAATCCATTGTCTACAACATAGGCTCTGAAGCACCATGATAAAATAGCAGCTAACGTAGTCCCTTGCAAGAGCAGGGACGAGCCACCAAGCTTTAAATATTCGCCGAAAAACCAAAATATGATGGCAGAACCACAACAAAAGCAGCCTGGAAGAAAAGCAACTGAAGCTGCAGCAAAGATGAAGCGCAGCAAACCAAGAACATAAAAGCATGAGGGTGAAGGAGAGCATGCCCATCCGACCCCTGAATTAACTGCTAGAGACTCTTTGCTGAGAGAATTAAAATTCGTTGAAGGTCCATGCATAATAGCGCAAAATCTAGGCAATTACACACTAGAATTGACCATATTCAATACAATACTAGCTGGATTCAAAATCTCACTTATACCATAGGTAAGAATTAAAAAAGAGCATACATTTACAATTAGTATGATAAGACTGGCATGATGTCTATAGAACTTCATGGCTGAAGAGTCCCCCTCATACTCTGCCATATTATTTCTTTGAGGGAAGCAGATGAAGTAATATAAAGCTGATATAAAATCATAACTGCATAAAGTTATAGATAGGAAAATTACTTTCTCAAAACAGGCATTACATCTTATGAAATAAAGTTTCAGATTAACAAGAATTCCAACATTGAAAAGCATCCAAAAGATCTCCTGAAGGAGAGTATAGTATATACTTATCGAGGATTCATGAGCAACTTGTAAAAACTCATTACACTTTTTCATAATAGGCATCTGACGCACAAAATAACGAAGGCCTTCTATTGGCACAGGATGAGAAGAACATTCTTCTCCATTCCAATAGCTTCTGGGGCCTAGAATGGAGTAAAATAAGAAGTTCTTGAAATACAGAAATGAATTTCTGCATACTTTTTTAAACAATTGAAAAGTCTTGAACAAGCTTCTAATGTTATTGAATAACATAATTATAACATGATACAAATAATCACTTGAACTAAAAAGCAATAAGACAAAGAAAGGCCTTACCTTAGCAACTAACGCAAGCTTGCAATTTAAAATAACAATAGAGACAAGATACTGTAACTTCCCACTCACTTTGACCCCAAAATAGGGAAGTTTGAGTTCTGAAAAAACAAGGAAGTCACAATACAGTGACTTCCCACTCACCGTAACCCCGAATTTTTTTGAGAAAAAACACCACTTTCATAAATACACAATAGCACACCAACACCCACTAGAGCACCATTAATGAGCAGCAAAGAGATACAAACACACGAGGAAGCAATAATCGCACCGACGAAATCAGATGAGATCCAAATCCAGGCATCCACCGAAATGAAAACCGAAACCCTTAAAACCCTAGCTAGGAAACCCACTTTAAACTTGAAGGGAAGAAAAAAGAAATCTTTAATACAATCAACAACATAGAGCGAACTCTGTACTGAAGATGAAGATGAACTTATTTGGGGACATTCAAAGAGAGAAAAATTATTTCTCTCAGAACTCGGAATTTGCTTTTGAGAGTTTATGAACCCAATTTGGGGAATTTTTTTGGTCTGAATCAAGGAAATTTTGGAGAAATGGGTTCCATTGCATACTACAAACACTGGTATTATTGAGATGATGATTATACTTAGAAAAGATTTCGCAAATTGGGTGACTATGGACTTCGTGAAATCGAATTGGGGATAACTCGGGGGGCTAGGGTTTCTATTTTTCCTAGTTTTCAATGACTTTAGACTAGAGCCTCTCTCTCTAACTTTCTCTCTCATCTTTTTTTATATATATATAGTTGGTAAAGTAGAATGATACTTCTAAGATTTTCTTTTTTGAGATCTATATACTCAATAAAGAAAAATATATATAATTTTTTGGCTCTCGGAGAAGCCAATAAATGAAAATATTAGTTTATAGTATAAGTTAGCCATTGTTTCTCTTTGTTACTTTTATTCTCAACTTTGGTTTGTCATTTATTAACATTTTGTTTTTTGTATGCGACACATCAAACTACCCTTGTGTTGGTGGTAGAAATGACACCATTCTTAATAGTTCTCGAGTTTAGAAATCTTAGTAGGTTTTCACTATAAAGTTCAATTGTGTTTGTGCAGCACCACTTAAAAAAAAGCAAATTTAATGAAGAGGTCCACGTTGCAAGTTGGAAAACTATTTTTACCTAATTGCTCATTTGACATTCTCCAAATAAATTATACTCATTTCTAATCACTTTGCTCAATTGCAAAATGATCAAACTTTTTCAAATGGGCAAATACTTCTAGTCATTTGAGAAAATAAGTAAACACTTTTGCTCAAATGAGCAAACTTTGCAAAAGCGTTTGCGCAATTCAAAAATGCAATATTGATTTCAAATGTGAAACTAAGTCCACTATGGATGAACTCTGAAAAAACTTCAATACATGCTTTTGCCTTTGATGAAGCCCAACTTTATCAAATTATATTTTATAATTCATCAATTTGATTGGCCACGAAGAGAGACAAACCGTGAAGGAGAGCGAAATTTGGAGGTTAAAAACAATTGAAGAGAGAGAAATTTTGAGGTAAAAGAAACAATGGAGGTAAGAGAAATATAAAACTAGTTTTAATTATTAAATCATCTTTTGCCAACTCGATCATTAATTCCGCCCTTGAAGAATTTTGGAAACTCTAATGCTGACTTTCAAATTTGAAATTAATTTCGCCATTAAATTCAGAGCTCCAATGTTTGTTTTTGTCATTCATTAATTTCAATGAAGGTTGCAAATTTGGAGGACAGAAGAAATAATGTAGGAGAAAAATTTGGAAGTGAGAAACATTTGAGAGAGAAATTTGGAGATGCGAAACAATGGACGAGAGAGATATTTGGAGATAATGGAAACAATAAAGAAGAAGAGGAGAAAAGAAGAGACAGAAATAAGTTTTTCCTCATTTGGAGAATCTATACTAAATTTCCTCTGAGTATACTATGAGCTGGTGTATCATGCATGTACTTGACGAGAAATCCATCAAACACAACATCTAAGTGAACTAACTAATGTTATTAGGTAGCATAGATTATAACTTAAATTTTTATTAGCAATAGAGATAACCTCGAAACAGGATTACATACTACATTAATTTTATTGATCCTTCAAACTTGTCGATTATGAATTGCACATATTTAAAGCCTTGGTATAGCAACTTGTACATGGAGATCATTGCCTTTGACGTATCTTGAACTTGAGAATTTTTTTTGACCCCTTTCGGGAACCCGTGGTAAAATAAATTTCCTCTGGGCTGCCCTCGCACAGGGCCACTCATCCAGAGGCCCAACAAACCCCAAACCCCCCCCCCCCAACAATATTGAAATTTTTGCTTCCACCAAGATTTGAACCTTGGTCTCCCATGTGGGAGATAGGAAGCCATATATACCATTGGACCCAAGGGTCCTTGGTTCTTGAATTTGAGAATTGACATCCACCAATATTACAACAAACATACATCTTGTGATACAACGAAATCACATATCAAAATTTTGAATTTTCTAGTTCTCATCTAGAACTCCTCTAAATGCACTATAGGCTCACAAGGAAGTAAAAGAATCAAGATTTGTACACTAAAATTATCAAAAGTCCATATCATTGGGTGTTCTTGATTTGGGTCACGAATAAGCTACGAGGGTGTGCCAAAATTTGGTAACTCGTGCTGCACAAAAAAAAAAATTACGGTTTATTCTATTCAAACATATTGAATAGAAATAACTAAATTACAATTAATCGAAATAACTGCTCCTAAAAACAAATCAGATTTCAACGTATAACTCCTCTCGTCTCAAAATATTTGCTCCATTTTTCGTTTTGTGATGCCTAAAACCCAAATCACTTCATCAATTTGTAACCGTTTCCTTCATATATTTTCTCACGTCTATATTTTTCACTCTGATCGAAATGTATGCTGACCGGTTTATAATTTTTTGAAACTCGAGAAGTACGAAATACTCTTCACAATTCCATCATAATGGAAGGAATGCTATGTTTCCATTTGCCAGAATGAAATGTAAGCGTAGCAATCCTAAAATTATCACTCATAATGGGGGTATTATTAACATTCAACAATATTAAAATATGATGCCGCATTCATCATCACTTTATGTTCTCCTATACATCATTACTAGAAAATATACAAGCGCGTGTGCACACACAGAAAGAGAGATATGGACGGATGATCAAATTAAATTACCAAATAAACAAAACTTGAACCATGCTACACTTTCTAAGGGAAGATGAGATCTCCTCACTAACCACTCCCAGGAGACTCTTAAACTATGTTACTTAGACTCTTCATTTCCCTTGAATACCTATGCTGGAAATCAGAACATCTATAAAGACACTTTAAGTTAACACTTAAATTTGAAGTCAACGAAAACAAAGATCAAGAGAAAATAAACCAAGAGCTTCATATACCTGTTAATGATTTTCATAAGATAACATGGTAGCTTGCAGGAACATGATATTATCACTAAAATTATTAACCTTATGTCCTGTGACCAAAGCTTCACTCTTTTCTTATAGCAGCTATTATCTACTACCAGTCACTTTTATCCATCATTCCTTGTGTTATCCACATGACTATTCGTGAGTTGTGACCATAAACTTCTCAAGCGGCGCAAATGCCAAATTGTTATCCCCTGGGCCTGTAACTTTTTTGATTCATCCATAACAAAAGCTGCAATTGGGGAAGGGGGAAACACTTCAAGACCAAGTGTTGCCTGACAAATTCTTCACATCGGTCAAAGCCTTGATTCCGAAGATTTGGTGAGAGAAACATAAAAAACTAGGAGCTGAAGACACATAGGATTAGGAGCTGCCAGTGTTAATAAATGAAGTAACAATTAATCTAAAAGAAATGTTTATCTAACTCAAATTTATCAAATAGTGTTGAATTTCATCAACTAATGAATTTCAAGAATGAAGAATTGTTGAATCAATTGAATCAATTAAACACCAAAGAACTTTAGTTCATAATATGAACTTTTAGTATTTCATCTTTAGAAGTTTTGTAGAGAGAAAACTGATCTATATCAGTATATTACAAAGCTTAAAATGATCTATTACACACTTTGATATATTTATACAAGCTAGGAAAGAAGCGTACACAACAAGCTAAAATACAGTTGAAGAGGGTTTACTAACTAACTTAACTACCTTAGAAATACATAACAGAAAGTTGTTAGGAGAGCTAGCTGACAACTGTTTGTTAGGAGAGCTAGATGGCAACTGTTTGCAACAGTTGCTAATTGCTGAATGCTGATGTGGAAGGAGGGAATAACCAGGTGGCTGCTGAGTAGTATTATCTTCAACACCCCACCCTCAAACTAGGAGATGGAGAAGTATGAACCATTCTTGGTTTGGTGAGTAGAGTGTTATGCTGACTAACAGGAAGGATCTTAGTAAAAACATCAGCAAGTTGATGTTTGGTAGGCAAGTAGCTAAGTTGAAGAAGGCCTTCCATGACCTTATCTCGAGTGAAATGACAGTCTAGCTCAATATGTTTAGTCCTCTCATGGAAGACTGGATTTTTTACAATGTGCAAAGCCGACTGGTTGTCACAGTGCAAGGTTACATGTTTCAAATTGAAAACATCCAGCTCTTCCAAGAGTCTAACCAACCATGTGACTTCTGAAGCTGCATGAGCCATGGCTCTATATTCTGCTTCAGAGGAAGATTTAGAAAGGGTGGACTGTTTCTTTGATTTCCAGCTGATTGGAGACTGTCCAAGAAGAAGAACATACCAAGAACATAAAAGCATGAGGGTGAAGGAGAGCATGCCCATCCGACCCCTGAATTAACTACTAGAGACTCTTTGCTGAGAGAATTAAAATTCGTTGAAAGTCCATGCATAATAGCGCAAAATCTAGGCAATTACACACTAGAATTGACCATATTCAATACAATACTAGCTGGATTCAAAATCTCACTTATACCATAGGTAAGAATTAAAAAAGAGCATACATTTACAATTAGTATGATAAGACTGGCATGATGTCTATAGAACTTCATGGCTGAAGAGTCCCCCTCATACTCTGCCATATTATTTCTTTGAGGGAAGCAGATGAAGTAATATAAAGCTGATATAAAATCATAACTGCATAAAGTTATAGATAGTAAAATTACTTTCTCAAAACAGGCATTACATCTTATGAAATAAAGTTTCAGATTAACAAGAATTCCAACATTGGAAAGCATCCAAAAGATCTCCTGAAGGAGAGTATAGTATATACTTATCGAGGATTCATGAGCAACTTGTAAAAACTCATTACACTTTTTCATAATAGGCATCTGACGCACAAAATAACGAAGGCCTTCTATTGGCACAGGATGAGAAGAACATTCTTCTCCATTCCAATAGCTTCTGGGGCCTAGAATGGAGTAAAATAAGAAGTTCTTGAAATACAGAAATGAATTTCTGCATACTTTTTTAAACAATTGAAAAGTCTTGAACAAGCTTCTAATGTTATTGAATAACATAATTATAACATGATACAAATAATCACTTGAACTAATAAGCAATAAGACAAAGAAAGGCCTTACCTTAGCAACTAACGCAAGCTTGCAATTTAAAATAACAATGGAGACAAGATACTGTAACTTCCCACTCACTTTGACCCCAAAATAGGGAAGTTTGAGTTCTGAAAAAACAAGGAAGTCACAATACAGTGACTTCCCACTCACCGTAACCCCGAATTTTTTTGAGAAAAAACACCACTTTCATAAATACACAATAGCACACCAACACCCACTAGAGCACCATTAATGAGCAGCAAAGAGATACAAACACACGAGGAAGCAATAATCGCACCGACGAAATCAGATGAGATCCAAATCCAGGCATCCACCGAAATGAAAACCGAAACCCTTAAAACCCTAGCTAGGAAACCCACTTTAAACTTGAAGGGAAGAAAAAAGAAATCTTTAATACAATCAACAACATAGAGCGAACTCTGTACTGAAGATGAAGATGAACTTATTTGGGGACATTCAAAGAGAGAAAAATTATTTCTCTCAGAACTCGGAATTTGCTTTTGAGAGTTTATGAACCCAATTTGGGGAATTTTTTTGGTCTGAATCAAGGAAATTTTGGAGAAATGGGTTCCATTGCATACTACAAACACTGGTATTATTGAGATGATGATTATACTTAGAAAAGATTTCGCAAATTGGGTGACTATGGACTTCGTGAAATCGAATTGGGGATAACTCGGGGGGCTAGGGTTTCTATTTTTCCTAGTTTTCAATGACTTTAGACTAGAGCCTCTCTCTCTAACTTTCTCTCTCATCTTTTTATATATATATATAGTTGGTAAAGTAGAATGATACTTCTAAGATTTTCTTTTTTGAGATCTATATACTCAATAAAGAAAAATATATATAATTTTTGGCTCTCGGAGAAGCCAATAAATGAAAATATTAGTTTATAGTATAAGTTAGCCATTGTTTCTCTTTGTTACTTTTATTCTCAACTTTGGTTTGTCATTTATTAACATTTTGTTTTTTGTATGCGACACATCAAACTACCCTTGTGTTGGTGGTAGAAATGACACCATTCTTAATAGTTCTCGAGTTTAGAAATCTTAGTAGGTTTTCACTATAAAGTTCAATTGTGTTTGTGCAGCACCACTTAAAAAAAAGCAAATTTAATGAAGAGGTCCACGTTGCAAGTTGGAAAACTATTTTTACCTAATTGCTCATTTGACATTCTCCAAATAAATTATACTCATTTCTAATCACTTTGCTCAATTGCAAAATGATCAAACTTTTTCAAATGGGCAAATACTTCTAGTCATTTGAGAAAATAAGTAAACACTTTTGCTCAAATGAGCAAACTTTGCATAAGCGTTTGCGCAATTCAAAAATGCAATATTGATTTCAAATGTGAAACTAAGTCCACTATGGATGAACTCTGAAAAAACTTCAATACATGCTTTTGCCTTTGATGAAGCCCAACTTTATCAAATTATATTTTATAATTCATCAATTTGATTGGCCACGAAGAGAGACAAACCGTGAAGGAGAGCGAAATTTGGAGGTTAAAAACAATTGAAGAGAGAGAAATTTTGAGGTAAAAGAAACAATGGAGGTAAGAGAAATATAAAACTAGTTTTAATTATTAAATCATCTTTTGCCAACTCGATCATTAATTCCGCCCTTGAAGAATTTTGGAAACTCTAATGCTGACTTTCAAATTTGAAATTAATTTCGCCATTAAATTCGAGCTCCAATGTTTGTTTTTGTCATTCATTAATTTCAATGAAGGTTGCAAATTTGGAGGACAGAAGAAATAATGTAGGAGAAAAATTTGGAAGTGAGAAACATTTGAGAGAGAAATTTGGAGATGCGAAACAATGGACGAGAGAGATATTTGGAGATAATGGAAACAATAAAGAAGAAGAGGAGAAAAGAAGAGACAGAAATAAGTTTTTCCTCATTTGGAGAATCTATACTAAATTTCCTCTGAGTATACTATGAGCTGGTGTATCATGCATGTACTTGACGAGAAATCCATCAAACACAACATCTAAGTGAACTAACTAATGTTATTAGGTAGCATAGATTATAACTTAAATTTTTATTAGCAATAGAGATAACCTCGAAACAGGATTACATACTACATTAATTTTATTGATCCTTCAAACTTGTCGATTATGAATTGCACATATTTAAAGCCTTGGTATAGCAACTTGTACATGGAGATCATTGCCTTTGACGTATCTTGAACTTGAGAATTTTTTTTGACCCCTTTCGGGAACCCGTGGTAAAATAAATTTCCTCTGGGCTGCCCTCGCACAGGGCCACTCATCCAGAGGCCCAACAAACCCCAAACCACCCCTCCCCCCAACAATATTGAAATTTTTGCTTCCACCAAGATTTGAACCTTGGTCTCCCATGTGGGAGATAGGAAGCCATATATACCATTGGACCCAAGGGTCCTTGGTTCTTGAATTTGAGAATTGACATCCACCAATATTACAACAAACATACATCTTGTGATACAACGAAATCACATATCAAAATTTTGAATTTTCTAGTTCTCATCTAGAACTCCTCTAAATGCACTATAGGCTCACAAGGAAGTAAAAGAATCAAGATTTGTACACTAAAATTATCAAAAGTCCATATCATTGGGTGTTCTTGATTTGGGTCACGAATAAGCTACGAGGGTGTGCCAAAATTTGGTAACTCGTGCTGCACAAAAAAAAAATTACGGTTTATTCTATTCAAACATATTGAATAGAAATAACTAAATTACAATTAATCGAAATAACTGCTCCTAAAAACAAATCAGATTTCAACGTATAACTCCTCTCGTCTCAAAATATTTGCTCCATTTTTCGTTTTGTGATGCCTAAAACCCAAATCACTTCATCAATTTGTAACCGTTTCCTTCATATATTTTCTCACGTCTATATTTTTCACTCTGATCGAAATGTATGCTGACCGGTTTATAATTTTTTAAAACTCGAGAAGTACGAAATACTCTTCACAATTCCATCATAATGGAAGGAATGCTATGTCTCCATTTGCCAGAATGAAATGTAAGCGCAGCAATCCTAAAATTATCACTCATAATGGGGGTATTATTAACATTCAACAATATTAAAATATGATGCCGCATTCATCATCACTTTATGTTCTCCTATACATCATTACTAGAAAATATACAAGCGCGTGTGCACACACAGAAAGAGAGATATGGACGGATGATCAAATTAAATTACCAAATAAACAAAACTTGAACCATGCTACACTTTCTAAGGGAAGATGAGATCTCCTCACTAACCACTCCCAGGAGACTCTTAAACTATGTTACTTAGACTCTTCATTTCCCTTGAATACCTATGCTGGAAATCAGAACATCTATAAAGACACTTTAAGTTACCACTTAAATTTGAAGTCAACGAAAACAAAGATCAAGAGAAAATAAACCAAGAGCTTCATATACCTGTTAATGATTTTCATAAGATAACATGGTAGCTTCCAGGAACATGATATTATCACTAAAATTATTAACCTTATGTCCTGTGACCAAAGCTTCACTCTTTTCTTATAGCAGCTATTATCTACTACCAGTCACTTTTATCCATCATTCCTTGTGTTATCCACATGACTATTCGTGAGTTGTGACCATAAACTTCTCAAGCGGCGCAAATGCCAAATTGTTATCCCCTGGGCCTGTAACTTTTTTGATTCATCCATAACAAAAGCTACAATTGGGGAAGGGGGAAACACTTCAAGACCAAGTGTTGCCTGACAAATTCTTCACATCGGTCAAAGCCTTGATTCCGAAGATTTGGTGAGAGAAACATAAAAAACTAGGAGCTGAAGACACATAGGATTAGGAGCTGCCAGTGTTAATAAATGAAGTAACAATTAATCTAAAAGAAATGTTTATCTAACTCAAATTTATCAAATAGTGTTGAATTTCATCAACTAATGAATTTCATGAATGAAGAATTGTTGAATCAATTGAATCAATTGAACACCAAAGAACTTTAGTTCATAATATGAACTTTTAGTATTTCATCTTTAGAAGTTTTGTAGAGAGAAAACTGATCTATATCAGTATATTACAAAGCTTAAAATGATCTATTACACACTTTGATATATTTATACAAGCTAGGAAAGAAGCGTACACAACAAGCTAAAATACAGTTGAAGAGGGTTTACTAACTAACTTAACTACCATTAGAAATACATAACAGAAAGTTGTTAGGAGAGCTAGCTGACAACTGTTTGTTAGGAGAGCTAGATGGCAACTGTTTGCAACAGTTGCTAATTGCTGAATGCTGATGTAGAAGGAGGGAATAACCAGGTGGCTGCTGAGTAGTATTATCTTCAACACCCCACCCTCAAACTAGGAGATGGAGAAGTATGAACCATTCTTGGTTTGGTGAGTAGAGTGTTATGCTGACTAACAGGAAGAATCTTAGTAAAAACATCAGCAAGCTGATGTTTGGTAGGCAAGTAGCTAAGTTTAAGAAGGCCTTCCATGACCTTATCTCGAGTGAAATGACAGTCTAGCTCAATATGTTTAGTCCTCTCATGGAAGACTGGATTTTTTACAATGTGCAAAGCCGACTGGTTGTCACAGTGCAAGGTTACATGTTTCAAATTGAAAACATCCAGCTCTTCCAAGAGTCTAACTAACCATGTGACATCTGAAGCTGCATGAGCCATGGCTCTATATTCTGCTTCAGAGGAAGATTTAGAAAGGGTGGACTGTTTCTTTGATTTCCAGCTGATTGGAGACTGTCCAAGAAGAAGAACATAGCCTGAGACTGACTTCCTTGTATTGGGACAAGAAGCCCAATCAGAGTCACTGTAAGCTTGTAGAGCAAGCTTATTAGTGGCTTTTAATAAAATGCCTTGGCCAACTGTATGCTTAACATATCTTAGAGTATGAGCAAGAGCTTGAACATGTTGAACTCTTGGAGTATGCATAAATTGACTGAGTGTCTGGACTGCAAAGGCCAAATCAGGCCTTGTATGGGTAAGAAAGTTCAAATTACCCACTAAGCATCTGTATAATGCAGGATCATCATAGAATTCACCTGAATCAGCAAGCAATTTGACTCCAAAAGGAAGAGGAGTGGCAGTAAGCCTGTTTAGATTGAAAGGACATGCTTCAAGTAGCTCATTGGTGAATTTCCTTTGAGAAAGAATAATACCAGTAGGGGAAGTACTAACTTCAATCCCTAGAAAAAAATGAAGTTCACCTAGGTCTTTAATACTGAAAGCTTGGTGAAGATGAGCTTTGAGGGCTGAAATAGTAGCAAGATTGGTGCCAGTTAAGAGAATATCATCTACATAGACAGCTGCTATAGTGATGTCTGTCAGCTCTTTTTTTAAGAACAATGAATAATCATTTTTAGACTGTTGAAAACCCTTAAACTTTAACTCTTCATGGAGCTTTGCAAACCACTGCCTGTAGGCCTGTTTTAGGCCATAAAGAGACTTTAAAAGTTTGCAAACATGATTGGAAGAATTAGGAATACCCTATGGCATTTTCATGTAGACTTCCTGATGTGACCAAGTTATATGCGATTATAGAGTGTTGAGAAGTCCATTTTGCTAAAGGTTTAAGGTTTAAGAAGGAGAGTTTTACTCATCTATACCTTAGTGTGGAGAAGAGGGAGTTATGATGAATTGGCGATATTAGAGGAGATTTAAGGATATTTTGTGGTTATATGTGTTTATGATCATTTACAGGTGGATTTCCATCCCGTGTTTGCGATCCATTCAACATAAAAAGATCACAAAGTTCTTTAGAGTCTAGAGTTATATGGTGGAGGCATCCAAGTTCATCTTGTGGCTCTACAACATTGTTTGCCCACCATGGGCGTTGAAGAGCCCACCTCGGGCGTGGTTAGAGACTAAATCTCAAGCAGTGGCTAGTGCGCACCATGGGCGCCAATTACACACGACTCGCGCATATCGAGCGGAGCAGGTGCTTGGCAGACGCAGACGCGCGACCCGCGCGCTATAGAAGCCCGAGTCGCGCATTTCGAGCAAGACAAGATGAGATTCACTTCGAGCGAAGGCGTAGCATTGACAGCGTCGAGTGCCCGACTCGCGCGCAAGACATGCGCGACTCGCGCACTTCGAGCGAAGCTGAAGTTTTGGGCAGCAACCAAGGCCCGGGTCGCGCGCCATAGAAGCCTGACTCGCGCACTTCGATGCGGCTACGACTCTTCGGCAATTTTCAGCTTTCCTTAGGTTTTATTAATGAAAAAAAAACGTTTTGTTTTGGACATCTTGTAATTTCTGAACGGAATTAGAGAGGAGAAAAAGAAGAACCCTAATCCCTTTTTCTCCCTTTTTGAGTTTCTAATCATGAGTTTGAAGATTTGCTTGATGGATGCTATGTCGATTGTAGCCTAAATCTAGTCTTGAGAACGGTTAATCAAGCTTCGGTCTATTATTGTGAGGTTTCTCTTTGTTAACTTTTTCTTAATTATAATTGTGATTTCTTGATTTTAATTTATGATTGTGGTATGTATTGCTAGGAGTACTACTAGTTTATACATTCGATTTATCATTTGCTAGGATTTAGAATTGATGCCGATTCATCTGTTCTTCTTTCATGAGTAGCAATCTAGGGTTTGATTAATGAATCTGATTATTCTTGATTAATCACTAGAGAAATCACAAGTTCCAATTTGAATATGTTGTGCTAGCAATTTGTTAATTGGCTCATTGTTTCCTAGTTCGTTGAAGTTCTTTTGATTTGAATTTAATCTCTGATTAGATTAGATTAATCATTAGTTCAAGTTTTATGATCATCTGATTGTGATTGTTTAACGGTACTTTTGAGGGAAAGGAATTTGATTTCCAACTTTGAGTAATTAAGAGTAAAGTTACATGTTTGAGAAACCAATGATCAATAGTATGAATCGAAGTGGCCATTAACCGAACTCAAGATTCTTCTCTTCTTGATTACATCACTTCTTTATTATACTTTGGTTCTTCGTATTTAGTTATTCATTTATTTAATCACAAAACTACGCAAAACCCCCATTTGATCTATTATAAGCACGAGTTAGTCCCCAAGTCTCTGTGGATTCGACCCTACTTGCCACTTACATTTATTTGTATTGGAAAGAAGGAAAATAAACTTTTATCTTTGGTAGCGCGTACGACCGCGTCCCACCAAATTTTGGCGCCGTTGCCGGGGACTTGGCAATTACTAAAACGTGTTTATTGTAGATTGTGTTTTGGAATTTCACTTTTTGATTAGTATATGGTTGGCACCCGTGCTACTAATCAAGATTGTGTGGATTACGATCCCGAGTTAGAATTGAATCTTTTCAGGTTGCGAAGGGAATTGAGAAGAAATTTTCAAGAACTTCCATTTTTATTGAATTTAGAAGAAGAAATGCCACCTAGGGTGGAGACTCGTACTCTGAGGGAGCTCACTGCTCCTAATATTGATCAACAACCATTGTGTATCATTTTCCCAACACCGGAGGCAGGCACAACTTTCGAGCTCAAGTCAGGGCTCATTCATCTATTACCATCTTTCCATGGGCTCAGTGGTGAAGATCCTAACAAGTTCCTATCCGAGTTCCATGTTGTGTGCTCAAGCATGAAACCGAGTAATACCACGGAAGAGCAAGTTAAGATGAGGGCATTTCCTTTTTCTCTTAAGGATACGGCTAAAGATTGGCTATATTATCTTCCTCCGGGGTGTATCTCCAGTTGGTCTGAGATGAAGAAGCAGTTCCTTGATAAATATTTTCCCGCTTCAAAGTCTTCCACACTCAAGAAAGAAATAAGCAACATAGAGCAGAGATATGATGAACCTTTGTATGAATATTGGGAGCGTTTTAAGAGATTATGTGCAAGCTGCCCGTATCATGGATATAGTGAGGAAGATCTAATCTTATACTTCTATAATGGACTTTCTGATGATGATGTGCCGATGATTAATGCAGCTAGTGGTGGATCGATCATAAATAAGACTCCAGCGAACGCTAGAGCTTTGATAGAGGAGCTTTCTGAAGGCTCCAAACATTTTAGTAGGCGATCCACCCACGAGAAGGTGAATGTGGGTAGCTCAAACACGCAAAATCCCAAACTTGAAGAACAGGTTCAAGCTCTTACCTCACTAGTAAGAGAGCTCATTGTTAAGGGACACACACAACAAGTTAAGGCGTGTGGGATATGTGCTTCAGATCACCCCACTGATTATTGCCCACAACTTCAAGAGGGGTCTAGTGCGGAAGTCAACGCTCTTGGTTTTCAAGGCTCCGGGAATCAAAGGAGATATGATCCTTATTCCAATACATACAATCCTGGTTGGAGAGATAATCCGAGGTTGAGATATGGGAATGAGCAAGGTAACCAACAACCCACACAATATCATCAACAAGAACAACAGTTCATGAGACCCCAAGCTCCAGGTTCGAGTCATCATCGTGGTCGAATTCGATGTGAGGCAAAGTTCTACAATGTCTACCGAAGATATGATCAATGCCTTAACCAAGAATGTGACCACCATGCAAGGGATTATGGTACGTTTCAAGAGGAAACCCGCTCTAGTATAAGGAATTTGGAAACACGGATGAGCCGGGTTTCGAGTGCGGTGAAAGCGAGGCTAGAGGCTCGTGAATTGGGAAAATTACCCTCCCAAACCGAAGTAAACCCAAAGAAGAATGTGAGTTCTATCATGATAAGGGGTGATACACACGTGACGGGAGGAGAGAGCATGGTTGCAAGAAAGAAGGAAGTTACTTTACTTCCAAAGCATCAACCTCCCCCACCTTTTCCAGAAGCTTTGCGGGCCGATAAAAGGTATGAACGCAACAAAGGTATATACGAGCCCATATGCGAAAGTGAGGTAAGTTCTCCTATTTTAACAAAAGTAGAGAAAACTAGTGAGCATGTTTCGCTATTTCTCATAATGCACTTCCTCCCAAATATGATGACCCGGGCATGTTTACCATCCCTTGCACTATTAATGACATTGGTATTCCTAAAGCTATGTTAGACTTAGGGGCTTCAATTAATGTGATTCCATTTTCAATATATAAGTCTTTAGCGTTTGGCCCTTTGCATGCAACAAATGTCATAGTGCAATTAGCTGACGGATCCCACTCTTATCCCAAGGGTAAGGTAGAGGATGTATTAGTTCATGTTGGTAAACTTCAGTTTCCTACTGACTTTTATGTACTGGACATGGAGTCCGATTGTCATATTTCTCTGTTCTTTTAGGGAGACCGTTTTTGAAAACATCCAAGTACAAAAATTGATGTTGGTCTTTGGGACATTAACTGTGGAGTTTGGGGGACATTTAGAAGCATTTGGTATTCATGAGTCTAAGAATTCCCTAGCGACCGAACATCCCTCATGCTTTGTGGGTACTATTCGAGTCCATAGTGTGTGATACATATGATACCGAGTGAGGGACATGAGTCATTGGATGTAGTGAGGTTGCAAAAACATGAGAGACCACCGATTTACTTGCATAATTTTACACCGTTATCACTAACGCTAGGCAGTGCGGAAAATGTCTCATCAAGCTTACAGTACAAGTGTTGGAACAAGGAGTTGAACCACCCCCGGACTGATTTTGGGAGGTATAAGGTCGAGCTAACGACTTTAAACTAGCGCTACTCGGGAGGCAACCCGAGCCCCTTTTTCTTTTCTTCTTTCTTTTTATTTTCTATTTTTCTTCCTTTTCTTTTTATTCTTACTCTTAAACCTCGCCATTTTTATACTCCACCACAACAAATTATCCTTCACCCACCATTCCCCCTCTTGTTTCCCGAACTATAATTCAAAACACTTTTAGTCAATCATAATCCAACTTAAGCCAAAATACATCAAAAGACCTTTGAGAAGTGTCCATTTGAGAGACGTTGGTGAAATTGGAGGGTCGAGATTGATGAAGGAGTGCATGAGCAATGCTTACGAGCAATGATGCGCATTTGCATACTGGATTTGGTTCTACTGTAAGGTGCAAAGTTATGAAATTATATTCTCCTCATGAATTTAATTTTGGATTAGTCATTTACTTGGGTGTTATAGGGAGTCGGGTTGTGAGATGGTGTGTGTGTTTGTCGTCCATGTGTTCTCTTATGTTGTTGAGGTGTGAAGTGTTTTAGTTTGGTATTGTTGAAGAGGTGCGAATTTTTGTGAGAGTCGATTTTTGCGTGTTCCCCTTCTCGTTTCTTGTGTTTTCTTGTACTTGTTCTCACATTGAGGACAATGTCTTGATTAAGTCGGGGGGAGGAAATTCTCATTGTTCTATTTGATGCTTCATTGTTCTATTTGATGCGTATTTTCAACAAAAAAAAAAAAAGAACAAAAGTGATGAATTGAAACCAGCTGAGTTGAAAACCCGCAAGGGCGGGCGACTCAGGCAATAATGGGGGCCCGAATAGGTTGAAAACCCGAAAGGGCAATCTATGCAAAAAAGTGGCTAATTGGAGCGGGTGAGATGGTGAGCTCATAAATGAAAAAAAAAAATGTGTGTGAAGCTAGGATGAAAACCCGAAAGGGCTCCTAGGCAAAATGAGAGATAAAAGAGAGAAAATTTGAAATCATTTGCCGGAGTTGGTGTCATAAGGAGGATTGGTGATATAAGGAGTGCTTTGGGTAGGTTTTTCATCTCGATGTTCGGAGTTAGAGGCGAATAGGTTAGAGCTCGCTCATCATTGGAGGAATAAGGAGTTTGGTGGTTGTGATTGTGTTTAGATGGTCCAAGTTCGAGTCCTTTGAGATTTTTCAGGATTCGAATTTGCTTTTGTCATTTCATAACATGAGGATGGTTGTGGTGTTGTGCAGATTGGAATGGCTTTGAATCCTTTGAGATCTTTCGGGGTTCAAAGTCATGCGTTTTTATTATCTTGGTGTTGAGTATAGTATGAGAATGCTATTTACATTATTTCAGGAGAGATTTTAGCTCAAGTGTGGGGGTGACTCTTACCCCTAGACTTGGCTTTGAGCGAATCAGGGGAATAGAAAACTTTTATCATACACTAGGATGGAGAGATAAGGGGAGTAGTGAAAGGTGAGCAATAGCTTGGAAGGGGTGCCTCATTGACCTTTATTTTGAGTTTACTCGAGGTCGAGTAAAGTTCAAGTGTGGGGGTATTTGATGTGACCAAGTTATATGCGATTATAGAGTGTTGAGAAGTCCATTTTGCTAAGGTTTAAGGTTTAAGAAGGAGAGTTTTACTCATCTATACCTTAGTGTGGAGAAGAGGGAGTTATGATGAATTGGCGATATTAGAGGAGATTTAAGGATATTTTGTGGTTATATGTGTTTATGATCATTTACAGGTGGATTTCCATCCCGTGTTTGCGATCCATTCAACATAAAAAGATCACAAAGTTCTTTAGAGTCTAGAGTTATATGGTGGAGGCATCCAAGTTCATCTTGTGGCTCTACAGCATTGTTTGCCCACCATGGGCGTTGAAGAGCCCACCTCGGGCGTGGTTAGAGACTAAATCTCAAGCAGTGGCTAGTGCGCACCATGGGCGCCAATTACACACGACTCGCGCATATCGAGCGGAGCAGGTGCTTGGCAGACGCAGACGCGCGACCCGCGCGCTATAGAAGCCCGAGTCGCGCATTTCGAGCAGCAGCATGAGATTCACTTCGAGCGAAGGCGTAGCATTGACAGCGTCGAGTGCCCGACTCGCGCACTTCGAGCGAAGCTGAAGTTTTGGGCAGCAGCCAAGGCCCGGGTCGCGCGCCATAGAAGCCCGACTCGCGCACTTCGACGCGGCTACGACTCTTCGGCAATTTTTAGCTTTCCTTAGGTCTTATTAATGAAAAAAAAACGTTTTGTTTTGGATATCTTGTAATTTCTGAACGGAATTAGAGAGGAGAAAAAGAAGAACCCTAATCCCTTTTTCTCCCTTTTTGAGTTTCTAATCATGAGTTTGAAGATTTGCTTGATGGATGCTATGTCGATTGTAGCCTAAATCTAGTCTTGAGAACGGTTAATCAAGCTTCGGTCTATTATTGTGAGGTTTCTCTTTGTTAACTTTTTCTTAATTATAATTGTGATTTCTTGATTTTAATTTATGATTGTGGTATGTATTGCTAGGAGTACTACTAGTTTATACATTCGATTTATCATTTGCTAGGATTTAGAATTGATGCCGATTCATCTGTTCTTCTTTCATGAGTAGCAATCTAGGGTTTGATTAATGAATTTGATTATTCTTGATTAATCACTAGAGAAATCACAAGTTTCAATTTGAATATGTTGTGCTAGCAATTTGTTAATTGGCTCATTGTTTCCTAGTTCGTTGAAGTTCTTTTGATTTGAATTTAATCTCTGATTAGATTAGATTAATCATTAGTTCAAGTTTTATGATCATCTGATTGTGATTGTTTAACGGCACTTTTGAGGGAAAGGAATTTGATTTCCAACTTTGAGTAATTAAGAGTAAAGTTACATGTTTGAGAAACCAATGATCAATAATATGAATCGAAGTGGCCATTAACCGAACTCAAGATTCTTCTCTTCTTGATTACATCACTTCTTTATTATACTTTGGTTCTTCGTATTTAGTTATTCATTTATTTAATCACAAAACTACGCAAAACCCCCATTAGATCTATTATAAGCACGAGTTAGTCCCCAAGTCTCTGTCGATTCGACCCTACTTGCCACTTACATTTATTTGTATTGGAAAGAAGGAAAATAAACTTTTATCTTTGGTAGCGCGTACGATCGCGTCCCACCACTTCCTCATGAAGATCACCATGAAGAAAAGCATTATTAATGTCTAACTGAAAAACTTTCCAACCTTTACAAGCTGCCAATGAAAGTATACATCTCACAGTGGACATTTTGATGACTGGAGAGAAGGTTTCTTCAAAGTCAATGCCATATTTTTGGGTAAAACCCTTAGCGACTAGCCTTGCTTTGTACCTTTCTACAGAGCCATCTGCTTTTAACTTGACTTTAAACACCCATTTACACCCTATGGGTTTCTTACCAGGTGGAAGGGGAACTATAGCCCAGGTGTGATTGTCATTCAAAGCTTGGATTTCTTTATCTATAGCAGCAACCCAGAGAGGGTTTTGTGAAGCTTCTGTATAAAATGAGGCACTTGGATGCAGTAGGAAAATAGGAATAGGATAGAAGATTGCACCAATGATTATTAGGTGAAAAATTCATGGAATTACTGATGTAATTATGTAGATTGGTTAGTGGATTAGAATGTCTTGTAGACTTTCTGCCAGAAGGAGTAGAAGTAATAAGAGAAGAAACATCAGGCAAAGGATAAGGAGGTTCCGTATTAGGCTGACTAGCAGGTTGAGTATTAGGATTAATAGGCTGAGTATTAAACTGAGTAGTAGGCTGAATATCAGTAGAATCATATGATGAAAAAGGTGAGTTATCAGGCATGGGAGCAGAACTGATGTCAGTAGTAAGAGGAAGAAATATCTAAGTAGGATATATTGAATCAAGAGAAGTAGAAGAAGAATAGTGGAAGGGGAAATGCTTTTCAAAGAATACTACATCCCTTGAAATGAATATTTTCTTAGTAACAAGATTAAGAACCTTGTAACCTTTGTGATTTGGAGGGTATTCTAGAAAACACAAGGATGTGCTCTAGGATCAAACTTACTTCTAGAAACTTTAGAAGTAGAAACATAACATAAGCAACTAAAGATTTTAAGGTGCTGTAAAGAAGGTGGATGGTGAAAAAGCTTTTCATAGGGAGTGAGATTGTTTATGGAAGTGAGAGGCATTCTGTTAATGAGATATGTGGCTGTAAGTAAGCAATCTCCTCAATATTTAACAGGAAGTCTGGAATGAAAAAGTAAGGCTCGAACTGTTTCAAGTAAGTGCCTATGCTTCCTTTCCACAATTCCAGTTAGCTGTGGAGTGTCACTACATGTTCTTTGATGGTTAATACCTTTTTGAAGAAACAAAATCTTCATATCACCTTCACAAAGATCAGGAGCATTGTCACTTCTAATAGCAAGTACTTTGGCATTGAACTGAGTTTCCACATGAGACAAAAATTGCTTGATCAGAAGTACTGAATCAGTTTTATTTTTCATTAAGTGTGTCCAAGTGAGTCTGGTATAATCATCAACCAGAGTAATAAACTGATTACAACCAGAGTCAGTACAACTTTTATAGGGGCCCCAAACATCCAAATGGATCAACTGAAATGAAGCACTTGTTTTTATTGTACTAGTAGGAAAAGGACATCTACTTTGCTTTGCCATAGGACATATCTAACACAAATCTTCAGCTAAACAGCCCTTGAGTCTAAGTCTTTATTTACTCCATGTAGCTTGTGAAAGCTAAGATGGCCAAGTCTGAGATGCCACAGCTTGGCTTCTTCAATAGCAGAGAAACAAACACCAGCTGAAGTAGGAACTTCATGATTATTGTTGAAAGAATGAGTGAAGGCTTCACATAGGTTGTAAAGACCATGCTCCAATTTACCAAGAGCCAGTGGCTTGCTCAAAGAAGGGCCCTGAACAATACAAGCATCTTGTGTGAAGCTAACTGTGCATGAATTGTCCTTGCAAAGCTTGGGAATGGAAATCATATTAAACAGAAATCCAGGGACATGTAAAACATGCTGCAAAGTTAGTCCTGCACCAAGATTAACAGATCCAATATGTTCTACTTGAACTTTACTACCATCTGGAATGGTAATGGTATGATCATTAGAAGTAACTTAGTGATATTCAGTGAATAAATCAATATTGGAGCACATGTGGTATGTAGCTCCACTGTCAAAGATCCACCTCTTATGAAAGGAAGAAATAAGACAGAATTTACCTGCCATGTGTGAACTAGCTGCAGCAAGACTAAGTGAACCTCCAGCATCTTGGTCTTGTATGTCTTCATTATTAAAAGTATCTAACACTTGCAGTAGTTTCTTGTATTGTTGCTGAGATAATGAAGCTTGAACCATATCTTCTGGATCAGATACTGGATCATTATGAGCAACAGCAGCTACTGATTTGCCTTTGGCTAGCATGTGAGTGGGTGGATACCCATGAAGCTTCCATCATCTATCTTTTGTGTGTCCTGCCATCTTGCAGTGATCACAGTAAAAGCTAGAAGATCCCTTGTTGCCAGAAATTTGCCTGGTGGAAGGACCACTCTTGGAAGAATTGTATGTCACATGAGCAGGAGCTTTGGAGTATTTGTTTGTGTAAGATTCATTGAATCTGCCAGCAGTGAAGGCTATATTGTCCTCAACATGATGCTTAGAATCATGTATACCTCTGTGTGCTTCTTCTTGACAAAGCAACCTATAAGCTTGATTTATTTGAGGTAATGGCTGCATCATGAGTATTGTACTCTTGACCAGATTGTACTTGTGACTTGTTTTCATCAAGAACAGTAAAAGTCTATTGTTCTGTTGAGACTTAAGCATCTTCTGAGTGATAGTACAACTACATCCAGTACAAGAACAAGTAGGCAATGGATCTAAGCCATCAATCATGTCCCAACCAAACTTGATTCTTGTATAGAACTCAGAGATGTTCTCATTTTCTTCTTGTGACATATCTTATAATTGCTGTTGTAAAGCATACAATTCTGTACCTGAGAAGTTACCAAATCTTTCTTCCAAATTCTTCCAGACTTCTCTTGCAGTTTTAAAATAGAGTATACTCTTTGCAATAGTTTGATCTAAAGAGGAAAGAAACCAGGAAATGACCAAGTCATTGCATCTGTTCCAGAGTTTAAGGACATTTGGATTTCCTGATGGTTTTGAAAGACTACCATTAATGAATCCTAATTTATTTCGAGCTGATAAAGCAATCATCATTGCTCTTTGCCAATCACTGAATCCACTTCTAGAAAATACAACTGGAACTAGTTTAGTTGTATTAAGATCTGATGAACTCAAAAAGTATGCACTACTAGGATCTTGTGCTATACTAGTCACATTGTGTTCATCATTCTGATTTCTACGCTATTTGACCAGAAAAATTCAATTTATCTGCTCAAATCAGTCTTTATGATATAAGAAAAATGATGATCAAGGAAATCTTTGAAGTTTAAACTTCAAATTCAACTGGAATTTCACGAATTAGAACTATGTGTTTTGTTCTAGAAAATTGAACTCCAAATCTTATCAGAATTTCATGAATCAAAGATTAGATGATTTTATATGAAGTTTACTGTAACAATTTGGAAGAAAATGACAGAATCACAGAAGTTCAGAAATGCAAATCAAGATTTCAGAAGATGATTTTGCAGAATTTCAGGATTTAAAGGAAGAATAACACCTGAGAATTTTCGCACCAGAATTTTGCAGATCTAGCTTCAAAATGCGAAGAAGTGTGAAGAAAATTTGCGGAATAATCTGTTGATCAGGAAGGATTGCTCTGATACCATGTTGAATTTCATCAACTAATGAATTTCATGAATGAAGAATTGTTGCATCAATTGAATCAATTGAACACAGAAGAACATTAGTTCATAATCTAAACTTTTAGTATTTCATCTTTAGAAGTTTTGTAGAGAGAAAACTGAACTATATCAGTATATTACAAAGCTTAAAATGATCTATTACACACTTTGATCTATTTATACAAGCTAGGAAAGAAGCGTACACAACAAGCTAAAATACAGTTGAAGAGGGTTTACTAACTAACTTAACTACCATTAGAAATACATAACATAAAGTTGTTAGGAGAGCTAGCTGACAATTGTTTGGTAGGAGAGCTAGCTGGAAACTGTTTGCAACAGTTGCTAATTGCTGAATGCTGATGTGGAAGGAGGGAACCAGGTGGCTGCTGAGTAGTATTATCTTCAACAAATAGATATACCACGTCCATGACTACCACTCACCTATTACCTATATAGTACTTTTATCAAACTCGTTGCATATATTGAGTTTATCAACCTAAAGAAGTGCTCAATAAATAACAATTAGGGTTCATGAAGATAACCAAGGATGCATCTGAAATCATTCCGAATGATAACCACACTTCGTACACAGATCTTGCAAAGCTCGAGATAAAAAACGAGCTCCTGCAAGGTATATCACAAGTGCACAACACCTTTGCAATATCTTTGCTTAATGGACGATGAGCTCGAGCACCACGATGAGCTCGAGCTTTATCAGCGCAGATTGGCATCTTACAGTAACTACCAATGGAAGACGAGTTCCTGACTCCGGTAAATTGAGTTACAAACTCACAGTTTAATATAATTGCCATCAAAATTTCTCCTAAGCAGCTTCACAAGTAGCTGATTATAGTTCAAATCTCATTATATGAAGTAGCTAGCAAGAGATAATCTGACTAAAAGCAGTTCTTAACAATACCCAAAATCATAATACCTGTGAAGTTGGCAGGTATGAACAGAAGAGAGCCAAATTCTAAAATTTTTAGGTTAGTCGAACATTAAAGTGAGATCAACAAAGTACCCAGAACTCAGAAGTGGAGAATAAGTTTTCAACAATTAACCTGGTAAATGACGTTAATATTTCAAGTAATCCAGGGTGTTTATACACAAATAGAATTTCCATGTGAAATAATATATCAGAAGCATTATCATTTATCCATAAAGCTGAAAATCAGTTTTTCACATTCCGTTTGTTTTTCCTAGTTCTATCAGGAAAGCGAGATCGAAGTACTGAAAGGGCTTCTTGGTGCATTTTTCCCACAATTCTTCAAATACACGACGAAACCCATCCTAAAACCAGTTCAGTATTTCTGAATGCAATAGCTGTGGATCTTCTTTCCATGCTTCTTTTAGCATGGCACTGTTGTCAATAGTTCTTGAATTAGTCCTCAACTTGCTTAGAAGATTGCCCACACGTTTTTGGCCCAATGCTTCCGGCTTCAAGATGCTGCATGGTGGGCTTGCCATGAGCTTCTTGGCAGATTTTGAGCATGGTAGACCATCAAGCAAAGCATAAGCAAAGACAGTAACACGTTGTTGAACATCTTTGATTGACACTTTGCATAGCGGGAGTTCCCACAGGTGAGGACCAAAATATAGAATAACGTAACAGAATACCTGATCACAGAGAGGATCGTAAAAAGGTTTTGGATCTGTCAAAGACCCTGAGTAGGTACACAAAGATCCAGCATGTTTCACCAGCCACTCTGACTTCACACTCGTTGCTCCATGTATGTAAGGCCTTTTCGTACAGAGCATCTCATTGTACACCAAAAATTCAAGAGCTGCTCTGGAGACAGATGACGAGTGACGAAGGAATACTGTTTCTTCAACCAACGATGCCTGGTAGCGCATAGCATTGACTTTTTTATCTCCCTCTGATAACACACTTACTCCTCTAATACGCTTAGCAGCCTTGTCAGCCAATCCAGCACATATAGCTTGGCATAGGATATCCTCCTCATTTTCCGAGAGTCTACAATCATCTTCCACATCTTTTATGGTTCCATAAGTCCACGAAAACTCTTGCTGTAACCCGCAATATCTCTGAATGAAGATTAATTGTAGTAGTTGCTTTCTCAACTTGGACATTTCTACCATAATTGTAGTGTGTTCTCCTCACAAAATTGAGATGGGTTCTTAGATTGCTCAAAACACTGTAAGGTGTAAGCTACAGTTAAAGCATCACTCTTTAGGTTGTAGAAAATTTTACTCGAGAAAGGCCAGTGGTGTAGGAATATAGATGAACATATAGCGGAATTTCAGGAAATAAATTTCCTAACATCTATCACAAGATCGCATGCATAACATAAATATGAATCATATTATAAGGAAAAGAATGTACAACCTTTGTAGCGTGTTTTCCACCGGATTGCAAATGCTAGAGATCAAAGAACAGCAATTGATGTCCCTCTACTTAGTCCACGAGCACCAATTGAATTCCCACGTTTGCTAGAACGGAAGAGGATGAACAGATTTCACTCTCTTACTTTTAGGGAGGGTGGCCGGATTTTCCAAAGGGAAATAATAGGGTTTTTCTCTCTCTTTTTAGTTTGAAAGTTACTGTCAAATTGAACGCTCTCTTCCACCCTCTTATTATAACCTTTTATGATAGTAGGAGAATAGATTTTAGAGAGAGACCTAACCTAACCCTAATTTCTCATATTGACCGGTTTTCTTGTTTCAATTAGTTACTACAATGTGTGACCTCATAAGATTACGTTAACTTAGTTGTAGGTTCAATCAATATTGTCCCACTAACCAACATTTATTCTCTAGCAAGTAAATGTGATTACTAAACTAACGTAATTAATTATCTCTATAATATATAATTCCTTTTATACTTAGTAATTACCGGGATGTCTAAGGACATATTCCTTCAATCTCCCACTTGTCCGAAGACAAGAGCGCAATGTTAAATTCCTTAAGTCACTTAATGCCAAATTTGATAACACCATGTTATTCTCAAATTTATGTTCCTTGATCGCTGAGTTCGAACTGCTCAAATAAGGATTAACTCTTTAATCCTATTCCGCATGGCCATGCAATTTTCCAGTTCTCGCTCATCAAGAGGCCCAGACACCATTCCTATTTAATAGGAGGACTTATCCACTCTTGTATGACCATAACTCCCACTTAATTCTTAGCCCACCTGATCACTGCCTTTATAACCTCCTTTTACAGCGCAACTTTTAACAACGTCAAGGTTAAACTAATCATATTGTGGTTATTAAGACATACTCATGTCTAAGGAATCCACTAAATATAGTAGTTTGATTCTACTTTTAGAATCTAATTAAGTCAAGTCTCAATGTATCAAATATACATCCATATAATCAATAATTAGACATCTCTATGTCTCCATAGCCCATGGAACTGCGCTATCAATTAATTATACACTAGCCTTTTAAATAAATCACTTATGTCCAATTTAGTGATTTAGACTAGGGACTTTAAATAAATTGTGATTTCAGTTCACTTTATAGGGTTCCATTATCAAAAAGTTTTCGATAATCCTATTTGAAAACACAAATTATTTGGACATTTTATTTAATACTAAACCAAACAATTAAACAAGAATAAATTTTTTTTATTGATAAACATTTCAAAGCATTATTAATGTCTTTAATATTATAACCATGAAGTAAACAACCTAAAGCCATTCTCCCATATGCTTAAGCCCCATGGACCTAGTATGACACTCATGCTTAGGTTGAGCAAGTGGTTTAGTCAGAGGATCTGCTACGTTATCCTCAGTATGAACCTTGCTTACTTTCACATTCTCTCTACCAACGATTTCTCGAATGAGATGGAATTTCCTGAGCACATGTTTAGACCTTTGATGCGATCTAGGTTCCTTAGACTGAGCAATGGCACCATTGTTGTCACAATACAACTCAATGCCATTCTCAATGCTGGGAACTACACCAAGCTCACTAATGAACTTTTTGATCCAAACAGCTTCCTTTGCTGCATCTGCTGCTGCAATATACTCAGCCTCTGTTGTAAAATCCGCAATGGTACTCTGCTTAGAGCTCTTCCAGCTCACAGCTCTTCCAGCTCACAGCTCCTCCATTGAGACAAAATATGAAACCAGATTGAGATCGGAAATCATCTTTGTCACTCTGGAAGCTTGCATCGGTGTATCCAGTAACAACCAACTCATCATCTCCACCATAAAACAAAAAATTATCCTTAGTCCTTCGCAAGTACTTAAGGATGTTTTTCGCTGCAATCCAGTGCACATCTCCTGGATTTGACTGGTATCTGCTGCAAATACTCAAAGCATATGCAACATCCAGTCGAGTGCATATCATGGCATACATAATGGATCCTACTGTAGAAGCATATGGAACATTACTCATACGCTTGACCTCATCAGGACTCGAAGGACACTGAGTCTTGCCAAGTGCAATGCTATGTTGCATGGGAATGAAACCTCTTTTGGAGTTTTCCAGCTTGAACCTTGCAAGAACCTTATCAATATAAGTTTCCTGACTGAGCCCAATTAACCTTTTCCATCTATCTCTATAGATCTTTATTCCCAATATGTACTCTGCCTCTCCTTGGTCTTTCATAGAGAAACAAATTTTAAGCCATTCCTTAACTGACTCAAGCATGGTTTTATCATTTCCTATGAGAAGTATGTCATCCACATACAAGACCAGAAAAGTAATACTACTCCCACTCAACTTCTTGTATACACAAGATTCCTCTTCATTTCTGAGAAAGCTAAATTTCTTGACTGCCTCATCAAATCTGAGGTTCCAACTCCTTGATGCTTGCTTTAGTCCATAAATGGACTTCTTCAGCTTGCATACCCTCCCTGAATTTTCTAGATCTTCAAAACCTTGAGGTTGTGTCATATACACATCCTCTTTCAAGAACCCATTCAAGAAAGCGGTTTTAACATCCATCTGCCATATTTCATAGTCATGAAAGGCAACAATAACAAGGATTATCCTAATGGACTTTAGCATGGCTACTGGTGAGAAGGTTTCATCATAGTCAATACCATGAATTTGTTTGAAACCTTTCGCCACCAACCTTGATTTGAAAACACTAATGTTTCCATCCTTGTCTATTTTCAACTTGAAAATCCATTTGCATCCAATGGGTTTTACCCCATCAGGCAAATAAACCAAGTCCCATACTTGATTTCCAGACATGGAATCCATTTCAGATTTCATGGCCTCAAGCCATCTTTCGGAGTCTTGACTCTCCAAAGCATCTTTGTAGCTAGTAGGTTCTTCTGATTCTAAAATCGTTATTTCAGAACTTTCAGTCAAAAGGAAATCAATATATCTCTTTGACGGAATGATGGTCCTACTAGACCTACGTTGGGGAACAACAGAAGAAGTTTCTACCTCATTAGGTTGAGTGACTTCGCACGGAGAATGTCCAAGTGGGATGGTAGGAGGTACGTTGGGGAACAACAAATGGATGAGAATCTCCAAGTAGGTTACCCACAAAGAGACATTTATCGGATTTGGGTGAAAGCTTATCAGAAAGTAAACGTTTTACATATGCTTCACAACCCCATATCCTTAGAAAAGACAATTTTAGAACGTTTCCAGTCCATATTTCATATGGTGTCTTTTCCACTGCTTTGGATGGTGCTCTGTTAAGTGTGAATGCCGCTGTTTCAAGCGCAAATCCCCAGAATGAAATAGGATAATCAACAAGACTCATCATGGATCGAACCATATCAAGTAGAGTTCGATTCCTTCTTTCAGAAACGCCATTTAACTGTGGTGTTCCTGGTGGAGTCCATTGTGAAAGTATTCCACAATCCTTCAAATGATCACCAAATTCTTGAGATAAATATTCACCACCACAATCGAATCACAATGCCTTAATTTTCTCCCCAAGTTGGTTTTGTACTTCATTCTGGAATTCCTTAAATTTTTCAAAGGATTCCGACTTATGCCGCATGAGGTAAACAAATCCAAATCTGGTCACATCATCGGTAAAAGTAATGAAGTAACTGTACCCTCCCCTAGCCAACGTACTCATGGGTCCGCACACATCCGTATGTATGAGGGCTAAAAGGTCATTGCCCCTTTCACTTGAACCTGTGAAAGGACATTTTGTCATTTTCCCCATTTAGCAAAACTCACAAGTATCAAATGATTCAAAATCAAATGATTTGAGAATTCCATCTTTATGAAGCTTCTCAATACGCTTTGAACTTATGTGGCCTAATCGACAATGCCAAAGGTATGTCGGGTTTGAATAATTTGTTTTAGGTTTCTTGATGTCTATGTTATAGATGTGAGTTTCTAAGTCAAGCACATATAAACCATTTGATAACTTAGCTGAGACATAAAATAAATCATTCAAATAAGTAGAACAACAATTATTCTTAATTTGAAATGAAAACCTTCCGAATCCAAAACCGGAACCGAAACAATATTGTTGGTAATAGTTGGAACATAATAACAATTATGAAGTTCTAATACTAAACCAGAAAGTAAAAGTAGACTATAATCTCCCACAGCCAAAGCAGCAACTCGTGCTCCATTGCCCACGCGGAGGTCCACTTCTCCTTTGCTCAACGTTCTACTTCTTTTTAGTGCCTGCACATTACAAATAATGTGAGATCCACACGCAGTATCAAATACCCATGAAGTAGAAGTAGATAAGTTAATCTCTATAACATAAATGCCTGAAGTTGAAGCACCACTCTTCTTATCCTCCAGATACTTGGGGCAGTTCCTCTTCCAGTGGCCAATCTTATGGCAGTGGAAGCACTCATGTAGTGCTGCTACTTTTGCCTTAGGAGTGGCCTTTGGCTTAGAAGTATCATCAGTGGCAACAACCTTGCCCTTGTTCTTCTTCATAGGTGCCCCCTTTTTCTTGAATTGCTTGCCCTTCATAACCATAAGAACATCCCTATGTTCAAGTTCAGCCGACAAGCTCCTTTCAGCCTGAGTAAGCATACCATGCAGTTCTTGCAAGATAGCCTCCCCTCCTTGCATGTAAAAATTCAACTCAAAGTTTTGAAAATTTTCAGGCAAGGATTTGATCACAATATCAGTTGCCAGTTCTGGGGGGTAAGGGAAGCCCGATTTTTCCATGATCTGAAAATGTCCAATCATATTGAACACATGCGGACCAACGGGTTTTGCTTTGCCCAACTTGCACTCCAGCAGCTTACAGTGAGCTTCAAACCCCTCCAACCTAGCATTCTTCTGAAACATAGTTTTCAGCTATTGGAGGATGTAGTAGGCATCCAGACCATTAAAACGCTTTTGAAAGTCTAGTTCCATGCAAGCAAGCATCAAACATGTTACTTGCACAGAATTAGCCTCTAGGGTTTGCCTTGTTCTCCGTTCAGCTGTAGTTGCATTTGGCAGGGGTTCAGGGAGAGGATTATCAAGAACACTTTCCCTCCCTTCGGCTTTGAGAACGATTCTCACAGCCATTTCCCATTCTAGGAAGTTATGTGCATTTAGTTTGTCCTTTTCGAGTAAATAGCGCAAATTAAAACCGGGGTGGTTGTTGTTGTTTGAACCAGACATGATAACTGCAACAAAAGAATAATAAAGCAAGATTCAATCAATGTTTATCAAGAAAGCAGCAATTAAACAGATTTTAATTAACTACTACCCTTTATTCAAAATGAAAGTCCCCATCGAATAAAGAAATAACCAAGATCCCCTCCTACTACAATCAAACGGACTATGGCCCTGCCTTTAATTTATAGTAGTTGAGGTAAGTAAACACTTTACTAATTATAACTAATTATAATTCTTGGTAGACAGGTTAACAACTCCTTGTTTGCTCCTATCTCTTAGCTTCAAAACCCAAAACTTTGTCTTTTGATGATTTTGTTGAGTTAAACCAAACATTAACATGTAAGTTTCAAAAACCTACCCTACTACCCCCGGATAAAATGAGCAACACCCTGCTTTGGCAGAACCTATTACTCACTATCTAAGGCGTTATAGGTGTTGTTTGGAAAAGCAATTAAACTCAATATTACATGTTGGGGACCTAAGTTTACTATGTTGGTTAATTAAAAGTGAACACATAACTTAAATTACCACACATATAAACTTAAGCAAGCATTTAAACATGTTAAACGCATAAATAAATATAAGCATAATTAAAAGTGATCCTAGTATGGCCCTTAAACCTGGGAAAACTAATCTTCATGAATTCGTCCTTGAATCTTCATGGATCTCCATCCTTGATTCTCCATGGAACTTCATTCTTGATTACATATAATTTATAATTTAAATAACAAAAATTTAAATTACAAAAATACAAACGATACGCAGATCGTATTTAATTTACATAAAATTTAACGATGCGCAGATCGTATTTTCTATCCTAGTTTTTGGGCCATACTAGTCACAACATGCAAAACATAATATCAAACATATTATATTAAGCATCCATGCATTTTTAATATCATAATAATATAAATATTAAAATTACTCATTAATAATTAATAAGCAAATAAAACATGTCATTTACAAATTAACAATTAATAGTCTACATGCCAACTTAGTTAAAATTATGACTAAAAGAATAACTTTCTATTATTTTCATTCAATTAGGACTTAAATATGGAATTAATCAAATTAATTATTAATTTGCATTATTGGAATTATAGTTATGCTCAACCTAAAAAATAGGAAAAACGTTTTGTTTTTTTTTTAAAACTCAAAGTGCAGTCAAACAACACTAACAATTTTCTCCTAAAATTGTGCTAACATGCACGAGATACAGGCGAAAACCACGGCTAACAAATCCCCAAAATAAAGGAACGACAGCAGGGGAACCAAGTCCTCCACCGCACCCCTTGCCCGCCGCACTCAAGCACCGCCCAGAAAACCGGCAGAAAACGGGCGCTAGACCGCGACGACCCAGAAAATCAGCCAACAAATTTGGCTTCCTTTCACCGATTAGCCACGGCAGCAGGGAATCCCCACCACCGCAGCTTGCCGCGCAGCCAACCAGAACAAGGCAAGCAGGCCGCGACATCCGCTAGCGCAGCGCAAGGCTGCCCAGTCGGCGTCCTTCTCACCCACGCACAACTCCGACGCAGATCACCGTGGCTGCACCTGTGAGATGCGCCACCCAGCCATGGTTGCCGAAAATTCCTTATTTAATTTATGCAACAATTACATGAATTACAACTGAATTTAATTGTGCAAATTTATTCAAAATTGGGGTTAAGAGATGATATGGGCAAAAATTTCAAAAATTCAATCGGTTTATAACGACAACAAAAACAATTCATCTGGGCATCTAGATTAATTTTACGCACGAATTAAAATCTGAATTTTAATGTTGTTATTAGATTTTATGCTTTAATCTCCATTAATCATAAATCTAACCAAAAATTGATCAACCGTGGAATAAGTTGCCGAAAAAAAAATTTTGAGCGTAATTATAATTTAAAACAAATTTTTAACAATTTCCAATCAATTAATATCATCATATTAATTATGCAAATTAATCCATAAATAAATCCCTCCCTTAAATGAATGAAAATAATCAAAACAACACATGAATAAATGATCATAAAATATTATGCAAGAGGCAAAATTGATACCACTGTTGGAATATAGATGAACATATAGCGGAATTTCAAGAAATAAATTTCCTAACATCTATCACAAGATCGCATGCATAACATAAATATGGATCATATTATAAGGAAAAGAATGTACAACCTTTGTAGCGTGTTTTCCACCGGATTGCAAATGCTAGAGATCAAAGAACAGCAATTGATGTCCCTCTACTTAGTCCACGAGCACCAATTGAATTCCCACGTTTGCTAGAACGGAAGAGGATGAACAAATTTCACTCTCTTACTTTTAGGGAGGGTGGCCGGATTTTCCAAAGGGAATAGGGTTTTTCTCTCTCTTTTCAGTTTGAAAGTTACTGTCAAATTGAACGCTCTCTTCCACCCTCTTATTATAACCTTTTATAATAGTAGGAGAATAGATTTTAGAGAGAGACCTAACCTAACCCTAATTTCTCCTATTGGCCGGTTTTCTTGTTTCAATTAGTTACTACAATGTGTGACCTCATAGGATTACGTTAACTTAGTTGTAGGTTCAATCAATATTGTCCCACTAACCAACATTTATTCTCTAGCAAGTAAATGTGATTACTAAACTAACGTAATTAATTATCTCTATAATAATTCCTTTTATATTTAGTAATTGCCGGGATGTCTAAGGACATATTCCTTCAAGCGGATCTGTTCATTTGTTTCCTTGTTAACTTAGTTTGCTGGTCTCCTTTTTTCTGGCTGAGAGTACAAGAATCATCTTCCTGCTCGATGCCCTCAGAATTGGACTGACTGCCATAAAACTGAAAAGAAAAAGGATTTGACGAGCTCAAGGCAGCAGCTACTGCCACTGCATAACCTATAACTAAATTTGCTCGTACATCACTAATCTCCTTTTTTATGATCTGTATAGCTAGGAGGAGCAGCCTGGAATGCCGTGGGCTCAAGGGATATCGAGCCATTGTCTTGCCCAAAGGTGTAAGCCTACCCTCATCATCAAGTGCTTCAAGAGCCATTAAGCACTTCTCAGCTTTCACTAATGAGGTGGCATCCGGAGGGGTTGGGAACGGGAAATTTTGCAACCTAAATCATACAAAAACATAAGATGTAAAACGTTAGCACAGATGGCGAAGTAAAATCAGAATATACAACAAAATCAGACACCCAATGGTACTTCTGCTTGCTTAATGAGTAGACCTGATAAAAGAAACTTATCAGCTACATGCTACTGCAGTCCCAAATGAAACAAACTATTACCAACAAACTCTATGGTGATAAAAGATAGACCCAAGCTGCAGAATAATATGATAGTGACACTAGTAATGGCAACACCAAAGTCTATACATAATACAAAAATACAGATAAAAATTCCCAATACTAAAGTGTGTGCACTATGCTGAAGAACCAAACGCTGCCTTACAATGGCATTGTACCATAAAAGCCTTAATCAACAATACATCCAGACAAAAATTCAGGTAAAAAGAAAATCCACTATAAAGATTCTAATAGCATATCCTTTTAAGATGATGAACAAGCTACCCTTGTAAAAAAATATAAAAGGAACTGAGGAAGTTACAGGTGCCCTGCACACAATCAACTTGAAAAAATATTATTCCCAACGCCACCCCCACTCTCTCCCCCTTTTCCAGTTCTTGAAAAGCATCTGTCACCTAATTGTTTTGCTCACTTCACTTTCATAACCTTTAACTTTGGCTTAAGAATTCTGGATATAATAAGCAGGACAATATATGCATCTCCAAGTGGAAACATGATTAAGTCATATCTATAACCTTTATCACCAATAATGTACCCAAGTTCAAGCCATTACTACTACTGCTACTAGTGAATTGTAGCTTCAGAATAAGTATCTCGACACAATAAGGCCATGACTGTCCTCATGTAGTATCAAAGACCAATAGTGTACTCACAATACAAATTGACAAAGTTAACCTTCAAATCAGAACATTTGTCTCAAGTATACATGTAGAAGTAATCGATGCTGAGGGCACTGACCTTACTGATTCCCATGGATTTCATGAGGAGGATAGCACCATCAACAGGAGTTTTCAAAATTTCAGCACAGGAGAATTCTTAAAATTGATTAGATAAGGCTGCAGAAGAATAAAGGCAATAACAATGACCAGGTCCTGTTCTTCCAGCTCTTCCAGCACGTTGAGCAGCAGATGCCTTACTTATCCACTGTATTTCATATGATTCCATACCATTAGACGGATTGTAATGCTTCATCTTTTCCTTTCCAGTGTCGACCACATATCTTATCCCAGGAATAGTCAAAGAGGTCTCAGCGACATTGGTAGCAACAACAACTAGCCGCTCCCCTTCCTTGATTTTTTCAAAAACACGAAGCTGAGCAGCAGCTGGAAGCATAGCATAAAGAGGCAAAACATGTAATGGACCAACAACAGAACCCTTTTTCTCTCCTTTTTTCTTAAAGCTGGAAGGCCGAATTGAGCAAACACCTTGGGTTGCAGAATTATTTTCTTGCCTGTTGTGTTCTGGTGTTGGCATTGTCTTTTCTGTCAAAGCTTCAAAGGCAGCCTTCAAAGAATCACAGTTCACATCTTCTGTAACATCCACAATGCTATAATCCACTTCAGAAGTCTTCAGATCTTCATAATCACTTTCAAAACCAGACTCACTATCTGACCCTGAACTGACAGTAGAATATGCGTCATTGTTGTCTGATTCATCATGTCACTCGTCGTATGAACTGAACCTATCCATTTGTTGTTGTCCAGTTGAGCTTGCACGAGTATCAAGGGCTTCATCAATCTGTTTCATATTATACCCATCTGTTTCGGTGTTGAAACGGTGGCGGACTCAGAGATGTCCGTCAATAAGTGAGTGGGCGTCCGAGACTGGAAGTCTGCAAGAGAACAAACGTAAACTACCCTCGGGGGATGCGAAAGAACCCCCTCCGACGCTCAAGTCAGTGTATGTCCGAAAAGGATTTAGAGAGAGAGATAGAGAGAGAAAGTAGTGTTCAGAATGTACCTGCAGAATAGTACCATTTGGCTATTTATAGTAGTACTATTCATCTGACAGGATACGTAATCCTTTGACACGTGTATGACAGTGATGAGTCTGACTGGAGGGAAGATTCCCTTGTTTTGTCCTTTACGGTGGCCGCGAACACCATCTCGGACTGTTACTAGAAATGACTTGGATTCTCTCGGTGAGATCGCGTCTTAAGTTATTCATGTCAGCCACAAAGTAGTGTGTCCGATAGTGAACTTGGGAGTACCCATACAACTTGCCCCCCAAGCATTATTGGGGGTCGTGACCGGCATTGATGTTATATTGGGGACGCGAGGGAACTTGTGCATGCTGAAGAATTTTCTCGTGCTACCACGTGTTGCTCTGGGGAGCAATGCAAATTTCAAAAAGTGTAATCATTACCTTTTTCTGGAATCCCGCTCATTTTCTTTATTTTGTCTAGGGTTTGCTTAGTGAGTGACATTTGGCATTCATCTGGGAGGGAAGTTGGTGAGGCTCTTTATCCTGTCCGTCGATTTCTGTATTTATAAAGAGAAATCCGTTTTCTTTTCTTTCTTTATTCTTCATCTTCAACCTCCCTGAATTCTCTGGTTTTTGCGATTCCCCTAAGAGCTCTAACCCTTCTTTTTCTTCCCAAAATCTTTGCTTTTTTACCAACAAATTGCTTCAAAAGTGCTCTGGGTTGCCGTTTGTTCGTTTCTTTCGAAGGATTTCGCCATTTTTACCTTTTGCTTCTGGGTTCAGTTGAGGGCTTCGTTCAAAGTTTTTCGCTCTTTTCCGGTGAATTTTCGGTTTCTCCGGCGTCGCTTGCTAGAGAATCTTTCGCCCGCACTTTAGAATCTTTTCGCTGCGCTCTTTCGAGGGTTCGCTTGATTTTTCGGTCAATTTTCCGGCGAAGCTTTCTTCTCAGGTACATGCTCCAACCTCCTTTTAGCTTTGTTTCTTTTCTTGCTTAAAATTATGTCGGATCGTTCAGATAGCCAAAAAACCTTGAATGACAACTTCTTGTCTGAAAGCGACCCTTCATCTCCCTCTTCCCTCCATGGCGGACATAGTTCATCTACTAGTCCTAGGGAGGGAAAAACTCGTCTGTTAGCCGACTTGCCCTTAATTGCCGACCGGGATAGGGAACTTAGATCCAAATTTCTTAATGATCGTTCCACTCCTGAACAAGAAAATTTGACCTCTCAATATTTGTCCGCGAGGATGAGTGGTGAGAGGCAAACTCTAAGAGAATTACGGCACCAAATCTTAGCTCGTCAGACCGTTAGGAATCCTCCCCCTGATGCTGTTCCCGGACTTGATGTTCAGCCGTTGAGGGAACATGCTTGGTTAGATAGCCTAACAAATGCTGGGGTTGTATTGGCGGATGATTTTTACGACCGCCTTGCTCATGATGTCGGCCCTTCTCATCCTCCTGTTGTTGATCTAGGTTCAGACAACGACTCTCTTGCTACAATGGACGAGACTGATGTTGGTCCTTCTACTTCTGGCCGGGATCGAAGTATTCGTCCCACTGAAATCGCTTTAGGGGAAAGTTCCAGCATGCCCCCCAATTCTCGACCCGAGCCAAGTCCTGACCGCAATGATGTCGAGCATTCCGGGATCTGGCTACCGGTGGATTATAGTAGTGGTCCGAAATCAACGGCCATCTGCAAAACCTGGCGGCAGTGTGCCATAAATCTCAAGTACTGCGAGGTTGCAGAAAAGTTGTATGCCTTCCCACCCGAATATAAATTGGTGATCCCGGACAAGAATTCTAAGGTGACTAATTGTCCGGCAGGGCACATAGCTGCTTATGCGCACCATTTTGAATTTGGGTTGCGCTTTCCTTTAGATTTGACCTTGGTAAGAATTTTGCAAGCTTTTAACGTCTGCTTGGCTCAGCTGACGCCCTTGGCCATAAGAAATCTGATCGCGTACATTTGGACCTGTCGCTATTTAGGTTTCCCTGAGACGCTCAATCTTTTCCGTCGGCTTCATTGGCTGCGACGGAATGGATCCACCGAGAAGGGATGGTGGTGCTTAATGACGGCCAAGAATAAGCTTACCATCTATCCTAAGCTGACCGAGTTAAAAGGTTGGCAGCCAGCTTTTTATTGGGTTAAAGTGCCGGATAACTTCCCTATTCGCCGCCATTTTACCAAGCCGGTCACCCGGATGGAGGACATACCCTCTTATGGTTTTTCTGCGGCCGAACAAAAGGCCTTTGACTATTTTGAGTCCGAGCTTGGGACTGTTATTGTTGACAGCGAGGATGCCGAGGGGGGGATCCCCTGCAAATGGCTCCCCTGCAAATGGCTCCCCCATGCGAAGTATATATTGGGAAATGAGCCTCTGTCGGCTTTGTTTCTCTGCCGGACCCACCCAGAAGGATTGCCTCTCGACTAATGGTCCGACATAGGACTTATTTTTTGTTGATTAACACGGTACTAATCCTTACCGGCTTTGCTTTTGCAGGTCCTCAGTTTAGATCTTGAGGAGTTGGGGCTTGACGAAAATCTGAAACCAATGTCTAAAGCTCCTGAAGACCCTGTTTTCGACTATGACACTGTTCACGGTCTGACTGGAGGTCTTCGCGGTGCTGATCGCGGACGCGGTAACCGCAATACCGGGCGCACTAGTGTCCGACCTGCCAGTCGTAATCCCAGTCGGACTTCTGGTCATGCTGCCGATCGAGGGGAGCAAGCTTCTTCTCGGCTCGTCATTGAAGTTCTCGTCCGTCGCGGTGGGAAAACTGTTGGCCAAAGGCGGCCTCGAGATCCTACCGATGCTGCCGAGAGCCCCAGTAAGAGGCAGGCTTTGGATAATGCTGCGGCTGCTTCTGAGACGCACGATATTGAGTCCGTCATCAACGTCTCAGATGGAAGTCCAGTCCGGGAATCTTCGTCCCTGGTCAATCGGATCTCTCCTCTTAACGCCGTTATTAATAGCATTGGGACGACACTGGGGTCTGGTTCTTCCATGCGTCAGAAAATCTATGACGTCCTTAGTGCTCCCAGCTTTCTGTCGGGACTGGATCCGAGAATCTTTTCTCGGATCCATGAATGGATTGAGAAGAAAGAGGTGATCCTGAGTGCCACTGTAAAGGCTGCCTTTTCTCGTCCTCCCACTACTCCCGAAAAAATTTATCAACCCAATTGGGATGTGAGGGAGGATGAATCTCTCTATGCCGATATCCCGGCTAACGGTGGTACACTGGGCTACCGTCTTCTGAAAGGCCTTCAGCTGCCTATTGATTGTCCGACAGACAAATTGGTGGCGCCAGCAGCTCAGCTTGCTCATGACATGGCAGTGGTAAACCCTCTACTTTCGATCCTTTGATGCAGACCAATAACTCCGCTATTGAGCTGATTGAGCAGTATCGTTACTACGAATCTCTGTCCGACAGCCAAGGGAAATCTTTGGGAGAGCTTCAAACTAAGTTTGATGCCGCCCAAACTCGTGCCGAAGACTTACAGCAGGATCTAGATGCTGAAAAGGTTGCGAGGGCTGTGGCCGATGTTGAGCTGTCGGATTTGCGGGTTAAAGCTGGGAAGTTGGAGGAAACCGAGAAGAGGGTGTCTGCTCTTGAGAAAGCATTGGAGTCCGCTTAGGCCGAGGAGGTTGTTGCTGTTGAGAAGGCTAAACTTGATGCCAGCCAACATGCCATAACGGACTTTAGAAGGTCCGAAGAGTTTTTAGGCCTTGTGGTGGAGAGGTATGATGGTGGATGGGTGGCCGTGAAGAGGTGCGTTTGCCACACCCATCCTACCTTTGACTGGGAGTAGATTGAAGTTGCTTTCTCAGAAGGCGTTCACAGGCGTCGTCTTGAAGGTGAATCTTTTATCTGTGAAGAGGACGTGATCGCCAACGTTCTCCCTGTCATCCCAGACGAGGAAATGGCTCTCCCTTGATGTTTTTGGCGGTCATCTCCAAGCTCCTCTGTTTCCTCTAATAGCTTTTAGACTTCTTGTAATATGAATATTGTTTATCTAACTCTGAATTCGGCCCATTATGGCATGTAAATTGAATATGCTTTTAATTACAATTACTGTTATCAGTTTTTGATGCCTTTTTGATAGCTGCCCACATTTTTGCTTGTAGTTGGCCGCCATGCCAGTAATTAGTAATGAAGCTTCGTGTTTTTGTAAATTTCTGTTTCTCGTTCTGCTTTTGCTTTCAATTCGGATAATTTGTCCACAATCAGTTATATTATCTGACCCTTGAGACCAGTTATATGGCCATCTTTATACTTGACCTGTTATATGGTCGTTTTTGTACTTGACCTGTTATATGGTCGTTTTTGTACTTGACCTGTTATATGGTCGTTTTTTTACTTGACCTGTTATATGGTCGTTTTTGTACTTGACCTGTTATATGGTCGTTTTTTTTTGTTTTTTTTTTTTAAATTAACAGCGCATAATTTTAAAATATTTCCTTCTCGTACAACATAAAGAGACTTATTGGAACGCTAACGGAAGCTCATATTATTCAAATAACAGTTATGGCTCTCGGCCCATTACATGAGGTCTATACATAATATTTCTTTAGAACACTAGCATTCCAGTAGTTCTTAAGTTCGATGCCATCCATTGTCTTTAGCGCAAATGAGCCGGGACCAAATTCTTTTGCTATCTGATATGGCCCTTCCCAATTGGCCGTGAGCTTTCATTCTGCATGAGCCTTTCCAGTGGCGGCTGTCCTCCACAATACCAAATCTCCCAGCCCTAACGGTCTTTCCAAAACCCTCTTATTATAGGCTTTGCTGATACGATCTTTATATGCCGCAGCCTTGAGTTCCGCCACTAATCTTATCTCTGGTAAAAAATTCAGATTTTCTCTTAAGGCCTGATCATTGTTCTCCAGATCTTTGTGCTTGATCCGGTAAGATGGTAGACCAACCTCAACTTGTAAGACCGCTTCTGACCCGAAAGCTAACTTGAAAGGGCTTTCTCCGGTCGCTTCTTTCTCAGTTGTTCTATTGGCCCATATTGCTGCTGGGACCATGTCGACTCAGGCTCCCTTAAACTCGTCCAGCTTCTTCGTGAGAGCTCCCAATCTGTTTGTTTGCGGCCTCAGCTTGCCCATTGCTCTGCGGGTGACATACGGCTGAAAAGGCAAATTTAACTCTGAAGTCGGACAGAAAACTCTTGATTGGTCGACAATCAAACAGTGCTCCGTGATCAAAGACTATTGAAGCTGGTATACCAAACCTTGTCATTATGCTTTGCCAAATGAACTTCTTGACTTGGTTTGACTTTATCTTTGCTGTCGGCTCGGCCTCGATCCATTTTGTGAAATAGTCGATGCCAACAATCAAAAATTTCCGGCCGCCAGTAGCCGTCGTGAATGGTCCGAGAATATCCAAACCCCATTGTGCAAATGGTATCGAACAAAGAATGGGCTGAAGGTCATTTGCAGGCCTGTTAATGATAGGAGCGAATTTTTGACATTTATCACATCTCTTGACGTAACTCTGCGAGTCCGCCAACATACTCGGCCAGTAAAACCCAGCCCTCAATGCTTTTAATGCCAGTGCCTTTCCCCCAATGTGGTTCCCACAAATTCCTTCATGGATTTCTTCCAATATCTTGCTGGACTCCCACGCTGTTGCACATTTTAGCAACGGTAGGCTGAAGGATTTCTTATAAAGCTCATTCTGATAGATGATATTCCAACTGGCTTACCGTTTCAATTTCCTGGCTTCCATAGCATTTGGAGGGAGTAATCCGGTCAGCTTGTACACCACTAACTCACTGAACCATTCACCCTGCTGATTGATGGTATTCACAGTCACAATCTTCTCGGTAATGCTTTTTTCTTTCAGAATTTCCACCATGACTAATCTGTCTATGTTCAAAGAATCAGAGCTTGCTAGCTTAGAGAGTGCGTCTGCTTTGGTATTGTCAGCCCTTGGAATGGCTTGAACTTCGAAATGACCCAACTGATCTATCAATTCTTTGGCCTTCTCAACATATTTCTGTATGTTTGCTTCTCGGACCTCAAATTCTACTTTCAGCTGACAATTGACGAGTTGTGAGTCTGTTTTCAAAGATACACTCTTTTCCCCAGCGGCTATACACATTCTGAATCCGGCAATTGCGGCCTCATACTCTGCCTCGTTGTTTGATGCTGGAAAAGTGAACTTAATGGCGTACTCAAAAACATTTCCTTCCGGAATGGTCATCACGATGCCAGCCCCTGATCCACTCACGGATGATGAGCCGTCCACTTCCAACATCCATGTTTCTTTTTCAATTTGCTCTTCCTCCTCATAAGATGCCTCTACGATAAAGTCCGCCAATACTTGGGCTTTTATCACGGTTCTGGGTTTGTACTGAATGTCGTACTCGGACAACTCAACTGGCCACTTCAAAAGGCGCCCTGAACTGCCCATCTTTTGCAATGCTTTTTCCAGAGGTTGATTTGTCAAGACATGAATAAGGTGACAGTCAAAATACGGCCTGAGCTTTCTGGCGGCGATTATTACTGCCAATGCCATCTTCTCCACCAGTTGGTAGCGACTTTCTGGACCGTTCAGGATGTGGCTGACAAAATATATCGGCCTTTGCCTCTTTTCCTTTTCGACCAACAACACGGCCGCGACGGTTTTTGGCGAGGCCGAGATGTACAATTGTAACGTATCTCCCGTCTCCGGTCGAGTAATGGTGGGAAAAGTTTTTAGATGTTCTTTGACCGCGATGAAAGCTTCGCTTTGCTCTTCTCCCCATTCAAACCTCTTGTTTCCTCTTAACAGTGAGAAAAAGGGTAGGGCTTTATCGGCCGACTTTGAGATGAAACGGGTTAACGTGGCCATCCTTCCGGTTAACCTCTGAATGTCTTTGACACCCTTTGGCTCTGGCAGGTCCAAAAAAGCACGGACCTAGTCCGGGTTGGCATCAATTCCTCTCTTGCTGACCATGAACCCTAGAAATTTTCCTGCTCTCACCCCAAATACGCATTTCTTTGGGTTGAGCTTCATCTTGTATCTTCTTAGAGTGCTGAGGTCTCTTTTAAATCGTCGATGTGTTCGCGGTCAGTCTTGCTCTTGACGATTGAATCATCCACATAAACTTCAATGTTTCTCCCCTTTTGGTCCGCGAACACCTTGTCGACCAATTTTTGATACGTGGCTCCAACATTCCTTAAGCTAAAAGGCATTGCTTTGTAATTGAAGACTCCGCAGTCTGTAATGAAGGCAACTTTCTTTCTATCAGCTTCGAGGAGACTGATTTGGTGATACGCTAGTAGAGTCTACTAGTTGATATATCCTTGGCAATGGATAGCAGTCTTTCGGACAAGCTCTATTAAGGTCTGTGAAATCAACACACATACGCCATTGGCCATTCGCTTTTTTCACCATAACGACATTTGCTAGCCATTCTGGGTAATCACAAACTTCAATGAAATCAGCTGCTAGCAGCTCAACTTCTTCCTTGACGGCCTTGTTCTTCTCTACTGAAAAATTTCTCTTCTTCTGTTTGACGGGACGAATCGTGCTGTCGACATTCAGACGATGAACCATCACGGCCGGGTCTATTCCCGGCATCTCATCCGCCGAGAACGCAAATACGTCAGCGTTTTCTCGTAGGAGAGTCACCAGGTTGATCCTGACCTCTGGGTCCATGTCTGTTCCGACAGCCACAGTCCTTTCCGGATTATCCGCCAACATTTCCTGCATAGATTCTCCATCGGGCTTAGGTCTTGGCAAGTCATCTGGCCCAGCCTCTAGCTCTTCCATGGTTACGTCCATGGTGTTTTCACTTCTCTTCTCTGACTGTTCTTCTTCGGCCATGGCCTTCTTTTTAGCTCTTTTTTCTTTTCTTGTTGGCGGACTCAGATCTTCAACAGGAATCCTTCTTGCCGGCTGTTTCAAAGCCGTTAAATAGCATGACTTTGCTGCCTCCTGATTTCCTCTAATCTTTGTTGTCGTACCCAAGTTGGATACATATAGCATAGTCAGATGATAAGTCGATACCACTCCCTGAACATCATGAATTAATGGTCTTCCTATTATTGCATTGTACGCTCCCGGAACGTCCACTACCAGGAATTCGGCTATCACATCCCTGGCATCATCGTTCTCGTCGACTCTGACTAGCAGCTTTATAATTCCTTCAGGTATTGCCGACGCTCCAGTGAACCCTATCACAAGGTAGCGTACTGGCTGCAAATGTTCTCGCCCAATCATCAATTTCTCAAAAGTTGACAAAAATAAGATATTGGCAGAGCTTCCTCCATCTACCAAAATCCTGTGAATCAAACAATTGGCAACTTTCAGAGTGACCACCAGTGGGTCATCATGGGGGTATACCACATGTTTGGCATCTTCTATCGAGAACGACATGGCCGGCATAGCCGGCGGCTTCCTCCAACGACAACTTTCATTGAAGTTTACTTGATGTCGGAATTCCTTCAAACTAGCCTTTGCCCCACTAACACTTCCGCCATGAATTGGGCCGTCACTAATCACATGTATTTCTCCTATCCGAGACTGAACATTCTGATCTCTAGGCTTCACCAAACCACCTTCATTCGCCTGAACTTTATACTGGGTGAAATAACCTCTGCGAATGAGATCTTCCAACTTGTCCTTTAAATGCCTGCAGTCCTCAGTTACGTGGCCGTGATCTCCATGGAAATCACACCATTATCTTGTCACGGTTCTTGTGAAACATCTTTCTTGGCCGTTGCCATTTATCAATTTCTTTATTCATGGTAAATATATGTGCCCGAGAAGTTGTGAGTTGGGTGTACGCATCAAACTTATCTTTGCGTTCTCCTCTTTCTCGGTCACCGTGCTCTCGGTCACTACCTTTTTTTACCATGTTGGATTCCTTCCTTTCATCTCGGCCACGATCAGCGTCGCGACCCTTATCTTTCCGTGACTTATCCTCTTTCTTCTTATCGGACTCACGATATTGACTGCTAGCTGCCTTGTCAAATTCTTCTCCTCTTATGAAATCGTTTGCTTTTCCCAGCACTGGTCCTAGCGACGTGAAATTCATTCGGCCAAGATAACTCCTAAATGCAGACCCTTCTCTTTATCCCGTCATCAAGGCTAAAACCGCTACATCCTGCTGTAGCCTAGGAATAGATACGACCTCAACATTGAAGCGCCCAATGTAATCCCAGAGAGATTCCGCCTCTCCTTGCTTAATTGACAATAGCTCCCCAGTAGTACGCTCACGGTGTCTATTGCTCACAAAGTGAGTACTGATGTAACACTCCGTCCTTTTATAAACATAATATAAACAAACTAGAACATTTTATTTAAGAAATGGCGATAGCGGAAATATCGCCTGACGGACATGTCACTCTAACCAATGTTAAATTAAACTAAATAAAATAAAACCCAATTATACAAATCCAAGATATCCAAAAAGAGGCAAAACAACCTCATAAACCCAATATAGTAAATATAAATAAAATAAGATGTCTCAAACAAAAATCCTAAATAGCCTTTTTCTCATTTCCCATAACATGAAATAATCATCTGCAAAATATATCAACAAACATCCACAATCAGTGGGGAGTAACTAACAGCTCTCCCAGCCCAATTAGGATCCATATAAGAGTTATAAAAGTCTTAATAATTAAGTCACACAAAAACATCTCAATAGTAAACTTCGAATAACCAAATAAAACACTTAAACAAAGATAATACAACATGCGTAAAAAAAAATAGAGTAAAGATAACAAAATAAGCAAAATGGATAAACAACTTATATATATAAACTCAAGTATCAATACCAACCATCAAAGTTTAAAGTAATAAAAATAGTATAATTAGTTTGAGAGAGAGAGAGCTGAACGCTAGTGAACAACCCACTTCCTATGGTAATGTCAGACAACCTCCAGACAGCCTATGGGTTACGTTCCCTACTGCCTGTGTCTAAGAATGGCCATACTCCCGATGCGGTGTAGCTCGGACGACAACAAAACCAAGGTATACCTAGGATTACGTCCTATGGTTTGCATGTTCTTCACCTCGGGATTACGTCCCTCCGGATAATCTTGCTCTCAAACAATAATAATAAAATAATACCCAATCATCAAACTACACGGATGCCCTTAAGGCCTTACACCAAATCAGCAGAAATCTAGGATCGCAACCCAAGAATTTTAATTCAAAATAACATTCTTCTCAAAATAATAATAATAATAATAATAATAATAATAATAATAATAATAATAATAATAATAATAATAATAATAATAACATTATTAATAATAGTAACAACAATAATATCTCCAAAATACATCTCAACTCATGAAAACATAACCACAATATTAGTAGTTCATGAGATATGCTAAACATAATATCACGTTTTATCATACTAAATCATAACTCAAATAAACAATTCACCAAAGAAAACAAATACAACAAAAGTACACATTATATATAACTAATTACATGTGGTAAAACTTGCTGATCATAAATCATAACATGTAACACAAGATAAAAGAATCCAAAACCAAACTTCTCATATTATAGTTGAAACTACTACTACCATCAAGCATTAACGCACCATAAAAAAAAGGTACTATTTGAAATTCTAATTAGAAAGAAAATATATCATTACAAGCCTGATATGATACACACGTAATCACAGCATGTAGTTCAATGCCATAAAAAAAAGTAGCTTACAAAACCACAAAACAAATTCCAAATTATCATCTTTAAGAATTAAAACTCACAACCATTTACCTGCTTTGACACTCATAGTACATGAACACCTATACATGCTACACGCTAAACAGCAAACTATAGAGTACAACAAGTAGATGTTCGCATGCCTCACATAAAGGGCCGGCTAATTGCCGGTGCAAGCTGTTCTACGGAATAGGGCCTCCAAATTGGAGGGGCCCAAAATTTCGCTGGCCTTCCTTAACAAAACTCTCCTACTCCGTGACTTCATAATTGACAAAAAAATAAGTTAAATCCTTGCCTTCTTCTACTAATCTTTGCTGATGATACATTTTCCTAAAATCTTGGCAAAGATTAACAGCATAATTGCTCCCAAAATGACTCTTAGCAGATTATCGATACTCATAATCCCAAACTTCCTTTGTTAATTTATATTTTTCACTCCTTCCTAACATGCAAACAGTGAATCAGATATGCGTTAAGAAAAAAATCATAGATTTTCGAAAGTAAAGAAATTAATTGATGAAGGGGCAGGGTTGTTGCTGGAGAAATAAGATTTGTGTTGGTATGATACCGGTGCATGCATATAAGAGAGAAGAAGAAGATGAAGTGTAAGAGTTTGACAGTGTCTTTTTTTTCTCTTCTTTTGTTCATCTCCTTTCTAAATGAAAGAGAAGGATAATGGACTAAAGTCACTAAACTCTTGACAAGAGTTTCAAGGGTCTGCCCACGTGCCCTTAACAGGTTGGTAATTTTCCTTGAACCATTTTTTTCCTATATTTGTTGATTGGTTGCGTTTACAAAAATGATAAATTGTAAACTCTTATGCTAAATGGATTAGTTGACACAAATCGTCTACTTCCCTTTGGCCAGTAAGAAACACCAGTATGCCACCAGAAGGCAGTTTCTTGTGAATTTTCAAGACCTTCTTATAGGATTCACCAATATAGTCTGTAAGCACTGTTTTCTTTGAGAGAAGTGCATTGTCATAGGAAATTGTCTCGTTGGAATTTTTATAGCAGGTGGAGGTTCATGGAATATCTGTCTTCCTGAAGTGAAATCTTCAACATGCAAGGTAGCACTCATTAAGATGAGCTTTAGAGGGAATAATATGTCTTCTGGTTTAATTTTTTATCGAACAAGTACCTTCTGCTGATCCTCATATATTGCCTAAAAAAATGTGAAAAGTCCTCTAAGATGAAATTTAACATAAAATGAATCAGTTATCAAACTATGGCTTCTCCCAAGTCCCACCATGATGCATATGGTGTAAATTAATTGGCCATACTCATGCAGTTAAAGAACCTATGGCATACTCCTCCCTTCAGTGTGGAGAGTAAGCCACTTGAAGAAAGAAGTGCAGGTATAGCGAGCTTCGATGAAGTCGAGAAAGAAGCATCAAAGGAAACAAAACAAAGCTGGAAATAAAAGGGACATCGACGGTAAAGTTCAATGCTCCTATAATTTTATTACATCACATTGCAAAAAAAATTACCTGGCGTTGCATAATAACACGAGAAAGCATCCCAATGAGAACGTCTGTGAAAGAGAGAGAGTCTCAAGTAGAGGTGGGCATGGGACGGGCCGGCACGGTTTTGGCCTGGCCCAGCACGAGCCCGCTCGAGGCCCGGACCGGCCCGTTGTCCGCTACGTGGGCCGTGGGCCTGTCACGGTCAATAAATTTTATTTTAGGCCCGCAACGGCACGAGCCCGCCTATATGGCCCGTGGGCCAGCTCGCGGGCCGAACACCCATTTCCTTTGTTTTTTAGCCTTCAACTGCCAAGAATCCAAAAAAATAACATAAAACACGGGCCAGGCCCGCAGGAGGCACGAGCCCAGCCCGCGGACCTGTGGACAAAATCTGAAAATTTCAAGCCCGACACGGCACGACCCGCCACTCACGGGCCCGGGCCCGGCGCGGCCCGCCATTTCCCCAAGCCCGTGGACCGAGCCCGTGAACAGGCTCGGCCCGCCCCATGCCCAGGTCTAGTCTCAAGTAATTAGATAGAGAATCAAATCACCAATAACTATGCATCAGGTATTTGGGTTTTTTATTTCAATCCTATTCTTACTAAAGTTAATAACCACTTTCCCAAATAAAAAGCTAATTCTCTTTCCCAAGCCGATTGAAGAGTCCTAATTTAAGCAAATTTAGCCACCAAAAGCAAACTACCAAACGTCGAGTTTCTCTCTTCACAAGGATATTTTCACAAGTTGGATTTGTCATACAGAAATTTTTTATTGAATAAAAGTCGGGATTCTAAGTCCCCTAATCATATTAGTAGGTATCACATCTATCAACCTAAAGTCATTTGCCGGATTAGATCAATATAAAAGAAAAAAAAGAACATGAGAGAGAAAGTTAGAGAGAGAGACTCCAGCATCAAGTCCTCATAAACATGTCAACATAGAAACCCTAGCCAAAGCTATCCAAAAGTTCCCCAATTCAATTTCGTGAGTTTTGTTGCCATCCAAAATACTAAAGCCTTCTGGGTTGTTTCTATCATCTGTCTCCTATCATTAGTTCTTGTGATTAATGGAACCCAGTTCCCAAATTTGTTTACAATACAGCACAAAAGTTTCCCTCAATTGATTTCCCAAATTTCTCGAAAAAAAAAATCTCAGATTCTCAAAAGAAATTCTCAGTTGCTGAGAGTTATTTATCTCATCTCCTGGATGTTATACAAATAATTTCATCTGGGTCTTATGTAGGAATTTCATTCCCTTCTTTAGATTGGATTAAAGGGTTCTTGTTCTTCCATTCAAGTTCAAATTAGGCTTCTTGGCTAGGGTTTATAGGGTGTGTTCCTTCGTCTTTGTCTGTTGGATTTGTGGTGCCGTTCATCTTTGGGCTTTGCATCCTCCTGTTTCTTCGTTTTCCATTAAAAATCTTCTACTTGGTGGTGTTGCTGCTTTGTTGTTTTCAGAGTTGGTAATAGGAATCAAATTAAAGAAATAGTTTCTTCAACAGGTGAAGTAATCACCAATCCCGATGCTATCTCTCAAGAATTATCTAATGCTTTCAAAGCTAGATTCTCCTCTGATAGCTCAGTTTATTTTCATCCTGACTATGATTTTTCTCTTTTGGATAATATCATCTCTGAAGAAAATAATGCTTTCCTAACTTCGACAGTCTCTGGAGACGAAATTAAAGCTGCTACTTTTGATCTAGCCCCTAATAAATCCCAGGACCAGATGGTTTTCCACCGTTCTTTTTTCAAAAAACTGGACCCTAGTAGGTAATAGTGTAATAAGAGCAGTTCAAGCCTTTTTCCATTCTGGAAAAATCCTTAAAGAAATAAATCATACTTTTTTTACCCTAATTCCTAAAATTGATAATCCTTCCTCTGCCAACCATTTCTGACCCATTTGCCTCTGTTCAACCATCTATGAAATAATCTCAAAAATCATCACTAATAGATTAAAGGAAGTCACGGGTCAGATTATCCATCCCCTTCAAGGTGCTTTCATTCCTGATAGGTTAATTCAGGATAATATTCTTATTGCCCATGAAATATTTCAATCTTTTATAACTAAATCGGGTTCTAATGGTTGGATAGCCATTAAACTGGATATGGAGAAAGCTTATGATAGATTAGAGTGGAATTATATCTTTTCTACTCTTGACAAATTGGGTTTTTGTCCGCAATGGATAGGTTGGATCAAGTAATGTGTATCTTCTTCATCCTAATCTGTCTTAGTAAATGGGCTTCCAGGTGATAAATTCTCCTCTTCTCGAGGGATTAGACAAGGTGACCCTCTTTCTCCTTATTTATTTATTTTGTGTGCTGAGCTTCTCGCTAGATTACTTTCTTCACCGTCTTCGGCCCTACTAAACCAATTGGAGTTCCTATTGGTAAAACAGGTATGCGAATTCCTTTTCTTACCTTTGCAGATGACACAATGATTTTTGCTAAAGCCACTAATTATAATTGTCTGGTCATCCGTCAAATTTTGGATAAGTACTGTTCGATGTCTGGTCAACTAGTCAATTATCATAAATCTTCTTTCCAATGTACTGCTAATATCTCAGAGGCAGAAAAATGTGATTTTGCCTCTATCCTTCAAATGCAGGAAACTAATGATCTAGGGGACTATTTGGGCAGCCCTATTATTCATTCTAAGGTGACTAAAGAAACTTTTAGCTCTGTGGTTAGTAAAACAACTAGCCAACTCCCTAAATGGAAAGCCAATGCTCTTTCCCAAGCAGGTAGGTCAGTTCTTCTCCAATCAAATCTTGCTGCTAAGGCTAGTTATCAAATGTAAAGTTTTCTATTGCCTAAATCTATTCTGGTGAATCTGAATAGAGCACATAATAAATTTCTTTTGGAATAAGGAAACCACTAATAAATCCCCTAACCTTATTGGTTGGGATCGAATTTGCAAACCAAAATCGGCGGGTGGATTAGGTTTCCGCAAAGCTGAAGCTCACAACCAAGCTCTCCAAATGAAGCTATTGTGGAGGATTGTTAAAATTGACAATAATTTGTGGGTCAAATTAGTTCGAAAAAGGTACATAAAAAATAATAGTATTTTTTCTGTTAAAGCTTCTGAATCGGCTTCTTGGCAATAGCGTAACCTCCTAAGTTTACGTGATATTTTTAAAAAAGGTTTAGGTTGGCAGATTGGTGATGGTAAATATTAATTTCTAGATGGATAATTGGGTTTTCCAATACTCTCTAAAGTCTATCACTACTCCTATCCCTGGTTCTGAAAACCTGACTGTCAATAGATGTATCCTGCCCTCTGGACAATGGGACTCTCAGATGCTTCTTTCCCTTGTCCCACCTCACATTGTTTCGCAGATTTGTTCTATTTATATCCCCTCTGAGTCCCAACCAGATAATCTCATCTGGGGCCTTACGGCTGATGGTGAGTACTCGGTTAAGAGTGGGGCTCTTCTTGCTCAAGGGATTCTTCCCTCCTCTTTAGAAAAAGTTGAGTTTAATTGGATTTGGAAGCTTAATATTCCTCCGAAAATTAAAAACTTTATTTGGAAAGCTTGTAATGATGGTATCCCGACTAAATCGCATCTTGAGAAAAGTCATATTTTTTTGCCGTAGCAATGCATGTTCTGTAATAATGCAGGTGAATCTATATGCCATCTTTGTTTTGCCTGCCCTTTTACTTTAGATATTTTTTCCCATCATAAGACCTTGTTTGATTGCCCGAGCCCCCCTTCTTGTTTAGCAAATATAGATCTTACTTCTTTCCGTGCTGTTTTGGAAGCTTGTCTCTCGCTGTCGTCTAAATCAAAAATATCGCCTTTTTTCCTTGTTTGGTGGTTTGTGTGGTTTTTCAGGAATAAGCTTGTTTTTAATGATAAAGTGGTTTCCTCCAGGAAGGCAAGTTTTATTATTAGTAATTTTGCTACCTCGTGGTCCAAAGCTCTTAATTCGGAAGAAATGGGCTCTAAGCCTAATCTAGCTGCAAACACCAAGAGAGATAAACCTCGCACAGGTCCTGGTTCGGCCTGATCCCCCCTGCGCCTGGCTTCTGCAAACTTAATTTTGATGGCTCCAAATTAAATAACGGTAATGCTGCGCTGGGCTTTGTGATTCGGGACTCTTCAGGTGATGCTCTTATGGCTGGAGCCCGATCGCTTGGTCCTAACATTTCCATCCTGCAAGCTGAAGCTTGGGGTCTCAAGGAAGGCATTATTGCGGCTTTGTCGCTTAATATTTCTAATCTTGAGATTGAAGGCGATAATCTAGCTGTTATTAATGCTGTTAGGAATATCTGAAAAGTCCCCTGGGAAATTAATAATATCATTTTAGATGTCAATGCTAATTTGCTTAAATTTGATATTTTTCAGGTTCAACATTATTTTCGAGAAGCAAACAAGACAGCGGACCTTATGGCGCATCGTGGACACTCTCACTCGGATCTCGTCTATAATTATCCTCCTTATGATATTGATTTTTCTCTTTTCGTCCGCAAGGATGTTTTAGGTTGGCCCCCTGATTGAATGGTCTTCCTAAGTTTTCTCTCCTTATCAAAAAAAAAAAAATCAACCTAAATATCTTGGAGGCCTGGGTTTTAGAAAAGGCTGAAACTAATAATTAAGCTCTGAAAATGAAACTCCTTTGGAGATTAATCTAAGAATGATTCTAGCTAATTTATGGATCATGCTTACTTAAAGAAACTATTGTAAGACTCATGAACTTTTATCAAACAGAGTCTCTGATCAACAGGCCCGGCCCTGTGCTGAGTCCCATTCCTGTGCCAGTCCAAAATGGGACTCAGCACAGGGCCTCACATATAAATGGGGCCCCAAATTTTTTTTTTAAAAAGTTTACTTCTCTCTCCCCTTACTGTTCTACTCTATCTCCTAACTGAACGTCTGCAACTCTCTCTTCTTACTCCAATTAAGTACTGTACTTCTCTCTCTCCTCACTTTTATCTCTCTCCTCACTTTTTCCCCAAAAATCTCTTAACTTTCTCTCTCTCTCTCTCTCTTCTCACTTTTTCCCCCTAAACCTCTGAACTACTTTTATGAAGCTACTAAATCACATTACCAATTTCGGTGAAGATAAAAACATGTAAATCTGGGTTTGATGGAGTATGCACTTGAATCTGATTTCTTATCTCTGGTCACAACGCATGGATGTGGGTAGGTTTCCCATCTTGTAATTTTTATCTTTTTTAATTTTGAAAAATTATGTTGTCACTTTCTACATATTGGGATCTTTGTAAAATCTGATTAGATTTTTCAAAATTGTTATCTGATTTTGTTGTTGATTTTGATTGATGAGTATTCAGCTTAATTTTGCGAGTTGGGTAATTTTAAGTTGTGATTTTTAAGAGCTTGTAATATATAATTAAAATTTTCAAAATTGTTATCTTTTGTTGTTGTTCATGTTGAATGATTGATTTTCAGCTTAATTTTGTGTGTTGGGCAATTTCCAGTTGCGATTTTTAAGAGTTTGTTACACATGAATTAATAATGGTTTGGGAAAAAAATCGTCACTCTGAAAATTCTTATCTTTTTGTTTCAATTGATTATACTGGCTTATCATATGATTTAGCTGAATAAATTTAGCTGACGAGTGTTCTTCTTAATTTTGATGGGTTTGAGATTTTTTAATATGTTTTTAGTGATTTATATATGTTTTTAGTGATTTGATCGAGCCTTTGAATATTTTTGAAACAATTTAGAAACCCGTAAGATAGATTTTATAGGGCCTATATTTTGACATCAGCATAGGGCCTCACTTTTGTTTCAGCCGGGCCTGCTAATCAATCTTCCTCCTGGCAATGGAAAAAGCTTATGGCTCTGCACCCTCTCTTAAAAATCAGGTATTATTCGTTGGCAGGTAAGAGATGGAGCTATAGATTAAATTTTGGATAGACAATTGGGCATTTCCTTTCCCACTCCAAAATATTATTCATATATTCCCTATATGGACCCAAATTTAGTAGTTCAAGAGTTCACTAATGATTACATAAATTGGAACATTTTCAAGTTACCACTCTATGACCCTCTTCATATTTATGATACTATTTCTAAGATTTTCATTTCGGCTAACCCTATTCCTGACAATATTTTTTGGGTTTGTCTCCATATGGAGACTATTCAGTGAAGTCATGTTCTCTTCTAGCTGAAGGTATCAACCCAAGTGAAGTATCCAGAGTAGAGTGCAACTGGATTTGGAAACATAGTATCCCTCCAAAAACTATAAACTTTTTACGAAAATTCTATAATGATGGACTCCCTACTATGAACCGTTTAGAATAATCTAAAATTTTCACTCCTTTACAAATGTATTTTTTGTGATCATTATAAGGAAATGGCTAATAACCACATATTCTTCTTCTGTAATCTTATTCAAGATACTCCCCAATGTCTCCATCATGACTATAGTTGGCCTATCCTCCCCCCAGAGGCAGTCTTTGACTCGTTTCGTGCTAATTTTGATATTTGCCATCAAAACCAAAATTCTTGCCAAATGACTTAATTAACCATTACTTGGTGTGTTGAGAGAGATGGTCCTATCATTTACTGCTTACTGCCAGTCCACTGTTCTGTAAAGGCCTATGGCCCTTTTATTCTGTTTTGTCCTAGGAAAGGTGTCACTTGTTTTGTCTGCTTGTATAAAACATGTGGCGCGTCTTTATTGGTTCCTAGTTTGTGTAACCTAGGGATCATTAATTGTGCCGCACTATTTAAAGTGTGTGCAGTCTTGTTAGCAGCAAGTTTTTCACAATTAAAGGAATGAGAAAGGAACTGAGAAATTGAGCTGAAATATATCTCACCATTTGATTCATTACAACAGCATTCATGACAATCATCTTATCAACATGGTATCAGAGCATCCAGGTAACTTACATCTTATCTTTCCTACTCATTCTATCGTAGTTGGCAGTTAAAGGAAGATAAAGTTCCTAGCTTTAGCTATATTAAATCACATTAGTCTCTAGCTTTAGTAACATTAAAAACTCCCTGCAAGTGAGTAAAGATCCTGTTTTTCTGCTGCCTTTCCTAAAATACTCTCGTCCTTTTTCATTAAATATTAAAGCTTTTATTTTCTGCCCTTAAAATGGTCCCTGACATAGACCCCACCAGTCCTCTTTATCTTCATCCTTCAAATGGAACTAATTCCATCACAGTTGAGAAGTTGGAAGGAGCTTTCAACTATAGATCTAAGAAGAGATCTCTTGAGATAAGTCTTGCATAAAAAAGAAAGCAAGGGTTTGTGACTGGGAGTGTAAAGAGAGACCCCACTGAAGTTGTGAAACAAGAAGCATGGGATACTTGCAATAGTATGGTAATTTCATGGATAATAGGGAGTGTGAGTGAACCTATTAAAAAATCTGTAATGTTCCTAAATACTGTAGCAGCTATTTGGAAGCTGTTAGAACACAAATTTTTAGTGAGTAATGGCTCTAGGAAGTATAGTCTCAGTAAAGAGCTATATGAAACTTGACAGGAAGGAAAATGTGTAACCGAGTATTACACTAAAATGAAGAGTATATGGGAGGAGCTTGAGCGACTGAATTCCCTACCAGCCATTACCACAATGACTGAAGAAGTAAATGCATTCGTTTCAGCCCTGAATATTCAGATAGAAGAACAAAAATTATTTTAATTCTTAAATGGGCTTGATAGCATGTATACAGTTCAAAGAAGCCATCTATTGATGGTGACTCCTCTACCTATTGTAGAAACTGCATGCAACTACTTGCATCAGGAGGAAAATCAATGAGAAATCCTGAAACCTGTAAAGGAAGAAGCAGAGAGTGCAGCAATGTTGAGAAAAAATGTTGAGCTGTCTTGTAGTGTGTGTGGAAAAGCTAGTCACACTAAGGATACATGTTGGAGAGTTGTTGGAAATCCTCCTGGACATCCAAGGGCTCAAAAGGAGAGATTCAAGGATGGATATAATAGTGGTAGAGGAGGCAGATGGAATAGAGGAGGAAGAAGTAACAGAGGTGGAAGAAGTGCAGCCAATGTGAAATGTAACCTTGATACAGGTACCAGTGGAGGAAGCAATGTGAGTGGGGCAACCTTCACACCCTAACAACTTGAGCAATTGATGAAACTGCTTCCTACTCCTTCAAAAGCATCCAACGCTGAAACTGATGATGAAATGGACTATAGTTATGCTTGGCATGGTGACTTGCAATTTTGCTGATTCTGTAAAAAGAGAATGGATAGTTGATTCTGGAGCTTCTGATCACATGACATGTTGTATTGACATGCTAGAAAAGGCTACTGAAAGTGGGAAGGAACAGAAAATAAATCTCCCTACTGGTGAGACATCTGTTATATCTTACACAGGTGATGTGAAGCTTGGGAATGGAGCTAAAGAAGGTGCTTCACATACCAACATTCAAACATAACTTATTGTCTGTGCAGAAACTCACTCAGGATGGAAATGTAAAAGTGGAGTTCTATCCTAGCTTCTGTGTAATACTGGATAGCAAGAGCTCTCAGGTGAAAGCGGTGGGAGTGGCACAACATGGTCTGTATTTCCTCATAAACAAACCTGTTGATGAGATAGTGAAAGACCTGAAAGAAAATAGAACTGATGATGGTGTGTGTAAGAAAAATTGAAAACAAAGTAAAGCAATGCAAGCTGAAGCTGAAATGAAGATACCTTCAGCAGTGACTGAAGTGAGCAAATTGTCACTTTCAACTTTGTGGCATAGAAGACTTGGACATGCTCCAATGAAAAGACTGAAAAAGATTCAAGGTCTGAAACGTTTCAAAGAAGAGAATGATGATGTATGCTTGACATGCCCCATGGCAAAATTCACTAAACTGCCATACACTCAGAGTGAATCTAGGGCAAAAGACCTGTTTGAACTGGTTCACATTGATATATGGGGCCCTTATAGGGTGCCCACAAAGCAGAATCACATATTTTTCCTGACAATGGTGGATGATCACAGTAGGGTAACATGGATTCAGCTGTTAAGACACAAATCAGATGCTTATGAAGCAATACAAAGCTTTGTAAACATGGGAAGGAAGCAATTCAACAAGCATGTGAAGGTGATAAGGTCTGACAACGCTCTTGAGTTTGATGACAAGAAGTGCAGTCCTTTCTTTGCAAATATTGGAATCATTCATCAAACTTCATGTGTAGATAGACCTGAACAGAATGGAAGAGCTGAAAGAAAGCACAGAAATATCCTTGAAATGGCTAGAGCCCTCAGATTTCAAGGTGGTCTTCCTCTCAAGTTCTGGGGAGAGTGTGTAATGTGTGCAGTTCATATCACCAACATATTGCCTAGCAAGATATTAGGAGACTTGACTCCTTTTGAGGTATTGTTCAAAACTCCACCAACCTATTCTCATTTAAAAGCTTTTGGTTGTTTAGCTATGGCTAGTTATCCCAGTAGAACCAAGGATAAATTTCAAGAATGAGGTGTTCCTTGTGTTTTTCTGGGATATCCCCAGACTCAAAAAGGTTTCAAAAGTACTCAACCTAAGCACTAATCAAACTTTTGTGAGCAGAGATGTTAAGTTCCATGAAAGTATCTCCCCATATAAGATATTTCATACTGGAACTAACTCTCTGCAACACAAAGAAACTATGATCAATACTGATGATGGAAGTGATTGTGACACTTCTAGTAATGAAAATGAGAACAATGATCAAGTTGAGCATGATCAAACTGAAAGACGACCTGTCCTTAGAAGATCTACCAGAACCCACCAAGCTCCAACCTGGCACAAAGACTATGTGATAGGGACTCCTAGCACCAAAAATACAGCTGAGCCTATTTCCCAAACCATAAACACAACTCCTACATCAAACTTTTCTTGTTTCATCTCTCAAACTCTGAAAGTTCATGAACCCTCTCACTTTAATGAAGCTATAAAACACCCAGAATGGGTTCCAGCTATGAATGAGGAGCTAGATGCCCTAGAAGAAAATGAAACCTGGCAAATCACTCATCTCCCACCAGGAAAACAGCCATAGGATGTAAATGGTTATACAAAATAAACATCATGCTGATGGAAGCATCAGCAGGTACAAGTCCAGGCTAGTCATTATGGGAAATAGACAGAGATATGGAGTGGATTATGAGCATACCTTTGCTCCTATTGCCAAGATGGCCACAATGAGGTCCTTGTTGGCTGTTGCTTCCCCTAAAGGGTGGTAATTACATCAAATGGATGTTAAGAATGCGTTTTTACATGGTGATTTGCAGGAGCATGTTTACATGAAGCTTCCACCAGGTTACAAGGGTGCAGGTTGCAGAATGGTGGTTGATCTAGAGGGGGAGCAGTGTAAACAAAGTGAAAACAACCTTGTGTGCAAGCTTAACAAGTCACTCTATGGTCTTAAGCAAGCTCCAAGGCAATGGTTTGCCAAGTTGAGCTGTGCTTTGACAAAATTCAACTTCATCCAGTCCAAGTCTGACTATTCTTTATTCACAAAGAGGTCTGGTGATGCTCTTACTGTGATACTTGTGTATGTGGATGACCTCATTATAGCAAGCAATGATGAGTCAGCTATAAAGTCCACAAAAGCATTCTTACATGGTGAGTTTCACATGAAAGATATGGGTATTCTGAGGTATTTTTTGGGCATAGAAGTGGATCACTGTAATGATGGGAATTTATATCTCAAAGAAAATATGTTCAAGATCTTCTCAAAGAATACAACATGGTCAACTGTAGGCCACTGAAACTGCCAATGGATTCTCATGTGAAGATGACACCTCAAAGTGGGACTGCTCTGCCTTGTGCTGATGTATATCAAAGATTAGTTGGAAAACTAATATATTTGACACTCACTAGGCCTGACATAGCCTTCACAGTTCATGTGTTAAGCAAATTTATGCATCACCCAACTAATGCACACCTTCAATTAGCCAAAAGAGTTCTCAAATACTTGGCAGGTTCAAGCTCTCAAGGCATTGTTCTTGCAAACTCCTCAAGTGCTCAGATGCAGGCTTATTGTGACTGTGACTGGATGGGCTGGGTGTCCTAGTACAAGAAGGTCTACATCAGGATTCTGTATCCTTCTTGGTGCATCTCCTATCTCATGGAAATCAAAGAGACAAAATGTTGTCTCTAGAAGCAGTGCTGAAGCTAAATATAGGTCAATGGCCCTTGCCATATGTGAAGTAATGTGGCTTAAGCAGTTGCTCAGGGACCTAGACATCAAAGATATGGGGAAGACTCCTATCTTTTGTGATAATCAAGTTGCCCTTGCCATTGCAGCAAACCTAGTCCATCATGAGAAAACAAAACATGTGGACATTGACTGCCACATTATCAGAGACAAAGCTCAAGATGGTGTGATTTGTCCTATCTACATTCCCTCTAAGCATCAACTAGCAGATGTTCTTACCAAGTTACTGCCTACTAATCAACATGAATTTCTTCTTCACAACCTGGGAGTTCACCTTCCTTCTCACTCTCAGCTTGAGGGGGAGTGTTGAGAGAGATGGTCCTATCATTTACTGCTTACTGCCAGCCCACTGTTCTGTAAAGGCCTATGGCCCTTTTATTCTGTTTTGTCCTAGGAAAGGTGTCACTTGTTTTGTCTGCTTGTGTAAAACATGTGGCACGTCTTTATTGGTTCCTAGTTTGTGTAACCTAGGGATCATCAATTGTGCCGCACTATTTAAAGTGTGTGCAGTCTTGTTACAAGTAATTTTTTCACAATTAAAGGAATGAGAAAGGAACTGAGAAATTGAGCTGAAATATATCTCACCATTTGATTCATTACAACAGCATTCATGACAATCAAAGGTGTCACTTGTTTTGTTTGCTTGTGTAAAACATGTGGCGTGTCTTTATTGGTTCCTAGTTTGTGTAACAAAGGGATCATCAATTGTGCCGCACTATTTAAAGTGTGTGCAGCCTTGTTAGCAGCAAGTTTTTCACAATTATAGGAATGAGAAAGGATCTGAGAAATTGAGCTGAAATATATCTCACCATTTGATGCATTACAACAGCATTCATGACAATCATCTTGTCAACATGGTGGTTTATCTGGTTTGCTCGCATCAAAACCACCTTTAATGATACTCTCTATAATGCCCGTCAAATTAAAATACTTATTTATAAATTTGTCAAAGATTTGAATGATTCTTCCAATTAATTAGATCAGGCTCTTAGCCCACCAAAATTTAAGTCTCAAAACCCTACCATTTCTCGGTGTGAGAGGGCTTTTTGTTGGTCTCACCCTACCCAAGATCAATATAAAATTAATTTTGACTGTTCTAAGCTTCAAAATCATAAGGTTGTGTTTGGTTTTGTTATCATAAATCATTTACGTGATGTTATGCTTGCAGGTGCTAATTCTATTATTGACTCCTCATATATATATTTTATTTTACAAAGCGGAGGCTTGGGATCTTAGAGAAAGTATTAAAGCAGCCCGTAATCTCAATATTGATAATATCATTTTTGTGGGAGATAATATTAAATTCATTAATGCTATGAACAATATTTGGAAACCTCTCTGGATCATTAACTCCATAATTTGTGATGCAGGTAAAGATGTGGCTAGGTTTCGACAGGTCAATTTCTTGCATTGCTTCAGGGAAGCAAATCAGGCGGCTGATTTCATGGCGCGTAAGAGTCGCGGAGCTTCTACTATTCGTTTTTGTTTTTCTTCGCTTTTGTGTCCACTTTTTCCCTTATCATCGAAAGAATGTTTAATCTTGGACTCCCGATTAGGTCTCGGTCTTAGTTTTTTATTTCCTTATTAAAAAAATATATTTAATCCAAGCATGCTGCATGCATGCCATAAGTAAATCACCATTATATTACCAATAAAAAATAATAATACAAAAGGACTTCAACTTATATCAGGTGACTTACCATTAAAAAATAATAATACAAAAGGTCTTCAACTTATATCTAGTTTAGTCACCTAGGAATTCTACGTGAATACTACATGAAATTTAAAATCACTCAATATTTGACATCTTAGCTAGCACTTTCTTACAAAAATACATAATTTGTAACACCCCGTAATTTTCACCCTTTATTTTTGGTATTTGTTTACATTAAAATGATATTTTTCGTAAAAATAAATAATTTATTATTTAGATTATTTTGGAACGTGTTGTGAAGATGTGTATATATTTATATGTTGTGATATATTTATATATATTTATTTTAAGTAGTTAGCTATTTATTTTAAAGGTTATATTAGTTTCGTTATTTATTTAGGCGTTTAGGATGCAGTTTTGTCGCGTAGCGTTTTTGTAACGTTGTTGGACCGACTTGGGTGATGAAATGTTGCATCACGTGTGGCATATCATGCTGGCCGAAAATCAGCAATTATGGAGTGGAGGATGAAGAGTTTTGGTGCTTATTAAGCTAACCTTTGAATATCTTGTAACCGCTCATTTAATCCCTCATTAACATTCTCCTAAACCCTTCATTTTTCCTTGCCATAAAATTCTGATTTTTAATAAGAGAAGTTCAGCATCATTGTCATTTAACCCACGCTGTTTTCAAGAAAAGAAAGAGAGAAAAGGAAGAGGAAAAGAAGAGAAAGGTTCACCCGGTTTTTCCTGTCACACCTTCACGAAAATAACCGTAGACGGAGATCTAACCGTTGGATCGTCTTCAAATTTGGACAGCACGTTTATAACATCTTTATCTTCTCTTTTACAGGAGAGATTTAGATTCCGAGGTTTTGATCATCGGGAATCATGGTCGGAACAGAGCAGTACAAAATAAGAGTTTTCAACGTTCAAGAAGAAAACGCCTAGTGACTTGTTGCTACAATTATCGTTCATGGAGGAATTGGATTGCACGTATATTTTTCGAATATATTTAGACTCATCTCTCCTCCCGACGTTTTAGGTAACTAGTAGTTATCTTAGAACAATAGTGATTAGGGTATTATTCGGTATTAGATTATTACGCTAGGAATTATTTAAAATACTTTTTGAATGAAATTATTGATGAAATTTGACGTGAATATACTTGATACATGCTGTATGAAAATTGTATACAGAAAAATAATTTTCGTCTGAGTTTTAGTATTTATTCGATTTATTTGGTATTTTTTGCGTTTTTGGCTTAATTGCAAAATAATTATTGAACGAATGTTAAAATTGCTGAAATTATTTTTCATGAATCACTTTATATGTGTAGTATGAATTTCATGCCTTGGAATAATTTTGGCCTACTGTTTACAGGTTTATTTAATTGGTTTATCTGTTTTTGCATTTTCGTGTCTGTCAGTATATAAATCGTGAAAATTATTTCTGGAGGCCGAAAAATTCATTTCCTTGTATATTATGTATTACCGCGAGTTTATTCATGTTATGTGAATTTTTGGTAATTTTTGGGCGTTTATTTTTATTTTCAATTATTATATTGGCTTTATTGAGTATTCTGTAAATTAACGTTAAAAAATACTTTTAGAGTCAGAAAATTAGAAATAAAATTTGTACCACGTCAGTAGAGCCATAATGGTCGAATGATAATTTTTGTGTTATTTTACTGATCGTGCTTATTAGTTTAATAATTATTATTGTGTTTTTGTTATGAGTTTGAGGATATTCTTTTTAATTATTTAAGGGCTTGTTAATCAGAAATAATTTGTGACCTTTTATGTTCTTGGAAGCTGGTGTTTATAAGGTTGCTATGAGTATTATTGAGTATCATTATGTTTACGTTTGGTTTATGTAAAAATAATTAGTCGTGTACGCTTCATTATGTTTACGTTTGGTTTATGTAAAAATATTGAGTATCAAAGATTAGTTGGAAAACTAATATATTTGACACTCACTAGGCCTGACATAGCCTTCACAGTTCATGTGTTAAGCAAATTTATGCATCACCCAACTAATGCACACCTTCAATTAGCCAAAAGAGTTCTCAAATACTTGGCAGGTTCAAGCTCTCAAGGCATTGTTCTTGCAAACTCCTCAAGTGCTCAGATGCAGGCTTATTGTGACTGTGACTGGATGGGCTGGGTGTCCTAGTACAAGAAGGTCTACATCAGGATTCTGTATCCTTCTTGGTGCATCTCCTATCTCATGGAAATCAAAGAGACAAAATGTTGTCTCTAGAAGCAGTGCTGAAGCTAAATATAGGTCAATGGCCCTTGCCATATGTGAAGTAATGTGGCTTAAGCAGTTGCTCAAGGACCTAGACATCAAAGATATGGGGAAGACTCCTATCTTTTGTGATAATCAAGTTGCCCTTGCCATTGCAGCAAACCTAGTCCATCATGAGAAAACAAAACATGTGGACATTGACTGCCACATTATCAGAGACAAAGCTCAAGATGGTGTGATTTGTCCTATCTACATTCCCTCTAAGCATCAACTAGCAGATGTTCTTACCAAGTTACTGCCTACTAATCAACATGAATTTCTTCTTCACAACCTGGGAGTTCACCTTCCTTCTCACTCTCAGCTTGAGGGGGAGTGTTGAGAGAGATGGTCCTATCATTTACTGCTTACTGCCAGCCCACTGTTCTGTAAAGGCCTATGGCCCTTTTATTCTTTTTGTCCTAGGAAAGGTGTCACTTGTTTTGTCTGCTTGTGTAAAACATGTGGCACGTCTTTATTGGTTCCTAGTTTGTGTAACCTAGGGATCATCAATTGTGCCGCACTATTTAAAGTGTGTGCAGTCTTGTTACAAGTAATTTTTTCACAATTAAAGGAATGAGAAAGGAACTGAGAAATTGAGCTGAAATATATCTCACCATTTGATTCATTACAACAGCATTCATGACAATCAAAGGTGTCACTTGTTTTGTTTGCTTGTGTAAAACATGTGGCGTGTCTTTATTGGTTCCTAGTTTGTGTAACAAAGGGATCATCAATTGTGCCGCACTATTTAAAGTGTGTGCAGCCTTGTTAGCAGCAAGTTTTTCACAATTATAGGAATGAGAAAGGATCTGAGAAATTGAGCTGAAATATATCTCACCATTTGATGCATTACAACAGCATTCATGACAATCATCTTGTCAACATGGTGGTTTATCTGGTTTGCTCGCATCAAAACCACCTTTAATGATACTCTCTATAATGCCCGTCAAATTAAAATACTTATTTATAAATTTGTCAAAGATTTGAATGATTCTTCCAATTAATTAGATCAGGCTCTTAGCCCACCAAAATTTAAGTCTCAAAACCCTACCATTTCTCGGTGTGAGAGGGCTTTTTGTTGGTCTCACCCTACCCAAGATCAATATAAAATTAATTTTGACTGTTCTAAGCTTCAAAATCATAAGGTTGTGTTTGGTTTTGTTATCATAAATCATTTACGTGATGTTATGCTTGCAGGTGCTAATTCTATTATTGACTCCTCATATATATATTTTATTTTACAAAGCGGAGGCTTGGGATCTTAGAGAAAGTATTAAAGCAGCCCGTAATCTCAATATTGATAATATCATTTTTGTGGGAGATAATATTACATTCATTAATGCTATGAACAATATTTGGAAACCTCTCTGGATCATTAACTCCATAATTTGTGATGCAGGTAAAGATGTGGCTAGGTTTCGACAGGTCAATTTCTTGCATTGCTTCAGGGAAGCAAATCAGGCGGCTGATTTCATGGCGCGTAAGAGTCGCGGAGCTTCTACTATTCGTTTTTGTTTTTCTTCGCTTTTGTGTCCACTTTTTCCCTTATCATCGAAAGAATGTTTAATGCTGGACTCCCGATTAGGTCTGGTCTTAGTTTTTTATTTCCTTATTAAAAAAATATATTTAATCCAAGCATGCTGCATGCATGCCATAAGTAAATCACCATTATATTACCAATAAAAAATAATAATACAAAAGGACTTCAACTTATATCAGGTGACTTACCATTAAAAAATAATAATACAAAAGGTCTTCAACTTATATCTAGTTTAGTCACCTAGGAATTCTACGTGAATACTACATGAAATTTAAAATCACTCAATATTTGACATCTTAGCTAGCACTTTCTTACAAAAATACATAATTTGTAACACCCCGTAATTTTCACCCTTTATTTTTGGTATTTGTTTACATTAAAATGATATTTTTCGTAAAAATAAATAATTTATTATTTAGATTATTTTGGAACGTGTTGTGAAGATGTGTATATATTTATATGTTGTGATATATTTATATATATTTATTTTAAGTAGTTAGCTATTTATTTTAAAGGTTATATTAGTTTCGTTATTTATTTAGGCGTTTAGGATGCAGTTTTGTCGCGTAGCGTTTTTGTAACGTTGTTGGACCGACTTGGGTGATGAAATGTTGCATCACGTGTGGCATATCATGCTGGCCGAAAATCAGCAATTATGGAGTGGAGGATGAAGAGTTTTGGTGCTTATTAAGCTAACCTTTGAATATCTTGTAACCGCTCATTTAATCCCTCATTAACATTCTCCTAAACCCTTCATTTTTCCTTGCCATAAAATTCTGATTTTTAATAAGAGAAGTTCAGCATCATTGTCATTTAACCCACGCTGTTTTCAAGAAAAGAAAGAGAGAAAAGGAAGAGGAAAAGAAGAGAAAGGTTCACCCGGTTTTTCCTGTCACACCTTCACGAAAATAACCGTAGACGGAGATCTAACCGTTGGATCGTCTTCAAATTTGGACAGCACGTTTATAACATCTTTATCTTCACTTTTACAGGAGAGATTTAGATTCCGAGGTTTTGATCATCGGGAATCATGGTCGGAACAGAGCAGTACAAAATAAGAGTTTTCAACGTTCAAGAAGAAAACGCCTAGTGACTTGTTGCTACAATTATCGTTCATGGAGGAATTGGATTGCACGTATATTTTTCGAATATATTTAGACTCATCTCTCCTCCCGACGTTTTAGGTAACTAGTAGTTATCTTAGAACAATAGTGATTAGGGTATTATTCGGTATTAGATTATTACGCTAGGAATTATTTAAAATACTTTTTGAATGAAATTATTGATGAAATTTGACGTGAATATACTTGATACATGCTGTATGAAAATTGTATACAGAAAAATAATTTTCGTCTGAGTTTTAGTATTTATTCGATTTATTTGGTATTTTTTGCGTTTTTGGCTTAATTGCAAAATAATTATTGAACGAATGTTAAAATTGCTGAAATTATTTTTCATGAATCACTTTATATGTGTAGTATGAATTTCATGCCTTGGAATAATTTTGGCCTACTTTTTACAGGTTTATTTAATTGGTTTATCTGTTTTTGCATTTTCGTGTCTGTCAGTATATAAATCGTGAAAATTATTTCTGGAGGCCGAAAAATTCATTTCCTTGTATATTATGTATTACCGCGAGTTTATTCATGTTATGTGAATTTTTGGTAATTTTTGGGCGTTTATTTTTATTTTTAATTATTATATTGGCTTTATTGAGTATTCTGTAAATTAACGTTAAAAAATACTTTTAGAGTCAGAAAATTAGAAATAAAATTTGTACCATGTCAGTAGAGCCATAATGGTCGAATGATAATTTTTGTGTTATTTTACTGATCGTGCTTATTAGTTTAATAATTATTATTGTGTTTTTGTTATGAGTTTGAGGATATTCTTTTTAATTATTTAAGGGCTTGTTAATCAGAAATAATTTGTGACCTTTTATGTTCTTGGAAGCTGGTGTTTATAAGGTTGCTATGAGTATTATTGAGTATCATTATGTTTACGTTTGGTTTATGTAAAAATAATTAGTCGTGTACGCTTCATTTAAGGTTGCTATGAGTATTATTGAGTATCATTATGTTTACGTTTGGTTTATGTAAAAATAATTAGTCGTGTACGCTTCATTTATTTAATAAGCCTTGGAGTTAATTGGTGATCTTATTTGGTGTGATTCATTTCTGGTTGATACTATTGGTGTTGTAAACTCTTTAATTGTCGTTGTTTGTGCTTTGTGGTGCGCAAAATATGTGTTGTTGAGATATTTCTTGTAAGTGTGTAAGTTACTACTTTGAGGATTTTTGAAGAATTATTTTCGATGAATTATGGGTATAAGGCCGGGTGGCATCCCTTTGACGAATATTTTTGAGATGAATGATACTTTGATGATATTTATGATTTTATTTTGAGATAAGAACATTCGGTGGGATAGATGTAGTCCCCGGTGAAGAACATGCCAACCACCTGGTTTGCGAACTAGGGGTACACCTGGGTTAATTGTTGTCATCCAAGAGGTCAGGGAGTTCTGCGTGTTCTACCCTGCATCGGGAGTTTGGCCATTCTTAGACACAGGCAATGGGGAACGTAAGCACATAGACTGACCTGGAGATTGCGATCTGACAAACCTTAGGAAGTGAATTGCGATTCACTGGCGTTCGGTTTCTAACTCAATAACTTGTTGTACTTTTGTTTTATTATTATTTAAGTATTCTAGAGTTGATTTACTCACTATATCTTGTATACTTGATGTTGACTATCACTTGTATCACTTGTGAGCTTTATGATTTTGGATGCATGTCATAGTTGTCTTGACCTTATGTTTCCTTTCTTATTAATCTATGTCTGAATCATGTTTTGCTTTCTTTTGTACTGGGAGAACTGCTAGTTACTCCCCACTTATTGTGGATTGTTGTTATATATTTTGCAGGTTATGTTGATGGGAATCTTCTTTGGTTTTGGGTTCGGGTTGAGATGTGAACATTAAAAAGCTAGATGTTTTCGGCCTAGACTTTTAATTAGTTTGAGAGTCAGTTTTCTCTTTTAGTTATTACTCTAATTAATTTAAATTATTTATACTATTTATTTATGTTGGTTTTATCACTTAGTTATTTAAATGCATTTCCTGTAGTAGTGACATTCCCAGATGACGATGTTTCCGCCATCGTCCTATTAATACTATTATTATTTCTTTCTTTTCCGCTTTGAAATTCTGGGGTGTTACAGTTGGTATCAGAGCAAAACGCTCCTAAACTCTGAAAAAGAGTTGCTAATGATTCTTTTGAATTATTAGTTAGCCATAGGAGATAAAATTTGTTTAGAATTAAGTTTAGTAGTTTCACTATAATGAGAGTGTGATGGGTAGAGTAAGTAAAGGGAAGCCTTATGGGAATGTGGTGTGCTCTCATGCTTATGAAGCATATGTTATATGTATAGTTACTTGTATTATTGGTGGAATTAGTCTACCAAGTTTGTTAATCTTATTTGCAGGGCCTCTGACATGCAATTTATTTTCTCTTTTATCAGAGTGCGCAGCGAAAGCGAAGTAATTTATAGCCTTCTCGGTTTAGTTGTGTGTTTTATTTGTTTTGTGTTTTGCAATTTAAAAATAAGCTTTAATTTTATTTTAATATAGTCTTGTATGTTGCACTGCGTTTATTTAATTTGCTAGTTGCTTTATAGTATATGTTATTATGTGAGACAGTATATACTTTCTGTTCTTTTTCAATTAAGTGTTGTTTTTTATGTGAGTACTACGTATCTGTTTTATTATTTACAAAACTTTCCAGTTTGAATTTATATTCCAAATTATATTATAGATCTTTGAACTTAATAAATTTTATACTTATGTTAGAGTTATTTTCTGATTTTCAAATTTTGTTATTGTTAATATTTTGACATACTCTTTTGAAAAATGTTTAATCTCAATTATTTTATAATAGTTTGGAAAAAGAAAGGGGTTATGAAATTGTCTTTCAAGATATTCTTCAAATTTCTCTTACCGTCTTTGACTATCTATATTTATAAATATTTTCCTTTTAATATTTTTATTTTTCATGCTAATCCTTGTTTAGCCTTTAATAATTGTAATAAGTTTTGTAGTCTTTGAAAATAAAAGTACTTTAATGAGTTGTCTTGGTGTTAGATTGAAATGTAGACGCAAACTATTTTGTTTTAAAGGTTAGCATCCAACAACTTTTACTTTACTTACTTTTCTTATTAGCATTATTTTTCGAACTCAAATACGTGAAAGGATCTCGTTTACTATTTGTTGTTTCTTGTTTAAATATTTAGTGCTTTCTCATTTCATAGGAAAATTTTGGTTGTTTTCATTACTTCTTATTTAATTCTCTGATTTTGACTGATATGTTTTATATTCTTTAGAAACGAAATTTATATACTCAGTCTAAATTTTAAACTTGTTTGAGTTGATATTGAGTCATAATGGGTGATTCCTTTGACTTGTATGTCAATTTGATAAGTTGACACATTTTATCTATTTCGATTTAATTTCCTTTTTCAGTTCATATTAAGTTTATATTGGGTGATTCCAGTAAACTCTAATGTCGATTTGATAAGTTGGCTTTCAAATATTGTTTTGTTGATACTAGATTGCAGTGGGTGGTTCCATGCACATTTGTGTCGACTTAGCAAATTTTATAATTGTTGTTAATAATTTATTACTTTATCGCCTATTTATTATTAGTGTTTCGTCGTTGTGAAATTTATTTTAAAGTTTTCAATTTCTTTTGCGAACTTTAATTTTCATATATATGTTTAGGAGGACGTACGCTCTTATAACATATGTCATGACTTGTGTTCTTAAGTGCTATTTTAATAAAGCAGCTAGCTACTCTTTATTAAAGTGTTCTTATCTCTTTAAGTGGAGTATAAGCCTGTGTGGTTATCTCTATTTAAATTGGTTTCGCTATCAATTTACGAACTTTTGCTTCTTCGTTTCTTTTCTAAAAATATTTATGTATGGTCGGATTTATACTTTTATAATTTTACGTAACTATTTATTCCTGCTTCTTTTACAAAATTACCTATAGTTTACTGTGCAAAAGTTTTTACCTTAAACTTTATAATACTTGTCTTTGGTTCTTTCACATTTTATTAAATGATTGTTGTTACCGTGCTTCTTTACTTTACAACTCTTTTGGTCTTCCAAAATAAAATATATATTATTTGAGTTATCAAATTTTATACCCGCAAAGTTATTTATTTCTTAACTAAAATCCATCGATTTCTGTTTTCTTAATGTTCTTTATCTAGAGTATTTTTTTTGTCTCTTGGTTGTTTTGAAGTTTCGAGGACGAAACTCTTTTAAGGGGGAGTGATTGTAACACCCCGTAATTTTCACCCTTTATTTTTGGTGTTTGTTTACATTAAAATGATATTTTTCGTAAAAATAAATAATTTATTATTTAGATTATTTTGGAACGTGTTGTGAAAATGTGTATATATTTATATGTTGTGATATATTTATATATATTTATTTTAAGTTGTTAGTTATTTATTTTAAAGGTTATATTAGTTTCGTTATTTATTTAGGCTTTTAGGATGCAGTTTTGTCGCGTAGCGTTTTTGTAACGTTGTTGGACCGACTTGGGTGATGAAATGTTGCATCACGTGTGGCGTATCATGCTGGCCGAAAATAAGCAATTATGGAGTGGAGGATGAAGAGTTTTAGTGCTTATTAAGCTAACCTTTGAATATCTTGTAACCGCTCATTTAATCCCTCATTAACATTCTCCTAAACCCTTCATTTTTCCTTGCCATAAAATTCTGATTTTTAATAAGAGAAGTTCAGCATCATTGTCATTTAACCCACGTTGTTTTCAAGAAAAGGAAGAGGAAAAGAAGAGAAAGGTTCAACCCGGTTTTTCCTGTCACACCTTCACGAAAATAACCGTAGACGGAGATCTAACCGTTGGATCGTCTTCAAATTTGGACAGCACGTTTATAACATCTTTATCTTCACTTTTACAGGAGAGATTTAGATTCCGAGATTGGGATCATCGGGAATCATGGTCGGAACAGAGCAGTACGAAATAAGAGTTTTCAACGTTCAAGAAGAAAACGCCTAGTGACTTGTTGCTACAATTATCGTTCATGGAGGAATTGGATTGCACGTATATTTTTCGAATATATTTAGACTCAGCTTTCCTCCCGACGTTTTAGGTAACTAGTAGTTATCTTAGAACAATAGTGATTAGGGTATTATTCGGTATTAGATTATTACGCTAGGAATTAGTTAAAATACTTTTTGAATGAAATTATTGATGAAATTTGACGTGAATATACTTGATACATGCTGTATGAATATTGTATACATAAAAATAATTTTCGTCTGAGTTTTAGTATTTATTCGATTTATTTGATATTTTTTGCGTTTTTGGCTTAATTGCAAAATAATTATTGAACGAATGTTAAAATTGCTGAAATTATTTTTCATGAATCACTTTATATGTGTAGTATGTATTTCATGCCTTGGAATAATTTTGGCCTACTGTTTACAGGTTTATTTAATTGGTTTATCTGTTTTTGCATTTTCGTGTCTGTCAGTATATAAATCGTGAAAATTATTTCTGGAGGCCTAAAAATTCATTTCCTTGTATATTATGTATTACCGAAAGTTTATGCATGTTATGTGAATTTTTGGTAATTTTTGGGCGTTTATTTTTATTTTTAATTATTATATTGGCTTTATTGAGTATTCTGTAAATTAACGTTTAAAAATACTTTTAGAGTCCGAAAATTAGAAATAAAATTTTTACCATGTCAGTAGAGCCATAATGGTCGTATTATAATTTTTGAGTTATTTTACTGATCGTTCTTAGTAGTTTAATAATTATTATTGTGTTTTTGTTATGAGTTTGAAGATATTCTTATTAATTATTTAAGGGCTTGTTAATCAGAAATAATTTGTGACCTTTTATGTTATTGGAAGCTGGTGTTTATAAGGTTGCTGTGAGTATTATTGAGTATCATTAAGTTTACTTTTGGTTTATGTAAAAATAATTAGTCGTGTACGCTTCATTTATTTAATAAGCCTTGGAGTTAATTGGTGATCTTATTTGATGTGATTCATTTCTGGTTGATACTGTTGGTGTTGTAAACTCTTTAATTCGTTGTTTGTGCTTTGTGGTGCGCAAAATATTTGTTGTTGAGATATTTGTTGTAAGTGTGTAAGTTACTACTTTGAGGATTTTTGAAGAATTATTTTCAATGAATTATGGGTATAAGGCCGGGTGGCATCCCTTTGGCGAATGTTTTTGAGATGAATGATACTTTGATGATATTTATGATTTTATTTTGAGATAAGAACATCCGGTGGGATAGATGTAGTCCCCGGTGAAGAACATGCCAACCACCTGGTTTGCGAACGAGGGGTACACCTGGGTTAATTGTTGTCGTCCGAGAGGTCAGGGAGTTCTGCGTGTTCTACTTTGCATCGGGAGTTTGGCCATTCTTAGACACAGGCAGTGGGGAACGACGTAAGCCCATAGACAGACCTGGAGATTGCGATCTGACAAACCTTAGGAAGTGAATTGCGATTCAATGGCGTTCGGTTTCTGACACAATAACTTGTTGTACTTTTGTTTTATTATTATTTAAGTATTCTAGAGTTGATTTACTCACTATATCTTGTATACTTGATGTTGACTATCACTTGTATCACTTGTGAGCTTTATGATTTTGGATGCATGTCATAGTTGTCTTGACCTTATGTTTCCTTTCTTATTAATCTATGTCTGAATCATGCTTTGATTTCTTTTGTTCTGGGAGAACTGCTAGTTACTCCCCACTGATTGTGGATTGTTGTTATATATTTTGCAGGTTATGTTGATGGGAATCTTCTTTGGTTTTGGGTTCGGGTTGAGATGTGAGCATTAAAAAGCTAGATGTTTTAGGCCTAGACTTTTAATTAGTTTGAGAGTCAGTTTTCTCTTTTAGTTATTACTCTAATTAATTTAAATTATTTATACTATTTATTTATGTTGGTTTTATCACTTAGTTATTTAAACGCATTTCTTGTAGTAGTGACATTTCCAGAAGACGATGTTTCCGCCATCGTCCTATTAATACTATTATTATTTCTTTCTTTTCCGCTTTGAAATTCTGGGGTGTTACATAATTAATCTCACACCAAAAAAAAAAAAAAATAGCACACACCCCTACAAAAATCTCATTTTTATTGCAATTAATATTTCCTTCACATGAAGAAATTGATATCGATATCATAATCAATAATGTGTTTGGATAAGCACTTCAAGCATAAACTTGAGGGTTGGACACGAGATGCTCTTCTACAGCCTTAAACATCTTTTGGACTCCTCCTTTTGCACTTTGAATCTCCTCTTCATTCATCACATTATCTCCCTTCATGTGATAGTGTGCCACCATCTTGTAGTGAGTTCCAGCGCCAGAAGGCTCATATATATTCTCATATACAGCACACTCCAACGTATCAGGAAATATATCTCCTTCAATGCTAGTATACTTACTGTAGAAGTTACTAGAATCAATTTCATCCACTCTTGTTTTTACATATCTGTATGGAGCCTCTGCCAAAATTAACATCATAATTTTATTATCATGATAATTCACAATCATAAATATTGCATGATCAACGTATAAAATATATGTACGTAGTTGGTAAACACGACCTTTATTTTTCAGATGTAACTAAAGAACTTGATAGACACTGATAGATCATAGTCTGATACCACTACTAATAATAAATTATTTATTTATAATTTTGCAGATGTAACCAAAGAACTTGGTAAACACTAATAGATCCTAATCTGATACTAATGATAATAATAATAATAAATTTTGTATAAAATTTATATATAATCTAGTAACGGGTATAACTGGCATATGTCTTAACAAGAAGACATGTTATATTAATATAGAAACCATTTTTTTTCCTAAAAAGGGTGACTTATTCATTTAATGTTGCAATTTTTTAATTTAAATAAATCACTTTTGTATAAGATCCTTTTACCATAAAAGCCGGGGTCACTTTATTGAGAAATGACCCCTTTTGATCAAATAGTTACCGTCTTACGATAAATTATGGTAAAACGGTCTTAAATGAGAATTTGCATTCCTTATTTTCTATTATACTTTGTTATAAGTTTACAACAACAACAGCAACGGTACATAATAATAATTGTCATTGTTATTAGGAATACTCATATGCGGTTAGACAAGCATTACCATCACACCTATATCAAGAATACTTTATCGATAAAATGTCAAATGATTAAGTTTTAATCAATAAAACGTCAAATGATTCTGTATAAAAATGAAAAATTAGATGGATATGGTCTATGAAGAACATGTTTAATATATTACTCCATCCCTTCTAAAATATAGTCCCCGTTTTATTTTTTATGGTCAAATTTTAAAACCTTTTACCAAATATTCCCATTGATATATACAAAAAAATACTAATGTTGAATCACTTGTTAGATTCGATGCCGAGGTGTATTTTTATAATATTATTATTTTATTATTTTTTAATAAAACAGATTTAAAAATATTAATAGTAAAAGTACGTGTTAGAGACTGTACGAAAACAAACGATAAATATATTTTTGGACAGAGGGAGTACATGGGAAGAGAAAGTAATAATAACTTGTACGGATAACTAACCATCGGGGAAGTTGATAAGTTTGACACATCCAACAGTAGTAGAGTCACCTTCAACAAACTCGACAGATTTAACAAAGTGAGGCACAATCTTTGGCAAGAAGTTATGGCTGTCAATGGACAGAGCTTGGAACAACCGAGCCGGAGCAACCGGGCTGGTGAAGTCGGCCAATGTGCATGTAATCACACCCATTATTAATTTTGAGGATAAAACTAAAGGGCTTAATTTACTTGGAAGAATAGCTAGCCAATGGAGATAATGTCGATGAAATAATATGAAAAGAATGAGAATTTGATTTAGTATTTATTGATGGAGGGACTAGGCGAAAGTAAAGTTGGTAATAACAAAGAAGTTGCCTCGCGTTATGTTAGGTCTGTGCTGGAGCAGCCTTTACTGAATGTTTGAAAAACTTTTATATGGTGTTCTATGAAGTATAATGTATCAATTTTTTAAATGTATACAAATATATTAAAAGACGTTACTAAACGAAAAACGTTGCCACGTGGCGCTCTTAAAATGTTTTACAATATACTCCCTCCGTTTTTTTAGATGTAACAATGAACTTTTCATATTTGGCGAGGCACACGACCGATAATACATATCTCTAATTGTATAAAGGTAAAAATTATAAAAAAAATATATATTTGGAAAGAGTATATCGTGACGAATCAAACAAAATCCTGCATGACTATATTTTTTCTTATGTATAAGTAACCATTAATGGTCAAAGTATATTGGATGAATAGTGCCCAAAGTAAACATGTTACGTCTAAAAAAACGGAGGGAGTATAATTCACATACAATTAATTAAAAAAAATAAGAAAAATGCATTATTTAAGATTTGATCTGGTGACTTAAATTTATATATTAAAGTGTTATTCATTAAACCAAGTTATATTTGATGTTATCATTTCAAAAAACAATATTAATAAATGAAAAATATAATTACCCGGGGCATATTTCTGGCTTAAAAACTAGTTTTTTTTTTTTTGATTCGGTAATTAACTGGCCAAATAGGCTCAGCCCTCATGAGACTTCTAGAGACTGGAAAGTGGGGATTTATACCCAGAAACAAATATCCACACAAACACCCCAAATTTAGGGTTAATGGGAGTCGAACTCCCGACCATGAGATTGGGAGGTGGGAGCTCCAATTATTAGGCTCTCACATGATTCTCTAATACAACAGGTTTATGATCTCATTAAAAAATATTAACAATGTGTAGCTACTAGGAATCGAACACATGACCTTTGAAATGAAATGTAAGAGTTTAACCACCAATCCACTACAACTTCAATGTTTAATGTTTCAAAGTAAAACATAATAAAGTCTTATAATTATATGTAACTATAAAGACATAGACAAACTTTTTAATCTCTAACACTTTTATTAAGGTAATAACATCCTCTTACCCCCATTGACATTGTTATATTTATCCCCAATATAATTCCTTGGAAGTTTCTTTTAAACAACTTATCATGCAATAACGTCCATTTCAAATTTCGCACTAGACAGAAATTACGAAAAGTTAATAAAATCAATTATGAAACTTATGAATAATAATATATTTGATAATTTTAACTCCCCGAGGTATCGCCCGGGCCAAAAATACTAGTTAAGGCATCTAAAATACGAGTTTAAATCTTCACTCACACAATTCTTGTACCATTAATATGTCACTATATTTTATTGGTTGTCATTAACTCATTATCACTATGACTCACTATTTTAATAAAGTAACTAGATGTTATATATATATATATATATATATATATATATATATATATATATATATATATATATATATATTTTGAGGGGATTTAAAATATATATAATATTAACTAATAAGAACAAAGACACACAAGTGAGACAATAATTATGAGATACAAAATGTGTGGACTCTTGAAAATGTGGTGGGAAGAGTAGCTGAGTAGGTGAAACAGAGTTGGTGGATGAACGAGTGTGAATGTGTGAAAAGGAATTTTCTAATCAAAGGAGGTCGTTGACTACTTGACTATCAATAGGATGTCTATTGTCTATTATAAATTTTGGGTATGAAGTCTACTTGAATAATCTGCTAGTGAAAATAAAATTTCGGATGATTCTTCAGTGATCATACCAAAATTATGACCACTGAAGTCAACGGAAGTCAAAGGGGCTATGCACTCAGCAAGCCATTTTCTTTTTCATTTCTTTTACTAAAATCGGAAATATTAATGATAAATACTTAAAATAATTTTGTAAATTCCAAAAAAATTTAATAAGAAAATCCTAAAAAATTAATATTTTATTTTTCTGAAATTAATTATTTTGACCAAAAAAAAAATTTACCCATCTGTTTTTCTCTCTCCTCTTTTTCCCCCTGAACCCCGATGAACTACTTCCTTCCCTGCGTTCTCTCTCCACCCATCTCATCTCCTTCCTCGACCATTTTCGATCAATTAACAGCTCTTTTGTTACTCTACTCTTCACGCATAAGTGAATCTTCTTCACGCAAACACCAAGGGTGGAAGTGTGCTTTTAGGGAAAGCTCGATTTCAGTCTTCTTTACATATCTGGGGTTTTGGTTTTGGTTTTGGGAAAAGTTTGATTTTCAGTTGTCTTGATTTGTTTGATTTAGGTCTATACTCCATTTTGCATGAACAAAACCATCGTGTTCTTCAATCTCGATTTTCGTTTAATCGATTTCGGGGTTCTTTCAGTGTTTTATCAGATTCAATAGGGCCTGACTGTTGGCTGTTTCAATTTTGGGGGGTTTTTGGGTGATGACCCAACTATGGGGCTTTCGGTGATGACACATCTATCGGCCTTTGGGTGATGACCCAACTATGGGAATTTGGGTGATGACCCAACTTTATGGATTTGGGTGATGACCCAACTATGGGGCTTTGGGTGATGACCCAACTATTATGTTCCAATAACAAAGAAAGATTCAACTATCATGTTGATCCAGCCAACCTAAATTGTGGTTTGTTATCTGGATTCAAATGAACAATGATGTATAATCATGTTTTAGGAAGAATTAAAATTTTTGACAAACATTAGATAAAATTGCTAGTATTAATTTAGAAAAAACTGTCATGTTTGGATCAAAATATCATTAGTAAAAATATGTGGTTAATAATAATTCAAAATAATAATAATTCAATGGTATAAACGTCTTTAGTTGACGTTTGCACCGCGGAACAAACGTTTAAGAAGGCATATGGGCCTTGGCCCAAACGTGCCTTAAAAGCGTCTGTCATGGATCAAACATCTTTTTTTGACGTTTGTGTACAAACACGTTTGTCATGGATCAAAACATTTAAAGAGAATTCTGTCATATTTGGGTTAAAAATATCATTTTATGTGGTTAATAATAATTCTAAATGACATAGAAATGGGCAAAAACTAGAATATAAAAATAATAATAGAATGATCTAATAAAATCTTACGCTGCCCAGAACAAAATTACAAAAAATGAGATAATCTGCTAATCTGCTCGTCTTCAAAGGATTCGATCCCGCGCCGCATAGATGCAGGTGAGATTCATATCAGGATTAGTGACCACGGAGAGGGGGTATCAGCACGTCAAATGTTTCTCCCCAATTGTTTATGTATTATGGTAAGCAAAAGAAAGACAAAAATAAGATACCCATATGTTTATATTTGCTGATAGGAAAACAGTTTTGACACAGAATAAATGTTTAACTTAGAATGTAGGGTAGCTAAAACACGCTTTCTAATTTCTACTACGAAATAAAGAATAGTGTTTATTAAATACTACCTCCGTTTTTTTTAGTTGCACCATTTGCTTTTTGGCACTATTCATCAACCACAGAGCGTCGGAGGGTTTATAGATCGTTTGTCTCAATTTTTCTCTCCGAATAAATCATTCAAAGAAATACAATAACGTCATCCCTCGTACCTTCGGCTTATTATCCCATGGTGAGCCACTATGGTCCGTGAGTTTCATCCATAACGAGACGCAAGAGCCATTGTGTTGCGTAGAATGTCTTGTCTCCTATATATGAATCAATAGTCATTGTGTTGGTCGCTATTATTTAAAGTCATGACCGTAAATATCTTAGGACATGACCCTAAGGAAATCTACCTATTATAAGCCTAAAGTGTTGGGTCATGTGCTTAAATCGATCAACGCAATAATGCCATGTATTCATTCCTAATTAAGAGACACCAATGGTGATTATTGGACGTTATCTCATTCAAAGTAGTGGTTAGAGGGTTTCATCCCTTGTACCAAATATGCCCAAGATACAGAGCGTCGGAGGGTTTATTGATCGTTTGTCTCAATTTTTCTCTCCGAAAAAATCATTCCAAGAAATACAATAACGTCATCCCTCGTACCTTATCGGCTTATTATCCCATGGTGAGCCACTATGGGCCGAGGGTTTAGGTCACACCGAGAAGCAAGAGCCATTGTGTTGTGTAGAATGTATTGTCTCCTATATATGAATCAATAGTCATTGTGTTGGTCGCTATTATTTAAAGACATGACCTTAAATAACTTAGGACATGACCCTAAGGAAATCTACCTATTATTTGATTTCCACATTAAATCGTACGGTGTTCTAAGCCTAAAGTGTTGAGTCATGTGCTTAAATCGACCAATGCAATAATGTCGTATATTGATTCTTAATTAAGAGAGACCAATGGTGATTATTGGACGTTATCTCATTCAAAGTAGTAGTTAGAGGGTTTCGTCCCTTTTACCAAATATGCCCAAGATACAGAGCGTCGGAGAGTTTATTGATCGATCGTTTGTATCAATTGTTCTCTCCGAATAAATCATTCCAAGAAATATAATAACGTCATCCCTCGTACCTTATCGGCTTATTATTATCCCATGGTGAGCTACTATGGTCCGGGGGTTTCATCCATACCGAGACGCAAGACCCATTGTGTTGTGTAGAATGTCTTGTCTCCTATATATGAATCAATAGTCATTGTGTTGGTCGCTATTATTTAAAGACATGACCCTAAATATCATAGGACATGACCCTAAGGAAATCTACCTATTTTAATCCTAAAGTGTTGGGTCATGTGCTTAAATCTACCAATGCAATAATGTCGTGTATTCATTCTTAATTAAGAGACACCAATAATGATTATTGGACGTTATCTCATTCAAAGTAGTGGTTAGAGGGTTTCGTCCCTTGTACCAAATATGCCCAAGATACAAAGCGTCGGAGGGTTTGTTGATCGATCGTTTGTCTTAATTGTTCTCTCCGAATAAATCATTCCAAGAAATACAATAACGTCATCCCTCATACCTTATCGGCTTATTATCCCATGGTGATCCACTATGGTTCGGGGGTTTCATCCATACCGAGACGCAAGACCCATTGTGTTGTGTAGAATGTCTTGTCTCCTATATATGAATCAATAGTCATTGTGTTGGTCGCTGTTATTTCAAGACATGACCCTAAGGAAATCTACCTATTTTAAGCATAAAGTGTTGGGTCATTTGCTTAAATCGACCAATGCAATAATGTCGTGTAGTCATTCCTAATTAAGAGACACCAATGGTGCTTATTGGACGTTATCTCATTCAAAGTAGTGGTTTGAGGGTTTCATCCCTTGTACCAAATATAACCAAGATACAGAGCGTCAGAGTTATTGATCGATCGTTTGTCTTAATTGTTCTCTCCGAATAAATTATTCCAAGAAATACAATAACATCATCCCTCATACCTTATCGGCTTATTATCCCATGGTGATCCACTATGGTTCGGGGGTTTCATCCATACCGAGACGCAAGACCCATTGTGTTGTGTAGAATGTCTTGTCTCCTATATATGAATCAATAGTCATTGTGTTGGTCGCTGTTATTTCAAGACATGACCCTAAGGAAATCTACCTATTTGAAGCATAAAGTGTTGGGTCATTTGCTTAAATCGACCAATGCAATAATGTCGTGTATTCATTCCTAATTAAGAGACACCAATGGTGCTTATTGGACGTTATCTCATTCAAAGTAGTGGTTAGAGGGTTTCGTCCCTTGTACCAAATATGCCCTAGATACAGAGCGTCGGAGGGTTTATTGATCGATCGTTTGACTCAATTGTTCTCTCCGAATAAATCATTCCAAGAAATACAATAACGTCATCCCTCGTACCTTCACTAGTGGAAAAAACGCTATATGTCACAACACAACCGCTGCGGTCCTTAAGATAACCGAAGCGGTAAATCCTCGAAATTTGGAGTGGGAAACTTGGGAATAAAAACCGCTGCGGTTCTTTGAGAACCGCAGCGGTTAACAGAAAACCGATCCGGTTTTCTGTCAACCGTTTCGGTTCTCTTAACCGCAGCGGTTAGTCCTCATTTTTTTTTGGGTCTATTACCCATTTTTGGTATTGAGCACTAGGCTGAATTGAGCCCAATTATCAGAAAGGCCCAGTTGGAGCCCCCTTCTCCTCCTCACCAGTTGGAGCCCCCTTCTCCTCCTCACGATAGACTTAGGGTTTTATACCCTTCATCTGGTCCTCTCTTCTCTCTCATCTCACACCTTCACCCTTCGACCGTCGTAGAATCCGCTCGCCGTTGTTTTCGCGAATTCTGTTGCCGTTGTTTTCGCGAGTGGGTAAGGCCATTTCAAAGCGCACAACGCCTACGCTACAATGGCTGTTGTAGCTACTGCTGCAGGCAACATCTAACTCCGCCATTGTTATCTCGTCTCAAGCTCAAATCTCCACCGACACCTCTTCTTTCTCTCTCCTCTTTTCAATCTAATCTCTTTGGCCCTTCGCTTCTGCATTACTTCCTTCAAATTTCATTCTTTCCCTCTCCTCTTCTCACCGTCTTTCTATATCCGCTCGATTTACGCCGAATAATTCCGATGATGATACAATTCTCGGCTTATCTTCCGTTAGGTTAGCTCTAATTGCTGTTTTTTTTAGTTTTCCGGTTGAATTTTGTTGATTGATTTTTTTGCTGAATTGTTGAATTTTTGAAATAGGTCAGATAAAGTTAGGTTAATTGACGAGCAGCGAAATATGGTTAGTTGTTGGACTCTAATTATGTTTTTTTTTTCTTTTTTTTGGTTTGGTTTGTGATTTATATGAAATTGATTTGAATTAGGTTGGAGTTTTATCGAACAGTGAAGCTATTCGAAGAGCTGGGGATTTAGAGCTTGATCTGGTATGTTTTGATTGTTGTATATGTTGATTCAGCACAGTTTTCTGCAATGTTTGGCTCAACTAATGCAAGTTACACGAAAAAAGATTGTTGGTTAGGATGTTTTGTTGGTGAAATGGTTAAAATTTATGCACTACATGTTATTAACTGTTGAGAATCCCCACTGCCTGCTGGGCTTATAGTATGTTTTGTGAATGTATATATTTGCTTCCAAATGATGGTGCATTGCGCGTGTCTGTGTATGTACTCCCTTCCTCCTAAAGTGTGTGTGTTATCCCATGTACTAAAAAGTTGGTTAGTATGTTTTGTGAATGTATATACATGTTATGAAACGTGTGCATTGTGGCGCATTGGTCTTAGAGAGTGTTTAGACCCCCTTGAAAAGGCTTAAGAGTGTGATGCCTATGCTAACAAGGGCTCTTTTATCCCATCTATACCGAGGAGATGAGAATGGGGTCAATTATTTGGTGGTATAAACGGTTGCTTTTCTTTGTGTGGCAGAGATACACTGCCGTTAGGATACCTTTGGTCCACTGCTGGAGGTAAGTTGTAATGAGATCGTGACTCTGCCGATTCTGTATTCCATGGTGGCATTTGCAATATTCCTTGTAAGATTTAGGATGTAGGTGGTAATAGAGAATCTTTGAGCTTCGCCACAATTGTTTGTGCATACAGGGATATTGTGATGACAAGCATGCCATATCTTAGGTAGTTGTTTTGCAGCTAAAATGGTGTGTTTAGGTTCCAAAAACAACTACCTAAGATATGGCATTTTTTTTTGTGTAACGACAAAGGGATTAAAAGCTGAAACGTTTTATAGTAGTGGACCAATTTCAAACAAATTGCTTCTCTTTGGAAGTTCATGTATGTAATAAATAGAGATAAATTCTTTTTGAAAGAAAAGAATTGTTGCTGTTGTATGTTATTTTGAAGCTTCCTACAGTTTAATTTCTCGCCCAGCTTTCTTATGAATCTTATCTTGAGTTATGTTCCAGAAAATATATAGAGTCTTGAAGGAGGGTGATATCCGACAACGCCAAGAAGAGAACATTTCACATGTCTCTGCTGTTCTATCCATTTCTAGGGTCACCGCAAGCATATTGCTTTGCCATTATAAATGGTACAAACAGTCCTTGTTGGCTATTGTACTACTTTTTTTATTGGCTGTGTATTTTTTTTGTGATTTCTTTATTGGTTGTTTTTTACTTATGACTTTTCATTTCATACTAGTGTGTTGCTGATTCTCGTGCCCAAGTTGTAAGCGGTGGAGCTGTAGGAGATATGGCAATGCATTTTTGTGAGCATTACGAGTATGCAATAAGTGCACTCATAAGCTGTATTTTTGTTTTTTGGCCATGAGCTGGAGTGCTAGACAGACACAACATTGTTTCTTATAATACTTTATGTATCTAATTATTTATGCTTATGCTTCAATTAAGCATAATATGCTTAATAAAATGAGTATTTATATATACTATTGATTTTATATCGATTAATAATGAAAAAATGCAAAAAAAAAAATTTTTTTTTGGTTTTTGGGTTGGTCAACCGCTGCGGTTTTGGGTCAAAACCGCAACAGTTAATCACATTAACCGCTGCGGTTTTTACCCAAAATCGCATCAGTTAGTGACCATCCGATGCGGTTTTGGACCGCAGCGGTTAATCCTTCATAACCGCTGCTAGCACAACCGTTGCGGCCCAAAACCGCAGCGGTAAGCCCGATTTTGACCGCAGCGGTTGAACTTTTTTCCACTAGTGCTTATCGGCTTATTATCCCATGGTGAGCCACTATGGTCCGGGGGTTTCATCCATACCGAGACACAAGAGCCATTGTGTTGTGTAGAATGTCTTGTCTCCTATATATGAATCAATAGTCATTGTGTTGGTCGCTATTATTTAAAGACATGACCCTAAATATCTTAGGACATGACCCTAAGGAAATCTACCTATTTTAAGCCTAAAGTGTTGGGTCATGTGCTTAAATCGACCAATGCAATAATGTCATGTATTCATGTAACACCCCGACAATTCTCTCTTTTCTAAAATACCATTTAATATAAAACATAGAGAATTATCAAAGTGTTATCGCCGGTGTGAAAACGTATCGGCTTATTCAGAATTTTGCAGCGGAAAATAATAATAATAAACTTTATAAATAAAACTTAGTCAACGATAAGTCAACTCCAAAACCAACCAACAAAACCAAAGTCAAACTTAAAACCAAACCAACAATGAGAAGTATAACCCAAAAGTTTTATAAATAAACTACACAAGCTCTCCAATCCCAATCCCAATGATGCATCATCTTCAAACCTGTAGATAGACAATGCACTAGCCACTATTGATCCCTAGAGACTGCTCACCAAAACGGGTCATCACAGGATCAATATTCACAACAAAAGCATGTAATCAGCAAAGCTGAGTACTACATACTAAATAAATAAACAATCCTAACATGATACTAATAAATAGTAAACAGGAATAAATAACAATATAGTAACTTGCAGATAAATTTTACTGAACTAAACTTTAACAACATTCTTATTACTTTAAATGGAATAGTCAATGGACCGAGTTGTCTAACTAAAACCAGCCTTCCCTTTGGAAGACGAAATACGGGCGCGACTCCGTATTCCCATGACCTACGATATCGATGAACCTTTTAAATAAAAATAGGACACGGTGATCAATCCGGCCCCAGAAAAAGCCATGGCACGCTCACCATGTACCCTAACTCCTAGTTGTCCAACATTTCAGATGTACACCAGTCTAAAGCTATTGCTATCCAGTTCCACTTTACATGATTTACCAGTTATTACTTGTTATGACTCACAAGTAAAACAACATCATAATCAATCAACAATCACAAACTTCCATTTTTATCTTAGGATTAGATAAGTGATCACACAACTTAACAATCCAAGATTAATACCAACTTTAATTCAATCTTTCTTATTTGTTGAACCTAGCCAACAACCAAATTACGTTTCATAGGTATAAAAATATCAACTTACCAAATAAGGCCCTCGGTCCTTATAAAGCAGTGAAATACTCAAAAGGCAACAATGATCAATCATGATCCAATACTAATAAATATATTAATTCCCCCATGTGAATTAATAAAATAAAGTTCCCAACCAATATGTTTGCATCAATCTTCCACACAAACATGATATAATTCTCATAATATAAATCTCAAAATCAACATGTTTACACAACGACATAAAACATGCATAATTCAACATAATAGAAATCATATATGAACTCAACATAGTCCTATACATGATACTACATAACTTTCCTTATTAAAATCATGATACTACATCAATCAACACATAGGTATGTACGAACCTTGTCTAGACAAACTGATAGGCCACTTTAACAGTCTTAAAAATCGCCTAGAGAGAATTCTCCGCCTAAAAATAACCAATATAAATTCACAATTAATCCTTCATGAATTTACAGCAATAATAAGATATTTTAAGTCCCTCTAAGACATGTTTAAAACCTTTCCCAATAATAAAACTTGGTTATTTAACCTCCTAGTATAATTCTCACTACACTAGTGGTTAAAATGTATCATAAAACACCATGAAAAGATTCTCTTTGAATTTCCAGCATTATAACATGAGTTAAAACTCCCTTAAAACATATTCAAACAGGCTTAGAAACATAAAGGCAATAACTTTCATAACTTATAATAAACTACGAGGTTTTTCTAACTTTCAAAACCCTAAAAATTCATGCATTGATAATTAAAATCTAGTTTAAACTCAAATATGCAAATCTGATTTTTATTTCATCAATACATAAGTTATATAACTTAGATTCAATATTAATTCATTAAACTATAACTTTTAAACATAAACTAATTAAAACAAAACCTAAAAATACAAACTTTGAATAAAACTTGAGGAGGAAGAAAAGAATCAAACCAAAACAAGAAGCAAAGAAGCAAAGAAGAACGATGACAGGGACGCCGGCGAGAAGCAGCACGGCGGCGCGGCGGTGGTCGGCGAGTTGCCGGCGACGACACAGCAACCGACGAAGGAGGAAGTGAAGGCCGAAGCAAAAAGGAAAGAAGAAAAAGAAAAGAGAGAGAAAAAGAAAAGAGGTGGCCGAAAATTTGGGAGGAAAGGAGGAGAGAGAAAATAATGTGTTTAATGTGTGGGAATTTGGGGTTTGGGGAGCTTATATATAGGTTCCCCATTTGGGCTTAGGAAAAAGGTAAATGGGCTAGGATTGTAAATCCTTTTCTAAATCTAAGAGTGTTTGGGCTCCTCACACCCAATTAGAAATCATTTTCCAAATCCAATAAATATTTCAAATACTTTTCAAAGCATGACTTTAATAAATATTTAACTTGCATAAATCATTAAAATAATTCATTGACTTACAAAGAGTCAACCTTTGAAGAAATAAATCATTAAAATGCTAAAATATATTTAAATATAAATAACTATATATTAAAATATGTTTATAAAATCCATAAATTTACGGGGGATTACAATTCATTCTTAATTAAGAGACACCAATGGTGATTATTGTACGTTATCTCATTCAAAGTAGTGGTTAGAGGGTTTCGTCCCTTGTACCAAATATGCCCAAGATACAGAGCGTCGGAGGGTTTATTGATCGATTGTTTGTCTCAATTGTTCTCTCCGAATAAATCATTCCAAGAAATACAATAACGTCATCCCTCGTACCTTATCGGCTTATTATCCCATGGTGAGCAACTATGGTCCGGGGGTTTCATCCATACCGAGACGCAAGACCCATTGTGTTGTGTAGAATGTCTTGTCTCCTATATATGAATCAATAGTCATTGTGTTGGTCACTATTATTTAAAGACATGACCCAAAATATCATAGGACATGACCCCAAGGAAATCTACCTATTTTAAGCCTAAAGTGTTGGGTCATGTGCTTAAATCGACCAATGCAATAATGCCATGTATTCATTCCTAATTAAGAGACACCAATGGTGATTATTGGATGTTATCTCATTCAAAGTAATGGTTAGAGGGTTTCATCCAACCAAATATGCCCAAGGTATTGAGCGTCAGAGGGTTTATTGATCGATCGTTTGTCTCAATTGTTCTCTCCGAATAAATCATTCCAAGAAATACAATAACGTCATCCCTCGTACCTTATCGGCTTATCCCATGGTGAGCCACTATGGTCCGGGGGTTTCATACATACCGAGACGCAAGACCCATTGTGTTGTGTATAATGTCTTGTCTCCTATATATGAATCAATAGTCATTGTGTTGGTCGCTATTATTTAAAGACATGACCCTAAATATCTTAGGACATGACCCAAAGGAAATCTACCTATTGTAAGCCTAAAGCGTTGGGTCATGTGCTTAAATCGACCAATGCAATAATGTCATGTATTCTTTCCTAATTAAGAGACCAAATGGTGATTATTGGACGTTATCTCATTCAAAGTAGTGGTTAGAGGGTTTCGTCCCTTGTACCAAATATGCCCAAGATACAGAGCGTCGGAGGGTTTATTGATCGATCGTTTGTCTCAATTGTTCTCTCTGAATAAATCATTCCAAGAAATACAATAACGTCATCCCTCGTACCTTATCGGCTTATTATCCCATGGTGAGCCACTATGGTCAGGGGGTTTCATCCATACCGAGAAGCAAGAGCCATTGTGTTGTGTAGAATGTCTTGTCTCCTATATATTAATCAATAGTCATTGTGTTGGTCGCTATAACTTAAAGACATGCACCTAAATATCTTAGGACATGACCTTAAGGAAATCTAGGTATTATTTGATTTCCACATTAATCGTGCGGCACTCTAAGCCTAAAGTGTTGGGTCATGTGCTTAAATCGACCAATGCAATAATGTCTTGTATTCATTCCTAATTAAGAGACACCAATGGTGATTATTGGTCGTTATCTCATTCAAAGTAGTGGTTAGAGGGTTTCATCCCTTGTACCAAATATAACCAAGATACAGAGCGTCAGAGGGTTTATTGATCGATCGTTTGTCTTAATTGTTCTCTCCGAATAAATTATTCCAAGAAATATAATAACGTTATCCCTCGTACCTTATCGTCTTATTATCCCATGGTGAGCCACTATGGTCGGGGGGTTTCTTCCATACCGAGACGCAAGACCCATTGTGTTGTGTAGAATGTCTTTTCTCCTATATATGAATCAATAGTCATTGTGTTGGTCGCTATTATTTAAAGACATGACCCTAAATATCTTTGGACATGACCCTAAGGAAATCTTCCTATTTTAAGCCTATAGTGTTGGGTCATGTGCTTAAATCGACCAATGCAATAATGTCGTGTATTCATTCTTAATTGAGAGACACCAATGGTGATTATTGGACGTTATCTCATTCAAAGTAGTGGTTAGAGGGATTCGTCCCTTGTACCTAATATGCCCAAGATACAGAGCGTCGGTGGGTATATTGATCGATCGCTTGTCTCAATTGTTCTTTACGAATAAATCATTCCTAGAAATTCCATAACGTCATCCCTCGTACCTTATCGGCTTATTATCCCATGGTGAACCACAATGGTCCGGGGGTTTCATCAATACCGAGACGCAAGACCCATTGTGTTGTGTAGAATGTCTTGTCTCCTATATATGAATCAATAGTCATTGTGTGGGTCGGTATTATTTAAAGACATGACCCTAAATATCATAGGACATGACCCTAAGGAAATCTACCTATTTTAAGCCTAAAGTGTTTGGTCATGTGCTTAAATCGACCAATGCAATAATGCCATGTATTCATTCCTAATTAAGAGACACCAATTGTGATTATTGGACGTAATCTCATTCAAAGTAGTGGTTAGGGGGTTTCATCCAACCAAATATGCCCAAGATACAGAGCGTCGGAGGGTTTATTGATCGATCGTTTGTCTGAATTGTTCTCTCTAAATAAGTCAATCCATGAAATACAATAACGTCATCCCTCGTACCTTATCGGGTAATCCCATGGTGAGCAACTATGGTCCGGTGGTTTCATCCATACCGAGACGCAAGAGCCATTGTGTTGTGTAGAATGTCTTGTCCCCTATATATGAATCAATAGTCATTGTGTTGGTTGCTATTATTTAAAGACATGACCCTATATATCTTAAGACATGACCCTAACAAAATCTACCTATTATTTAATTTCCACATTAAGTCGTACGGTATTCTAAGCCTAAAGTGTTGGGTCATGTGGTTAAATCGACCAATGCAATAATGTCGTGTATTCATTCCTAATTAAGAGATACCAATGGTGATTGTTGAACGTTATCTCATTCAAAGTAGTGGTTAGAGGGTTTCGTCCCTTGTACCAAATATGCCCAAGATACAGAGCGTCGGAGGGTTTATTGATCGATCGTCTCAAGTTTTTTTTTTCCGAATAAATCATTCCAGGAAATATAATAACGTCACCCCTCGTACCTTATCGGCTTATTATCCCATAGTGAGCCACTATGGTCCGGGGGTTTCATCCAAACCGAGACGCAAGACCCATTTTGTTGTGTAGAATGTCTTGTCTCCTATATATGAATCAATTGTCATTGTGTTGGTCGCTATTATTTAAAGACATGACCTTAATTATCATAGGACATGACCGTAAGGAAATCTACCTATTATTTGATTTCCACATTAAGTCGTACGGTGTTCTAAGCCTAAAGTGTTGGGTCATGTGCTTAAATCGACCAATGCAATAATTGCGTGTATTCATTCTTAATTAAGAGACACCAATGTTGATTATTGGACGTTATGTCATTCTATGTTGTGGTTAGAGGGTTTCGTCCCTTGTACCAAATATGCCCAAGATACAGAGAGTCGGAGGGTTTATGGATCGATCGTTTGTCTCAATTGTTCTCTCCGATTATACCATTCCAGGAAATACAATAACGTCATCCCTCGTACCTTATCGGCTTATTGTCCCATGATGAGCCACTATGGTCCGGGGGTTTCATCCATACCGAGACGCAAGACCTATTGTGTTGTGTAGAATGTCTTGTCTCTTATATATGAATCAATAGTCATTGTGTTGGTCGCTATTATTTAAAGATATGACCCTAAATATCTTAGGACATGAACCTAAGGAAATCTACCTATTTTAAGCCTAAAGTGTTTGGTCATGTGCTTAAATCGACCAGTGCAATAATGCCACGTATTTATTCCTAATTAAGAGACACTAATGGTGATTATTGGACGTTATCTCATTCAAAGTAGTGGTTAGAGGGTTTCTTCCAACCAAATATTCCCAAGATACAGAGAGTTGGAGGGTTTATTGATCGATCGTTTGTCTCAATTGTTCTCTCCGTATAAATCATTCCAAGAAATACAATATCGTCATCCCTCCTACTTTATCGGGTTATCCCATGGTGAGCCACTATGGTCCGGGGGTTTCATCCATACCGAGGTGCAAGACCAATTTTGTTGTGTAGAATGTCTTATCTCCTATATATGAATCAATAGTCATTGTGTTGGTCGCTATTATTTAAAACATGACCTTAAATATCTTAGGACATGACCCTAAGGAAATCTACCTATTATTTAATTTCCACATTAAGTCGTACGGTGTTCTAAGCCTAAAGTGTTGGGTCATGTGCTTAAATCGGCCAATGCAATAATGTCGTGTATTCATTCTTAATTAAGAGACATCAATGGTGATTATTGGACGTTATCTCATTCAAATTAGTGGTTATAGGGTTTCGTCCCTTGTACCAAATATGCCCAAGATACAGAGCGTCGGAGGGTTTATTGATCGATCATTTGTCTCGATTGTTCTCTCCGAATAAATCATTCCAAGAAGTACAATAACGTCATACCTCGTACCTTATCGGCTTATTATCCCATGGTGAGCCACTATGGTCCGGGGGTTTCATCCATACCGAGACGCAAGACCCATTGTGTTGTGTAGAATGTCTTGTCTCCTATATATGAATCAATAGTCATTATGTTGGTCGCTATTATTTAAAGACATGACCCTAAATATCTTCGGACATGACCCTAAAGAAATCTACCTATTTGAAGCCTAAAGTGGTGGGTCATTTGCTTAAATCGACCAATGCAATAATGTTATGTATTCGTTCCTAATTAAGAGACACCAATGGTGATTATTGGACGTTATGTCATTCAAAGTAGTGGTTAGAGGGTTTCATCCAACCAAATATACCCAAGATACAGAGTGTCGGAGTTTATTGATCGATCTTTTTGTCTCAATTGTTCTCTCCGAATAAGTCATTCCAAGAAATACAATAACGTCATCCCTCGTACCTCATCAGCTTATTATCCCATGGTGAGCCACTATAGTCCGGGGGTTTCATCCATACCGAGACGCAATACCCATTGTGTTGTATAGAATGTCTTGTCTCCTATATATGAATTAATAGTCATTGTGTTGGTCGCTATTATTTAAAGACATGACCCTAAATATCTTAGGACATGACCCTAAGGAAATCTACCTATTATTTGATTTGCACATTAAGTCGTACGGTGTTCTAACCCTAAGTACAATATATAGGCATAAATCATGGATGATTTATAAATTAGTTTTTGGAGAACAATTAACAGTGCTGAGTTAGGGTGTAACAATGTTATCTTCTGCTCCATGGAATAGGAACAGCTATTCAACTTATCTGTGTAGGATGAACACCGTATTTGGATAGTCAAAACAATACTGTACTTCGTAAGCCTTTTAGGGTTGATAATAAGACTAAGCGTTTTAGGGTTGATAATAAGACTATGATCACTAGTTACTTTAAGGTTTGCTTTTGCTAACATTAAGATTCAATGTCTATCCTGCAGCAAATAGGGAAACCCAAATATAAAGACAAACAACACCACTAGTGCTTTTACATCGAAGTAAGCTGATGTTCCTACACGCATATGTACAACAGCTGTTCCTATGCCATGGAGTAGCAGAAAACATTATTACACCCTATCTAAGCCATTGAATGCACTTTTGAGTAGCCATTGTTATAAGTGTATGTGTACTTCACGTGTCACTTCCATTCTTATCAATCTACCTTCTCTAATTTAATGCAGTTTCTCTATTTCAAATTCCTAAGTCAAGATAACTGTAAATCTTTGTAAAAATGAACTACTACTGATATTTATTGTAGTAGGCACCGTCTAACCTGTTTAGCTGAAGATGTGAATATATTGGTGATTAATTTGAAACTAAACCAATTTTTCACGGCAAATGACCCCAAGAATAATGACTTAATTATATAAAATAATGTTCGTAGTAGATAAAATAATGTCAACAAATAATCTCTACATGGAAAAAACTTTGTTTACCCATATCATTATAAAAAGATATCAATGCAAAACACAAATAACGCAAGGCAATGAAAGGCCTAGATGAGTAGTAGGTGGTCTAAGAGCCTAGAGGAGTTCATTATTTTGCAAAGAAAAGAGCGTTGAATGAAATTATCGTATAGTGTTGTTCTAGTTGGGCCTCTTTGATCCTTAATTAATACTAATAATACAGTTGTAACTATTTTTTTTGATAACAATACAATTGTTAAAATATAATTGTAATTATTATCAATAAAAAATGCAATTATCTTTAGCTAACCTACACTGATACTAAACTGATATGCAAATTTACAAATTTAAAGTGATACTACACTAATTATCGAAAATGTAGTTATAAGTTAATTTTCTTGAGTCATGTCATATTATAGCCTAGGTCGTGGCCTAAAACCAATGCCATGCTCAATAAATGACCAATCCAATGGCTATTGATTCATAGGAGGCAATAAATTCTAATTGATGTTCAACAAATAGGATTAGACAATAATAAATGTATTCATATCATTTACATTATAGGAAATATAATTACAGGTAAATTTTATAGGAAAAATTGACAGAAATAATCCCAACTATGACCGGTCCGCTCAAAATAATCCCAACTTTGGGTTATTCTGGAATAATCCAAACTATTCGGGGTACCTTCCCAAAATAATCCAAACTTTTATTTTCTTGCCTTCAATGATCCCTTTTGGGTCTATTATATATAGGATAATTAAAAGTTTGGATTATTTTGAGAAAGTACTCCCAATAGTTTGGATTATTCTAGAATAACCCATAGTTGGGATTATTTTGAGCGGAACGGTGATAGTTTGGATTATTCTTGTCAATTTTTCCAATTTTATAAGGAAATGTCCTAGGATTTCCTAGTTCATTGCGTACAAACATTATCAATTGCTTTGGTCGATTTATGCGTGTGGAAAACTCTTTAGGACATGACTAAATATCTTAGGACATGACCCTAAGGAAATCTACCTATTATTTGATTTCCACGTTAAGTCGTACGGTATTCTAAGCCTAAAATCGACCAATGCAATAATGTCGTGTATTCATTCCTAATTAAGAGACACCAATGGTGATTATTGGACGTTATCTCATTCAAAGTAGTGGTTAGAGGGTTTCATCCAACCAAATATGCCCAAGATACAGAGCGTCGGAGGGTTTATTGATCCATGCAACATTATAGGCTTAGAGCGCTGGAGGGATAATTCACATAATACCAAATATAGTCATATGCAATTGTGTTGTGTACAATTTCTTGCGTCATTGATTCAATAGCCATTGGGTTGGTCGTTTTTTGAGCATGGCAATTATTTTAGGACATGCCCCATGCTATTTAAGGATATGGCCTAACAACTTTTACCTATACCATTGTTTTATTGCAAAACATTAAAAATTAGATATAAAATTCACTTTTTTATTATTCAGCATGTAAATGATTTTAGGTCATGACCTAGGCTACGTTAGGACATGACCTAAGAAAATTTACTTCTTATGGTCGAATATACTTGACTCCGGTTACATAAAACATTCATTGGGATTTGTGGGAGGGAGTTAATTCTTTCTCCAAGAGGCATAAGTTCATAACTCCTCTAGGCTGTTAGACTACCTACTATTCAATTAGGCCTTTTATTGGCTTGCGTTATATTAGTGTCTTTTCATTCAATAATGCTCTTTTTATAATGAAACTAGTCTTTTGGCCCTGGCGATGCCCCTGGTCAGTTACAATTATCAAATATATTATTTACAAATTTCATAATTGATTTTATTAGCTTTTCGTATTATTCAGTCTATTGCGAAATTGAAAAATGGACGTTATGGCATGATAAGTTGTTTAAAAAAACTTCTAAAGAATTGGGGATAAACATTTATTTTAGAAAATATCCCAGGAAATCTTAGGAAGTGTCCTTATAATATTTTCCTACAAATATATTTCCATATATTGTGTTTGCAAACTTATGAATTTAGGATATGATTACTTCTTACGTTTTTGACAATAATACTTGACAATTTTCGTTCATCAAATAGTTATTTTCCTTTTTATTGTTTCATAATATCGTATAATATCAAATACCGCATTAAAAAAATATAAATAAAATCATATTTTACGTAATATAGATAAAAATTAAAATAACATAATATATATTATTAACTCAACATAATTAATGTTTTTTAATACTCTATTAGTAGTTGGTAGGTGTAGAAAATGTCCGGATGTCCCCTTGCATTAGTGTTTTTCATTGAATGCTCTTTTTTATAAGTTTGAATTTTGTTAAAACTGCCTCGTAAACTACCTAAGTTTGAAGTTCATTTAATTTTGCATTACAACGTTTCAATTTTTTTATAAGAGAGAGAGAGGAAAGGAACCGTGGAAGGCAAGTGTGACTGTCAACAAACATCTTCATTTGTTCCCATCAAAAATAAAAAAAAACATCTTCATTTGTTCATCTTCTTCAACGGAAAAACCAACTTCTTCAAAGATAAGCGTGTGAGACATATGGGTAGAGTACGTCGGCTGCAAATGCAACCATGGTCTTCTAAGCGTGTGAGGAGTACGGCTAGAGTACGTGGGATGCAACCACGGCGTGAAGACCTTACAACTGCGAACTTCACAACTGGTTACCAAGTTCGCCAAGATGCTACTACGATTGTTATCACAATTATGAGTTTAGTGAGTGGGGATCCTGGTATTAGGATGACTATGTTCGAAAACCTTCCGCTCAACATTGCGTTCCAAAGATATGCTGATTGGGTGAATTACGCCCGGCAGGATTGCGAATTTAGATTGGGGGGGAACTGATGGATGGCAACCAAAGCCCTTTGGATCTTCAAAGGCCTATTGACTCTCCAATCTTCGTAACTGGAAATGTAAGAAACTTCCTCTTTACCATTGACCAACGTTTGTTTTTATTTTCTTGTATTCTTATAACCGCTCTTTCTGTATCAGAAACCTTCCATGAACATGGCAAGCCATATAATACGCTTCACAATTACTTGGTTAGGGTCAAAACCGCGTTTTAGTACAGAGGTCACCGTCTCCCGATCAGATAACATTGGCAAAATCAGGCAAATGTGGGCCGATTTTTCGGGGAAGAAAGTGGAGAATGTACGTCTGTTCAGCAGTACACATGGATGTTTGGTAGACGACCTAAAGGTTTGCCACTGTCTGATCGACAATAATAGCTTCGTCAGGGCCCAAGAACTTCCCCTGGATCCTGGCCAATAGCCTATTTGATGTGATACATAGTAAAAAATTTAGTGTTATCAGGATTGGTCTACATTTTAGTATGTATGTCTGTTTAATTAAGAACATAAGATTGACTATGTATGTTTGTTTAATAAAGAACGTATGATTGACTATATTTATACTAGTGGATTTGTTTAAGTTTTTCATATGTTTCGTTCATATCAAATTTAATTTACACTTCCCATAAACGACAATAAGGATCTCACTTTTACGCAAAATATAATATGTTTGGTTCATTTGTCTCGAGAGATTGGTTTAGTCTCCGGATAATCATGTCTTAGGTCAGGTCCTATGACTTCCTAGGTGATGTCCTAAAACTAATGGTTTGATTGTATAGCCATACAGAAGACGGAAGTAATCCATCGTACCGAGAAGGGTGTCTTTTTGTCATCTGTGTTAATAGTTTTTCTTTTTCTTTCACATAATCTTCAACTTCCAACTACGAAAGTCTTAATTATACGACATGGGTGGACGTTTTTCGTGCATGGCATTTATTTAATTTATTTTCCAATCGTATGTGGCTAGCATGAATTAGTTCAGTAGTTCACATAAAAACCTATTCAGTCAGATCCATGGTTTTGTGTAGAGTTTCTTGCATCCTATGAATCAATAGTAATTTATTTGGTTGATTTTGTGGATCGCATTTATTTTAGGAAATGTCCCGGGAAATCTTAGGACGTGCCCTTATAATATTTTACAATAAATATATTTCCTATATGTAATGCAAATAACGTCATCCCTCGTACCTTATCGGCTTATTGTACCTTATATTTCCTATATATTTACGAATAAATAATTCCAAGAAATACAATAACGTCATCCCTCGTACCTTATCGGCTTATTATCCCATGGTGAGCCACTATTGTCAGGGGGTTTCATCCACACCGAGACGCAAGAGCCATTGTGTTGTGTAGAATGTCTTGTCTCCTATGTATGAATCAATAGTCATTGTGTTGGTCGCTATTATTTACAGACATGAGCCCCAAGTGATTATTAGCATTATCTCATTCAAAGTAGTGGTTAGAGTGTTTCATCCAACCAAATATGCCCAAGATACAGAGCATCGGAGGGTTTATTAATCGTTTGTTTCAATTGTTCTCTCCGAATAAATCATTCCAAGAAATAGAATAACGTCATCCCTCGTACCTTATCGGCTTATTATCCCATGGTGAGCCACAATGGTCCAAGGGTTTCATCCATACCGAGACGCAAGAGCCATTGTGTTGTGTAAAATATATTGTCTCCTATATATGAATCAATAGTCATTGTGTTGGTCGCTATTATTTAAAGACATGACCCTAAATATCTTAGGACATGACCCTACAGAAATCTACCTATTGTTTGATTTCCACATTAAGTCGTACGGTGTTCTAAGCCTAAAGTGTTGGGTCATGTGCTTAGATCGACCAATGCAATAATGTAGTGTATTCATTCCTAATTAAGAGACACCAATGTTGATTATTGGACGTTATCTCATTCAAAGTAGTGGTTAGAGGGTTTCATCCAACCAAATATGCCCAAGATACAGAGCGTCGGAGGGTTTATTGATCATTTGTCTCAATTGATCTCTCCGAATAAATCATTCCAAGAAATACATTAACATCATCCCTCGTACCTTATCGGCTTATTATCCCATGGTGTGCCACTATGGTCCGGGGGGGTAATCCATACCGAGACGCAAGTGCCATTGTGTTGTGTAAAATGTCTTGTCTCCTATATATGAATCATTAGTCATTGTGTTGGTCGCAATTATTTAAAGACATGAGCCCCAAGCGATTATTGGACGTTATCTCAATCAAATTAGTGGTTAGAGGGTTTCATCCAACCAAATATACGCAAGATACAGAGCGTCGGAGGGTTTATTGATCGTTTGTCTCAATTGTTCACTCGGAATAAATCATTCCAAGAAATACAATAACGTCATCCCTCGTACCTTATCGGCTTATTATCCCATGGTGAGCTACTATGGTCCGGGGGTTTCATCCATACCGAGACGCAAGAGCCATTGTGTTGTGTAGAATGTCATGTCTCCTATATATGAATCAATAGTCATTGTGTTGGTCGCTATTATTTAAAGACATCACCCTAAATATCTTAGGACATGACCCTAAGGAAATCTACCTATTGTTTGATTTCCACATTAAGTCGTACGGTGTTCTAAGCCTAAAGTGTTGGGTCATGTGCTTAAATCGACCAATGCAATAATGTCATGTATTCATTCCTAATTAAGAGACACCAATGGTGATTATTGGACGTTATCTCATTCAAAGTAGTGGTTAGAGGGTTTCGTCCCTTGTGCCAAATATGCCCAACATACAGAGCGTCGGAGGGTTTATTAATCATTTGTCTCAATGATTCTCTCCGAATAAATCATTCCAAGAAATACAACAACGTCATCCCTCGTACCTTATCGGCTTATTTTCCCATGGTGAGCCACTATGGTCCGGGGGTTTCATCCATACCGAGACGCAAGAGCCATTGTGTTGTGTAGAATGTCTTATCTCCTATATACGAATCAATAGTCATTGTGTTGGTCGCTATTATTTAAAGACATGACCCTAAATATCTTAGGACATGACCCTAAGGAAATCTACCTATTATTTGATTTCCACATTAAGTCGTACGATGTTCTAGGCCTAAAGTGTTGGGTCATGTGCTTAAATCGACAAATGCAATAATGTCGTGTATTCATTCTTAATTAAGAGACGCCAATGGTGATTATTGGACGTTATCTGATTCAAAGTAGTGGTTAGAGGGTTTCGTCCTTTTTTTCTTCTTTTCTTAAAAAAATGAGTGAATGCAATTAGTAATTTTCTTTGGTTATTAGGGGTAATTTGGCAAAGAGGGTGGACACCAAAGTGTCAGGAGTTCACATATAGAATACTAAAAATATCATTAGTAAAAATATGTCACTAGTATAGAATCGATGATTTGCGTCGGATGCGAGGCACCCATTTGCGTCGGACATCAGTCCGACGGCACAGGCCTCGTCGCAGATGACAAGGATATGATCTGCGTCGTATAAGAAACGACGCAGATTTAGTGCTATTTGCGTCGCACCCAAAGCTACGTGCGACGCAAATAGCCCACGCCAGATATTGTGAGCAGTACGTCAGGTACTAGGTATTGTGCTACGTGCTTGTTGTGTGCAGGGGTCATTTGCGTCAGATACAAGGTATGTGCGACGCAAATGCTCCATATTTTAATAAAAAAATATTAATTACTACCCTCGTTCCAAAATTTACACCAAACTGAATTTGCAGACAAAGAATTTGCAAACTATCAAAGATCTAAAAAGGAATTAAAAAGGAGAGTTCAAATCTATCAAAAATATGAACATATTTTGCAGAAATTCTGAACAACTATCAAAAATCTGAACAAACTAATTCTCCAAAATATGAGCAACTATAAAAAATCTTAACAAACTAACAAAGGAATTATACAAAATTATACAAAAATAATGAACATCTTTTGCAGAAATTCTCGGATAGTTCAGATCTACATCTCCTCCAAAACAAATTAATTAGAATTTGTAGAAATTCTCGGAAACAACAAACAAGTCTCGCACTAACTAATGAAATACAACAATTCTTAAATAAACTAACCAAATCCAAGCGAAAAACACTCTTCTTCAAATCCCCATTTGCTCTTCTTCAATTTTCGTTCGCTGTTCTTCAGTTTCAAATTTTCGTTTCAATTTTCGTTCGCTATTTTTCAGTTCAATTTTTGTTTCACTTTTCGTTCGCTGCTCTTCTTCGAATTTACGTTCATTGTACCTTCGAATTTACGTTCATTGTACGTTCATTGTGTATACAAATTTGTAACAATTAAACAGCAAGAATTCGCCGCCATTGCTAATTGAGCAAGAATTCTTGAATTTGATAACAATCTCGTTCTTCAAATCTCGTTCTTGCCATCAATTTCACTGAGTTCTCGGTCTTTCTTCTCTTGCTCGAGCTTTTCGAGCTTTTACTTTGCAAAATCAACGAAATTGAATTCGCCGCCATTGCTAATTGAGGAGGTTGGTTGGTGAGAAGAAGAAGGAGAAGATGAAGAATGGTAGAGAGGGAGAAGCGGTGAAGATCTGGTGGTATGAGTAAGAGAGAGGGAGAGGGAGGAGAGAGAGAGAGAAACGGCTGGTGTGATGAATTTCAGTGGACGCGTTTTTAATTTGTTCGGGTTTGGCTCGCTTATCTGCGCCGCACATATGGGCCATGCGACGCAGATAAGCCCAATTCATTTTCTGGTAAAAAAAAGTAGTAGGTTACATTTTTTATATCTAAAAATTAGCCCAAATTATCTGCGTCGGATGGGCCATAGGGTCCGACGCAAATATTCTTTTGCATCGCACTAAAGGAAGGTGCGACGCAGATAGGATGTCTTTTGCGTCGATTCCATGTTGTATGCGACGCAGATAGGTCTTCTGCTACGTTTGTCCTGTTATGCGACACAGATGGTGAGACGCAAATTGTCATTTTTCTACTAGTGTGTGGTTAATTACAATTCAAATTAACGTTGAAATGGGCAAAAAATAGATAATTAAAAAATGTATTTTACCATATAACCTAATAAATGGCTTACACTGCCCTCGACAGAATTACAAAAAAAAAAATTCAACTCGCATTCAAGAGGTATCGATCCCCCGTTGCTTTGGTACATATGATTTTCATTTCAGGACTAGCGACCATGGAGACAGGGGGTTTCAGCACGTCGAATATTTCTCGCCAATTGCTTATGTAGTATTGTCCTTAAATGCAAGCCAAAAATAAGATACACTTATTTTTATATTTGCTGACATAAAAACAGTTTTGACAAGTAATAAATATTTAACTTAGAACGTAGGGTAGCTAAAATACGTTTTCTACTTTATCTGTACTAATAGTCTAATACTAGTATCTCTTGCACGCGATGCGTGCGTGACATCGCGTGTAAGCGATTTTGTGGAAGTTTTTAATTTAATCGTCATTGTTCTACTTTTTGTTTAAACTGGTGCATATGTAACTGATTTGCAGTTGTAGGGATCCTTTTTTTTCTATTTTCTGAAAGAAATGAGTGAATGCAATTAGTAATTTTCTTTGGTTATTAGGGGTAACTTGGGCAATACTAATTTTATATGCACGCGATGCGTGTGAAAACATGTAAAAAGTTAAATTAATTTCTAAGTACATCTAATAAATTAGATATTTTGAATTTTTAAGCTGCTACATCATGTATATATTCAATATTTTTTTTTGTAGTGCCTTTTTTATCTTTTTATTTCTTTTAATTAATTAGGTAGTTTCCTTTCTTTTTTTCTTTTTTCTATTTTTTGGTGTCCTATCCCTCTTCACATATTATATTTTCTCGTTTCCTATAAAAACGCCTATAAAAATAGAAACTAACCGACGCAGATCAGTTCACTCCAAATATTTTCTCGTTTCCTTTCAAAAATATTCAGTATCCATGGCTTCGTCAAGTTCACGCCCATCATCATCCTCCCTCAAAAGGCCAAGGACACCATCATCCTCATCATCATCCTCAAGGTCATCAACCCCACCACCACCACCACCGCCGTTGCCACCAAAGTCGCCTTCTTCACTCATTGAAGATGCGATTGGAGATGCGATAAAAAATTACTTCTTTCACCGTGACCTTGCCGACGCGCAGGATAAACTTCGCAATATAGGCACGGATTATGCACAGTTCGTGTGCGGGGTATTGTTATACCATGAAGACCGCGTAGAGGGGTTATTCACCCTCGTTGGATTTGCCAAGCAAGAGTTGTTATCCACATACGCTGGAAAGCTCAAAACCTTCCTAAATAGGAACGGTCTCCATGTCGCTATGCACGATCTCAACAGAAAGCGTCGAGCATCGTACGAGAACATCTGTCACCAAACTCCGGGAACAGAGATGCAACACTGGAACTTCTTCGATACATATGAATCTGAGGAGGTTACATGCCTGTTGTGTAAGGTTCAGTACTATATGCACATACTCCATGCTCCTAAGTACAGACAGAAAATAGCAGAAGTGTTTCGTAATTGCGTAGTGTTGTTCTTCAAAGTTTGTTTACATTTCTTATGTTTTAGGAAAAACTGTTAGTAATTACTCTATAGCCTAAATATATATGTTAAGTTTAGTGAAATGTTACCCACTGTTTACTCTATATATAAAACTTAAGTCACTACAACAAATAAGATCAAGGTATGGTATTTTTCGAATATTTATTTTGAAGAAATGGGTACGGCAGCCATGGTACTTAACTTACAAAATGGGTATGGCAGTTAAATGGTGTGATATGAGCAGTTAATATTACTCACGGTTTTTTTTTAAATCTGCATAACATTATTTTATTTTTTAAACTGTATAATATTAATTTAAATCAGTAAATGTCTTGAAGACAGTAGTCAAAAGAACCTATAGACTGACAAACGATTAAATACCCAATTTCTATAGCAATGACTAAGGTAATTAATTGAAGTGGATGGCAATAATGGCATGCTGCTTAATAAACTTCCCTTGATAACAACAAATTAGCTGTAATTGGTGGAATTGTGTTAATTGGGTAATGCTGCAATTGTAATCTGGCTTCATGCTATAATGAATGGAACCCTAAAATTATATTAAAAAAAGTCTTTCTATGAAAAGTTAAATCTTAATTTCGTACCAGAAAGTGTTTTTAAGCTACCCTACACTGATATGAAATGTTAAAGATTTATTTCATATCAAACCGGTTTTTAAGTTATCAAATATCTAGACAATGTTTATGTAGATCCTTTTGTTATGTTTTTCTAAAGGCAACTCTTCTAGCACTAGCTAATTGATCACTTATCTATCCCATATCATATTCTATAAGGATTAGGGGAGCGTTTTAATTTGATATATGGTAGTTTCCGTTTATTTTCTTGGAACCAGTGGTGTAAATTAAAACCACTAACTTTTGTCAAATAAGGGTCCAAGCTAGGAGTTAGGAGTGGCTTAAATTAAGAAACAATTATAAGACAGGGGACTCTTGGGATCACTTGTGCCAAGAGATTGGTTTAGTCTCCCATCAACCATTCAGTAGAACATATCCCAGCCAGAGTAGGTCATGTCCTAAAACAACGACACTTTTGTTTTTACTATTCAAGTACGGTATTGTTCATCCTACACGCATAAGTTGAATGCACTGTTCCTATCCCATGGAGCAGCGGATAACATCGTTACACCCTAGCTCAGCCATTAAATGCACTGTGGATTGTTCTCCATATTAATAAATGTATGTGTACTTCACGGGTGTCACCTCCACTCTTACACCCTTGGTAGTTTCCTTTTTATTTTTCCTTTTTTCTATTTTACTTAATTAAAGTAGGTATGTTAACCTTTTTTTTCTTTTTTTCTTTTTTCTATTTTTTGGTGTCCTATCCCTCTTGACATATAGAATACTAGCCTTTATATGCACGCTATACGTGCGAAATCATATATTCTTTAATTACTTCTAGTAATAATTTTCATCAAAAATTGTTTACAAAAATTGAAAAGGGGAATCGTAGTTATGTGTTTTTTGTTTGCAAATGATGAAGAAGATAATATAATGATGAGGAAGAAGTTGTAGTGTAACTTATTTTTGGGATAAGAGATAAATTAGGGATTTTAATTTTTTTTTGTAAATATGGTTGGCACTTGGTAGTTACCCTTCTCTTTTTATTTTTATTTTTTTCCCTTTTCTTATTTTTTGGTGTCCCCCATGTGTTGCCTTATTTAATAGATAGAGATATATATTGTAAGTCAGTTTTAAACAGTTGACAAGTTTTGGACCGATTTCGATGAATTTGTTAAGAAATGGGAAGTGGATAGAGAAGAGAATGTGAACGATAATTGCCCAACTCCTTACCCTATCCGCCTCTTTGGCCTTATTAATAAAAGCTAAACCAAAACTTATAAAAAAATAATTGCCAAACTCCGGGGCTTATTACACTTGACGATCTGGTAGCCCTGCACGACCAGGCTACAAATAATTAAATTATTGTTCAAACTATTATTCGATCTATGGTTGATTGGTTGTGTTATTATTATTGCTTTAGTCTTTATATCAAAAGTAAAATCTTTATTTGGTACCAGAAAGCATTTTTAAGCTTTCCTACTCTGATATGAAATGTTACAAATTAACCAAAACTTTCAGCGACGTTACTGAACAGTTAAAAATCGGTCATCTTTAATTTAAAAAGATAATAACAACTACAAAAGAACCTCAATAATTTTAGATTAAAAAAAATGTACATTCGTACGACTAGTACTTCCATAAGGATTAAGGCAGCGTTTTAATTTGATATTTACTACGTGTCCTTTTATTTTCTTGGAACCAGTGGATTAGGATGTAATGTTTCTCCTTCAATCCAACTTCTCTAATTTAATGCAGTTTCTTTATTTCAACTTCCCAAGTAAATATAACTGAAGATCTTGGGAAAAATGGCTACTACTGATATTTATTGTAGTAGGCACCTTCTAACCTGTTTAGCTGAAGATGTGATTGGTGATTAATTGGAAACTAAACCAATTTTTTACAACAAATGCTCCCAAGAATAATGACTTAATTATATAAATAATGATAGTAGTAGATAAAATCATGTCAACAAATAATCCCTAAATGGAAAAAACTTTGTTTAATTGTTTACCCATATCATTATAAAAAGAGCATTGTATAAAAAACACTAATATAATGCAAGGCAATGAAAGGCCTAGTTGAGTGGTGGGTGGTCTAAGAGCCTAGAGGAGTTCATTATTTGCAAAGAAGAGAGCATTGAACGAAACCTGACTAATGCCTCTTGAAGAAAGAATGAACTCCCTCCCCCAATGAATGTTTTACACTTTTACTTGCAAGAGTTCATTACGTGTAATGAATTGTGTAAGAATAATAATGGCCAAAGTAATTGTGTAAGAATAATAATGGCCAAAGGTCATTTGGGTTTGTGAATACAGAATTAAAATAATTATCGTGGAGTGTTGTACTGCTTGGGCCTCGTTGGTGTAGAGGTAGAGTGGAATCCAAGTGTTGTAATATTCTAGTCTAGTTATCACTAGATATTAGGAATCATCACTAATTTTAAAAGCAAGTTCCCTATTAAATAAACAAGCTAAGGACAACATAAATGTTAAAATAAACAATCGCGTTTTTAGAACCATTGTCAGTTTGTTTAAGGTAATATCCCAATGTTACTTTGGGAGATTGTCTAAACTATTATAATAGGAACTAACTATAAGTTCAGTCATACTAGCCTACTTTGATCAAGTAATATGATTCTAGTCTAGTTATCACTAGATATTAGGAACATTAATGCACTAATTTTAAAAGCAACTTCCCTATTGAATAAACAAGGATAACATAAATGTTAAAATAAACAATCGCATTTTTAGAACGATTGTCCGTTTGTTTTAGGTAATGACCCATGTTACTTTGGGCGATTACCTGAACTATTACTATAGGAACTAACTAATTGAGTCATACTAGCCTACCTTGATCACTTAGTAATATTCTAGTCTAATTATCACTAGAAATTAGGAACCAAATTATGAAGCACTAATTTTAGAAGCAAGTTCCCTATTGAATAAACAATGACAACATAAATGTTAAAATAAACAATCGAATTTTTTAAAACCATTGTCAGTTTGATTTAGGTAATGACCCATGTTTCTTTGGGCGATTACCTAAACAATTATTATAGGAACTAACTAGTTGAGTTATACTAGCCTACTTTGATCACGTAGAAATATTCTAGTCTAATTATCACTAGAAATTAGAAACCATGATTTGAAAGCACTAATTCTAAATGCAAGTTCTTGCATAACCAAGGACAACATAAATTTTAAAATAAACAATCGGATTTTTAGAACCATTGTCAATTTGTTTTAGGTAATGACCCGTTTTATTTTGGGCGATTTCCTAAACTATTATCAAATACCTAAACTACGCTGTTTCATACCGGTCATGTCCTAAAACATTAGCTATTATCATTTGAGAATTAGTAAAGCCTTTTAAGCCTTTTATTAGGACCTTTTGAAAAATTAAGACTTATTAGGTGATGTTCCAAGAAAATAAAAGGACAAGTCCTAAGTGAAAATTCCATAATTTATTTTGCCACTTTTTGTATTTTTTATCCATTAAGAAATTGAAAAGTTTGAGGAGAGTGTATTGATGGTACACATGGACACAAAACATTTACATTAGAAGTTTGAGGAGAGTGCCACGTGTCACATACACTTTCATAGGCACGACTTTTGATATACTACCTCTGTTCTTTTTCTATTGCAACAATAGAGTTTTCACGCTTGCCAATGCACACCTTTAACAATTAATATCTTTAACTATTTTGTAGTAAAAATTATACAAATTTGATATTTTGAAAGTATAAATCGAGACGAATCTAACAAGATCCCACATGACTATATTTTTCCTTACGTAAAAATCACAAGAGATAGTGAAAGGGTGGAGAGTGAATAGTGTAAAAATCTCATTGTTGCAATAGAAAAAGAAAGGAGGAAGTATTTGTATAGATGTTGTGTAGTTATAAGGTATCGGAGACATGACCTTTGAAATGAAAAATGAAAGCTTAACTATGAATCGAACATAACATTATTGCTTATTATTTCAAAATAAAATATAATAAAGTTTGTAATTATATTTCATTAAAAGACTTACACAAGTAGTTAGATACTTAGATACCTAACAAGTAGTTAGATACTTACACAAGTTTTTGTTTGGTCAATTTACAACTGAAAGAATCTTGTGTTGGGATCATGTAAATGCCAAAATACTTAGTTTTTTTTTTGACATTGGGAAAATTTACATTAATAAACTGGAGTACATTTTAGTTTTTGATGATTACTTTTCATATGGTTTGTTTACAAACACGTTTTTTTTTACATTGGGAAAATTTACATTAATAAACTGGAGTCATGGATCAAACATCTTTTTTTGACGTTTGTGTACAAACACGTTTGTCATGGATCAAAATGTTTAAAGAGAAATCTGTTATATTTGAGTTAAAAATATCATTTTATGTGGTTAATAATAATTCTAAATAACGTAGAAATGGGCAAAAAATAGATGATAAAAATAATAATATAATGATCTAATAAAATCTTACGCTGCCCAGAACAAAATTACAAAAAGGACATACACTGCTCGCCTTCAAAGGATTCGATCCCGCACCACATAGATGCAAGTGAGTTTCATATCATGGCTAGTGACCACGGAGACAGGGGGTATCAGCACGTCAATTGTTTCTCCCCAATTGTTTATGTATTATGGTACGCAAAAGAAATACAAAAGTAAGATACGCGTATGTTTACATTTGCTGATTGGAAAACATTTTTGACACATAATAAATGTTTAACTTAGAATGTAGGGTAGCTAAAACACGCTTTCTAATTTCTACTACGAAATAAAGATTAGTGTTTATTAAATACTACCTCCGTATTTTTTTAGTTGCACCATTTGCTTTTTGGCACTAGTCATCAACCAATTTTATTAAGTTATCTCGCACCATTATATAAGAAAAAACATAGTCAAGTGTGGTCTTGTTAGATTCGTCTCAATGCGAACATTTCAAATACCAATTTTTTTTTAATTTTTACTTACACCCAATAAGAGATATTAACGTTTAAAGAAGTGTCTCGATAAATGTGAAAAAGCAAATGGTGCAACTAAATAAATACAAAGGTAGTATAAAACGCTAGTAAATGACCCCATTTTACACATGATAGCCTTATTAAATTTGTTATTATCTCCACTAAACCTATTATTTGATTTCCACATTGTTGTCAATATTGTTTCATCCAACCAAATATGCCCAAGATACAGAGTGTCGGAGGGTTTATTGATCGTTTGTCTCAATTGTTCTCTCCGAATAAATCATTCCAATAAATCCAATAACGTTTGTCGTTCATTTAGTTGCACAACCGATGGAGATGTTGTGTCGAGCTGTGGAGGGTGAATTGCTCATTTAGGATTGACATGATGGCTAGGTACTTGTAGAATGTCACTTCTTAATTAAGTGTGGATAGATAAACATGCAATAAATGGTTTGTTAATATTCTCCAACAGCCAATGAAGGGTACTCTTTGTTTCTTCCTGTATAAGTATCCAAACAAACAAATTGAGGTTACTCATCTCCTAAAAGTTTAAGGTATACTTATAATTTTCAAGTGATCCCAACTTCATGGAGATGAACGGGTGGAACAAAAATTGTTACTATACAGCAAAAACACGCATAGGCACAGGATGTTTCATGGACGACAAATAAGTTATGGCAAATGTTGTCTAAACTCCTTAATTATTTATTTATTATTGTAGTTATTTACATATGAAAGTAGCGTTATGCGATAATTTCCAGATTTCACCGTCATTATCATCCATGTACCTGCACTAAACCTTTTGAAGATTCCATTTAAATTTCATATTTTTGTTATATTCAGCTGGTAATTAAATTTAACTAGAGTAACTAAATGGGGCATATATTATTTTCATCATAACCTTATGTACTACAGTTATAACAAAATTTAACTCTAAAAGATACAGTATATGTGAATGTGACCCTATTTTAAATGCAGTGAAAGTCCCTAAAAAATGCAGTGAAAGTTAACAATATTTATACAACGTTAATTTACAACTCATTTAATTCATGTAAAATTAACATCAACTATTATACCCGCCCTAGCGCCTAGTGTGTGACCCGGGCGTTGCTTCGGGTGTTACTGTTTTAATTTTTGCATGGTTGAACTTTTGTTTCTATTATTTATGCAAATCATATTGTGTGCTTTGAATTCGTTTGTAATACCATGTGTTTTGTATGTGGCAATATAAAACAGCTAATCATGACCGAAGTTTAGCGTTATTTTTATTTTTGGGATAGTAGATATATGTCAACTGTAAAAATGAAAATAATACTCCAACTTCATGTTGAATTTCGGGATTATATGATGTAATAAGTGAAAAGAAGATAACCTACCTATTTATACTAATTACAATAGGTAACAAAACTAATGCTAATATGCTATAATTACATCTAACAAAACTAAGTAACAATATTACTAATCTCTAACAACCTAACTAACAACAATAACCAAATTCTAAACTCCAACACTTCATGGCTGGAGGAAGGGGACGACGACCACTATTAGATGAAATGGTAAATGTATCTTAATTTTTATTAAGAGGTTAGGGGTTCAATTCAACAAACCAACATGTTTTTTCTGAAAAATCATGAGGGAGGGTCCACGTGGAATAAATTTTGACAAGCAACCTTTTAATACATTTGTATAGATATTTACATTTGAAAAATTTAACAAACTTAAAGTATGTAATTAAGGTAAGTATATTTATTGTTGGTGTAATTAAATAATTGTAAAATTAACAACTATTTTAAATGTTCCATGTTTTTCAGCATTAATAAAAAGAACCACATTTGTAAAATTAATATAATTAAGGTATACATAAATGTTGTTGTTGTAATTAAATAACCGCATGTCGGCATATGAATAAGAAATTTCGTGTTCCTATAATAATAAACCAATAATTTCGCCGCAGACTTATTCCCAACATGGTGCATGTACGAGTTCGCCGTAGATAGATTATGTAAGCTGCAACGTCAGTGCTTCGCATTCATGTCGATGGTAAAGAATGTGCTTGGTGCGCGTAAGGTAACTGAAATAATGTTCAGCTGTGAGAAGCATGATGTGTTGTTGCGGGCTATTAATGGTGATTTCATGTCTCCTCATTATATTGGCCAAATTTGTAACTGGAATGCTGGAATGGAAGACATCCACAAAATACATAGGGAACTTTATCGCCAACTTTGGTGGTTCTTAGAAGTCCTTCGTAATTCCAGTGGGTCCGCCCAAGTCAGAAACATTTTGGGAAACTCGAATGCTATCCCTGATATTGCAAGTCAGTTTGAATGAGTTGACAAGTTTTTGACCGAGTTTGAAGAATTTATTAAGAAAATGGAAGTGGTTAGTGATGATGAGAATGTGAACGATAATTCTCCAACTCCGGGGCTTATTACACTTGACGATCTGGTAGCCCAACACGAGCAGGCTAAAAATCGTTAAATTATTGTTAAAACTATTATCGATCTATGGTTGTGTTATTATTATTGCTTTAGTTTATATGTTCAATCTAAGCAAGGTTTGGTGCGTGACTCGGAATTCTTGGCCTGGCTTGAAGAGTAGCTTTCTCTCTTTTGTTTGCTTCTGATCTAAAATGTAGTCGGTTTCGCGACTTTTCTTTTGTAAATTGTAATGCTGCCATTGTAATCTGGCTTCATGCCATAATTAATGGAATCCTAAAATTATATATATAAAAAAAATCTTTCTATGAAAAGTTAAATTAGTGGACGTTATCTCAGTCAAAGTAGTGGTTAGAGGGTTTCATCCAACCAAATATGCCCAAGATACAGACCGTCGGAGGTTTTATTGATTGTTTGTCTCAATTTATCTCTCCGAATAAATCATTCCAAGAAACACAATAACATCATCCCTCGTACCTTAACGACTTATTATCCCATAGTGAGCCACTATGGTCCAGGGGTTTCATCCATACCGAGAAGCAAGACCCATTGTGTTGTGTAGAATGTCTTATCTCCTATATATGAATCAATAGTCATTGTGTTGGTCGCTATTTATTAAAGACATGACCCTAAATATCTTAGGACATGACCCTAAGGAAATCTACCTATTATTTGATTTCCACAATAAGTCGTACGATGTTCTAAGCCTAAAGTGTTGGGTCATGTGCTTAAATCGACCAATGCAATAATGTCTTGTATTCATTCCTAATTAAGAGACACCAATGGTGATTATTGGACGTTATCTCATTCAAAGTAGTGGTTAGAGGCTTTCGTCCCTTGTACCAAATATGCCCAAGATACAGAGCGTCGGAGGGTTTATTGATCGATAATTTATCTCAATTATTCTCGATGAAGAAATCATTCCAAGAAATACAATAACGTCATCCCTCGTACCTTATCGGCTTATTATCCAATGGTGAGCCACTATGTTTCATCCATACCGAGACGCAAGAGCCATTGCGTTGTGTAGAATTTCTTGTCTCATATATATGAATCAATAGTCATTGTGTTGGTCGCTATTATTTAAAGACATGACCCTAAATATCTTAGGATATGACCCAAAGGAAATCTACCTATTATTTGATTTCCACATTAAGTCATACGGTTTTCAAAGCCTAAAGTGTTGGGTCATGTGCTTAAATCGACCAATGCAATAATGTCTTGTATTCATTCCTAATTAAGAGACACCAATGGTGATTATTGGACGTTATCTCATTTAAAGTAGTGGTTAGAATGTTTCACCCCTTGTACCAAATATGCCCAAGATACAGAGCGTCAGAGGGTTTATTGATCGATCGTTTGTCTCAATTGTTCTCTCCGAATAAATCATTCCAAGAAATACAATAACATTATCCCTCGTACCTTATTGGCTTATTATCCCATGGTGAGCCACTATGGTCCGGGGGTTTCATCTGTACCGAGACGCAAGAGCCATTGTGTTGTGTAGAATGTCTTGTCTCCTATATATGAATCAATAGTCATTAGGTTGGTCGCTATTATTTAAAGACATGACCTTAACTATCTTAGGACATGACCCTAAGGAAATCTACCTATTATTTGATTTCCACATTCATTCGTACGGTGTTCTAAGCCTAAAGTGTTGGGTCATGTGCTTAAATCGACCAATGCAATAATGTCGTGTATCCATTCTTAATTAAGAGACACCAATGGTGATTATTGGACGTTATCTCATTCAAAGTAGTGGTTAGAGGGTTTCGTCCCTTGTACCAAATATGCCCAAGATACAGAGCGTCGGAGGGTTTATTGATCGTTTGTCTCAATTTTTCTCTACGAATAAATCATTCCAAGAAATACAATAACGTCATACCTCGTACCTTATCGGCATATTATCCCATGTTGAGCCACTATGGTCCGGGGGTTTAGGTCACACCGAGACGCAAGAGCCATTGTGTTGTGTAGAATGTCTTGTCCTCTATATATGAATCAATAGTCATTGTGTTGGTCGCTATTATTTAACGACATGACTCTAAATATCTTAGGACATGACCCTAAGGAAATCTACCTATTATTTGATTTCCACATTAAGTCGTACGGTATTCAAAGCCTAAAGTGTTGGGTCATGTGCTTAAATCGACTAATGCAATAATGTCATGTATTCATTCTTAATTAAGAGACACCAATGGTGATTTTTAGACACCAATGGTGATTATTCAATTCATCCTAATGCAATAATGTCATGTATTCATTCCTAATTAAGAGACACCAATGGTCATCCAACCAAATATGCCCAAGACAAAGAGCGTCGGAGGGTTTATTGATCGTGCCAAGAAATTCAACAACATCATCCCTCGTACCTCATCGGCTTTTGTATCCCATGGTGAGCCACTATGGTCTGGGGTTTCATCCATATATACTGAGATGAAAGAGCCATTGTGTTGTGTAGAATGTCCTGTCTCTTATGAATCAATTGTCAATGTGTTGGTCGCTATTATTTAAAGACATGACCCTAAATATCTTAGGATATTACCTAAGGTAAAAACTTTGTCTACCCACCGGTTAGACTACCCACAAGGCCACAACTAATAAAACTTGCATTGTTGGGGTTTGTGATAGTGGAATCCAACTCAACATAATTAATGTTTTGTCTACAGTTTCTTGCTTTCTATGAATCAATATTAATTTATTTGGTTGTTTTTTGAGGATCGCATTTATTTTAGGAAATGTCCCAGAAAATCTTAGGATGTGTCCTTATAATATTTTCCTACATATATATCCAGATATTGTGTTTGCAATCTTGTAAATTTAATGGGTGAATAACAATGAAATGTGATTTTAGGAAATGTCCCAGGTACTCTTAGAACAACATGTCCTTATAAAAGTTTCCATTATATATGTTTCGAATATAATATGTATAATGCAAATGAGATGTATGCAATTATTATTGTCTAAACCTATGTGTTTATCATGAATTACCTATAGTTCACTTAATACCAAATATAGTCATAGGCCATTGTGTTGTGTAGAATGTCTTGCTTCTATGAGTCAATAGCCACTAGGTTGGTCATTTTTCGAGCATGGAATGCTTTATTTAGGGCATGACGTAGGCTATCTTATAAGACAGCTGGGGACTCTTGGGATCACTTGTGCCAAGAGATTGGTTTAGTCTCCCATCAACCATGCAGTAGGACATATCCCAACCAGCGTAGGTCATATCCTAAAACAACGACACTTTTGCTTTTACTATTCAAGTACGGTATTGTTCATCCTACACGCATAAGTTAAATGCACTGCTGATTGTTCTCCATATAATAAATGTATGTGTACTTCACGGTTGTCACCTCCACTCTTACACCCTTGGTAGTTTCCTTTTTATTTTTATTTTTTCTATTTCACTTAATTAAAGTGGGTATGTTACCCTTTTTTTCTTTTTTCTATTTTTTGGTGTCCTATCACTCTTGACATATAGAATACTAGCCTTTATATGCACGCTATGCGTGCAAAATCATATATTCTTTAATTACGTCTAGTAATATTTTTTGTCAAAAATTGTTTACAAAAATTTAAAAGGGGAATCGTAGTTATGTGTTTTTTGTTTGCAAATGATGAAGAAGATAATATAATGATGAGGAAGAAGTTGTTGTAGTGTAACTTGTTTTTGGGATAAGAGATAAATTAGGGATTTTAATTTTTTTTTGTAAATATGGTTGGCACTTGGTAGTTACCCTTCTCTTTTTATTTTTATGCTTTATTTTTGTAAATATGCGCGTGGCAAATGCTTTAGGACATGACTCACTAAGGGTCCGTTATGTTCAACTTATTTTGTCTTATCTTATCTTATCTTAGAAGATCTTATAAAATCTTATCTTATCTTATCTTATCTTATCTTATAAGATAATTTATTGTGTGTGTCTAACATCTTATTTTATCTTACCTTATCTTATCTTATCTTATCTTATCTTATCTTATATAAGTTAAAATAAGTTGAACAGAACGGACTCTAACAATATGTGGTTAATAATAATTCAAAATAACGTAGAAATGGGCAAAAATAGATAATCAACAAAAAAATATATGGTTTACCTTTACCATTTGATCTAATAAAAGTTCTAACGTAGCCTAGAGTGTCACCTAAAATTATTGTTGTGCTCAATAAACGACCAACCCAATATAATGAATCAATAGTCATTTATTTCGTTGTTTTTTCGATCGCAATTATTTTAGGAAATGTCCATGGAATAAAAGTTTCCATTAAATATGTTTCTAATATAATATATATAATGCAAATAAGATGTATGCAATTATTATTGTCTAAACCTATGTGTTTAGCATGAAATACCTATAGTTCACATAATACCAAATATTGTCATATGCCATTGTGTTGTGTAGAATGTCTTGCTTCTATGAGCCAATAGCCACTAGGTTGGTCGTTTTTCGAGCATGGAATGCTTTATTTAGGACACGACGTAGGCTATCTTAGGTCACCGTCTCCCGATTAGAAGAGATCGGCAAAATCAGGTAAATGATTCTGTATGACTTTATTTTATTTCTTCGAATGATTTCTATCATTGATCGGCGCCCATTTATTACAATTTGAGACTAACGATCAATAAACCCTCCCGCGCTCTGGATCTTGGCCATATTTCGTAGGATGAAAACCCTCTACAAAGCGTGTTTTAGCTACCCTACATGCAAAGTTATAAATTTATATAGTGTCAAATATGTTTTATCTTTAGTAAATATCAAATACGCAGATCAAATGTTTGTCGTGCATTTAGCAACTGTATTACATAATCAATTAGGGAAAACTATTATATGTTCTCATACCTCTTTCTCCGTGGTCAGTAATATTGATGCGAAACTCCTATGCAACTATGCGGTGCGGGATCGTTTTCTCATGCGGGCAAGCAGATTATGTCCCTTTTTTAAATGATGTTCAGGCCAGCGTTTTATTTTCATTTTCACCGTGTCCTTATATTTTCTTCGCACATTATAAAATGGTTTAATTTTAGTTGCACAATCGATGGAAATGATGTTGTGTCCAACTGTGGAGGGTGGATTGCTCATTTACGATTGCCATGATGGCTAGGCACTTATACAATGTCACTTCTTAATTAAGTGTGGAGAGATAAACATACTATAAATGGTTTGTTAATACTCCAACTGCCAATATCTTATGATCTACTCTTTCCCTAAATTGGAGAGAGTATCCTTTGTTTCTTCCATTATGTATCCAAACATACAAATAAAGGTTACTCTTCTCCAAATTATCAAATAGTAAAATGTTACTCTTCTCCTAAAACTTTAAGGTATACTTATAATTTTCAAGTGATTCGAACTTCATGGAGATGAACGAGTGTAACATAGAGTGTTGCCCTCCAGCAAAAACACGCATTATGTGGAGGATGAAACATGGATGTGAAGTAAGCTCTGGTAAATTTTTCCTTAATTGTTTATTTATTATTGTAGTTATCTATCTATACTAATATATTAAAAGGCGTTCCTAAACAAGGAACGGTGCCACGTGGCGCCCTCCTTAAGCGCTTTTGACTCCATGTAATCCACATACAGTAAAAAAAAATTAGAAATTGCATAGCATGAGGTTTGATCCCGTGACTTCAAGGTTATATACTAACGTCTTAACCACTAGACCAAGTGTTATTTAGTGTTATTATTTTAATGTATAATATTAATAAATGAAAATTTTCCTTATCCGGGGCATAGCCCGGGCCTGATAACTAGTTTACATATGAAATAGTGTTATGTGACGATTTCCAGATTTCACCGTCATTATCAGCCATGTATCTACATATTTTTGTTATATTCAGCTGGTAATTAAATTTAAGTAGAGTAATTAAATGGGGCATATTTTATTTTCCTCATAACCTTATGGCTCGTGTACTACAGTTATATGAAAAAATGTAATTCTATTATATATATTTGAATGTAACCCTATTTTAAATGCAGTCAAAGTGAAAACAATATTTATACAAAGTCAATTTACCACTCATTTAGTTCATGTAAAATTAACATCAACTATTATACTCGTCCTGGCGACCCAACTATTCCAGTTTTTTACAAACTTAAGGTATGTATATTTGTTGCTGTTGGCAAAAATTTATAAAGTTAAGGTATGTTATAAAGTTAAGGTATGTCTATTTGTTGTTGTTGTAATAAAATAATTGTAAAATTAACATCAGCTATTTTAAATGTTCCATGTTTTTCAAGCAAGGTATGTATATTTGTTGCTGTTGGCAAAAATTTATAAAGTTAAGGTATGTAGTTAAGGTATGTATATTTGTTGCTGTTGTAATAAAATAATTGTAAAATTAACATTAGCTATTTTAAATGTTCCATGTTTTTCACGCATTAATAAAAAGAACCATATTTTTAAAATTAATATAATTAAGATATGTAGATTTGTTGTTGTTGTAATTAAATAACCGCATATGAAAAAGATATTTCGTGTTCCGGTAACAATAAACCAATTATTTCGTGGCAGACTTACTCCCAACATGGTACATGTACGAGTTTTCCGTAGACAGATTATGTAAGCTGCAACGTCAGTACTCCGCATTCATGTCAATGGTAGAGCAAGTGCTTGGTTCGCTTAAGATAACTGAAATGATGTTAAGATGCGAGAAGCATGATGTGTTGATGCGGGCTATTAATGGTGATTTCATGTGTCCTCATGAGATTGGCAAAATTTGTAACTGGAAGGCTGGAATGGAAGACGTCCACAAAATGCATAGGGAACTTTATCGCCAACTTAGGGGGTTCTTAAAACTCCTTCGTAATTCCATTGGGTCCGCCCAAGTCAGAAACATTTTGGGGAACTCGAATACTATCCCTGATATTGCAAGTCAGTTTGACCGAGTTTTATGAATTTCTTAAGAAAATGGATGTAACAGCCCATATATTTTAAGCAGATTTAATTAAGGGCTAATTATTTATCTTAAATTAATTACGATATTTTGGTATAAGTTGATGGGATTTTCTTAAGCAAATTTAGTGTTTTAAAGGAAAAAAAACTAACTAAAAGAGTTTCTAATTCATTTTGTTGCTCCTTCGTGGCTAATGTGGGAATTGCCACATTATTGCTTTGTTGTCAAACTCTTATTTTCCTTTAACAAAATAAAGGGAACCCTAAACCCCAACCCATTTCTCTCAATCACTCACCGTCCTTCTCCTCCTTCCTCTGTTGCTGTCCTTTTTCTACCGCCTCTGCCGGCGACCTTGTCACGCTCCGGTGCTGCCGTGTCGGGTATGGAGCGTTGCTAACTGCTTTCTTCTGTTCCATTGCTCCCCTGTTTTCTCTCTCCTCGTGGTTGTTGCTGCAGCGTTGCTGCCATTGGTTGTGCTATGGTGCTGGTGGTTCTGTCACCGCCGAGCTGTGATGGTTCTGAGTAAATTTTATCTCTTCCTTGTTGCTGCTGTTGTGTGTTCTATGATGCCGCTATGCGTCGGTGTTGGTGATGTTGTTATGCGGTGGTGTTGTGTCATTGTTGAGCTTTACTCAGTTTTGAAATTCATTGGGCAAGTATCAAAGTAATTCTCGTGCCTCTTTATATTTCAGCTTCAATGGCATCACATAGTTTGGATGATTGAATTATATTTGGAGTTGTATCATTATAGATCATAATCGATGTATAGTACATTAGTTTATAAATAAGATTATTGGTTTTAAATAGTTCTTTTGGATATTGAGAACAAAGATTGAAACTTCATTTTATTCAATAGATTGGAACTTGTTTTGGAACTTATAATCTTAGTGAGTTTACTAAATCAGATTTTATAAGTTTTATAATTAGAATTGAAATCATAATTTCACGTTTTGCAAATCAGTGTGGTAATTTCCAAAGTGGGGTTATTAGAGCTAGCTTGTGAGATTAATGATGGGGAATAGATTAGTAGAATAGTTTGCATATATGGATTTGTAGTTAGTGCATAAAAGAGTTTAGAAAGTGAGCAAGTCAATTTCTTTATCTGAAATGTAGTGAGAATGGTTGTTAATTATTGGTATTGTTGTTGAGGTGTATTTCGGTTATCGATTTGTGAAGCTCGAAGAAATTAAAGGAGCTTAAAGGTTCTGAGTTATTGGATTTGCATCTTAAGAAATTGGTTTGCTATTGAGGTAACCTTTACGTTCAGCAAAATATATTTAAAATGCCCATGTGTGAGTTATACTTTGATATTATATATCGTTTATAGTCATGGCCATGGTTATAGATGCATCTTTATAAGTTAATTGTGAAGTGTTGTTGAATGAGTATAAAAGAATGTTTTTGTTCTGTCATTGGAATTGTTCGGAAATGTTTATGTTTACGTATATGGTTTGAGATATGATAAAATGGATTTCGTATTTGTTTTAGCTGGCTTAGCTTATGAACTGAGATGAAAAGTGGGCAAGGTACAGGTGGAGGAAAGTGATTATGATATAAGTTAAGTTAAGACCAGATAAGGTCGAATATTGTGTTATGTTATATTATGTTAAGTTTCCGCCTGTACTTGCCAGCGATTTGTGCTAAGTAATTGAGCTATGCCAGCGATACGTTTTAAAGGTTGAATTCTTTTCCGAACAATTGCCAAGTTTGTTTCTGATATGAAAAACGTTTACGAACCAAAACCGTTTTGACGGGCTGAAGTGAGGTTACTGAGCTTTCCGCTCATTTTAGTTTTGTTTTTCTTTTGTATTTTCCCTCTGTAAATTGCAGGTTTGAGTTGGAAGGTCAGAGCGGATTCAAGCGAGAGTTTTGTTATCAAGTTATAATTATTAATGATTCAGAAGTTGTATTTAGAGTATGAAATTGATAGTATTTAAGTGCTTATTTAAGAATAAAGTCTTATATTGTTTTGGAGATCGAGTATTGTGTTCTGTAATCTGATATTTGGCTTTGAGGTTATTATGTTGTGGGCCCATAACCCACAGGTCTAGGATCATGTAAAAGGTTATATTTCCGCTGCGAGTAAATATATAATTCGAGGTTTATTTAATGTTAAATGAGGTTTATGAATGTTAAGTGTGTTTAGCTAGCAGCTCGAATGTGCGGGCTGTTACAATGGAAGTGGATAGTGATGATGAGAATGTAAACGATAATTCTCCAACTCCGAGCTTATTACACTTGACGATCCGGTAGCCCAACACGACTAGGCTACAGAAAATTAAATTATTGTTCAAACTATTATTCGATCTATGGTTGATTGGTTGTGTTATTATTATTGCTTTAGTCTTTATACGAAAAGTTAAATCTTTATTTGGTACTAGAAAGCATTTTTAAGCTTTCCTACTCTGATATGAAATGTTACAAATTAACCAAAATTTTCAGCGACGTTATTGAACAGTTCAAAATAGGTCACCTTCAATTTAAAAAGATAATCACAACTACAAAAGAACCTCAATTATTTTAGATTAAAAAAAATGTCCATTCGTACATATAGCTACATAAGGTTGTTGCTCGATAAACGACCAATCCAATGGCTATTGATTTATAGGAGTCATTAAATTCTATTTCATGTTGAACACTTTTGATTTTACAATAATAAATGTATTCATATCATTTGCATTATAGGAAATATAATTATAGGTAAATTTTATAAGGACATGTCCTAGGGTTTCCTGGGTCATTACATAAAACATGATCAATTGCATTGGTCGATATATGCGCGTGACAAATGCTTCAGGATATGACTCACATCATGTGGTTAATAATAATTTAAAATACCGTAGAAATGGGCAAAAAAATAGATAATCAACAAAAATGTATGATTTACCATTTGATCTAATAAAAGTCCTAACGTAGCGTAGGTCGTGACCTAACATTATTGCCATGCTCAATAAACGACGACCAACCCAATGATAAACACATAGGTTTAGACAATGGTATATGTAGTGGTTATTGGACATTATCTCATTCAAAGTAGTGGATAAAGGGTTTAATCCATACAAATATGCCCAAAATACAGAGCGTCGGAGGGTTTATTGATCGTTTGTCTCAATTGTTCTCTCCGAATAAATCATTTCAAGAAATACAATAACGTCATCCCTCATACCTTATCGGCTTATTATCCCTTGGTGAGCCACTATGGTCCAGGGGCTTCATCCATACCGAGATGCAAGAGCCATTGTGTTGTGTATAATGTCTTGTCTCCTATATATGAATCAATAGTCATTGTGTTGGTCGCTATTATTTAAAGAATTGACTCTAAATATCTTAGGTCATGACCCTAAGGAAATCTACCTATTATATGATTTCCACATTAAGTCGTACGGTATTCTAAGCATAATGTGTTGGGTTATGTGCTTAAATCGACCAATGCAATCATGTCGTGTATTCATTCCTAATTAAGAGACACCAATAGGCTATTGATTCATTTGCATAGTGTTTACATAATAGCGACCTGAATAAAAAATAACGTAGAAATGGGCAAAAAATAGATAATAATAAAAAAATGTATGGTTTACCATATAAACTATCTTACGCTGTCCTGAACAAAATTAAAAAGAGACAAACTGTAATGTTTGGGATAAAAATATCATTAGTAACAATATGTGGTTAATAATAATTCAAAATAACGTAGAAATGGGCAAACAATAGATAAAAAAAAAAAGTATAGTTTACCATATAAACTATCTTACGCTGTCCTGAACAAAATTAAAAAGAGACATACCGAGCTTGCATTCAAAAGGGATCGATCCCGCGCCGCATTGGTACATGTGATTTTCATATCAGGACTAGCGACCACAGAGACAGGGGGTATCAGCACGTCAAATAATTCTCGCCAATTAATTATGTAATATTGTCCTCAAATGCAAGCGAAAAATAAGTTACACGTATTTTCATATTTACTGACATGAAAACCATTTTGACACGGCATAAATGTTTAACTTAGAACGTAGGGTAGCAAAAACACGTTTTCTACTTTACGTGCGTGACATCGCGTGTAAGCGATTTTGTGGAAGTTTTTAATTTAATCGTCATTCAAGTATATTGTTCTATTTTTTGTTTAAACTGGTGCAGATGTAACTGCTTTGCAGTTGTAGGGATCCTTTTTTTTCTCTTTTCTTAAAAATAATGAGTGAATGCAATTAGTAATTATCTTTGGTTATTTGGGGTAAGTTGGGCAAAGAGGGTGGACACCAAAGGGTCAGGAGTTCATATATTGAATACTAGTTTATATGCACGCGATGCGTGCGAAAACATGTAAAAAGTTAAATTAATTGCTAATTACATCTAATAAATTAAAGATTTTAAATTTTAATTAGTTTATCCCACCAAATTAGAGATATTTAAATTTTTTAAAAAAAAAACTGAGAGAGACGTAACTGACTGTGTTGTAAATATTCACTGTTTTCTTTTTGTAGTGTCTTTTTTATCTTTTTATTTCTTTTAATTAATTAGGTAATTCCTTTTTATTTTTCCTTTTTCTATTTACTTAAGTCGTACGGTATTCTAAGCCTAAAGTGTTGGGTCATGTGCTTAAATCGACCAATGCAATAATGTCGTGTATTCATTCCTAATTAAGAGACACCAATGGTGATTATTGGACGTTATCTCATTCAAAGTAGTGGTTAGAGTGTTTCATCCAACCAAATATGCCCAAGATACAGAGCATCGGAGGGTTTATTGATCGTTCCAAGAAATACAACAACATCATCCCTCGTACCTTATCGGCTTTTTTATCCCATGGTGAGCCACTATGGTCTGGGGTTTCATCCATATATACTGAGATGTAAGAGACATTGTGTTGTGTAGAATGTCCTATCTCTTATGAATCAATTGTCAATGTGTTGGTCGCTATTATTTATAGACATGACCCTAAATATCTTAAGATATTACCTTAGGTAAAAACTTTGTCTACCCACCGGGTAGACTACCCACAAGCCCACAACTAATACAAAACTTGCATTGTTGGGGTTTGTGATAGTGGAATCCAACTCAACATAATTAATGTTTTGTCTACAGCTTCTTGCTTTCTATGAATCAAGATTAATTTATTTGGTTGTTTTTTGAGGATCGCATTTATTTTAGGAAATGTCCCAGGAAATCTTAGAATGTGTCCTTATAATATTTTCCTACAAATATATTTCCAGATATTGTGTTTGCAATCTTGTGAATTTAATGGGATAATAACTATGAAATGTTATTTTAGGAAATGTCCCAGGAACTCTTAGAACAACATGTCCTTATAAAAGTTTCCATTAAATATGTTTCGAATATAATATATATAATGCAAATGAGATGTATGCAATTATTATTGTCTAAACCTATGTGTTTAGCATGAATTACCTATAGTTCACATAATACCAAATATAGTCATATGCCATTGTGTTATGTAGAATGTCTTGCTTCTATGAGTCAATAGCCACTAGGTTGATCGTTTTTCGAGCATGGAATGCTTTATTTAGGGAATGACGTAGGCTATCTTATAGGACTGGGGACTCTTGGGATCACTTGTGCCAAGAGATTGGTTTAGTCTCCCATCAACCATGCAGTAGGACATATCCCAACCAATGTGAATTATAATTTCCAAGGAATTTTGAGTTCCCACAAAATAGAGGAAGTTACTAAAAATTCCTATGGGAATGTAATTCCCACCATTGTCAACCAAACACTTTAACCAATTTCCCATGAATTTGAATAAGTAATTTATTTCGTATTAATTGCAATTTTGACTTCATATGTAAACCATAATTATGTTTACTCGAATCATAATTAACTTCTCGTTTGTAATATTAACCTAATAATTTTATAATAAACCTTATATGTTTAGCAGTAACTTCTTAATTGTTTTAGTACCATTGTACTTTGTCAATCAATAAATAATACTAAAATCTTCCGTGTGGACTTAACGATAAATAATACTTCATAGAATACTAAAAGTTGACAAACAACTTTACTCACTCTCACTTTTCCTACTCAATCTATCTCTTCTTTCACAAACCATAACCATGGCATCTCATCAAGAACTTGGCGACTGGGATACCATTTTTAAAGCGAATATAATCCCCAAAGTGAGAGATATATTTATATTGCTTAAACTTCAGTGTGTTTGCAAAAATTGGAAGGAAATTATAGGTTCACGTATAAATATGAACCAAGATGTCGACTGGAGTTCGCTCGAGAAGGTGTGTTCAAGGGCTCCAGGGCTTGAATCAATGCAATTCCACATATGCCTGATTACACATAATAATCTAGAGGAGTTGGGAAATTGTGATAATTGTTGGTGGACTATATTTTGGAGAACTTTTGTGTTTCAGGAAGCAAAGTCTTTCTACATCAATACACATGGTGGGTTAAAGCGCACCGATTGGGATGATATATGTCAATGGATGCAAATGCTTAAGGATCTAGATGAGTGGGGTGCAAAACAACTCGAGGGGTTGTCAAGGAATAATTCGGTTTAACATTTCAGGTTTTTTGTTCTACCTTCTAAACGTCATTGTTCTATTTTTTGTTTAAATTGGTGCAGATGTAACTGCTTTGCAGTTGTAGGGATGCTTTTTTTTCTCTTTTCTTACAAAAAATGAGAGAATGCAATTAGTAATTTTCTTTGGTTATTAGGGGTAACATGACGTAGGCTATCATTAAATTATTGTTCAAACTATTATTCGATCTATGGTTGATTGGTTGTGTTATTATTATTGCTTTAGTTTTTATATGAAAAGTTAAATCTTTATTTGGTACCAGAAAGCATTTTTAAGCTTTCCTACTCTGATATGAAATGTTATAAATTAACCAAAATTTTGAGCGACGATATTGAACAGTTCAAAATCGATCACCGTCAATTTAAAAAGATAATAACAACTACAAAAGAACCTCAATTATTTTAGATTAAAAAAAATGTCCATTCGTACATATAGCTACATAAGGTTGTTGCTCGATAAACGACCAATCCAATGGCTATTGATTCATAGGAGGCATTAAATTCTAATTCATGTTGAACACATTTAATTTTACGATAATAAATGTATTCATATCATTTGTATTATACGAAATATAATTATAGGTAAATTTTATAAGGACATGTTCTAGGGTTTCCTAGGTCATTACATAAAAACATTATCAATTGCATTGGTCGATATATGCGCGTGGAAAATGCTTCAGGATATGACTCACAACATGTGGTTAATAATAATTTAAAATATCGTAGAAATGGGCAAAAAAATAGATAATCAACAAAAATGTATGGTTTACCATTTGATCTAATAAAAGTCCTAACGTACCGTAGGTCGTGACCTAACATTATTGCCATGCTCAATAAACGACGACCAGCCCAATGATAAACACATAGGTTTAAACAATGTTAAATGTAGTGGTTATTGGACGTTATCTCATTCAAAGTAGTGGTTAGAGGGCTTAATCCATACAAATATGCCCAAGATACAGAGCGTCGGAGGGTTTATTGATAGTTTGTCTCAATTGTTCTCTCCGAATAAATCATTCCAAGAAATACAATAACGTCCTCCCTCGTACCTTATCGGCTTATTATCCCATGGTGAGCCACAATGGTCCGGGGGCTTCATCTATACTGCGACGCAAGAGCCATTGTGATGTGTAGAATGTCTTGTCTCCTATGAATCAATAGACACTGTGTTGGTCGCTATTATTTAAAGACATGACCCTAACTATCTTAGGACATGACCCTAAGGAAATCTACCTATTATTAGATTTCCACATTAAGTCGTACGGTATTATAAGCCTAAAGTGTTGGGTCATGTGCTTGAATCGTCTAATACAATAAGGTCGTGTATTCATTCCTAATTAAGATACAGAGCGTCGGAGGGTTTATTGATCGTTTGTCTCAATTGCTATATCCGAGTAAATCATTCCAAGAAATACAATAACGTCATCCCTCGTACCTTATCGGCTTATTATCCCATGGTGAGCCACTATGGTCCGGGGATTTCATCCATACCGAGACGCAATAGCCATTTTGTTGTGTAGAATGTCGTGTCTCCTATTTATGAATCAATAGTCATTGTATTGGTCGCTATTATTTAAAGACATGACTCTAAATATCTGAGGACATGACCCTAAGGAAATCTACCTATTATATGATTTCCACATTAAGTCGCACGGTATTCTAAGCCTAAAGTGTTGGGTCATGTGCTTAAATCAACTAATGCAATAATGTCATGTATTCATTCCTAATTAAGAGACACCAATGGTGATTTTTGGACGTTATCTCATTCAAAGTAATGGTTAGAGGGTTTCATCCAACCAAATATGCCCAAGATACAGGCGTCGGAGGGTTTATTGATCGTTTGTCTCAATTGTTTTGTCCGAATAAATCGTTCCAAGAAATACGATAACGTCACCCCTCGTACCTTATCGGCTTATTTTCCCATGGTGAGCCACTATGGTCTGGGGGTTTCATTCATACTGAGACTCAAGAGCCATTGTGTTGTGTAGAATGTATTGTCTCCTATGAATCAATAGTCATTGTGTTGGTCGCAATTATTTAAAGACATGACCTTAAATATCTTAGGCCATGACCCTAAGGAAATCTACCTATTATTTGATTTCCACATTAAGTCGTACGGTATTCTAAGTCTAAAGTGTTGGGTGATGTGCTTAAATCGACCAATGCAATAATGTCATGTATTCATTCCTAATTAAGAGACACCAATGGGGTATACTTATAATTTTCAAGTAATCCGAACTTCATGGAGATGAACGGGTGTATGGGGCCACCTGACTAATGCTATGTCCACATAGCAATATGGAAACAACAAAATAAACCATCATGGCCCATTATTACCCTTCAGAAAAACAGTTCAACTTCTATTAACTTCCCCATTCGCACAAATTCCAGGAACTGTATAATAATTGTTCCTTTTGGTGCTTTGTATCCCCCTTTTTTGTCTTTTGGTGTATTTAACCCCCTTCCAGGAAATTATGTTGACTTGTACTATTCTTCTTCCCAATTACTTTATTCTTCCCAAGTACGCCACTTTTTTCTCCACTTTCTTGCTTTTCTTCTTGTGTCATCTTCCTCAAAAGGTTATTTTTAACACATTTCTCTCATCTTGTGTTCCTTTATGATGGCTCAAAACGACGACAACCCATGGTCCCCTCCTCAAAGGAAAGTTCCAAACCTCTCTCCTCCAAATGGTAAGTCCTCTGTATTTTTTAAAATTTCGAAATCTTTTGTTTATTGGTATTTTTCCTGAAATGTGTGAAACAATGATTGTTTATTTGTTTGTGGTTGTAGTAATTTACTTATTTAAAGAGTTTTTTGATGTTAGATGGTGTTTGTGGTTGAGCTAATTAAGACTGAACTTAAATTTTTTGAAGTTGATGTCTGTAATTTTATAATACTTGTAGTGAAGTTGATTTGGTTAGTTTAGTAGTTGTGGTTAGTGTTATAATTTGGACAGCACCTTACCATGGGTTGTCAACTCATATCATATTAATAAGTACATTAAATGAGTTTACCATGTGGCAGCCACATTATTTTGACAATGCCCAAACAAAATTGTGTAGATGACCAAACTCCAGTTTTTAGTCCCATTATCACTCTGTCAATATAAAAGTTAAGTACAACATGTATAAGTTAGATATTTGGAAATTGTAGTTGAACCTTAGTTAAACACAGTAATAATAAATCTGAACCCCTACATTTTATAGTTTAGAATGAAATTGTAAGGGGCAACAAGACAAATGCTATGTCCACATAACAATATGGAAACAATAAAATAAACCATCATGTCATGGCCCATTATTACCTTTTAGAAATGATGTTAGTTTAGGATGATGCTGAACTCTGTTTTTTTTATGATGGACTAGGTTTGACAGCCTTGGAGAATGCACATGAAATCTGCAGGGATATGGATATTTTGCTCTTCCATATCTTTATCAAACTGCACTGGCAGGATAGAAAGAATGTTGAATTTACTTGTAAAAAATGGCGCATATGGTCAACGTATGGATATCTTGGTTTCCTAGAAGGGCGTAATGGGGGGTTTGATACCTGAGCACTTAATGATATCATCATACAACAATGCCAGGGACCTCATTGCTTGGTTTAAAAAAGATATGGCAGTGTATTTTGATGGGTTTCATTTGCTATTCAAGGAGGATTAAAGGATGACAGTTAGTGTTGGTGGTTGAATTTTTTTTTGTTGATGTAAATGGTGGGTAGGCAGTAGCATTGTTTTGGGGTTAAACTGCCTTCATTGTTATGTTGATTGTTGGGTTTAGGTTTGTGTCATAGCTTGTTTGAAGTGAATGTGACAAACAATTATTTCCTTTTGTGTATGTCATTGCTATGACACAGTACTAGTTTATGGACAGCGTGGCTAAACACTATTTGGCTGTTAATGTAAAGTGTTTAAGCCATTAAGTAATATGTAATTAGATGATTTATGGAATGAAATGAAATGACTGTTTTTTGTTACACACTCCACTTTGTTTATATGTAATTTATTAGTTAAAACTGTACATTATGCAGAAATTGAGTTGAGTCCTTGTATAGTTGTGCACTATGGGGGATCATGGAGCATGGATTGTGGTGTGGTTTACAATGGAGGACATGTCAAAGTGTGAAAGTAGTTACCTGCCTCTTTTAGTATGTCACATATTAAGGACATAATTGATAGCCTTGGTTATATTGGATTTTTAAAAGCACGTTTGGAAAATCATTCAAATACTCAGGCTTCTACTTGTGAAAGACCACAGAAGTAGCTCAACAAAACTTAATATACTACATTTAGGCAGTAGCCAACCAATCCATAAGTTGTAGTGCAAGTTGCAAAGCAGTATGTTTGCTAATGAAGTGTGGACTAAAGATAATCCACTAGATAAAAAAAAACATATATAACGCTATCTGATAGTAGCATTCCATTCTACCAATAGCAAAATGACAACATTCGAAAAAATACACACAGATGTGTATCCCAACAACCACCGGATAAATCCAAATTGGAATCTATAAGTTTTTTTTTTTTTGCTAAGCAAGTAAGTGAAATATATTGATAAACCAGCATTTTAACAACCAAAATCTATAAGTTCCCACAATGTTTGGTCCTATCCATTACCACAGTTTGGGCATTCCCAGTACGCATTTAAAATCATATATAAAATGGTATCTAAAAAATTAAAAAAATATGTGTAAATGAATGTGGACATGCTGGTGTAATGTAAACAGTAATGCTTGTATGAATTAAGGTTAAGAATACCTAAAGCTGTATTTCTAGAAATGCTGTCGACCATTTCGAAACATGCCCACACAAATATGCCCAAGATACAGAGCGTCATAGGGTTTACTGATCGTTTGTCTCAATTGTTCTCTTCGAATAAATCATTCCAATAAATATAATACGTCATCTCTCGTACCTTATCGGCTTATTATCCCATGTGAGCCACAATGGTCCGGGGGCTTCATCCATACTGAGACGCAAGACCCATTGTGTTGTGTAGAATGTCTTGTCTCCTATGAATCAATAGTCTTTGTGTTGGTCTCTATTATTTAAAGACATGACCCTAAGGAAATCTACCTATTATTTGATTTCCACATTAAGTCGTACGGTGTTCTAAGCCTAAAGGTTGATTGATCGTTTGTCTCAATTGTTCTCTCCGAATAAATCATTCCAATAACTACAATAACGTCATCCCTCGTACCTTATCGGCTTATTATCCCATGGTGAGCCACTGTGGTCCGGGGCCTTCATCCATACCGAGACGCAAGAGCCATTGTGTTTTGTAGAATGGCTTGTCTCCTATGTATGAATCAATCGCTATTATTTAAAGACATGACCCTAAATATCTTAGGACATGACCCTAAGGAAATCTACCTATTATTTTATTTCAATATTAAGTCGTACGGTGTTCTAACCCTAAAGTGTTGGGTCATTTGCTTAAAGCCTTAAATCGACCAATGCAACAATGTCGTGTATTCATGTCTAATTAAGAGACACCAATGGTGATTATTGGACGTTATCTCATTCAAGTAGCGGTTAGAGGTTTCGTGCAACCAAATATGCCCAAGATACAGAGCGTCAGAGGGTTTATTGATCGTTTGTCTCCATTGTTCTATCCGAATAAATCATTCCAAGAAATACAATAACGTCATCCCTCGTACCTTATCGGCTTATTATCCCATGGTCAGCCACTATGGTTTGGGGGTTTCATCCATACGAAGACGCAAGAGCCATTGTGTTGTGTAAAATGTCTTGTCTCCTATGTATGAATCAATAGTGATTGTGTTGGTCGCTATTATTTAAAGACATGACCCTAAATATCTTAGGACATGACCCTAAGGAAATCTACCTATTATTTGATTTCCACATTAAGTCGTACGGTGTTCTAAGCCTAAAGTGTTGGGGCATGTGCTTAAATTGACCAATGCAATAATGTCGTGTATTCATTCTTAATTAAGAGACACCAATGGTGATTATTGGACGTTATCTCATTCAAAGTGGTGGTTAGAGGGTTTCGTCCATTTTTTTTTCACTTTTCTTAAAAAAATGAGTGAATGCAATTTGTAATTTTCTTTGGTTATTAAGGGTAAATTGGCAAAGAGGGTGGACACCAAAGGGTCGGGAGTTCACATATAGAATACTAAAAATATCATTAGTAACAATATGTGGTTAATAATAATTCAAAATAACGTAGAAATGGGCAACAAATAGATAATAAAAAAATGTATTTTACCATATAAACTAATAAAAGGATTACGCCGCCCTGAACAAAATTTCAAAAAAAAAAAAAACGTACTCAACTCGCATTCAAGAGGGATCGATCCCGCGTTGCTTTGGAACATATGATTTTCATATCAGGACTAGCGACCGCGGAGACAGGGGGTTTTAGCACGCCAATCATTTCTCGCCAATCGCTTATGTAATATTGTCCTTAAATACACGCCAAAAATAAGATACACGTATTTTTATATTTGCTGACATAAAAACAGTTTTGACACGTAATAAATATTTAACTTAGAACGTAGAGTACCTAAAATACGTTTTCTACTTTATCGGTACTAATAGTCTAATAATAGTATCTTTTGCACGCGATGCGTGCGTGACATCGCGTGTAAGCGATTTTGTGGAAGTTTTTAATTTAATCGTCATTGTCTATTTTTTGTTTAAATTGGTGCAGATGTAACTGCTTTGCAGTTGTAGGGATTCTTTTTTTTCTCTTTTCATAAAAAAAATGAGTGAATGCAATTAGTAGTGCCTTTTTAACCCCTAATAACCAAAGAACATATAATAAATTAGAGATTTTGAGTTTTTAATCAGTTATATCATGTAAATATTCATTGTTTTCTTTTTGTAGTGCCTTTTTTATCTTTTTATTTCTTTTAATAAATTAGGTAGTTTCCTTTTTTATTTATCCTTTTTCTATTTTACTTAATTAAAGTAGGTAGTTACCCTTTTTCTTTTTTTCTTTTTTCTATTTTTTGGTGTCCAATCCCTCTTGACATATATATATACTAATTTTATATGCACGCGATGCGTGCGAAAACATGTAGAAAATTAGATTGATTGCTAATTACATCTAATAAATTAGGGATTTTTGAACTTTTAATCAGTTTATCCAACTAAATTAGGGATATTTAAAAAAATTTACAAAATATTAATTGAGAGAGAAGTAACTGACCGTGTTGTAAATATTCACTGTTATTTTTGTAGTGTCTTTTTCATCTTTTTATTTTTTTTAATTAATTAGGTAGTTCCCTTTTTTATTTTTCCTTTTTCATATGTATATATATATATATATATATATATGTATATATATATATACATATATATATATATACATATATATATACATATATATATATATATATACATATATATATATATATATACATATATATATATATATATATACATATATATATATATATATACATATATATATATATATATATACATATATATATATATATATGTGAGAGTGAGGGATAGCCTAGTGGTTAGAGCTTCCCTCCCGGTTCCAGGAGATCCTGGGATCGAATCTCACCCTTGGCAAGTTTATTGATTCATAGAATGCCAGAAACTCTACACAAAGCAATGGATCCAGACATTTGCTACACCTACCCACTAGTAATATGTAGTGTTAAATTAGGTTTAGTGGAGATAAGAACAAATTTGGTAAGGTTGGCATGTGTAAAGTCGAGTCTTGTTTAGGAACGTCTTTTAATATATTTGTATATATATATATATATATATATATATATATATATATATATATACATATACACATATATATATATATATATATATGTATGTATATATATATATATGTATATATATATATATGTATATATATATATATGTACATATATATATATGTACATATATATATATGTACATATATATATATGTACATATATATATATATACATATATATATATATATACATATATATATATATATATACATATATATATATATACATATATATATATATACATATATATATATATATATATATATATATATATATATATATACATATATATATATATATATACATATATATATATATATATACATATATATATATATATATATATATATATATATATATATATATGTGAGAGTGAGGGATAGCCTAGTGGTTAGAGCTTCCCTCCCGGTTCCAGGAGATCCTGGGATCGAATCTCACCCTTGGCAAGTTGGAATCCCCTTTCCCCCCAACTTGTCAAGGTTTCTCCTTACCTTATTAAAATATATATATACATATATATATATATATATACATATATACATATATATATATATATACATATATATATATATATATACATATATATATATATATATATATATATATATATATATGTGTGTATATATATATATGTATATATATATATATATATGTATATATGTATATGTATATATATATATATATATATATATATATATATATATATATATATATATATATATATATATATATATATATATATATACAAATATATTAAAAGACGTTCCTAAACAAGACTCGACTTTACACATGCCAACCTTACCAAATTTGTTCTTATCTCCACTAAACCTAATTTAACACTACATATTACTAGTGGGTAGGTGTAGCAAATGTCTGGATCCATTGCTTTGTGTAGAGTTTCTGGCATTCTATGAATCAATAGTAATTTATTTGGTTGTTTTTTGGGGATCACATTTATTTTAGGAAATGTCCCAAGAAATCTTGGGACGTCTCCTTATTTGATTTCCACATCAAGGGTTCGTTCTGTTCAACTTATTTTGTCTTATCTTATCTTATCTTATCTTATCTTATCTTATCTTATCTTATCTTATCTTATCTTATCTTATCTTATCTTATCTTATCTTATCTTATCTTATCTTATCTTATCTTATCTTATCATATCTTATCTTATCTTATCTTATCTTATCTTATCTTATCTTAGAAAATCTTATCTGATCTTTTCTTATCGTATCTGATCTTATCTGATCTTATCTTATTAGATAGTTTATTGTGTGTGTCTAACATCTTATTTTATCTTATCTTATCTCATCTGATCTTATCTTATCTTATCTTATCTTATCTGATCTTATCTGATTTTATAAGATCTTATCTGATCTTATAAGATCTTATATAAGTTTAAATAAGCTGAACAGAACGGACCCTAAGTCGTATGGTATTATAAGCCTAAAGTGTTGGGTCATGTGCTTAAATCGACCTATGAAATAATGTCGTGTAGTGGTTATCTCATTCAAAGTAGTGGTTAGAGTGTTTCATCCAACCAAATATGCCCAAGATACAGAGCATCGGAGTGTTTATTAATCGTTTGTCTCAAGAGATACATCAACATCATCCCTCGTACCTTATCGGCTTTTTATCGCATGGTGAGCCACTATGGTCTGGGGTTTCATCCATATATACTCAGACGCAAGAGCCATTGTGTTTTGTAGAATGTCTTGTCTCCTATGTATCAATAGTCATTGTGTTGGTCACTTTTATTTAAAGACATGACCCATGATATCATAGGACATTACCTTAGGCAAAAACTTTGTCTGCCCACCGGGTAGACTACCCACAACTAATAAAACTTGCATTGTTGGGGGTTGTGATAGTGGAATCCATTGTTTTGTGTACAATTTCTTGCTTTCTATTAATCAATATTAATTTATATGGTTGTTTTTTTATGATCGCATTTATTTTAGGAAATGTCCGAGGAAATCTTAGGACGTGTCCTTATAATATTTTCCTACAAATATATTTCCAAATATTGTGTTTGCAATCTTGTGAATTTAATGGGTGAAAAACTATGAAATGTGATTTTAGGATAAGATTATTTCTTACTTTTTTGACAATAATACTTGACAATTTTCCTTCATCAAATAGATATTTTCCTTTTTATTTTTTTCATAAAATCGTATAATATCAAATACCGCATTAAAAAAAATATATAAAATCGCATTTAACGTAGTATAGATAAAAAAAATTTAAACAACATAATATATTATATTAATAATGATAAAAGATACAACTAACATAATACCATAATAAACTCTAACATCATAAACGATTAATAATTAAAAAACACACGCGTACGACTAAAACTAAGAACTCGAGTTAATACTAACTCATTATTTTTAGCCACAATACTCATAGATATAGAAACCGTCTTCAAACATCACTTCTTCAATATAGCATCCAAATATTTAACAATATTATTTGCTTCTTGTGCAACATATTCAATTTGATTACGAAAATATATAATTTGACCAATGTAACCCATGGTTTCTTTACCTTCTTCTTCTTCTTCTAATTTATGTAATTTATCAAGAGAACCCGAAATCTTCTCATCGATAGTGGACCAATACTCCAAAAATTCAAAAGTTACCTCGTTAATTTTATTGACATGCTCGGTAATTTTAGGATCCATTGAGAGGGTTGCTTTGTTTAGATACTTTTGGCTTAACAAAGAGGGAGGTGAAAAGAGGTAGTTCTGAATATGGACGGGTTTTTTCAGTGAATATTTTGCCTCTTTAATAGTGAATATGGACGTTTGTTTTAGGTCACCTTTTAATGCCATTAGGTGTTTGTGTTATGTTTTCTGAGGAAAAAATATAGTCATTTTGGGATCTTGTTAATAAGACTAAGATCACTAGTTACATTGCATACCTAAGGCCCTAAGGTTTGCTTTTGCTAACATTAAGATTCAATGTCTATCCTGCAGCAAACAGGGAAACCCATCCCAAAAACCAAGACAAACAACACCAACAGTGCTATTATATCGAAGTAAGCTGATGTTCCTACACGCATATGTACAACAGTTGTTCCTATGCCATGCAGTAGCAGAAAACATTATTACACCCTAACTAAGCCATTGAATGCACTCTTGAGTTTAAATGTATGTGTACTTCACGTGTCACTTCCATTCTTATCAATCTACCTTCTCTAAATTAATGCAGTTTCTCTATTTCAACTTCGTTCCTAAGTCAAGATAACTGTAGATCTTTGTAAAAATGAGCTACTACCGATGTTTATTGTAGTAGGTACCTTCTAACCTATTTAGCTGAAGATGTGATTATATTATTGGTTATTAATTTGAAACTAAGCCAATTTTTCACGGCAAATTACCCCAAGAATAATGACTTAATTATACAAAATAATGTTCGTAGTAGATAAACTAATGTCAACAAATAATCTCTACATGGAAAAAACTTTGTTTACCCATTGTTGTGGTCTAACATCTACGGCTCTCTTGAAGGCACTTGGGCTCATCAGAGCCGTATACGTGTCACTTTAGTAAAAGAAGGGAAAAGCCTTGAATCTCTGGGCTGCACTCAGCTGAGTTAAAAGGTTCAAGATTCTGGCCCAACAGTCAGAGCCCAACAGTGCCAAATGGCTGAAGGAGAGTGGTTAATAGACCTCCCCAAGTCATGGTCTGCCACGTGTCATGATCTGATTCCTCAGCCAATCAGAAGCCACTATTCTAGGTCTTGCTATCACTATAAATACTCCAGAAATCAGGAGTAAAGTCATTCAATGCAAACAGTGCAAAGTTACTCTGTAAAACTACTCTCCCACTTTCTCTCTCTAGAATTACTTTTCTCTTACAACTCCTGAGATCTGACTTAAGCTTCGAAGGGGAGCCACCACCCAAACCTCCAGGGTGGGTCCCTTTTTGCAGGTTCGGAAGTAAAGCTCAGGCTTGGACTGGATTGATTCAGACATTGTTGCACAAGTCTCCAAAGAAGAACATCTAAGGGATACTAGTTTACTTGCTCGACAAGAAAGCACCATCTACAGCTTACTTGTTGGACAAGGAGACAAAACATTTGGCGCCGTCTGTGGGGAGACGCAACGATGACTGATTGTCAATCATCCAACCTTGCGGAAACCGAAGTCTTCGGGTTAATGTCGAAGACACAAGTAGAACACGAGAGCCGCCTCGAGGAAGGGATGAGACCCGTCCATCGTCCAAGTTCTTCGGACCAAGCCAAAGAACCTGGTCATTCAAGAGAATTTTGAACGTCCAATGGCTCGCGCCCATCTAGAGAACGCCTTGAATGATTTCCGAGGCAAAGATGGTTCTTTGTCGTTCGGAAACGAATCAAGAGTAATATGCTGTTTTTCCGCTTAACAATGAGCCACCGCCAACAATCCACCTCCCCCTTAGGGACGTTCCCAAGAAGATCGTCCAGGCCCTAGTCGGCATGTTCGTCAGGAACCCTCTAGAAGGACGGCAAGAGGAAAGCAGCCAGAAAATACTGATCAGAGAAGAAAGATGGACTGGAACCTGGTGGTGAGGACCCAGGACCATGTCCATCCTAGTGGGCACCGAATGGAAACCGACGCCCGGGATTACTTAGAGGCAAAGAGGGCAGCGGCTTTGCAACGTTCAGCTACAGGATCTACCCCATACCTGGGAGATCCTCCTTTGAGGCTGTCGTCCAGAGGGGAGGGCCGAAGTTTAAGTCACTCCCTTGTTCATCCACGACAGGAGAAGACCGTGGCCCAGCCCATGGTCTATAGGCGTCCAAAACCACCAAAGACTTCATCCAATCCAAGAATGAAAGAATGTCGCAAGGAGTTCATACCCATTGAGGGACAGTGGGAGCTCTCCAAATCACCCGGCCTACTCCGTTCTCGGCCGAATTATGGAGATGCCCCCCCTTCCCAAAGGTTAAACTCCCAACCATTGAGCCTTTCGATGGAACTACTGATCCTGACGATCACCTGTCTGCTTACAAGCATCAGATGTACGTCCAAGGAGTGGACGACGCTACTTGGTGTAAGAATTTTCCAGCTACTTTGAAAGGAGTAGCGCAGAAATGGTTTAACAATCTCCCCCCTAATTCAGTCAACAACTTTACTGAACTCAGTTTCTTATTCACTAGTCATTTCGTTGCCAACAAGCAAGAGCAAAAAACCAGCATGACCCTAGGCAAGGTCGTCCAGGGTCCTAAGGAGGCTCTTAGAAGTTTCGTTAAGAGATTCAATCTGGAAGCTCTTCGATTCAAGATCTTAATCTTTGGAGTGGCCTTCGACGCCTTCATCGGGGACTAAGGCCGTGAAGCTTTAAGTTTGATCTTGTTAAAAAGAAAATCTCCACTCTTGCCGAAGCTTTAAGGGAAGCGAAGCGTTTATTCACGCTACCGAAGTGTGTCTTTGAGGCAAAGCATCCCGAGTCAAAGAAGCCCGAAGAGGTTGCTCGGCCAAAAAGAACAACCCCAAGAAGGCCGAGACTTGGGGCGGTAACCTCCAACACCACGTCGTCTAGAAAGAGCAAGAGAAAGGAGGCCGAGCCATCCTCATCCAATCCTGTTGAGTTTAACAAAGACCAATACTCCATCCTCATGGAGATTAAGGATCGCATGAGTTGAAGGCCCCAATTGAAATGAAAACTCCTTATAGAAATAGGGATAAGAGCAAGTATTGCCACTTCCACAAAGATTGTGGTCACGAGACCAATGAATGTAAGCACCTCAAGAGAGCTTTGGAGGAATTAGCCCGAAAGGGAAAGATGAACTCCTACATGCCCCAAGGGGGAAGGAAGTTTCAGAGGAAGGACGACTGGCATGCTAAGAAGAAAGAGAGTGCCAGCACAGACGAAGACGTTGTTCTAGTAATCTCGGGAGGGTTTCTTGCTTGGGGGACCAACAAATAGAGGGCACAAAAACTACCTTAGGGAGCTCGGCCAAGTTTTGTTAGGCGATCGGACAAAGGCCGAGCCCTTCCCAAGGGTGGTGGTTAGTGAGCAAGATCGGGCGAGATTGAGGACTCCCCATGATGATCCTTTGGTTGTAGAAATGAAAATAGCAAACTTGAAAGTGAGAAGAATTCTTATCGATACCGGAAGCTCGACGGATATCATTAGTGCTGACTGCTTGTCCAGACTAAAGTTTGATGAGAAGAACTTAGTTCCCGTTCACCATCCCATCATAGGGTTTGGGGGAGGAGTCATCCATCCAATGGGAACTGTTACTTTACCCGTTCGAGTGGGAGAGAAGGATGCAACTAAAACCTTGTTTATCAAGTTCTTGGTGGTCCGAGACTTGACGTACCTATAATGTCATTCTTGGACGACCAACTCGAATCATGTAAAAGCAATCATAGTAACTCACCCGATGTTGATGAAGTATGAGTGCGATGATGGCCGATTGGCTCATTATATGGAGACCGGCGGTGGCTAGGGAATGTTATTTGACTACCCTCAAGCCGTCATCATGGAAAATAGGCGGCAAGATCGACGAAGGTTGTCGGCGAAAGGAAAACGTCCGGAATAGAGAAAGATCAGACGAAGATGGCTAGCGAGAGGAAAACGTCTGGATCAAAGCCGATCATTGAGAGCCCTCAGACGCCTCTTGCTCTCTCAAGGAAAGCGTCTGAGCACCTTCCTAGCAAGAAGAGGAAATATGAAATCATCAAAGAAGAACCCTCCTCGCTGAAGAGGTCATGGCCATCATGGGACTAGCAAGTAGAACGTCCGAGCCGCAGTAGAAGCGCCCGAAGAGGTACGTCCGGATGAAGCTCGTCCGAAAAGGACCCTCAAAATCGGGTCTTCACTCGGTCCTAGTTTGAAGGGTCACCTAGTCCACTTGCCGAAAGAGTTTCAAGATGTGTTCGCCTATTGCGTTGAGGAAATGCCGGGAATTGATCCGAAGTCGCCGTCCATCGGTTGAATGTTGATCCAAATTTGAAACCCGTTCGTCGAAGAAGAGGCATTTGGGACCCGCTAGAAACCGGGCAATCGACCAAGAAGTTCGAAGTTGGCTTGAGTCCAAGTTTATCAAAGAAACCTATTATCCTTGACCGGATAGCAAATGTGGTGATGGTGCCAAAGCCCAATGGCACTGGAGAATGTGTGTGGACTACACCGATCTCAACAAGGCTTGTCTAAGGACAGTTTCCCCTTGCCTAAGTTGGATCGTCTGGTAGACTCCACACCGGCCACGCATTGCCGAGCTTCATGGACGCTTATTCGGGCTTTCATCAAATCCCAATGTGGCCGAGGGATCAAGACAAAACGTCCTTCATTACTCGAAAAATGGGTATGGGCCGGGCCGAGGATGCCATTCGGCTCGCGCAATGCCCCACCACTTTTCAAAGATTGATCAATAATGTTTTTCAGCCGCAGTTGGGACGAAATATGGAGGCATATATTGATGATATGATAGTCAAGAGCCGTCAAGAAGAAAGTCATGTTGGTGATTTGAGAGAAACTTTTGAAACTCTCAGGAAATACAAGTTAAAGTTGAACCCCAAAGAAATGTGTCTTTGGGGTTTTGTCTGGGGGAAGTTTTTAGGATTCTTGGTGGATCGGAGGGGAATAGAAGCCAACCCCGAAAAGGTTCAAGTCGTTCTAGACATGAAGTCTCCTTCGAAGGTAAAAGAGGTACAATGGCCGACGGGTTGCTTGGGCGCCTCTGGACGATTTTTGTCTAAGTCGGGCGACAAGTGCCATCACTTCTTTGCCACGATCAAGAAAAAAGCCAAGTTTGAATGGACAGCAGAGGCGGAGGAAGCCCTTCAGCATGTCAAAGATCATCTTCAGCAGCTGCCTAGGCTGGTCAGTCCCGCCGAGGGGGAAAAGTTGTTTGTATACTTGGCCGTATCCACTTAAGCTGTGAGTGCCGTCCTGTTGGCTGAAAGAGAATCCGTCCAGGTTCCAATTTACTTCGTCAGTCATGTGCTCAAGGACGCGGAAAATCGGTATACTCCTGTTGAGAAATTTGGATTGGCCCTCGTCATGGCCAGCCGAAAGTTAAGACCCTATTTCTTGGCACACAGTATACTCGTCTATACTGATCAACCTTTGAAGCAAGTTCTGCAGAAGATGGAAGCCGCTGGGCGAATGTTAAAATGGGCGGTTGAGCTTAACATGTTTGATATATCATTTGAACCGAGGAAGGCCATTAAGGGGCAAGCCTTGGCTGATTTTATAGTTGAGCTTACTCGGCCAGTCATAGAGCCAATATCTGATCCAGCTGAAGGAAGGAAGCATTGGAAGCTCATGGTTGATGGATCGTCCACAGTCAATGGATGTGGGGCAGGAATCATTTGTCAATCTCCCGAAGGGGACAAGTTTGAATATGCATTAAGATTCCAATTCAAAGCGTCCAATAACGAAGCTGAATATGAAGCACTCTTGGCTGGAATCAAAATGTGCAAGGCGGCTGGAGCAATAGAGATTGAGGCCAAATCGGACTCTCTCTTAGTTGTCAGCCAGGTCAACGGAGATTTTGAATGCAAAGAAGCATCAATGAGCAAATATATGCGACTGATCAAGGATGAGATTGAGCCATTAAAACGATTTGTCCTCGACCAAGTACCAAGGTCAGAAAATCATCAAGCAGATGCTCTCTCGAAATTGGCGCCTCGGCCAAGGTGATGTGCCAAGAACAGTTTTTTGGGAAGTCAAACCCAAAAAGAGCATCGACCAAGAGGAGATTATGTTTCTCAGCCGAGGGACTGTCTGGATGGCGCCAATCATAGAATACAAGAAGACGGGACGATTGCCTTCAGATCCTGTAGAGGCCAAGTATGTGAAGGCCAGAGACAAGTGGTTTGAGCTATGGGACGAGACACTTTACAAGAAGTCGTTTAACCGGCCCCTGCTCAAGTGCGTCACCAGAGAAGATGGTCTGGAAATTCTGAAAGAACTCCATGAAGGAGCTTGTGCTTCTCACATTGGGGGAAGAGCGTTAGGCGAGAAGGCTTTAAGGACGGGGTATTACTGGCCTACCTTAAAGGAGGATGCTATAGTCTACGCAAAGAAGTGTGACAGTTGTCAGAAGCATGGAAATGTGCATCAGAAGCCGTCCAATTATCTGACCCCCATCTTGTTCCCTCTGCCTTTTGCCAAATGGGGCATGGATATCCTAGGTCCTTTCCCTGTGGCCGCTGGGCAAAAGAAGTTTGTGTTAGTAGCGGTGGACTATTTCACTAAATGGATAGAAGCTGAAGCCATGCGAGGAATAACAACAAACGACGTCAAGGGCTTCATCTGGAAAAACATTATAACTCGATTTGGCATGCCTCAGTCAATCGTCTTTGATAATGGTCCACAGTTCGAAACGCCTAAGCTGAAAGAATGGCTGGCAGAAAGAGAAATCAAAGCTCACTTTGCGGCAGTCGCCCACCCACAAGCCAATGGGCAAGTCGAGTCCTTCAACAAGATTCTATCAAATGGAATCAAGAAGAAACTAGATAACGCCAAAGGGCAATGGGTTGAAGAATTGCAATTGGTGTTATGGTCCATTAGAACAACTGCTAAGAATTCTACAGGCGAGACGCCCTTCATGTTAGTTTATGGAACTGAAGCCGTCTTGCCCATTGAGGTTGAGGAGCCCACCTCGCGAGTCATGTTATACACAAAGGGATGCCAACCGGGCCGCATTGCGTACGGCTTTGGACCAAGTCCCGAAGTCGAGGGCAATGCCTTGCTAAGAATGCAATTGTACAAACTGCGTATGGCTCGAGAGTTTAACAAAAGAGTTGTTAGACGACCGCTAAAGGTGGGGGATCTTGTTCTAAGAAAGATGGAGGCAGTTGGACGAGCTAAAGAGTTGGGGAAGCTAACGCCAAATTGGGAAGGACCTTATCTGATTGTCCAGGAGATACGCAGTGGGACTTTTCGTTTACAAGATCTAGATGGACGACCTATTCAGCGTACCTGGAATTCGGACAACTTAAAGAAGTACCACGTCTAGCTCAGGTCTTCGTCAGATATATGTATGGTAATTTGTAGTCACTCCAAAGTGCCACGGCACATGTTAGTAAGAAAAGAATTGTATACATGCATCTTGGCTTTCGGCCAAGCAAAATCCATATAATACAATTCCTACTTTCTTATCTCTTTGTTTATTTTCACCAAGTTACTTCACTTTGGGGCATTAAATCAGTTGCTCGTCTAAAAGTGACAATAACTTGGATGCCGAACAAAAATACAAACAATAGCAGAACGTGTAAAAATGGCTCACATTTACGCCGAACATCACTCCCTCAAAGAGACCGGCCAAAAATACAATGCATATATGGCCGTCAAATTGACTTGTGCTCTAGTAAGAGTAACGTCAAAGTCTCTGAGAGAAAGCCGGCTTCGAAATAAGACCTTAGTAAAGGATACTTACTTTCAAAAGCACGGACAAACTAAGTAGTCCGACCCTAGTAAGGGATCGCTACTTAATGACGAGTGTGGCTCCCTCAAGGAAGCCTATTAAAGCATACCGAACATGCATCTCAAGCTCGTCCATCAACTTCAGCAGGTTCGGCCTAGTTCGGCCTCTCTCCTTCTTGGACTTCGGCTCCCCTCGATATACGATGGAGCTAAGCCCAAGAACGGGGGGATAATAGAAGCCAATAGGACGAGCTAAAGAGAGCAGGTCGTCCAAATACCAGGACCTCGGCAATAAATGCCCTTGTGATGGATTGATTGTACAGGACGATCGATAGTAGCTCGAGTAAAACGGCTAGAACGTGGCTCGTCCATAAAGCAAAAATTTAGGACGAATCACATAAAATACTTGGTTCCATTATGGGACGAGTGATAATCGTACAAGCCTGGGATGGCAATCCTCTTGTTTTGCGTTTGGCAAACCGACCCAGACGAGTCTCTTTTGGGATGCATATGCATTTATCAAATGCTTGTGGACCGTCCAATAATATCGGGGCGAGCCGTATTTTTACTTGAGCATTTTGGACGGATTATCGGAATCTTCGAAAAAGCAGATCGTCCGATAGTTCAGGACGAGTTACGATTGTCAAAAGCCAATCGCGCAGAGCATCAGGGCTAGACGTCCAACGAGCATGACGAAGTTAATATTATACATAGTCAAATTGGAATTCAGAAAGAAAATAGACAGGCATTTGGCAAAAATTCTCCTTCATATATGATTGATCAAGAATTACAACCTAAGAGCTGAAGAGTTCAAAATACAGCGGCAAACAAGCCAAGAAACTTGAAAATAAACCTAAACCTAGGCCTCGTCTTCAGAGCGAGTTTCGTGGTCGCCTTCTGGGGTCTCCACCTCAGCAGCAGCCTCGTCGTCTGACTCCTCAAACTCTGGAGGGTCCTCGGCGCATACCATAGCCCGATGGACGCTCTCTTGATACTCCAGACGACGAACGAAGCTGGGGACCTCAGCTTCCTCAGCTAGCATCCCAAAGGCTTTGACGGCCCAGTCCTTGGCCGTTTCGACGACTTGATTCAAGCCTTCCTTAGCATCGTCGAAGGCCGTGGCCGCCTCCCTTTCCGAGACGGGCGTCTTGGCCCTTAGGAGAATGTTCTCTCTTCTCGGCTCGGCGCAAGAATAAGAGCCACATCCCTCTCACCTTTTAGATCAGTAGAGAGAGTATCTATGATCATTTTCGAACGATCCTCGCTCCTTGATCCGATTGTTGATAGTAACAAGATACTTCTTGTTCTTAGATTCAGTGTCCGCAGATCTCTTCTCCAAGGCGTCCAAAGGATCGACGATGGAGGGTATTAGCCATCTCAATGTCATGGATGGCCTTGTCGCCTGCCGTTGTAGCAAGATGGACGAGGCGTTTATTCTCTTTTCTCAGGTCCCTCGCCCATTCTTCAGTTAGCATGCTGCGAGCCAGAAGCTGGAACAATGAAAACAAATCAAATTATTAGACGGGTTAAAAAGTCAAATGTATAAAACAAAGCCGGCATAAAATAATACCTCGGCAAAGAAGTCGAGACATGTAGCCCACATGCCGGCGGACGCTCCCCTTAATCCCTTAATGTAGGATTCAGGGAAGCATTTGAAGAGCTCCTGCTTCAGCCGCTCTTTCTCCAGCCTTGACATTTTGGCGAAGGCAGGAGAAGACTCCTCGTCCGAATCAGCAGTGGGAGGAGTTGGGGGTATAGCAGGGCCTTTGCCCTTATCCGAAAGAGGGGAGAGTCGATCATTTTGATAGGAAAGACGATAGCTTGCCTATCGGACGGACTCATGGACCGTCCACCGACCCGCACCGTCCTAACTATATTGGGGTAATACGACTCACCGGACGAAATAGATGCCGTCCTAACAGCTAAGGGCATCTGTGGCACCAGCTTAGCCACCGAGCCGCTGAACCCTGGATAGTTCTCGGCAGCAGCATCAGATCCCGGTGCAACCAAAGCCAAGGCGGACTCTGGGTTGACCTCAGCAGAGTCGGCCGGCAAAAAGCTGAGCGGAACTGCCGCATGTGCATCTTTTCCCTCCTCGGCCGTGCCAGCAGTCGAAGGCCCCCTTTTAAGAGCCTTGGCTTGTGGGGGAGGCATGCTTTTCTCCACACTCTCGGCAGCAGGAGCCGCCTTATCCGCCTTCTTCCTTGTAAAGCCCTTAGGCTTCTTCGCTGAAGGCTGGTCAGCAGCTGTAGTTGGCCTCTTTTTGGATGAGGACGACTTCCCAGGAGGAAGCTTGTTTGTAGGAGCATTTTTCTGCAAAAAGTAAAGGCATCAGAGTGATCGTCCAAAAAACTATTGTAAGAATTCAGACGATTATGGTCCCAAGAAGGTGACCGTCCAAGCCTGGACGTTCCCTTTAGTTGAGTAATGGACGTCCAAAAATTGGAGGTCAATTCCAGACGAAGATGGCCCCAAGAAGGTGACCGTCCAAGTTTGGACGTTCTCCTTCATTGGGTGACCCTCGTCCAAAAATTGGATGTCAATTCCGGACGAGTATGGCCCCAAGAAGGTGACCGTCCAAATCTTAACGTGCTATTTTTTGGGTGACCCTCGTCCAAAAATTGAATGCCAATTAAGGACGAGTATGGCCCCAAGAAGGTGACCGTCCAAGCTTGGACGTGCTTCTTTTTTTGGGTGACACTCGTCCAAAAATTGGATTCAAATTAAAGACGAGTATGGCCCCCAGAAGGTGACCGTCCAAGTCTGGACGTTCTCCCTATTTGGGTGGCCCTCGTCCAAAAATTGGATTCAAATTAAAGACGAGTATGGCCCCCAGAAGGTGACCGTCCAAGTCTGGACGTTCTCCCTATTTGGGTGGCCCTCGTCCAAAAATTGGATGCCAATTAAGGACGAGTATGGCCCCCCGAAGGTGATCGTCCAAGTCTGGACGTTCTCCCTCTTTGGGTGGCCCTCGTCCAGAAATTGGATACCAATTAAGGACGAGAATGGCCCCAGGAAGGTGACCGTCCAAGTCTGGACGTTCTCCTTCTTTGGGTGATCCTCGTCCAAAAATTGGATACCAATTAAGGACGAGAATGGCCCCAGGAGGGTGACCGTCCAAGTCTGGACGTTCTCCTTCTTTGGGTGACCCTCGTCCAAAAATTGGATACCAATTAAGGACGAGAATGGCCCCAGGAAGGTGGCCGTCCAAGTCTGGACGTTCTCCTTCTTTGGGTGACCCTCGTCCAAAAATTGGATGCCAATTCCAGACGAGCTAAAGTGATACTCGGCAAAAAAAAAAAAAAAAAAAAAAAAAAAAATTACCAATGTTTCCGTCCTCTTCTCGGCACTACTTTTTGCATACTCCTTCCACAAGTTGTCTGTGAAATTGGACATACTGATTTCCCCAGTCCAAGAAGCTTCGAGGCGTTGTCTGGCCGAGTCTGCAAAGAACAAAAAATGTGTTCGTCAAATGAATTATAGACGAAGAGTTTTACTTGGGTGATATTAAATATATACCTTTATCATCGGCCAACCGCAAACCGGCCGCAACCAAGAAGTCGTCTTGGTAAAACATCTCCTTAAAGGGTATCCAGTTGGAGGGCCCTTTAAAGGATCGTTGGCCGGGCTTGGAGTACTCTTTTGTTCTGAAGTACTCCACAACTTCTTCATCATAATTGTCCTCCAGTCCAGCCCAGATCGCTTCCCGTCCCGTATTCGTGATGGACCGATTATGGAATCTATAGCTCTCGTAGCCGAATCATTGGCCGCTCTCAAATATATGAAATCGGCTTTCCATTCATGCATCTTCGAAGGCTTCCCCAAGCCGTCAGGAAGCCAGGGCGGTTGCAGATGCTGAGCCATGTCCCGTCCACGGCCCCGGGTACCTTGGCCGCATAATGGATGTGGGTAAAGGCCTGAAGAGAAAGGGCTAAGCCACGTAGCTCGCAGACGGCAATAAACGTCAGGACGTTGTGCCAAGCGTTTGGGGCCAACTGATTATGGCCGATGTGGTAGTGCTGCAGCACTTGTTCTATGAAGTCATGAAGGGGAAACCTCAATCCCGCATCTAAGGCCAGTTTATAGACGGCGAAGTGGTTCTTAGGAGCACTCAGGATCGTCGCGTCTTTATTAGGAATGACAAAGGAGAAGCCCGGCATGGGCATGAAAGACGACAAGAAATTAGGGTTTGGTCCTAGTTTCTCTAACCACTTACGATTAACTAAAATGAAGCCAGGATCAGAAAGGGGACCTAAACGTCTTCTAATCTCTGACGAGGTAGTAGAGGCTTCGTCTGATTCTTCGGCAGCCTCGGAATTGCTACCATTATTACCTTCGCCGATCACCTCCATGTCGGCGTCCCTGCCAGAAGTACTGGTCTCAGGTCTTATTTCGGAGTTTTCTTCATCGTCAACAGGAGGCCGGCTCATAGGCTGAGCACTTTGGACCTCTCTCGTTTCATCTGGCACCCGTCCAGTGGACTCCTCCATATCAGAACTATTTGATGGGATGATCGCTTTTCGTCTTAGACGGGCCGTTTGCTTGACGCGCGCCAGATTACCCTGCACAGGTAAAGACTGGGTCGTCTGACTTTCTCGGCCAAAGCTATAAAAATATATGTACTCGGCCAGAAGAGGCCCAACTCTAGAATGTGCCGAAGAAGAAGTATCGGTTCTAGGGTCAAGACAAGCTCTTGGTCGGCTAGGATTATTTGACGAAGATGATTCCATTTTATTGATTTTCTAAGAAAAAATAAAGAATAAAGGAGAATGAAAAAATCAAAGAAACGATACCTGCTAAGAACGTCTGGACGATTCGGTGAAGAATGCTGAAGCTGGACGATCGCTCTCTCTCTAAAAAATTCGCAGAGCTTCTCTCTCTAGAAAAATTTGTTCGAAGTGTTAAATGATTAAATGTCTTCACAACAAGGTTATTTATAGAGGAATAAGAAACCTGCGGAGCCGGTCAGGAATGACCGAAAAGAAAATACAACGGTCGAATATGACCGGTACAACCTAAAAAAGGGCGCGTCTTTTCATTTCAAATTAAGGTACCCTAAGGGTAAAAGGGCCTTAACCGTCAGATGGGCCAACTGTAAAAGCCCTTTTAGGGGCAAATGTTGTGGTCTAACATCTACGGCTCTCTTGAAGGCACTTGGGCTCATCAGAGCCGTATACGTGTCACTTTAGTAAAAGAAGGGAAAAGCCTTGAATCTCTGGGCTGCACTCAGCTGAGTTAAAAGGTTCAAGATTCTGGCCCAACAGTCAGAGCCCAACAGTGCCAAATGGCTGAAGGAGAGTGGTTAATAGACCTCCCCAAGTCATGGTCTGCCACGTGTCATGATCTGATTCCTCAGCCAATCAGAAGCCACTATTCTAGGTCTTGCTATCACTATAAATACTCCAGAAATCAGGAGTAAAGTCATTCAATGCAAACAGTGCAAAGTTACTCTGTAAAACTACTCTCCCACTTTCTCTCTCTAGAATTACTTTTCTCTTACAACTCCTGAGATCTGACTTAAGCTTCGGAGGGGGAGCCACCACCCAAACCTCCAGGGTGGGTCCCTTTTTGCAGGTTCGGAAGTAAAGCTCAGGCTTGGACTGGATTGATTCAGACATTGTTGCACAAGTCTCCAAAGAAGAACATCTAAGGGATACTAGTTTACTTGCTCGACAAGAAAGCACCATCTACAGCTTACTTGTTGGACAAGGAGACAAAACACCCATATCATTACAAAAAGAGCATTGAAAAAAAACACTAATAACGCAAGGCAATGAAAGGCCTAGTTGAGTAGTAGGTGGTCTAAGAGCATTGAATGAAATTATCGTATAGTGTTGTTTTGCTTGGGCCTCTTTGATCCTTAATTAATACTAATACAATTGTAATTATTATATTTGATAATAATACAATTGTGTATTAACAATTGTAATTATTATCAATAAAAAATGCAATTATCTTTAGCTTACCTACACTGATACTAAACTGATATGCAAATTTACAAATTTAAAGTGATACAAAAAAAGTGATACTACACTGATATGCAAAGTTAAAAATTTATTCAGAGTCAAATATATTTTGTATAAGCGCTCATAAGGTTAAGGTTAGACAATAATAAATGTATTCAACTCATTTATATTATTAAGAATGTAGTTATAGGTAAATTTTCTTAGGTCATGTCCTAATATAGCCTAGGTCGTGGCCTGAAATCAATGTCATGCTTAATAAATGACCAATCCAATGGCTTTTGATTCATAGGAGGTATTAAATTCTAATTGATGTTCAACAAATAGTATTAGACAATAATAAATGTACTCATATCATTTGCATTATAGGATATATAATTACAGGTAGACCCTATAAGGACATGATGGCTAGGCACTTGTACAATGTCACTTCTTAATTAAGTGTGGAGAGATAAACATACAATAAATGGTTTGTTAATACTCCAACTGCCAATATCTTATGATCTACTCTTTCCCTAAATTGGAATGAGTATCCTTTGTTTCTTCCATTATGTATCCAAACAAACAAATAAAGGTTACCCTTCTCCTAATTATCAAATAGTAAAAGGTTACTCTTCTCCTAAAACTTTAAGGTATACTTATAATTTTCAAGTGATCCGAACTTCATGGAGATGAACGGGTGTAACATAGAGTGTTGCCCTCCAGCAAAAACACGCATTATGTGGAGGATGAAACATGGATGTGAAGTAAGCTCTGGTAAAATTTTCCTTAATTGTTTATTTATTATTGTAGTTATTTACATATGAAAGTAGTGTTATGTGACGATTTCCAGATTTCACCGTCATTATCATCCATGTATCTGCATATTTTTGTTATATTCAGCTGGTAATTAAATTTAAGTAGAGTAATTAAATGGGGCATATTTTATTTTCCTCAAAACCTTATGGCTCATGTACTACTGTTATATGAAAAAATATAACCCTATTATATATATATTTGAATATAACCCTATTTTAAATGCAGTCAAAGTGTTAACCATATTTATACAAAGTCAATTTGCCACTCATTTAATTCATGTAAAATTAACATTAACTATTATACCCGTCCTGGCGACCCAACTATTCCAGTTTTTATAAACTTAAGGTATGTATATTTGTTGTTGTTGGCAAAAATTTATAAACTTAAGGTATGTAATTAAGGTATTAAAAAAAACCACATTTTTAAAATTAATATAATTAAGGTATGTAGATTTGTTGTTGTTGTAATTAAATAACTGCATATGAAAAAGTTTTTTTGTGTTCCTGTAACAATAAACCAATAATTTCGTGGCAGACTTACTCCCAACATGGTACAAGTATGAGTTTTCCGTAGATAGATTATGTAAGCTGCAACGTCAGTACTCCGCATTCATGTCAATGGTAGAGCAAGTGCTTGGTTCGCTTAAGGTAACTGAAATGATGATAAGATGCGAGAAGCATGATGTGTTGCTGCGGGCTATTAATGGTGATTTCATGTGTCCTCATGATATTGGTAAAATTTGTAACTGGAAGGCTGGAATGGAAGACGTCCACAAAATACATAGGGAACTTTATCGCCAACTTAGGGGGTTCTTAGAACTCCTTCGTAATTCCATTGGGTCCGCCCAAGTCAGAAACATTTTGGGGAACTCGAATACTATCCCTGATATTGCAAGTCAGTTCGATGAATTTGTTAAAGAAATGGAAGTGGATAGTGATGATGAGAATGTGAACAATAATTCTCCAACTCCGGGGCATATTACACTTGACAATCCGGTAGCCCAAGATGACCAAGCTACAAAAAATTAAATTATTGTTCAAACTATTATTCGATCTATGGTTGATTGGTTGTGTTATTATTATTGCTTTAGTCTTTATATGAAAAGTTAAATCTTTATTTGGTACCAGAAAGCATTTTTAAGCTATCCTACTCTGATATGAAAGGTTACAAATTAACCAAATTTTTCAGCGACGTTATTGAGCAGTTCAAAATCGGTCACCTTCAATTTAAAAAGATAATAACAACTACAAAAGAACCTCAATTATTTTAGATTTAAAAAAATGTTCATTCGTACATATAGCTACATAAGGTTGTTGCTCGATAAACGACCAATCCAATGGTTATTGATTCATAGGATGCATTAAATTCTATTAGTTCATGTTGAATACATTTCATATTACAGTAATAAATGTATTCGTATCATTTGCATTATAGGAAATATAATTATAGGTAAATTTAATAAGGACATGTCCTAGGGTTTCCTGGGTCATTACATAAAAACATTATCAATTGCATTGGTCGATATATTCGCGTGGCAAATGCTTCAGGATATGGGGGGCTTATATACTAGGGTTAGATTTAAGGGTTAAGGACCATTGGATGACTTGGATGGATGGAAAGTGTCAAGGGCTGAGATTTGCTCTCCCCTTGACTTTCCTTTATTTTCGGAATATACTAGGGAAGAGAGTAAATGAAGGGCAACGGTAGAGATTTTCCTTTTCCCTATTGAATGGCTCAGATTTGCTCAATCAAGGGGATCCGTGACATTAAATTTTGGACCAATTAGGATTGAGTACACGGATTGCTACATATTGATTTTTTATATCAATGGTTGACATCTCTTCTTTCTTTATCAAATCAATGGCCATAAGTTTTCATACTAATTACATTTGGGTGTTTTCGAGCAATCTTATGCGAGGGGGTAATTGGTTTCTTCACGGCTTAGGATGTCTAATGAAAGGCTACGACAAGAGTAAGAGAGGGTGATCATAGGTACACGGGCGAGGTAGGGAGGGAGGGTTTAATACATTGGTTGGGTCTTTTCGAGCAATCTTGTGTTTGGTCATGTCCTAAGCCTGACATGATTAGGACGTGGCCTAGATAAGTGTCCTAAGCAATGGGCTTTCGTTCATGGTTGGGAACACCGATGGCGACTCGTTGACATTATTTCACTCAGTATTAGTGGTTAATTGTTGTGGCTACCTCTCCCCCAAGTTGTCCCATCCCGAGCAAGCCACCGAGGTTCTTGTACACATAGAAGCTAGAACGGTAGCCCCACTATATATATTATCAATGCTACTATATATATATATATATATATATATATATATATATATATATATATATATATATATATATATATATATATATATATATATATATATATATATATATATATATATATATATAGTAGCATTGGTTCGAGAGACTGCATTGTTCTGATGCAATTGTATCTGCATCCTCGGTATTGGTGCGAGGGGGTAATTGGTTTTTTCACGGCTTAGGCTGTCTAATGAAAGGCTACGACAAGAGTAAGAGAGGGTGATCATAGGTACACGGGCGAGGTAGGGGAGGGAAGGGGTCTAATACATTGGTTGGGTGTTTTCGAGCAATCTTGTGTTTGGTCATGTCTTAAGCCTGACATGCTTAGGACGTGGCCTAGATAAGTGTCCTAAGCAATGGGCGTTCGTTCATGGGAGAGAACACCGATGGCGACTCGTTAACATTATTTCACTCAGTAGTAGTGGTTAATTGTTGTGGCTACCTCTCCCCCATGTTGTCCCATCCCGAGCACGCCACCGAGGTTCATGTACACATAGAAGCTAGAACGTTAGCCCCACTATATATATTATCAATGCTACTATATATATACATAAAACTTTTCCATGTTATCAAGTATTGACGCCGCTTTAAGAATATATATATATACTAGTACGATATTGGTTCCAGAGACTGCATTGTTCTGATGCAAGTGTGTCTGCATCCTCGGTATTGGTGCGAGGGGGTAATTGGTTTCTTCACGGCTTAGGATGTCTAAGGAAAGGCTACGACAAGAGAAAGATAGGTGATCATAGGTGCACGGTTGAGGTAGGGGAGGGCAGGGGGGTCTAATACATTGGTTGGGTGTTTTGGAGCAATCTTGTGTTTGGTCATGTCCTAAGCCTGACATGCTTAGGACGTGACCTGGATAAGTGTCCTATGCAATGGGCTTTCGTTCATGGGAGGGAACACCGATGGCGACTCGTTGACATTATTTCACTCAGTAGTAGTGGTTAATTGTTGTGGCCACCTCTCCCCCAAATTGTACCATCCCGAGAAAGCCAACGAGGTTCATGTACACATAGAAGCTAGAACGGTAGCCCCCCTATATATATTATCAATGCTACTATATATATACATAAAAGTTTTCCATGTTATCAAGTATTGACGCCGCTTTATATATATATATATATATATATATATATATATATATATATATATATATATATATATATATATATATATATATATATATATATATATATATATATATATATATATACGATATTGGTTCGAGATGCTGCATTTTTCTTATGCAAGTGTATCTGCATCCTCGGTATTGGTGCGAGGGGGTAATCGGTTTCTTCACGGCTTAGGATGTCTAAGGAAAGGCTACGACAAGAGTAAGAGAGGTGATCATAGGTGCACGGGCGAGGTAGGGGAGGGGAGGGGGGTCTAATACATTGGTTGGGTGTTTTCGAGCAATCTGGTGTTTGGTCATGTCCTAAGCCTTACATGATTACGACGTGGCCTAGATAAGTGTCCTAAGCAATGGGCTTTCGTTCGTGGGAGGGAACACCAATGGCGACTCGTTGACATTATTTCACTCAATAGTAGTGGTTAATTGTTGTGGCTACGTCTCCCCCAAGTTGTCCCATCCCGAGCAAGCCACCGAGGTTCATGTACACATAGAAGTTAGACGGTAGCCCCACTATATATATTATCAATGCTACTATATATATACATAAAACTTTTCCATATATATATATATATATATATATATATATATATATATATATATATATATATATATATATATATATATATATATATATATATATATATATATATATGTATATATATATATATATACTAGTATGATTTTGGTTCGAGAGACTGCATTGTTCTGATGCAAGTGTATCTGCTTCCTCGGTATTGGTGCGAGGCGGTAATTGGTTTCTTCACGGCTTAGGATTTCTAATGAAAGGCTACGACAAGAGTAAGAGAGGGTGATCATAGGTACACGGGCGAGGTAGGGGAGGGGAGGGGGTCTAATACATTGGTTGGGTGTTTTCGAGCAATCTTGTGTTTGGTCATGTCCTAAGCCTGACATGCCTAGGACGTGGCCTAGATAAGTTTCCTAAGCAATGGGCGTTGATATTAATTTATAACAATTTGTGATTAAGAATTATTCAAAATCACGTTATTCAAAAGGACAAGAAATACTATCAAAGGCAACTTAATTAAAAAAAAACCAAACATCTAGAAAAGACGTTTGGGCCTAAGGATGTTTGAGACTAGAAAGCATATGGGCCTTGGCCCAAACGTGCCCCTAAAGTGTCTGCCCAGAACAAAATTACAAAAAAGGACATACTTTGCTGGTCTTCAAAGAATTCGATTCCCCGCCGCATAGATGCAAGTGAGTTTCATATCAGGACTAGTGACCGCGGAGACGAAGGTATCAGCACGTCGATTGTTTCTCCCCAATTGTTTATGTATTATGGTTCGCAAAAGAAAGACAAAAATAAGGTACGCGTGTGTTTATATTTGCTGATAGGAAAACCGTTTTGACACAGATTAAATATTTAACTTAGAATGTAGGGTAGCTAAAATAAGCTTTCTAATTTCTACAATGAAATAAAGATTAGTGTTTATTAAATATAAAACGCTAGTAAATGACCCCATTTTACACATGATAACCTTATTATATTTGTTATTATCTCCACTAAACCTATTATTTGATTTCCACGTTATCTCATTCGAAGTAGTGGTTAGAGGGTTTCGTCCCTTGTACCAAATATGCCCAAGATACAGAGCGTCGGAGGGTTTATTAATCGATCGTTTGTCTCAATTGTTCTCTCCGAATAAATCATTCCAAGAAATACAATAACGTCATCCCTCGTACCTTATCGGCTTATTATCCCATGGTGAGCCACTATGGTCCGGGGGTTTCATCCATACCGAGACGCAAGACCCATTGTGTTGTGTAGAATGTCTTGTCTCCTATATATGAATCAATAGTCATTGTGTTGGTCGCTGTTATTTAAAAACATTTAGTTAGGTTCAATTGTTAGTGTAGGGAAGCAGCTGACAATGATTTCTTAAAACTTAGAATGTTTTCCATGTCTCTTACTAAGACTGCTTTTTGGTGGTACACTCACTAGTAGAATAAATGCTTATTGATGCGGTGGTATTACTGCGGTTTCACCCATACGCAACAATATATCACGACAAAAGAAAAGGTAAAATATAAAATAAGCATATTGCTGCGGTTTTTTAAAAAAAACCGTAGCAATATTGTTCCAACGGAAACTTTTTGCAAATAGTTGACCATTTGACCAACCATATTGCTGCGTTTTCTACAGAAAACCGCAGCAATATATTTCCAACAAATATTATTTGAAAAAAGTGGAATATTTTTGATCGGATCTGGCGCTCAGATATTGCTGCGGTTTCTGTCAGAAACCGCAGCAATATATTAAAATAATATTTAAAAAATATTATTTTAATATATTGCTGCGGTTTCTGACAGAAACCGAGCAATATCTATGCGCCAGATCTAAAAAAAACACGAGTTTGTTTTGTTTTGCTTCACTGTTTCTCTCGACTCTCTCTCTCTACTCTCACACTCTCTCACTTTCCGGCGAAAAGGTTCCATTTTCCGGCGACAAGGGTTCACATTACTCGCGTTTTTCCGGCGACAAGGGTTTTTGGTTCGGTTTTCCGCCCCTCTCCTCCGCTTCTTGCTTGGTTGGTTCGGTTTTTCGCCCCTCTCCTCCGCTTCTTGCTTGGTTGGTTCGGTTTGCGCCGCTCTCCTCCGCCACTTTCGTACTTCACCGCCGGCGCCACCCTCTCCTTGTCATATTAGGTTAGTTTTTCATAATTTTTTTAATTTTGTTGTTTTCTTAATTAATAGTGTTTTAATGGATAATTTGGCTTAAATAGTAGTTTAAAATGCTTAGTATAAAGTATATATATGATTAGTTATAAGATTTGAGGATTAAATACTGATTTTGTGATGATTTTGCTTAAGTTTTTGTATGCCCTAAAATGTTATACGGGATTGTTTTTGCTTAATAAGTTCTTGTCATATTTCAAGTGATATGCCTTCATATTGATAGACTCACCAATGGGAGGGGAAGGGAAATCTAAGGAATGGTTTGGTACTTGTTGTTTGGTGATAACTTGAAATTGCTTGAATGCGATTGTTGTTTGGTGTTGACATGGAATCGCTTGAATGCGATTGTTTTTATGTACATCATAATGCCTAGATACCCGTTCAAGACTTACTCATTAGGAGTAAGTCTTGAATAGTCCCCGTTTTGGGACTGTTCTTAAACGTCACATTTCACTTAGGTAGTGAATGTGTGTTGATTCTTTGATTCTAAGTTAAATACGGATAATTATTTCCCTAATTTGTTCTTAGGAGGTTTCGGATGAGCGGCAACGAAGTTCGTCGGATTAAGCTTCTTTGGAACTATGTTTAGGTATAATAGACTTATTTTATTCAATTAAAAGCCTATGTCATTCTCATTATACGATAAATTTCCTCATTTTCTTAAAACTTTTGATAAAGTGCCCACAACAACAAGGAGGCACGGAGTGCGGTTATTTTGTCATGAGCAACATTTTTGACGTACTCACTTTATATTCTGGTTCGGAGGATTTCGATGAAGTAAGTTTTTGTTCACTTATTAATCATTTCATATTTTATATATTTAACTATTTAAAGGCTAACTTTGGTGAATTACTTTCAGGTTGCTCGTACCTTTACCCGCGATCCTTATACGGAAGATCAAATCAATGAGGTGAAAAATAAGTGGGCAAGATACTTTATTGACAATTGCATTGCGTAGGTTAGTTAATGTTATTTTTCTTTGTTTATCTTATCCTTATAACGAATATAATTTAGTGCAACTTGTACCAACCAACATTATCGTATTGACATGGCTTTCATGATATATATATATATATATATATATATATATATATATATATATATATATATATATATATATATATATATATATATATATATATATATATATATATATATATATATATATATGTTGGATTCACATGATATCTATGTTGGATTGAATCGTATTTATTTCTTGTTGAACTTGGAATTTGGATTGTGCGTGGAAGTTGGAGGAAAATTGGTTCTTAGAGGATGATGGATGTTGGCTGTTGGTTGTTGGATGAATTTTGGATAATATGTTGGTTGTTGGATGAATTTTGGATGATGGATGGATGTTGGATGAATTTTGGATGATGGATGGATGGTTGTTGCATATAATATTGTACAGGTTAATTCCCAATTATGGGTTTATCCAATTTACAAACGGAGCTCTGCCGAAATTTATGCAGAAAATACTCTGCTTGCTGCATTCTGCTTCTTGCATGAGGAGGTTGGTGGAACATACGTAAATATAAAATAATTTTTCATAAAAAAAAAAAGAAGTATATTGCTGCGGTTTTTCCCAGAAACCGCAGCAATATACAGTATTTTTTATTATAAAAAATATATATATTGCTGCGGTTTCTGGGAAATACCGCAGCAATATCCATATTTTTTATTATAAAAATAAAGTATATTGCTGCGGTTGTTCCCTGAAACCGCAGCAATATACTTTATTTTTATAATAAAAAATATGCATATTGCTGCGGTTTTGCCCAGAAACCGCAGCAATATGTTGTAATATTGTTGTGGTTTAAAACCGCAGCAATAGTTTAATTACCTATTGCTGCGCCCTTAATTGTTGCGCGGTCAAAACCGCCGCAATAGGCCACTTAATGACCGCAGCAATAAGCATTTATTCTACTAGTGTATGATCCGGGGGTTTCATCATACCGAGACGCAAGACCCATTGTGTTGTGTAGAATGTCTTGTCTCCTATATATGAATCAATAGTCATTGTGTTGGTCGCTATTATTTAAAGACATGACCCTAAGGAAATCTACCTATTATTTGATTTCCACATTACTAAGAAGCGTTAGGATGATTATTCAATTGTTACAACAAGAGTAACCTGTTCATGATGTAGTACACCAATATTGTATTGGAGTATATGACAGGCGTCTCTGCGGCACCATTTGGTGTCAGAGATTGGTTGTGTGCTCGAATCACCGATGCTTGTCTTAAATGGCTAAAGCTAGGTCGTGTCCTAAATGGCTGCGAAAGCTGGGTCGGGTCCTAAATGGCTAAAGTTGGGTCGTTTCCTAAATGGCTATCCTAGAAAATCGAGTAAATCGACCAACACAAAATATTTGGGTCGTGACCAAAAATATATGGCATGACATGAAGGTTGGGGCATGCCCTAATTACTAAAATTCTGGGTATGTCCTAGAAATCGACCAATTGCTAAAGGTTGGGTCTTCACCTAAAATATATGGCAGGACATAAAGTTTGGGGTCATGTCCTGATTTTTCTTTCTTATTCTGTAGGAGAAATCTGATATCAGGTTGTCGCCGATAACATATCTCGAGCTACAATGTAAAATTTATGGTGCAAAAATCCTAGTCGAGGTGGAGGTCAGCGTTGCCGGTGCAAGGGTTTGATTCCTGGCATATAGGGATACGGTAAGGGAATGGCAGGCTACAAAACGACGCAGAGAAATCTACTTCCACGAATATCAGTCATTGTCGTCGGCCAAGCATCAGTCATCGTCGCCGGTCTAGCATCATTCATCGACATCGGCACAAAGCTAAGAGATTCTTTCCATGGGGGATAGGAGAATTCACAATTGTGAAAAAGGAACCGCCGGAAGTCGAAGGAAGAAGAGAGAGAAAATACCCCCAAAAGTTAAAAAAAAAAAAATCCAGAAAAATAATTTTTCAGAATTATTTTTTTTTCAGAAATTTTTTTGTTATTTTTTTTATTTTTTTTGGTATTTTTTTGGATTTTCATAAATTAATTTAAGGTATTTTCATAAATATTAGAAATGTTTTTGAGGAAAAGAAAATACAAGTGGGCCATGTTGAATGTGTGGCTCATATTCCTTCTGACCCCACATTTTCAGTGATCATATTTTAAATATGATCACCTTAGAATTTTCGTTAAATTTCCCATTATTTTTAGGCGCTGAGAAGGCATAAAGACGTGGCTAGATGTAATGTAAGTCTGTGTGCTTATCAAAAATTCTAAGGTGATCATAATGAAAATATGATCACTGAAAATGTGGGGCCTCAGTGAATATGAACCACACATGTAACCTGGCTCACTTATATTTTCTTTTTCTCAAAGACATTTCTAATATATATATAAATACTTTAAATTAATTTCTGAAAATACCTAAAATAATTTTTGAAATTCCCAAAAATAAAATTTTCAAACTTTTTTCTCTCTCCTCTAATTCCTCTCCCCCTATTCTCTCTCTTCCCCTACTTCAGCCTTCAAGCCTTCAACTCCTCTGCTCAACCCCAACCTCCGTCCTCCCCGCCGGCCGCTGCATATCCCCTTCTCGCCGACCGCCGCAAAACACTCGAACTTCGTCGCCGATTTCATGTCGCCGGAATTGGAATTCTCTCCCCTCCCCTGCCTTTTCTCTCACCTTCGCTGCTCCTCTCTCGCCCCGCCTTTGCAGCCACCGGAGCCGCCATGCCACACCGAATTGTGCGAGGAGATTGGTGTCGCACGAGGAGGACGACACAAATACGTCGGAGAGTGCCGACGTCACCGTCGCCGGAGATGACGTCGCAGCTGCGAACGAAGTTTTTTTTAGAGTTGAGGAGCGTCGAAGCGGCGAACGACTGAGGATATAGGGGCGGAGATTTCTTGGACGACGGTGGAGGAGCACTGGCGTTGAGATTTCCGGCCACCCACACCGTGTCGCCACCTTAATGCCGTGGCTTCAGCCTACCGGCTTCACACTCTGCCTCCCTCCTCTGTTTTTTCGTGTTGTTTACTTGTTTTGTTGAAGCAACTTTTTTTTTTGGTTTTTTTATTTCTATCTATCTAATTAATTTTCTTCGTTATAAAAATTAGCATGGTCAAATTGCACGAATACTAATGTTAGACTCTCTTTACTAATCGATAATTCACTTTTAATTCCCAAAAATAATTTTAACAATAATTGCTCTACAAATTCATTTCAGCCAGTATATGTTAGAATTGCTCTACTAACTAACATATATAAATAACTCACTTCAAATTCATACTTATTTTGTGATATAAAGGAATACAAAACCATACTAATTAAGTACTCTTGGATTTGCTCCTCCAAAAAAGTATACTGTTGGATTATTAATTTATTTTATCTAATAAGGAATGTATATATAATAAATGACTAATTGGTACTAACTACGACCTTACACTAATCCATGTTCACATAACTTCTAACTTTTAGTTGGTAGCTTAATTAAAATGACCTTTGCTTATGCTTCATAGTGGTCTATAATAATAAGAGAGACAACTATTGGTTAGTAATTGAACTTCTATTTATATTTCAAGTTTTAACTAACTTAATTCGCGAATCACGTAGTTAATAATAAGCAATAATCTTATGACGGGGTAGCGAGCATTATCATCGAAAATGTTGTTGTATAATAAATGCACGTAATTTACTGAAAGATGATAGATTCCATAGAAAATATTTTTGCTACAAAACTACAAATTTTGATATTAGAAAAAGAAAGGAACAATAATTTTGATACAAGAAAAATAAGTAACTTTTTATCTTTTGTATTATACTCGGAATATTTGCGCATTTTATGAGGTGGATGATGAAATTCTCATTAATGATGAGAAAGAGTGTCCATTAAATGACATGAGAATTATTTCCAATAATCATAACTCGTAAAAAATATTTCGTTTAAAATACCATCAAATTAAAGCATATACATTTAATTTCTCTACGAATAGACATCTATTTGGCTATACTTTCCTCAATTTACATATGATATAAATTCAGTACATTTGTAATTTGAGCCTTATAGAGTAAAAGAGCATTATAATATAATATGTAGACTTATATGTAAGCAAGAGGCTTAAACAAAAGAACGATAATGTTTTGTTTTAAGTAGGAGAGATTCTTTTAGATGGTCATGTCATATTGAGTTTTTAATCATCTAGGGAACCAGATAATGATGACAAATGATGATCGAGAAGATGGAGCGTCTTTAAGCTTTAAGGATACATTAGAAGATTTTATTGGACAATTTTGGGAGAGAACCATCGAGACAGAAGAACAACAAAACCTTCACAAGCTCTATATTATAGGCATATTTGGTTAAATAAAACCCTCTAACCACTACTTTGAATGAAATAATGTCATAGAATTATTATCATTGTTGTTTCCTAGTATTGAATAGCCATTCCATTAGTCGTTAGGACATGACCAGCATTTTAGGATTAGGACATGACCTAAGATACGATTATTCGGAAACTAAACCAATCTTTGACATGAAATGGTCTCGAGAGACCCATGTCTTATAATCATGAGTTAAGTTTCTTGTAGCTATTAAATAATCATCATAACTCATGAAGAAACCAATATCTCACACCAATACCATATGGGTTACTTTAATGACATTAGCAGAGTTTCATTAGAGCATAACAATCTTTCTCATGAATACTATAATCATGACTTACTATAATATAATTGGAGTCAATAATGATGAAATATTGACTACAACTTATTAACTACTATCTATTCGTGAACATTTGTGGCTCGGCATGGGACAATTTGCAAGAGAGCTAGCTAGAACATGACTTTAAGACCTCTTTTGCGGCTCAGAGTGGATGAAACCCTTGGAACTTAGTGGCTCGGCATGGGATAAGGTACGAGGGATGACAATAGTGTATTTCGGTAAGTGTATTTCGGTAATGATTTAGTAATATTGGCCAATCTAGGAGAGAACTATTAAGACGAATGATCAACAAAACCCCTCATGCTCTGTATCATGGCCATATTTGGTTGGATGGAATCCTCAAACCACTAATTTGAATGAAATAATGTCATAGAATAATTGTTGGTGTCTCCAAGGAATGAAAAGCCATTGCATTGAACGATTTTTAGGACATTACCCAACATTTTAGGCTTAGGACATGACCTAAGTTACGATTTCTCAGAAATTAAACCAATCTCTGGAAACCAAATGGTCATGAGAGACCCCTGTCTTATAATCATGAGTTATTTTTATTGTAGTCATTGAATAAGCATCCAAACTCATGAAGAAATCAATCTCTCACACCAATATCATATGGGCTGCTTTAAGGACATGAGTTAAGTTCCATTAGAACATAGCAATCTCTCACACCAATATTGTAACAATAACTTAATATAATATAATTAGAGTCAATAATTACCAAATATTATAACAATAGTAGGACTATGATTTAACTGTTCTTTCTATACATTAACATTTTTGCTCCGTATGGGACAATTTGGGAGAGATCTAGGTAGAACATGATTATTAAGACCCTCTTGCAGCTCAGTAAGGATGAAACCCCTCGAACATATTAGCTCAGCATGGGATAAGGTAAGAGGGATGAAGTTAGTGTATGTCATAAATGATTTAGTATTGTTGATTAGCCGATTTGGGAAAGAACTATCGGAAGGGATGATCAACAAAACCCCGCATGCTTTGTATCATGGCTATATTTGTTGGATGAAACCTCTAACCACTACTTTGAATGAAATAATGTCATAGTTACACCATTGGTGTATCCTAGGAATGAATAGCCATTACATTGGTCGATTTTTAGGACATGACCCAACATTTTAGGCTTAGGACATGACCTAAGATACGATTATTTGGAAACTAAATCAATCTCTGACACTAAATGATCCTGAGAGACCCATGTCTTATAATCATGAGTTAATTTTCTTGTAGCTATTGAATAATCACCCTAATTCATAAAAAAACAATCCCTCACACCAATAACATATGGATTACTTTAAGGACATGAGCTAAGTTTCATTAGAGCATGGCAATCTATCACGCAAATACCATAATTATGACTTACTATAATATAATTGAAGTCAATATGATAAAATATTATAACAATAGTAGGACTATAACTTAACTACTATCTATTCATGAATATTTGTGACTCGGCAAGGGACAATTTGGAAGAGAGTTAGGTAGAACATGACTACTAAGACCTTGCGGCTCAGTGTAGATGAAAACCTTGGAACATAGTGGCTCGGCATGGGATAATAAGGTACGAGGGATGACGTTGGTGTATTTCGGGAATGATTTAGTAATGTTGGCCAATCTAGGAGAGAACTATTGAGACGAATGATCAACAAAACCCCTCATTCTCTATATCATGGTCATATTTGGTTGGATCCTCAAACTACTAATTTGAATGAAATAATGTCATAGAATCACCCTTGGTGTCTCTTAGGAATGAATATCCATTGCATTGCGCGATTCTTAGGGTATTACCCAACATTTTAGGCTTAGGACATGACCTAAGTCACGATTTCTCAGAAACTAAACCAATCTATGGAAACCAAATGGTCACGAGAGACCCCTGTCTTAGAATAAGCATCCAAACTCATGAAGAAATCAATATCTCACACCAATACCATATGCGCTACTTTAAGGACATGAGTTAAGTTCCATTAGAGCATAACAATCTCTCGCACCAATATTGTAACCATAACTTAATATAATATAATTAGAGTCAATAATTACCAAATATTATAACAATAATAGGACTATAACTTAACTTCTTTCTATACATTAACATTTTTGCTCCGTATGGGATAATTTGGGAGAGAATGATAGGCTGTGTTGTAACTTCTGATTTAAATTTTGTGTTTGGCCATTCATCTTCTACAGCCGGAAGAGGTTGGAATCACGTCTCACGGAAAGTTGGACACTGAGTCCTTAAATAGAAGTGTTTCCTTGGAGATGTTTGATAGTATTATATGTGAAGTAGTAGAAGAAACTGGAGCACCTGCCATATCCTTGGTAAGTAAAGCTCTTCTCAGCTGAATATGAACTGCTATTTTTGTTGTATAGATGCCATCAAGTTTCTTGTGGTTGATTGGTACCATGGCCAGCCTCTTTGCAGTTGCAGGGATGTGCTTATGTACATCTGAATATCAGATCCTCACTCAATAATTCCTTGCCATAACCATTGCCAGGAATTAACCTTAAATTTATTTGTAATGTTTCTATATCAGCTTGTCCTTTATTTATGCATATCAAGCTTATAAAATTTATCCTAGTTCTAATTGTAATTATCTGATAATATCTTGTAGTGCTTTCCTGGAATTCCTAACACTTATTCGTAAGAGATGATTGACGAGCTAAGAGATATGTAGCTGACATATTTAAACAACCAAGTATAAGACAATGGAGATTGAAGACGACGACGATATGGAGGTGGTCAAGTTTGAATTGTACATATTATTAGACTTTTAAAAATTTTAATTTTAGTAGATATCATTCGATTATAGAAACTTTAGTTTTAAGACATGGGATATTGATGCTTTGAGAGAGATGGTTTTGGATATATATCAAATGCAGCAATTTTTTTTTCGAATGATGAGTAGAGCAAGCAAGAACTTATGTTGAAGCATAAAGCTACAGAAGACATGAATTGTACTTGTATTGGCCAATTTATAGACATTCACCTACTATTTTGAAACAAATAGTGTATGTGATACACCATTAGTGTATTTAGACTTGAATTGTATTTGTATTGGTCAATTTCTAGACATGGTCAATCTTTTAGGAAATGACCCAAGCAGACTTAGAACATGTCCTTGAACATGATTGTTTAAAAATTAGTCCAATTTCCTACAAAAAATGATCCAAAAAGACACTTGTATTAGAATAGTGACTTAATTTACAATCATTCAAACACTTGGACCCTTTCTTCACAAAATACGATACAGTTGTAAATTGACTAATATACGAAAGAACTAAGAACGTCTATTTAGACAAATTAATCCCTTCTTAGTACGATAAGGATTGACTTTGGTCAATTGATATATATTTTGTATATGATAAGATATGAGGAATCAAATTAATATATTTTAGGAACGATTTGTATTGTTATTGGTCAATTGCAAGAAAAATTATAAAGATGTATGATCAAAATGACCCTTCTTTTACTAACGTCGTTAAAATTGTATGAATGAAACCCATCTAACCACATTATGACTAATATAATGTCTAAGAAGTACCATTAGCGTTGTTTAGGAATGAATTATACTTCACTTGATCAATTTTCGGGCATGCCCAATCTTTAAGGACATGACACAAGCACGTTTAGGATTTGTCCTAGAACATGAATGTTTAGAAACTCCACCGATCTCTTATAAATAATGATCCCAAGAGACCCATGTGATAATGATGATGTAGTATTACCCTTATTCAATTTCAAGAAGAATTGTTATTGGCCAATTTCAAGAAGAATTGTTAAGACGTATGAATAAAATGACCCTTGTCTTTAACGTGGCTATATTTTGTATTAATGAAACCATCTAACCACTATTATGAATAAAATAATGTATAAGAAACACTATTAGTGTCTTTTAGGAAAAAAAATTGTACTTGAACTGATCAATTTTTTAGCATGGACAATTTTGTAGGACATGACCCAAGCACGTTAAGGACGTGTCCTAAAATATCAATGTTTGGAAGCTTCACCAATCTCTTATAAATAATGATCTCAAGTGACCCACATCTTAAATATAATGAATGAATTTTTATTCCTTCAAACTCCTTTAACTCTTTTTTGACAAAATACAGTCCAATCGTAATTTGACCAATAAGCAAAAGAAGTAGAAAAGTCTATTAAGACAGATTTTTTAATAAACCCCTTTTTAGTATGATGACGATTCACTTTGGCACGAAGGAAACTCTTAGACTATTAATTTGTATACGATGAGATACGTGGAATCATATTAGTGTATTTCATTGGCCAATATTGAAAAAATTATTCAGACGGAAGGTCAAAATAACCCTTATCTAGTATGATGGCTATATTCTGTATGGATGAAACCTGCTTACCAATATTTTGAGTAAAATAATGTCCAAGAAACACCATTAGTATCTTCTAGGAATGAAATGTATTTCAATTAGCCAAATTTGGGCATTATCAATCTTTTATAACATGACTCAAGCTGTTTTAGAATATGTCCTAAAACATGATTATTCGGATATTAAACCAACCTCTTATAAAAATTATCCCAAGAGACCGCTGTTTATAGTTACCCTACACATATATGAAAGGTTAAATGTTTATTTAGTATTAAAAGTATCTTAAATTTATCGAATACAAAAATTATGCCTTATCATTTTGTTCATTGTACTTATGTTGGTCAATTTTTAGACATTGCCAATCTTTTAGGACATGAACCGTGCAGACTTAGGACATGTCCTTAAACATGATTGTTTCCAAACTAGACCAATCTCCTATAAAAAATGATCCAAAGAGACCCTTGTATTAGAATAGTGGCTTAATTTACACTCGTTTAAACACTTGAACCATTTCATCATAAAATACGATACAATTGTAATCAGACCAATATATGAAAGAACTACAAAACGTCTATTAAGATAGATTGGTTTAGTTTTTCAAACAATCATGTATAAGGACATGTCCTAAACCTACTTAGGTTATGCCCTTAAAGACTGGTCATGTCCCAAAAGATTCCAAGTACTAGTACATGGGATGAGGTGCAACGAGTTGTGGACTCATGTGTAAGCAAGAGGCTTAAGCAAAAGAACGGGAATGTTTTGTTTAAGTAGTAGATATATATGCTTCTAGATGGCCATGTCATATTGAGGTTTTAATCCGGTAGTGAAGCGGATAACGATAACAAGTGATAATCGAGAAGATGGAGCGTTTTTATGCTCTTATGTATGGAGCATACATAAGTTACTTCTATTGGTCAATTTTTGGACATGACCAAACTTTTAGGACATGACCCAAATAGGTTTAGGACATGTCCTAAAACTTTATTGTTCGAAACTAAACCAGACGCGAATAGAGCGGATGACTTCATAGCATGCAAAGGTAACTCTTACACATCTCTATTTTGGCTTCAAGTATTCGATAAAGATTATATTTTTATCATATAAATAAATAAGTTAGGTTACTCTTTATTTAAATTATAAACCTAAATAATACTAAATTATCTTCCACAAAACCTAAATAATAATAATAATTTTAATAATAATAGTAAAAACTATAACCATGATTAATTTTTTAAAAAAACCGTGACCCAAACGTCTAAGAAAGACCTTTGAGCCATGGCTTAAACGTCCACATATCGCGTTTAGGTCATTTCGATGTTTGATATTTTTTTAATAAAATATTATCTTTAATTATCTTTTTTTGTTTTTTTAACGTTATTTTGAATTATTATTAAATCAATAATAATGATAATAATAACACCATTAACATGTTTGCTTAACAATTATGTTTAATACCTGACCCAAATATGTTGATTGGTGCATCTAACATCACTAAACAGCCATAATGACACTTTTTAAAGCTTTAATCTCCAAGTGTAGTAAATACGAAAGAAATTTGACAAATTATCGACTCTAAATGACTTTATTTAGCCTAAGCACATAGCAATAGATTTAGAATCGCATTTTACGAGTAAACCTAATGACACTTCTTTAGGATATGACCCAAGCAAGTTTATAATACGTCCAATGTTTTAGGACATGTTCTACATATATGTGAAAAGTTAAATGTTTATCTAGTATCAAAAGTATATAAAAGTTATCAAATACGAATTCAACATATCAAATGTCTATGGTGATTGGTGCATATAACATCTCTAGATACGAAAAGTTAAATGTTTATTTGGTATCAAAAGTATATGAAAGTTATAAAATACGAATTCAGCGTATCAATTTGTCTATGGTGCATAACTGCATATGGCATCTCTATCTATTTACAATTGCAAAGAATAATTGAATGTGCTGATACCCCCTGCTAACATGGTTACTAGTCATGCCACGAAACACTCTTATTCGAATGTGACCCATGTTCGATTCCTCTTGCAAGCCAACAAAATATATCAATTTTTTTTTGCTAAAATTGAGTCACATTCTGCCATTAAACGCACACAAAACAACTTTAAAAATTTATCATGTTTCCTTGATAATATGTAAGCATTAATTAGATAATAATTTGGGCTAAAATTCCTCTATGATGTACTAGGTAACCAACTATGGTAAATTGAACACTTCTTTTTGGAAGTAATATTGCAAACAGCAAAGCTAAAAAGAATAAGTAAATGAAGAAGGGAGAAGAGGGAAATAACAATAACAAAAAGAAGTTGTATGATGTGAATAATCCAACCGAGAGAAGCAGCTTTTTCTTAATAGCTTTTACCATTTCGTTAATCATAGAACAAAAGAATAACGGGTCTTTTACCAAAACAGGGTACTTGGAAAACTATTCCCTGGACAGAAAATAAATACATTTTAAATTTTCCCAGAAATGAAAGATGAAACCAAGGCTTCGAAAGAATTTGATAAACCAGTTCCTGCGAATGTTTGGTTCACCTGGAAACTTCCAATGAGATATAGAAGAAAGAAAAAGGAAAAACAAAGAACATATAGTGAATCCTCAAGAGAGAATTCCAAAGAGATGGACAGGAACTCAAAATTATATATGGAATATATAGCAGATCACTTGGGTCATGTCCTGTATATTAGGACATGACCCAAGTGATCTGCTGCTGCCAAACTTTCGCCGGAGCTCGCTGCGGCCACCACACTCCGAGCCTTCGAGAATTTCCCCCACCGTCGACTCTCACACTTACTCTTTCTTCCACTACACCCCGACCTATCTTCTTCCCTTCCCCAATTTCCTCCGCCAATTTTGGGCCCCAATTCGATTTGATTATGTTGGGTGTAAATGCTCTTGTTTCGCGTTGATAGACTTGTGCGCCAGTTCGGATGAGTAGAGACGAGAGGAGGAGAGAGACGAGAGGATGGGTTTGATTTGAAGCAGGGGAGGAGAGAGAGAGAGAGGACTCTCGATCTGGTCTTGGGTTTCATGTTTGAAGCATGGGAGGAGAGAGAATAAAAATACCCAAAAAATGAATATATCAAATTTTAATAAATATATGTTCTTTTTTGGGAATTTACATAATCATTTTCAGTATTTATCAAAAATAGTTTTGATAAATAGCAAAAGAAATGAAAAAGAAAACAGGTCGATGAGTTGGCAAAACATGTGGTATTAAGCCCCTTTGACTTCCGTTGACTTTGGTGGTCATAAAATCATTATGATCACTAAAGAATCATCCGTGTGCTTATGCTATGCCATGGACCACTTTCGAGTTAGCAGATGGCTCCTGAGAATTGAGATTGTTTAAAGGCATGCACCTGTTTTCGAAGGAAAGTACTGCTCTTTCGTATCATCATATTTGGATTAGTAGAAACATGGCCTACTGGGAAAGTAAGGTTATTGTACTACTTTTGTTTTTTTAATCCACTGAGTTTAATTTTTACATTTACTAATGCCCAATGATGAACGTTGAAGTAAAACGTACAAGTAAAAATTATAAAAATTGATATTTGAAAAATGTATATCGTGACGAATATAACAAGATCTCACATGCAGAGTCGGATTATTGAAGGGGCGAATGGGGGACTTACCCCCCTTATATTTTGTAAAGATTTAAAGAAAAAACTGAATAACATTATACTGTGGCATAATGGTCAGCGAATAAAATTTAAAGCAAAATTGGGAGATCCTACTTGTAGGGTTCGGCTCTCCAACAAAGTTTCCCATTCATCCTTTGCTTCCTTCTTTTAAATTAATGTTTTTTTCTTTATGAACATTTTTACGTTTTTGGTTGTGGGCTAAGTAAGCAATTATAGTATCTTGTATATCGGATTATTTATTACAATAATTTATAGAAAGCCATGAGGTACTTTTTGCCCTAAAGGGATCACTTATAGTAGAAGGACCCTTTTAACCTAAAATATGACCCCTTGACTAAAAGTGACTTCATTAACTTAATTAGTTTGATCCATTTAACTTACAATATGACACCTTTAGGGCAAAATTTTAGTAGGCTGGTCTTTTAATAATTTTATTGTAAAACAATCTTACAAAAGTTACTCAAACATAATTTTGTACTTGATTTAGATTGTAAGGAGGTATTACTTCAGTTTCTAATAATGATAGACATTTATTAATGAAGTACTCTTGCAATTCCTTGAACTACTTGTTTTAATAATGGTCAAACAAATAAATGGACAAGACTACTTCGAAATTGAAGTGTCAAGGTTTAAAACAATTAAATTAGCTAAAATTTCCTAGAAGTCATGAAAGTTATGTATTACCTCAATAAGTACTCTGATTCAACATTTTTAAGATTTTAATAGCTTAACTTTTAATATATCTACTCGGCCCCCTCTAAAAAATTGGTCAAGATCCGCCATGGCCGACATGAATATATTACCTTATGTATAAATCACAGATTATGGTCAAAAAGAAGCTACGTACCCCCTTCATTTTATTTTAATTGTACCTAGGGGTGCTGATCGAGCGAGTCGATCGCGAGCAAAGGCCTGCTTGACTTTACTCGAAAAATGCTCGATTCGTGCTCGATTGCTCGTTAAACTCGTTAAACCCCTAAGGAATCATGGTCATTAATATTTGTTCTAGCTCGACAAGAAACTCGACTCGAACTCGATCTCGATTTGCTTGAATAACACTACTTAATTGCTCGACTCGAGCTTAAAAGGCTCAATCAAATATTTGAACCCAACCGAGCTAATGACAAAGTCGATCAAAAGATTCAACACAATGTCATCATTTAACTTCATACCTTAGTAAGGCCCATTGTAGATACAAAATCGTGTCTTCCCATTGAGTACCTAATGATGAAATATACCGTTGTCCTAATTGGTGCGATCCAAAGGAAGAGCAATCAAACAAGCTAAGCCCAAAACCGTTTCACGAATATAAAGTCTATTTATCAAATCCAAGCCCAATTTTAAAGCCCAATTAATTATTTCTGATAATTAATTGTATTTTTAATATTTTGATATTAATTATTCTTGATAATTAATTTTTAAAGGATATTTTGAAAATCAGATTTTTATTCCTATAGGTAGCTCATTTCGGTTTTGAAAGGATAAATTACATCAGGGGAAAAAAAAGAATATGAAAACTATAAAAAACTAGCCAGATTAATGTTGCGTCTGACGCAAATGTTGCGCACGCGCGCAATGTCGATGCCGTACATAATTTTCTAAAACGCAAAGCAAGTGTGCTGGACTCACGAGTCGTGTGCTAGGCGCATTGCCCGTGAGTGACGAGCATGGTTGTGCGCGGAGCGCACGCTGCGTGCGCCTAACGCACGATTCTTCTTATCTTTTCCGCATCGTTTTCGGTTCCCTATGCCTATAAATAGCTATATATCTTCTAACATTTTTAATACTTTTCCCCTACGACTTAATACCTCTCAATATACTTACCACACTTCATAATACACATTCATACTAAATAAACACTCTTTACGTACATTCAAACACTCAAACTTATATTCGAATCTATTAAAACTCTATTCAAATTCCATTCAAGATTCAAGATTGTTCGTCTTGCAGACCGTAATACAAGATCCAGGCGACAAATGTATAATTTCTGAGGGTCAATTCCAATTAATCTCTTGTTTTACTAACAATCTGCTTGTCATGATATAGATCTTCAAAGAATTAACGCTCTACTGTATATTCTTCTCTAGATCTTTTCTCTTTTATTTATTTTCAGTTATTATTATTCATATGTATATTATATGATTTAATGCTTTCATCACCGCACAAGTTTAGTTTTGCTAATCAAAAACCTAAATAAATGTTCCAATGTTGAATTAGATAATATGGACAACCTGCTAGAAACCCAGTAATTTAATTGCATAATAACATGTAGCCCAAAAATTATTTTTTAATGTGTATAGTAAACCGACATAGATTAATTTTATATTGCATTAAAATATTAGATGGTTGTTTAATTGCATAAATCTTAACATGAATCGACATTAAGTAGAGGCCAGCAATGGGCAAATTTGATTCCTGATCTTTATTCGTACCTTTATCCCCGAACTCGATTTTTGGTTCATGACCATTAATGAAGTTATGACAGGAAAATCTACATTGGATAAGTCCTTAAGTTGTCCCTGATATTTCCCAATATCCAATTAGGTTTACGAGCCTTCCTTTACAGACTTGTTGGCGATTTCGAAAACATTTTTTAATAAAACCCTTCAATGAGTTAGTCAAATACGCCCTCACACCGCATAGGCGAATAAAACACGCCTACAATTTGGCGACTCTCCTGGGGACAATTTTAAAATTTATTTTTTAAATGAGTGGGTGAAACTCGTAAAATACGATTCATACTTGTTCTATGCTTTTAAATAGCATTACAGTTTTTCATATGCATGACTATTTTTCTGAGTCAATATAAGGACAATCGTCCCTGCTTTATTAGTGCATGTTCTATGCGTGAGACCACCCCCGGGGGGTTTGCGCTTTGTCCTTCCGAAAAGTTTCCTGAGCGATAGTGTTGGATCTTAGTCATAAGCAAACCAACCCAACTATGACATTGCTCTCTTGTTATTGACTTGAGACTAGAGTCCCATGGTCGCCTTTTTAAACAAAGGTCAAAACTTTTCTGGTTAAGTCAGGCAAAGGTGAATTTGTCAACAAAAAGCCAAGTGATATGTTGAGTGTATGCCCGACATACTTTTGGTACAAATTTGGAAAACCTGTTTGGCCAAGTCAGACAGGGTGAATTTGTCAAAATGGCCAAGTGCTTTGTTGAAGCCAAGCCCAACAGACATTTAGTTCAAATTTGAATAACTTGTCTGGCCAAGTTAGGTAAGGTGAATTTGTCAACAAAAAGCCAAGTGTTGTATTGAGACTAAGCTCAGCAGTCATTTAATACAAATTTGCAAAAATTATCTGACCAAGTTAGGCATGGTGAATTTGTCCAGAAAAAGCCAAGTGCTCTGCTTTTGCCAAGCCCAATAAACATTTAGTACAAATTTGCAAAACTTGTATGTACGACATGTTCAATTTGTTAACGAAAAGTCAAGTGCTTTGATGAGGACAAGTCCAACATAAATTTGGACCAGATTTGCAGAACTTATTTGGCCAAGTCAGGCATGATGAATTTGTCAACAAAAAGCCAAGTGTTGTATTGAGACTAAGCTCAGCAGTCATTTAATACAAATTTGCAAAAATTATCTGACCAAGTTAGACATGGTGAATTTGTCCAGAAAAAGCCAAGTGCTCTGCTTTAGCCAAACCCAATAAACATTTAGTACAAATTTGCAAAACTTGTATGTACGACAGGTTCAATTTGTTAACGGAAAGTCAAGTGCTTTGCTGAGGACAAGTCCAACATACATTTGGTACAGATTTGCATAACTTATTTGGCCAAGTCAGGCATGATGAATTTGTCAACAAAAAGCCAAGTGTTGTGTTGGAGCCAAGCCTAATAGACATTTTGTACAAATTTGCAAAACTTGTCTAACCAAGTCAAACAGAGTGAATTTGTCAATAAAAAGCCAAATTAGGCTAAATCCAACAGAAATTTGGTATAAATTTGCAAAATATGTCTGACCAATTTAGGGAGGGTGAATTTCTCAAAAAAAAAAAAAGTCAAGTGCTCTGTTTAGGCTAAGCCCAACATACATTTGGTTCCAATTTTTTAAACTTGTCTAGCCATGTTAGGAAGGGTGAATATATCAATAAAAAGGCAAGTGCTCAACTCAATCTAAGCTCAACAAATATTTGGTACAAATTTGCAAACTTGTCAGGCCAAGTCAAACATGGTGAATTTTTCAACAAAAAGCCAGCTATTTTGCTGAGGCCAAGCTCAATAACCATTTGGAACAAATTTCAAAACTTGTCAACAAAAAGCCAAGTGATATGCAGAGGCTAGCTAAGCCCAACAAACCTTTGGTACAAATTTGAAAAACCTGTCTGGCCAAGTTAGGCAGGATGAATTTGTTGAAAAAAGTCAAGTGCTCTGCTGAGGCCAAGCCCTACATACATTTGGTTCAAATTTGAAAAACTTGTATGGGCAAGTCAGTCATGGTAAATCTGTTAACAAAAAGTCAAATGCTCTACTGAGACTAAGCTCAATAAACATTTGGTAAAAATTTGTAAACATTGGCTGGCCAAGTTAGCCGTGGTGAATTTGTCTACAAAAAGCTATGTGCTCTGCTTAGGCCGCTCAAAACACATTTGGTACAAATTTGTAAAACTTGTCTGGCTGAGTCATGGAGGGTGAATTTGTCAATAAAAAGCCAAGTGCTTTGCTAAGACTCAGCCTAACAGACATTTGGCACAAATTATCAAAAGTTTCTGGCCAGGTCAGACAGGGTGAATTTGTCAACAAAAAGCCATGTGCTCTGCTAAGGCCAAGCCTAACATACATTTGGTAGAAATTTGCGGAGCTTGTATGGCTAAGTAAGGTAGGGTGAATTTTTCAACAAAAAGCCAAAATGCTCTATTAAGATTAAGCTCAATAAACATTTGGTATAAATTTACAAAAAACTGGGTAGTCAATTTAGCCATGGTGAATTTGTCCACGAAAACCTAAGTGTTGTACTTGGGCCAAGCTCAACACACATTTGGTACAAATTTGCAAAACTTATCTGGCTGAGTCATGGAGGTTGAATTTATCAACAAAAAGCCAAGTGATCTGCTAAGGCTAAGCCTAATAGACATTTGGTACAAATTCTCAACAATTTCTGGCCAGGTCAAGCAGGGTGAATCTGTAAAAAAAATGCCATGTGCTCTGCTGAAGCTAAGCCAAACATACATTTGGTAGAAATTTGCAGAACTTGTATGGCTAAGTAAGGTAGGGTGAATTTGTCAACAAAAAGCTAAATGTTATGCTGAGGACAAGCCAAATAGACATTTGGTGCAAATATGCAAAACTTATATGGCCAAGTCAGGCAGGGTTAATTTGTCAACAAAAAGTCAAATGATCTATTGATTCTAATCTTACAAATATTTGGTATAAATTTGCAAAACTTGTCTGGCCAAGTAAGACAGGGTGAATTTGTCAACAAAAACCAAGTGCTATATATACTGAGGACAAGTCCAATAGACATTTTGTACAACTTTGCAAAAACTTGTGTGGCCAAGTTAGGTAGGGTGAATTTGTCAACAAAAATCCAAGTGTTGTGTTGAGGCTAAGCCCAACAGCCATTTGTTACAAATTTGCAAAACTTGTCTCACCAAGTCAGACAAGGTGAATTTGTCAACAAAAAGCCAAGTGCTCTACTGAGGCCATTTGTCAACAGCCATTTGTTACGAATTTGCATAACTTGTCTGACTTGGTCAGGCAAGGTGAATTTGTTAACAAAAAGTCAAGTGCTCAACTGAGGCCAAGATAAATAGACATGTGGTTCAAATTTGAAAAACTTTGTCTAGGTAAATTAGCAAGGGTGAATTTGTCAACAAAAAGGCAAGTGTTATGCTGAAGGTAAGCTCGACATACATTTGGTACAAATTAGCAAACATGTCTGGCCATGTCAAAAAGGCAAATATGTTGTTTATTTTTTTAATCCTTCTTATGGGGGTGGTATCCGTCCTGCCCTCCAGTTCATGTGCTTTGCTATGGGTAGCAAAGGATGTAAACTGCAAGTTAGGTTTAATTTATGGTTGACTAATTTACCCCTTCGACACCAATTACCAGATGAGTTTTGCAAATTTGTCCCAAATGTCTAATGGGCTTGGCCTTAGTAGAGTACTTGGCTTTTTGTTGACAAATTCACCATGCCTGACTTGGCCAGATAACACTACAAGAAAGGATGAATTTAACGACGGCTTAAAGCAGTCGGCAATATTAGTAAAACCGTCGGTGAAACATCAACGACGGCTAAACCGTCGTTAGAAGACCGTCGGTGAAACGGTGGTCGCTGAATTTAGAATGAACGACGGCTGAGCCGTCGGTGAGTAAAACACCGACGGCTTACTTGTAATCAGCGACCGTTGTAAAAAACCGACGCTGGTACCAAACCAACGACTGTTTTTGACAGTCGTTAAATCAACGACGGTGTGAAACCGTCGTTGATTTAGCGACAGTTAAAAACCGTCGGTAAATTCCCCAACGGTTTTAAACAGTCGTTGTATGGGCCACATCAACGTCTGTTATAAACCGTCGCTATTATATAAAAGCCGTCGTTGAAGAGGAAGTCCTTGTGTCCATGGTATACCTGGCAACGACTGCCTAGCCGTCGTTAATTTAATGTTTAGCCGTCGTTGTTTTTTTGAAATTATATTATTTAAAATATTTTTGTTGTTACCAATAATTAAACTCGTACCAAGACATACCGCATGCTTGTGGACCACACTAAAGCTGTTCCTCCATCGCATTCAATTACAAAAATATGCAATTTTGATATATATTACAATTTGCATTGATACTTGTATAATTACAAGAAATAGATTACAATTATGTACACAAAATAGATCCCGATGTCGGGAAATAAAGTAGAATTCTGTGTTTACAAAAAATATATATCGACAAAGCTGGAAACTAATAAGCTAGATGCCGAAAAATATAGACACTAAATGCATAAAAGTTAGTTACCAAGTTGCCGAAAGCAAAAACACTACACTGTCAAGGGTGTCTGTGTAGCACTACCGCCACCACCAAACTCTGGGTCATCGTCTGGTCTGCGATGTGGAGGGGGCTCGGGTTGCAACCCGAGGACATGTGGCCGAAACTAGACATGTTCCTCATCATTTCCTCAACAATGGCCCGACTTGACGCTTCCACCCGTCTTTGCGACCATTGCCTCCACCTCTTCCATCCGCGCGGCGACCTTTGCCTCCACCTCGCGCCTCAATCCCGAGATAAAATGGACGGCTCATATGGTTGTGAAGAGCCGCTATCTCCTCGCCACGATGAAGAGTTGTAGTACAAATGATCTCCCCGACCCAACCCCCGAACTTTTCCTCGGTTCCTCCCCCCAACCTGTCTCCCAATACAACGAGATCGGGGTTCGTTGCGTGACCCCCGAGTGGTACAATGATCCGACTTCTTCTTGTACGTCTCCCGCATTTGGTTAAATATACTCAAATTCAAGTAAAATAAAGTGGGTAAAAAGGCCTATATTGGCCTACATTTGGTTCTAACTTTCCTACTTTGTGTATTTTCAATCAAAACAACTTATAAATACACTAAACTAACTACATATATCATGTTTGAGGTGGTTATAACTTAAACTAGCATCAAAGTACTCGTATTCATTGAATTTCAAGTAAAAAGGCCTAAAAAGGCCTATATTGGCCTACATTTGGTTCTAACTTTCCTACTTTGTGTATTTTCAATCAAAACAACTTATAAATACACTAAACTAACTACATATATCATGTTTGAGGTGGTTATAACTTAAACTAGCATCAAAGTACTCGTATTCATTCAATTTCAAGTAAAAAGGCCTAAAAAGGCCTATATTGGCCTACATTTGGTTCTAACTTTCCTACTTTGTGTTTTTTCAATCAAAACAACTTATAAATACACTAAACTAACTACATATATCATGTTTGAGGTGGTTATAACTTAAACTAGCATCAAAGTACTCGTATTCATTCAATTTCAAGTAAAAAGGCCTAAAAAGGCCTATATTGGCCTACATTTGGTTCTAACTTTCCTACTTTGTGTATTTTCAATCAAAACAACTTATAAATACACTAAACTAACTACATATATCATGTTTGAGGTGGTTATAACTTAAACTAGCATCAAAGTACTCGTATTCATTCAATTTCAAGTAAAAAGGCCTAAAAAGGCCTATATTGGCCAACATTTGGTTCTAACTTTCCTACTTTGTGTATTTTCAATCAAAACAACTTATAAATACACTAAACTAACTACATATATCATGTTTGAGGTGGTTATAACTTAAACTAGCATCAAAGTACTCGTATTCATTCAATTTCAAGTAAAAAGGCCTAAAAAGGCCTATATTGGCCAACATTTGGTTCTAACTTTCCTACTTTGTGTATTTTCAATCAAAACAACTTATAAATACACTAAACTAACTACATATATCATGTTTGAGGTGGTTATAACTTAAACTAGCATCAAAGTACTCGTATTCATTCAATTTCAAGTAAAAAGGCCTAAAAAGGCCTATATTGGCCTACATTTGGTTCTAACTTTCCTACTTTGTGTATTTTCAATCAAAACAACTTATAAATACACTAAACTAACTACATATATCATGTTTGAGGTGGTTATAACTTAAACTAGCATCAAAGTACTCGTATTCATTCAATTTCAAGTAAAAAGGCCTAAAAAGGCCTATATTGGCCTACATTTGGTTCTAACTTTCCTACTTTGTGTATTTTCAATCAAAACAACTTATAAATACACTAAACTAACTACATATATCATGTTTGAGGTGGTTATAACTTAAACTAGCATCAAAGTACTCGTATTCATTCAATTTCAAGTAAAAAGGCCTAAAAAGGCCTATATTGGCCTACATTTGGTTCTAACTTTCCTACTTTGTGTATTTTCAATCAAAACAACTTATAAATACACTAAACTAACTACATATATCATGTTTGAGGTGGTTATAACTTAAACTAGCATCAAAGTACTCGTATTCATTCAATTTCAAGTAAAAAGGCCTAAAAAGGCCTATATTGGCCTACATTTGGTTCTAACTTTCCTACTTTGTGTATTTTCAATCAAAACAACTTATAAATACACTAAACTAACTACATATATCATGTTTGAGGTGGTTATAACTTAAACTAGCATCAAAGTACTCGTATTCATTCAATTTCAAGTAAAAAGGCCTAAAAAGGCCTATATTGGCCTACATTTGGTTCTAACTTTCCTACTTTGTGTATTTTCAATCAAAACAACTTATAAATACACTAAACTAACTACATATATCATGTTTGAGGTGGTTATAACTTAAACTAGCATCAAAGTACTCGTATTCATTCAATTTCAAGTAAAAAGGCCTAAAAAGGCCTATATTGGCCTACATTTGGTTCTAACTTTCCTACTTTGTGTATTTTCAATCAAAACAACTTATAAATACACTAAACTAACTACATATATCATGTTTGAGGTGGTTATAACTTAAACTAGCATCAAAGTACTCGTATTCATTCAATTTCAAGTAAAAAGGCCTAAAAAGGCCTATATTGGCCTACATTTGGTTCTAACTTTCCTACTTTGTGTTTTTTCAATCAAAACAACTTATAAATACACTAAACTAACTACATATATCATGTTTAGAAGTATGTACCGAGATTTGCTTTGATTTCTTGTTTCTTTGGAATTTCTCCTTTTCCAGGAACAGTCTTGAAATGAGTCTTCAAGAACAACTCCGGAGCGGTAGGGAGTACTCCTCCTCTACTCTTTGCTCGTAGACATTGTTTAATTAACAAAGGCTTTATGGAACATATTCATGTAAATTACACTAAGTAGTAGATATGAAACATATTTACCATCTTCCTAGCATCTTTGTCTGCCGAAATAGAACCCCGAAAGTGTGACGGCTCAATTGGATTAGACAGGGAGCCACCTCTTCGGTTCTTCTTCGCCTTTTCGATTTTTTCCCGAAATGTTGGGTCTTCACTTCTCTTCTTCATGTCTTCGTATATCGTCTCCCCCAACCATTTTGGCCTTTCTTTGGCTTTCTTAACCACCCAAGATCGCAAGTCTCGCGAGACGAGATGAAGCTTTTTCTTGTAATCCTTCCTCACTAGGCCTTCTAACTCGGGGAGGCCATTCGTAAATACCCTTTAGTCAAACATTAAACAAAGATATTAATAAAGTAATATAATCAATTTCATTTTTCATAATTCGATTCATACATACCGTGAAAATGTTCCACCAATGCGTCTTTGTTGCATCATCGACCTCACCGTAATTGAACCATGGTTGTCGAAAATGGCCTCTGGAAAATGTCGGTGATGGACCCACTAACCTTGTTATCATCAAACCTGAATTGAAAACCAAACAAACACGTGAATTGTGAATATCATTGCATACAAATATCATGAAATGAAGGTTTACTAACTTACCACAATCCGAGTAGGGCTTAAAACCTTTCTTGGTGCACGGTTCGAACCTTCACCTTCCTCCGTATGAGTCATCGGAGTCTCCGTGCGTGCTCACCAATGTCACGTGCTCGTGAATCATCTCCCCGTGTCTCCGACATAGGGTGCTGGCTTCCTTGTACAGTTGGTGATCGAAAAAGCTCCTCGGAGTCAAAGTCCCACGACCTTGGCTTCCACCTAAGCCACCTCGACCTCCGCGGCCCTTAGGATTAGACATGATTACCTAAAATGCAAGAAAGTAGAAACGCGTAAGATACTTCTTTCAAGGGTAAAATGCAAGAAAGTAGAAACGCGTAAAATGCAAGAAAGTAGAAACGCGGCCCTGCAGACCCCTCCCTCCCCCTCCCCTCCCCGCCCTCCCCCTCCCCCGCTGCCCTCCTCCCCCTCCCCCTGCAGCCTCCCCCCCTCCCCCCTCCCCCTGCTGCCCTCCCCCTCCCCCCCTGCCCTCCTCCCTCCTCCCCCTCCCCCTCCCCCTCCCCCTGCTTGCCCTCCCCCTCCCCCTCCCCCTGCTGCGGTCCCCCTCCCCGCTGCCTCCCTCCCCCCCCCCTGCCGCCCCCTCCCCCCCCCCCCTGCCCCCTCCCCCTGCCCTCCCCCCTGCTGCCCTCCCCCTCCCCCCTCCCCCTGCTGCGGTCCCCTCCCCCCTCCCCCCTGCTGCCCTCCCCCTCCCCCTGCTGCCCCCTCCCCCTCCCCCCCCCCTGCCGCCCTCCCCCTCCCCCTGCCCCCCCCTCCCCCCCCCCTGCTGCCCCGCCCCCCTCCCCCCCCTGCTGCCCCCTCCCCGCCCCCTCCCCCTGCTGCCCCCCTCCCTCCCCCTCCCCCTGCTCTTGCCCCCCCCCCCCCCTGCTGCCCCTCCCCCTCCCCCTCCCCCTCTCCCTCCCCTCCCCCTCCCCCCCCCCTCCCCCTGCTCCCCCTCCCCCCTCCCCCTGCTGCGGTCCCCCTCCCCTCCCCCTGCTGCCAGTCCCCTCCCCCTCCCCCTGCTGCAGGTCCCCCTCCCCCCTCCCCCTGCTGCAGGTCCCCCTCCCCCTGCCCCGCCCTCCCCCTCCCCTCCCCCCCCCCCCCTCCCCCTCCCCCCGCTGCCCCCTCCCCCCCGCCCCCCCCGCCCCTGCCCCCCTCCCCCCTCCCCCTCCCCCTGCTTGCCCTCCCCCCTCCCCCCTCCCCCGCTGCAGGTCCCCCTCCCCTCCCCCTGCTGCAGTCCCCCTCCCCCCGCTGCCCTCCCCCTCCCCCTGCTTGCCCCCTCCCCCTCCCCTGCCCCCCCCCCCTGCTGCGATCTCCGCCCCTGCCCCTCCCCCTGCTTGCCCCCCTCCCCCGCCCCTCCCCCTGCTGCCCTCCCCCTCCCCCTCCCCCTGCTGCAGGTCCCCCTCCCCCTGCTGCAGTCTCAGACTCTCTAATCCTTAATGTGCAAGTTATTATCCAACCATCAATGTACAACTTTTACTTGTGATAAATATTAATGCAGAATGGATCATGTTACTCAACAACAGTAAGAAAAACTATAGATGGAAATGTCATAACAAGTAATCTTCAACATTTCATTACAAAAGTCCTATATTTTTATTGAAATGTTGTCCTTAATACAAGCTATGATATACTCAAACAAATCAAAGTGAATTCCCATCCTCGCTTAGTTCATCATCACTATCGTCATCCCAAAAACCATCATCGTCATCGTCATCATCCTCGCTTTCTCCGGACTCGAAACTAGACTCTTCTTCATCATCACCTGATGGGGCTTCAAACAAAATTTCTTCGTCATATCCTTCACCACACTCGACATCATTACCACCTTCATAGTTTTTAACTTTTATAACCTTTAATAAACGAACCACTATAAAAACTATTGTGATAATTATATAGTAACTTAAGCTTATACAATTAAAGTAACTTAATCTTCAAAGTAATTACATTGATAATGCCATAGACCATAAAATATAATCACCAAAATCAGCATTAACATTGATAATGCCCAATTCAAATATAATGCCATTTCAATTTTCAAACACCGACAACACCCCAAATCAAAGTACAACAACAAAATTAACATTTTTAACAATTCTAAATTATATAATCTGATATATAAACACCCCTAACAAGAAAAATTGCAATTTATTTTCCAATTCTCATGAAATTGATAAACCCTAATATGTAAAGTAAAACAAGAAATCAACAAAATTGAGCAGATTAAGATGTACCTATAGCTAGTCACGAGTCACGATTCTAGGAGGCAAAACTTGAATTTAGGCATTGCCAAAGTAGGGGGAAAGATTTGGAGTGAGTGGCCAAAATTCAAAAAAAAATTATTAAATAGGATAGATTTAGGTATTACCGGCGGCGAGAGGAGAATGCTTTGGATTTTCCGGCGGCCAATGGTGCTTTTCGCCACCTACATCCCAAAATCCCAACTTTTAGGGTTTGGTTTCATGAGAAAACAAAAAATACACTAAATTCAAGCTCACCGGCGGCGAAGGTTGGTTGAAGGGAGGCGGTTTCGTCCGGCGTCCGTTGGTTGGAGGGAGGCGTTTTCGTCGGCGAGTTTGTTGGTTGGAGGGAGAACTTCTCACTTTTAAATTTCCGCATAAAACCCGACTGGAACAGGCTACTTAATTTAACCCCCCTCTCGACATCAGCGACGGTTTAAGACCGTCGCCTACAAAATAAATATTTCAACATTTAATTTAACCTACACAACGACGGCTTAAAACCGTCGCTGAATGCGACGCCTAAAGGAAAAACTTTTCCTTTTTACATTAAGCTAGACAACGACGGTTTATAACCGTCATCAGGCGTTCAGACGGTTAGGCCGTCGTTCTTCACATAATACACAGTCGGTGAATACCGACTGCTTAAAGCCGTCGCTGAATATTAAATCGCCGACCGTTTTATTGACCGTCGCTGTCCAGCCGTCGTTATTTTAGCTATTTCTTGTAGTGTAATTTTTTTGCAAATTTGTACCAAATGTCTGTTGATCTGGGCATCAAAAAAGAGCTTGTCTTTTATCACTTTTTTAGATGTACTTTTTAGGATGGACTCAACCTTAGATGATATGTATGAAATGATTGATTTTTTTGCGGTGAGTTTCATTTTTAGACATAAAAGGACTCCTAGAACGATCATGACTCTCTGCGAATGCGGACGGAAAGAACACAGGATCGACCACCACGACAACTAAATTGACAAAAACATGAGATGCACAGGATGCGCGCCTCGCAACATCGTTGCGCGCGGCGCGCAGCCAATGCGTTTGGCGCGACAGATGTGGCGCATTGCTCTCCGGCATGCTTTTTGGCGATTTAGATGAGGTTTTGGCTAATTCCATATAATTTCGGGACGCAACGGCAAACATGATATAATTACAGATTTATCGACAGACCTTTTAGAACTTCTAACGATAGCCGATTGGCAATAATATGAGACGTATAGGCAGCACGCCACACAACACAATGCACACGGCGCGAAGCCTATGCGTCCGGCGCAAGAGCTTGGTGCGTGTGGCGCACTGCTCCCCGGCATGCAATTTGTCAATTCGGCGGAAGTTTGGACAATTTTGACGATCTTTTTAGATGCGATTTTAGGTCCACTGTAGACACAAAATCGTGTCTCCCCATTGAATACCCTATGATGAAATATACCGTCGTTCTAATTGGTCCGGTGCAAAGGAAGAGCAATAGAACGAGCTAAGGCCAAAAGCATTTCAAAAATATAAAGTCTATTTATTAAATCCAACCCCAATTTTAAAGCCCAATTAATTATTTCCAATAACTAATTTTAAAGGATATTTAAAAAATCATATTTTTATTCCTAAAGGTAGCTGATTTCGAATTTCAAATGATAGATTTTATCAAAGGATAAAAAACAATCTTAAAACAATAAAAAACCGGCCAGAAAACAAGTGCACGTGGCATACAGGCTGGGCGTCAGGCGCATAGGCTGTGCTTCTGGTGCACATGTTGTGCGTCAAGCGCAAAGCGGTAGCCAGGAGCACAGTTTTATTTTATCTTTTCGATTTTTTGTCGGTTTCCTTTGCCGATAAATACCTCGTTTCTTTGAACGACTTTACACAATGCTTTCCTATGACTTCTACACATACTCTCCCATACTCAAATTCATATGTAAATACATTCAAACCCATTTATACCTTCGAATTTCTTATTTCAAGCTTCAAGATTGCTCATCCTGAAGATCGTTGCATAAGACCCAGGCGACAAAGGTATAATTCCTGAGGGTAAATTCCAATTTAATTCCATTTTTACTAACCATCTACTTGTAAAGATGTAGATCTAAAAGGGAATTAGCGCTATACTCTACATTCTTCTATAAATCTCCCTTTTTTATATGTTCTTTTACATTACATTAATATTACTCATATGCATGATTGTATGATTTAGTGCTTTCATCAACTCACATGATTATTATTGCTAATCAAAGACCTAAAGATCTATTCTAACGTCTAATAAGATAATTGGCAATCTTCCTTGCCTCACTAGCGCATGTTTTATGCGTGAGGCCACCCCCGAGGGGTTTGTGCTTTGTCCTTCCAAAAGCTTACAAGCGAGGTCCACTCGATTCTGTTCAGGACCGGTCGAGAGATTACAACTTTGCAACGCCTAATGGAGGAACAAAAAGGTGAGCCCACTCCAAAGATCATCAAGCTCAGTATTACCACCCCGACTTCATATAAAGTCATGAATATTATTTTTGACCGCCTTCACAAAAGAGGCGTGATCTCTTCTTTATGGTTTACTGCAAACCCTACACCTGAAAGAAAAAATCCAAACGATGAAACCTAAACTTCTACTGCAAATTCCACCTGACATCTAGTGTCAAATACCATCAATGCGCTGCGCAACATGGTCGATGACAACAGACTTCTAATAGTTACTACAACGAGAATCAACATCACCAACAACCCTTTTGCGCAGTGCATCAACAATTCAAAGGCTCAGTTTGTTATTTTCGGTTTCCTATGATGATTCAGAGAGTCCTTACCCTAAGCCATTTATGTCCTTTTCCATCGAGTCTAAGTCACTATAGGTATTCATCTATTATAGCCTTTCCATTTTTATTTCATTTTATTTTTATTTTTATTTTCATTGGTCTTTCATTATCATTTATGCTTCGAATTCGATGATGAAACCCAAATTAATTTGTCTGAAATGACCTTGATTAATAAAAAATACAAAAAAAAAAACTTAAAAGTGGACAAACTTTGGATTGTGAGTTATCCCTTATTGATTAATAAAAAATACAAAATAGAACTTAAAAGTGGACATACTTTGGATTGTGAGTTATCTCTTTTTTCCCTCCATCTTTCCAAAAAGCTATCGTCCTCATAAACCATTATTTCAAATGAAAGCTCCACATATAGCGTTCAAGCCTTCCAATACCCTAAACCACAAAAAAAAACTTGTGTGCAAGCCTCGTTCATAAAAAAGATCAATGCCAGGCAAAACATAAAAAAGTGAAAAAATTCAAAAGTGCGAAAAAAAGCAAAAGAAAACGCACAGAACAAAAAGAAAAAAAAAAATCCAAAAAGAAAAAGCCAAAGGCAAAGAAAATATAAGTCAAGCTAGGGGGCTTGCACACAAGTTCTACCCTTTATTCAAATCCTTCAATCCATCAAAACCTTAATCCATATAATCCAAATCCATGATCCTACCTTAGCCCAACCAATTAAACTTTCATTAAATTAAATCTCATGCCTTAAACCCTTCAATCTTTCATATCAACCATAACTCATTTTTCAAGGTATGTCCAAGCCTGCTAGGTTTAAAACCCGAAAGGGCGGCCTAGGAAAAAGTTAGGGTACAAAAAAAAAAGTTCTATCAGATCCAGAACTACAAATGGTCTGATTCCGCAAGGATACGTAGAAATCCTCATCTCGAGGTCCGTCGCTTCAATAAAATGAATTAATCAAGGTCTAATGATTTGACTTTCTAGAATTCAGGAACATACTCTTTCTAGATCTCGACATAGACTCGAGTCTGAACCTAGCTACGTTAAAGCTTTTTCCCACCTACATATATATAAGTCACAAAATTTAAACCTTTTTATTTTTCAATCCAAACTCTCCTTGTTCCTTAAGGACTCTCCAATAATTCCATGATCTCTGGTGATATATGACTTTGCCTGTATCAACTCCCCAAAGAAGAATCCCCAATGAAGAACTTTGAATGCTAAACACAGATCAAGTACATTGCACTCTAGGCTTAGAGTGCCTAATTCAAGACAAGCTTACCCAAAGTGGGGGCTTCCTATATGTGGTGGTTCCTCCAAATCAGACTCGCGAAGACTTATAATCTACGGATGTCACTTGCGGACCTCGATTGTTTACCAAAATAGTTTTCGAAAATTAATCAATCTATTTCTAATAAATCCACCTCTCTACCTCTCCGGACCTCCTAATCTTGCATAACCCTGACCATGCATTAGATTTCATCTATCTTAGTCTTGCATGACACTGCCTTTGCATTATGTTTCATCTTCCTTAGCTTTGCATAACCCTGATCCTAGCATTGCGTCTCATGCATCCTTAGTGAGTCTAAGTTTGCGTCGTTGCATCATTATGTGCAATATTATCTGAGTTGATTTAACCTATCTGCTAACATCCTGTCCTGCACGTAATCAGATTACTTGTAGTTATCGCCTTGCATATTAACTTTGTTTTGCAGAAATCCTTGATATATAGATCATTTCTAAACTGCAGAGCGTTTAGAATTGTTCTACGTCCCGACACCGTATACTTTGACTATCGGTTTCCTGAACCACATTCAAAGTGGGAGTTTCTGTATACACAAAATCGTGTCTCCCCATTGAGTACCCAATGATGAAACATACCATCGTCCTAATTGGTCCGGTCCAAAGGAAGAGCAATTGAACGAGTTAAGCCCAAAATCATTTCGAAAATATAAAGTTTATTTATTAAATCCAATCCCAATTTTAAAGCCCAATTAATTATTCCCGATAACTAATTTTAAAGGATATTTAAAAAATTAGATTTTTATTCCTAAAGATAGCTGATTTCGGATTTTTCAGAGGATAGATTATATCAAAGGATAAAAAAGAACGGGAAATTTCCTCAGGTACCCCTGAGGTTTGGCGTAATTCCCAAGATACCCCCACATTTGGGTAATTCCTCAGATATCCTTGAGGTTTGTGTTTGTGCTCAAAATACCCTTACTAATGACGGCAGGTTAACGCCGTTAGTTTTTTTCCTCTCCCCTCTTCATCTTCATCTTCTTCATCTCTCCTCCCATCTTCTTCGCCACTCATCTTCTTCACCATCAAACTGTAATCAAACTATAGTTTTTTAAGTGCTGCAACGAGCTTATTTCTTAACCTTCAAAACTTCAAAGACAAAAAAAAAATTCATCTACTGCTTCAAAAATTCACGCCAGAATATTATAAAATGAAATAAACAATAAAATATGAAAAAAGAAAAAAACCCAAAAATGCAGCAATGTCAATTTTTATCTTTTCTGAAAGCAAATTAGCGATCTTTTACCAGAAACCCAAACAAAAAAAAAAAACCATTACTCCATTGGAGCTTCAAAATTGACCCACCATACGAAATTTACCACTAAAGTTTACCTAACAAGACCAATTGCGTGGCACGCCATGAATTCCTGGAAGAAATTGAAATTGAAGTATGGAACAAATTAGTAAAATGGCGACCTAGAAAATTCAATTGTAATTGTAACTAGAAACGAAAAGAATGTGTTGTGTGAGTATGAGAGATATACCTAAAAATTGAAAACAGCAATGGAGGAGAGAGAAAAGCTAAAAGACAATTGAATTGAATGAAAATATTTGTAATCACTAATCAGAAAGTAGGAACTATGAAGTAGGAAGAATGAGAGTCTGAGAGATGACGAATGAAATTAGAAAGTATGAATATACAAAGAGAGAGACTAAAGGAGTGAGAAATGATAAAAACAATATGAAAAAAGAAAAAAACCCAAAAATGCAGCAATGTCAAGGTGGTGGGAGGAGAGAGAAAATTCTGAAAAAATTGGGGAAAGCTTGGACGATGGTGGGAGGAGAGAGAAAGCTTGGAGGTTAATCAATGGAGGATGGTGGGAGGAAAGAGAGAAAACTGAAGAGACAGATAGAAAAAGTTAACGGCGTTAGGGTTCCGTCCATAGTAAGGGTATTTTAGCCCCAAACACAAACCTCAGGGGTATCTGAGGAATTCCCTAAATGTGGGGGGTATCTTGGGAATTACGCCAAACCTCAGGGGTACCTGAGGAAATTTCCCAAAAAGAATCTTAAAACAATAAAAGAAGGGCAAGAAAGCAAGTGCGCGTGGCGCACAGGCTGTGCATCAAGTGCAAAGCTGCGCATTCGTTTTCGGTTTTCATTGCCTATAAATAACTTTTTTCTTTAAAGGACTTTACACAATACTTTCCTACGACTTCTACACATACTCTCCCATACTCAAACTCATATTCAAACATTCAAACTCATATTTAAATACATTCAAACACATTCATACGACCTTCGAATTTCTTATTTCAAGTTTCAAGATTGCTCATCCTGAAGATCGTTGCATAAGACCCAGACGATAAAGGTATAAAACCTGAGGGTCAATTCCAATTTAATTCATGTTTTACAAACCATTTACTTGTCAAGATGTAGATCTTAAAGGGAATTAGCGCTACACTGTACATTCTTCTCTAAATCTCATTTTTTTATATTTTCTTTTACATTACATTGATATTATTTATATGCATGATTGTATGATTTAATGCTTTCATCACCTCACATGACTATTATTGCTAATCAAAGACCTAAAGAATTGTTCTAACGCCTAATAAGATAATTGGACAATCTGATTAGGATCCTAGTAATCTGATTGCATAATAACATGTCACAAAAATTAGTCTTTTGTTTGTTTAATGAATTGACATAGATTAATATTCAGATTGCATTAACATATTATGTGGTTATTTAATTGCATAAAATATGACATGAATCGATATTAAGTAGAGGACATCGATGGGCGAATTTGAATCCTGATCATATGCGTACCCTTACCCCCCCGAATTCAATCTTTGGTTCATTGACCATGAATGGAGTTATGACGGGGAAATCGACATTGGATAACTCACTAAGGTTTCCCTATGATTTTCCAATATCCGGTTAGATTTATAAGTCTTCCTTTAAAGACTTGTTGGCGACTTCAAAACGTTTTCAATAAAACCTTTACATTGAGGTAGTCAAATACGCGCTAATCCCGCGTAGGCGAATAAAAACACGCCTACAAATACACATCAACGTTTTGACAAATTAATAACAGGCAAAAATCGCAATCACAAGCAAATGCCATATAACATAGACGCAAAAGTTCTCAACCTAGAGTCCAATTCTACGTTTCAACTATATTCAGGTTTAGGTTAAGGCTGAAAAGGGTTATATGACTAAGAGATTGATCTCACGCTTCGTACCTCTGCTTAAAAAGGTGGCCACGTGTAAGACGCTCCACTTCTCAAGTCGAAAGCAAGAGAACAATGCCATAGTTGGGTGGGTTGGCTTATGACTAAGATCCAACAGTATCGCTCAGGAAGCTTTCGGAAGGACAAAGCACAAACTCCTCGGGGATAGCCTCACACACAGAGGGGTCTCAGACACATGAGCAGAGTGAGCGACCGCTTAGGGCCCCCAATTTTAAGGAGCCCCACCTATATTTTATTTTCTGACTTTTTAGGCTCTATGAGTTTAGATGGAAAATACATTCGTTAATCCAATTTTTTTGCCCGTAATCTATATACTTTCTCTGTAACATAAAGAATGCAACAATCGAATATTTTAGACCTCACAAATAATACCGTTGCGTTCTTTGTGTTACGGAGGATGTACCTTTTTTCATATTTCATAGCTTATTTTATTTTTCTCTTTGGTATATCTTTAATATTTTGTTAAATCTTAAGTGTCTCCTTGCTAAAAATGAAAGTAACATTGAAGTATTTAAGAAAGTTAATCATTTTCTCAACCACTTTTAATAAAAAAATAAGTTAGTTATTCATAATACGGGATGATGGATCCGTATTATAATCCCACAGGGCCCATGTTTAATGTCTGGCACAGGGTCCCGAAATTGTCTGAGACGCCTCTGCTCACACATAGAACATGCGCTAATGAGGCAAGGAATATTGTCCTTATGGTGGCATAAACAATAGCCATGCATATGCAAAACAATATGTTATTATAAGGCATAAAAAGACAATGAGTCGTATTTTTCAAGTTCACCCACACATTTAAAAAATTAATTGTTTTAAAAATCCTCCTCAGTGGAGTTGCCAAATTGTAGGCGTGTTTTTATTGACTACACGGTGTGAGCACGTGTTTAACTACCTCATTGTAAAGGTTTTATTGAAAAATATTTTGAAGTCGCCAACAAGTCTTTAAAAGATAACTCATAAACCTAATTGGATATTGAAAAACATCGGGACAACTTAGGGACTTATCCAATGTAGATTTTCTGGTCATGACTCCACTAATGGTCAATGATCATAGATTTAGTTCGGGGGTGAGGGTACGAACACGGTCATGAACCACGTTTGCCCATTACTGGCCTCTACTCAACACGATTCATAGCAAATTTTATACCAAAGAACTACCACATAATATTTTCAAACACCCTAAAAATATTAGCCTAGATTGGTTTGTTAAACACATAAAACTACCTTTTTAGTGACACGTTATTTACAATCAAAATTTATGGGTTCCTAATAGGTTGTCCAAATTATTTGATTAATGTTAGAACAATTTCTTAGGTCTTAATTAGAAATAATAAAATATTGGTGATAAGAGCATAAGCAGGACAATCATCGAAAATATATAAGAAAATAAGAAAGAAAGAATAGAGGTTAGAATATACAAAAGAACGGATTTTAATTAATTAAAGATCTACATCATGAAAAAAATCCCTAGTAACTTGAATAAAATAAAGAAGAAGAAATATTCAAGGACCCTCAGGAATATATCGGTGTGGCTTGGGTCTGAGGGAATAACAACCTTCGAGAAGAGCAATCGTGAAGTCTTTCAACTAAAACTTGTGAAGATCGATCAAAGTTATGTGTTTGCAAGTATGTGTTTATGTGTTTTTAAATATGTGTTTATGTGTTTAGATATGAGAGTATGAGAGATTGAGAGTATTTTTCGCATTGAGAGATCGCAAGTATTCGGGTGTAAAAAGTGTATATAGATCCGGAAAATCAATAGCTTACTTATACGAAAATACTAAAAAAAATAAGAAAGAAAATTGCGTGTCACGCAGCAGAGTGTGTTGGACGCACATCTGTGTGTGACACGCAATGCCACGTTTCACAAGCATATTGGTGTGCTGAGCGCATTCCAGCCTGTGCACCAAGCGCACACCCTGCACCAGCCACAACATCAATCTGGCCAGCCTTTTTTACAGAACGTGTTTTTCTACAATTCTTTTCTATCTTTATTAAATAACATCTTTAATTCCGAAAACCAGCTATTTTACGAGATAAAATAATATGTGTTCAACTGAAAATCCTTTACTTTAATATGTCTTTGAAAATATTTATTTATTTATGAAAATATATATTAAAATAATAGATAAATGCAATTAATTATCATGAATAATTAATTGGGCTATTTAAAGGATTGGGCTCAAAATATTTAATTTGTGTACTCGAAGCACAATTAATTATCAGGAATGATTAATTGGGCTTTCAAAACAGGATTTTGGATTTTTATTGCAAATAAATAAGCTTTATGCTTTAAAACAATTTTGGGCTTAACTCTTCGGGTTGCTCTCCCCTTGAGTCGGACTCATTAAGACCGCAATATGTTTTATCATTGGGTCCTTAAATGGGGAGACACGATTATGTGTCTACTATAAGTGAATCTATTTTCTAGAAATTACTTTGAAATATGAAGCTATTTGATATGAATTACACATGATAATAGGAATATGATACCCTGAAGCTATTATAATGTACAAAGCTATTCCTACACATTATCATATTACACATGATACTATCTGATCATTAAATGTAATACGATAATTCCTACTTTGTACAAAGATGATTCCTACACATTAAAAATTATAATTCATATCATAATTCCTAGTATCTTTATACACATTATAATTCCTACTATCTTGATTCATAATTCCATTTAATATTGTTTCTCTATACACATTTTAATATACCCTTTGAAGAATCTGATCATAATTCAGATTCTTCTTTCAAATTTAGGAGGAAAACGAGGGAGAAATGTAGACAGAGGAAAAGATGGAAATCTTATTATTTTGTCTCAATTAAAGGACAGCTGAAACTTACAAAGATATTTATACATCAGGTACTTTTTTAACAAGTGACTAACTACCAACAATTAACAAAACTGATGTCAAAAAAAAAAAACAATTAACAAAACTAACTAGCATAGTTAAAACTATAACTTCTTATAAACTATCATGGAAAAAAACTATAACTTCTTGTACCCTTCTCTTGCAAAAAACTAATTCACAGAGGAAATGAATGTTTAAGCCTCTATCACTTATTTTTAGCTCTACATTTTATTTTGATAATTTGGAATTTAATTGAACGTAAAGACACAAGTAGGTCTTCTCATCAAACATTTACAAAGAAGAATAAGAAAACTGCATCACCTAATTAGAAAAAAGTTAGCAATTGATCCAAATTACATCATGAATTTAACCATGAAACAGAAGAGGAAATGAAATGCCGGTAGCAGTGGAATTTAGAGCCATGCCAGGAATTCTGATTGGTGATGAAAGCCTTATTTTGCAAGAGCGTCGGCAACATAATTTGAGTATTACGTGGGGCATGATTCATGGAAATGAAAAACCACGTCTTTTCGGCATTTTGAATGAAAATCAGTTGAAAATTCAGGTTCCAATGACCCTTATTTATTGAGTTGCACTAGTTTACTGCATAAGTGAATTAGATTCAAGGAAGAATGTCCACATTTGAGTAAGACAAGAAATCACCCCAATAACACTTGTGGAAAAAAATCCCATCTGACAAAAAAGAATTGATCCGGCTAGGCCCAAACTGGATCAGTTAAAGGCTTTGAGCCAGTGCCTCTCACTGCCTCACTCCTCCCCTCACTTAACTGATCTAGTTGGCCCAAATCACTGGATCAGTTACGTTTGGGCCATATAAATTACTTGGGCCAGTGCATTTCCCTCCTATCATCCTCCCATTTCCCTCCTGATCTCCTCACTTCTCCTCAAACCCTAACCTCCTCCATTCTCTCTTTTCCTCCCTCTTTTCCTCTCTCCTACTATTGCCTACTAACGCCACCAGCAATTTCTCTCCTCTCTCCTGTCCTCTCTTCACCCATACCAACGCTAGCACCCACGAACACCAACACCACCACCCACGAACTCCTACCATTGCTTTCAGAGGTTTCTTCAAAAACAATGAAGAAGAAAGACGAAACCATCGCCTGTGTTGCTCCCCTTCCCTCTCACTAGCACTCTCCTTGTCTTCACCATCACCACTGCAAGTAATTCTTGAAGATTTCAGAGGTTGGTGCGAGGAAATGCTCAAGATTGCAGAGGTGCATGCAAGAAATTAGATCTACGGTTTGAGATTTATGTGTTTTTATTTTTCTTTTGATTTTCATTATTAATTATTTTCATTTCAAATCATTTTCGTAATTATATCTAGGGTTTGTATCTTATCTTGTAATTTATATAGTAACTTTTCGTAATCATATTTGGGGTTGTTAAATTTTTTTGTAGTTTTCTGTAATTTTCTGTAATTGTTTTGTAATTTTTTTTGGATATTTTCGTTTGTGCAGATTAATGTTCAATTTTTTGTTTTTGGATATTAATGTTCAATTTTTTCGTAGTTTTCTCATCTTTTTTGTTTGTGGATGTTAATCTGAGATATATTTCAACCTTAATAATCTGAGATATTTTTGGTTCGTTTGTGTATGTTTTTTTGTGATGTTGTGATGATATTTAGGTGATAATTTGTGACATTTGTGGATGTTGTGACGATATTCTAGTAATGTTAATTTTTTTTAAATGTTAATGAATCTCAATTGATCTGGTCATGGCACACAACCGGATCAGTTAATTTGATTAACTGATCCGGTTTTGTGCCCAAACCGAATCAGTTAATTCCTAACTTATTTGGTTTTGAACCGGATCAGTTGACTTCCCCTAGCCGCTCCGCCTTCATCCATTCCGATCCATTTTTGAATCAGTAATGCCTATTTTAACCGGATCAGTTGAGTTTTTTTTCATTTGTGCAAATTTGTTTCCTTCTTCTTTCTTTTTCTTTAATCAACCAAAATTGCTATCTCGTGAACAAAAACCAAAACAATTGATAAGATCAGAACCCAAATGCAGAATTGAAACTTAGTCTTCCATTAAAATAGTCATGATATTGTCGTTTTCTTTTAAACCCTTCAATTGATTTAGCATCCCAACCTTCAAATTTTATTTAATTTATATATATAAATGATACTCCAAAGGAAAAAAAAAAAGACCCCCCAAAAAAAGTGCATACCCAATTCAATTCTACAAGATGAGATATAAAAACCATAAATCACATTAAAATACACAGGATGAGAGTGTGTATAAGCATAATGACCTTGGCAAGTAAGACTTCAATTTCCATGTATGAGATGCAAAGTTACAACAAGAAAGAGGCGTCCATCAGTCCACAATGCTATGCCATGAACAAACACCAATTCAAATGACTAGGTAGTCAATGAAAGAGAAAAACTCAGAGTAATGAGACGAATTAGCAGTGCAATTGACGAGAATAATTACTATTGACGAAAAGAGAGCCTGCAGGCAATTAACAAGAAGACGAAGGTGAGGCAGTTGAAGAAGTGGTGAGTTGTTGACTGCTTGAAGATCAGTTGAGATAATTGAGGGAGTTTGAATGTTTTATTCTTCTATATTTTCGCAGCAACTGCCAACGTGGGAATTTTGAAACAAATTTCCGCCTTTTCTGGTACTAGGAAAATTAGATAAACGTGAAATACAATGTTTGCTTGATTTTTGATTCGTTTTCTTAGGGATTTCCATAGAGGGTTTCAAGTTTCAACTATATTTTTACTTCGAATATATTTAGCTTAATGAGAAATAAGGTTTCAGAAATGAGAGATGCCTTGCTCACGTGTATTTCAAAACTAGATTAAGTAATAATAAGTTATGATAAGCTCATTTAAGTTTGAATGAGCAAAAATAGAGTGAATATAACATACACATTCGTAGAATATTGTACTATTTTCTACAATACAGAAATTAAATACTCTAAGATCATGTTCTTTTCAACTTATTTTTGCTTATCTAATGTTATAGAATTTATTTGAACTTAACTGAACTATTCTGAATTTATCCGAACTTATAAGACCTTATCTGAACTTATCTTAGTTTATTAGACCGTACTTAATAAATGTGCACTCAAACCTTATCTTTGTTTATTTTTGTTGAACTGAACTTATTAGACCTTATTATATCTTATTAGAACTTATCTTAACTTATCAAAACCTATCTTAACTTATCTTAATTTAACCGAACTTATTCTTTCTTATAAGAACCGAAAATAAGGTGAACAGAATAAGGCCTAAGTCAGGATTCTTTTATAAAAAAATGTTTTTTCCCTTCAATTATGTTTGTCATTTATGTATATTTCTATTTGTATAATACTGAATACAAAATCGAAACTAAGATAAGTTTTTGCTAAGTTCAATTTACATGTATTTGTTATAAGTTCATGCAGAATTATTAGCAGTTTATAAATATTTAATTTGTTATTCGTTTATGCTTTATTCATATCAGATTATTTTCTATATTAGTGTATAACACATACTTCATATTAGTTTATCCATACTTTATGTATTAACTGATAATAAATATGCATAAGAAGATATGAAATAGGTATAAACAGATAAAAGAAACATGTATAAAACTTATAAAGTAACAGCTAATATGTTAATAAAAAAAATGTGTAATTTGATAACAGCCATGCATAAAATAATAACAAAAGAATACATAAATTTAAACCCAATTACGGGTTCCTTAGGGGTGAGGTTTCCCTTACCATACCCCCTCCCTCCCAATGAGTTTGACCTACAATGCTAGCTGGTTATACTTGGTGGTTTGAGTCAGTTCAATAAAGTCTTTCATCTTACCTACTTAAAAAAAATATTAGTTAAAGTTTCTTAAAATAAGTTCTACAATTACCAAACCATTAAGTTGTCAAAATACGAGTAAAAGAATTATAACGTTAATTCACTAACTAACATAACAATTAACCCTAACTAATCATTAAAACAAAAAAGTAAAATACAACTTTTTTCCTCAATTTGCTTTGTCAACCTTACTAATATCATTTTCTCTCCACCTTTAGAAACTAATATTTTAGTCATGAATTATATGTTATAACTAGTAAAATTCAGTTTGCAACTACCAAATTTTTTTAAAAAAATAATCAAGTTAATCATAAAAAATTGATAAGTTTCATACAGCTACTAGAGACTACCCAAGTTCAAATATACCTACAACAAGTTTTCATATCACACTAACTTATAATCAATTCAAAAGATATATACATCAAGTTTCACCAATAATTGTTTGGAATTCCATGTTCGAGATATATGGATTTCATTAGTTAAGAAAACTGGATTTGTAAAAAGAGTCATATCCTCTCAACCCTGAACTATAATAATATCTTACATATGATTTGTATAATTTTTGTATGTCATGCCATGTTTCTTTTTCACTTATTTTGCGAAAAGTAAGTTAACATGAAACTCGGATAAGTTGTGCGTTTGGAGAAGTTTATAAGATAATAATAGTGCGCTAATTATATTCACCTATTTTACTAGTTGAAATTATATGAACTTAACTGGTCTTAAGGACTGTTCTATTCAGCTTAGACTTAATTGAACTTACCTTAATTTATCTTTACTTATCAAAATTCATATAAACTTGATTAGAACTTATTTGAAATTATTTGAACTTACTGAAACTTATTGAAGATAATTTTGTTCGGTATTAATTACGACTTATTAAAATTAGCTAATCTGAACTTACTTAAATTTATCTAAACTTATTTGAACTAATATGAACTTATCATAATTTTTTTTTATATTTAAATTAAAATAAGTTCAACAAAACATATCCTTATTAGAACTTATCATAATATATTCATCTTGTATATATACTTCGATAGCACTTGTTTTTCTGGAACTTACATGAACTTAATTGAACTTGTTTTATTAAAATAAGTGGAAATAACGTGAATATAATAGGAGTGTGAGTTTAATTTGAGCAACAAATTGAAACTATGATGTCATCTAGCAAAAAATTGATGAAGTACTTGTTTCTAATGGCAAGAAATTATAATTTGTTGCCATAGTTTGTTTCTAAAAAGCAACCAATCGAAAAAATCTAATGTTATCTAGCAACAAATCGTAAAATGACTTATTTCCTGTAAAGAAATCAAATATGGATTGGCATAGTTTGTTGCTAAAACTAATCCAACTATTTTATTTTACTTTTCAGAATTTTGTTATATTCAACAACGAAGCTTAAGACAACTTATCTATAGAGGCAACAAATAAAAAAATCGGATGTCATTTTCGCAACAGCTATTAAGACTACTTGTTGCAAAAGTCAACACATTAAAATTTAGTCGTCGGTGAATTTTGCTAAAATCGATTCAAGGATATTTTAATTTATAATTTTTAAATTATATAAAAGAATTGTTCCTATTTTAACAACACATAATAAAATTATTTGTTTCTAATGGCAACCAATTAAATATTTATTGCCATAGTTTATTTCAAAATACTACCTCTATTCCAATTTAATCTACACGTTTTGCTTTGGGATATAACCAAAGGAAAAGTGAAAAAGTAGGAGAGATGAGAGGAATTTTGAAAAGTGGAGAGTAAAAAGTACAAAAAGTAAATAAAAAATAAAGGAGAGAGAAAAATGGGGTAGGTGGGGGCTTTTAAGTGAGTTAATTTATTTGGTGATGGACCACATGGGGGATAAAAATGGGGAATATTAATTCAAAATTTTACCTTATATAGCTTAAGCAATAGTGTAACTATTAAAAAGGAAAAGCTCGAAAAAGAAAGTGTGTAGATTAAAAAGAACGCATGTAGTAGCAAGTAGGGATGGGCAAGGGTCGGGTCTGGGTCGGGTCCAGCCGGACCCTAGACCCGGACCCTGATTTTTTTTGCGGACCCATACCCGGACCCGGACCCGGACCCTAAGGGTCTGCAAAAATTAGACCCGGACCCGGACCCTTTGGGTCTGGAGGATCTAGGGTCGGGTCTAGGGTCCAGGCCTAAATTCTTTATTTTTGCCAAAATTTCAGATTATAACCCTAAATTTCTATAAATTCGACTCATCCAAAGCAAAAGATTTCACAAAAGTATCCAACGTAATCAAATTAAACCGAATCTACAACTAACAATGAACAAATTAAACCAAAAAAATAAATAAATTTCATGAATGAAATAAAAAGCTGAAAATAGCAATTAAGAGGAGAGAGAGAAAAAAAACTGATCGGAGAATTCATTATGAGGAACAGCGTAAGAGTTGCGAACATCGACAGTACCGCCGGGTAAAACAGATCTGAGAAGAGTTCCAATGACCCGTTCAGCTTGGTTGGGTGGTCGAACTGAAGCACCATCTTCTCGCCTGACGCCATTGATGAAGAGCTTCGAAGGTTGAAGATGAAGAAGAGGAGAGAGAAAGAGCCATTGAGTTCACTTTGTTCGATGAGAGTTGTTGCGTTTTGGTTCTGTATACTTAGGGTAGAGAGTAGAAACTGTGTTTTCCAAGTGAGAATAAGGGTCTAATTTTCAAACTGGTGTTTTTATTTCTTAGTAAATCTGGGTCTAGTTGTCTTAGTTTGAAAAAAACAGGGTCTAATTTTCAAACAAAGTGAGAAAATCAAATTGGTGTTTTTGTTTCTTAGTAAATCAATTTTTTTTTAAAAAAGTTAAAATTTATATATTAAATTATTTTAGGGTCTAAGGGTAGGGTCTGGGTCCGGGTCCGGGTCTAAAATATCAAGACCCGGACCTGGACCCTAAAAAATTTACTTGGACCCAGACCCGCACCCGGACCCTTAGGGTCTGAAAAAGTTGGACCCAGACCCTGAAATTAGGGTCGGGTCCAGTAGGGTCCGGGTCGGGTCCAGGACCCATGCCCATCCCTAGTAGCAAGCAATCAAAAATAGGATGTCATCTAATAAGAGATAGTAAAATGACTTGTTTCCAATGATAACAAAACAAGTATTTGTTGCAATAAAATGGAAACAAATTGAAAATGTAATTCCGTCTAACAACAAATAGTGAGACAATTGGTCTCCAATAGAAACAAAGAAAAACTTCGTTGCGATCTTTTGGTGAAGATAGCGCTACTTTTGTAAAAGACAACATTATTATTTGTTGCTACTTATCAACATTTCAAATCAGTTGCCAAACTACGTTTTTGAAATGCCCTCATTTATGTAGTGTGTCCACTGCAAAGCAACCAAGCCCATAAGGATATAAGTGGAGGTATGGCTTTCAATGAGACCGGCCTAAGGCATCTCATGCCTGCTTCCTACTATGTATACTCCATTTGGCACCAGAGTTTAAGTAACATTATCTAAATAAACAAACACATACATTTGACAATTTTCTGCACTCTCTTGCTTTCTATTGTTCAGTCATCTGACTTAAGCATTGGAGAGGATTCCCCCATAAACCCCCGAGTTAGTCTTATTGTTTTGCAGGTGACGGTCCAATTGGAAATTTAACCCAACATTCATCGTACTTACATCCAATTAGATAAAGCCTACTTGCTAATTCCACTCACATTACTGTTTTTACTAGAAACAGTATATTGTTGAGATAATAGTGGAAATGTGAAACCCATTGTTGAGCTAATAGTGAAGTCCACCGAAATGGACTTTCACGTAACATGCATTTAATGCATGTTGGGAAAGTTTTCTCACATTCGCCACAATTGTTAAACCCGTGTAAATGTACACTGTGAAATTTTTGCCCATAAATATTGTCATCTGTAAGAAGTGAATTGTTCATTCATGTATAATACATTCTACTGATATATTTCTATCAGCATCTTCTCTCTATTATATATTTCTCACAACACGTTATCAGCACGAGTTTGCTATCGAAAAAAATTAAAGGTATCTTTAAAAGCTTTACATCCATTCTATCTCAAGTTCTAATTTTTTTTTCTCTAAGCCCAACCTTTTTACTATCCAAACATGGATCAATAAAGTAACGGGATTAACATTGTTTTACACAATGTATCTGTCTCGGGTGTTTATTTTTGGATAGAACGAAACAATGTGTCATTCCCTACCAACCCAGCGAGGGGAACTGTAAGACGGCCCCGACCCAGTAACCTCAACGACGGTACAAATACCCATATCGGAGAAAACTCACATACCCCTGTTCCCAACACCAATAATAATCCTCCTATACAACCAACTGAAAATCAACCTCTACCAAGTAATAAAAGAAATAGGGATGAACAGGAAGGAACTAGTAGTAAACGTCACCATGCCACTAACCCAGAAAATAAATAAATTGATAATAACGCCACCTTCATGGAGGGCAAGGACATTTTATTTTATGTTTTTTTTTTGCTCTTGAACCACCTATATGGACAGGTTAATTTTTTTTTTTTAACTTGCCGCCTATATGGACGGCCTAGTGAAGTGATAGAATTATTATCTCTTATATGTGCAATAATGTTATATGTATGCAGGAAACAAACATTCTAAACACTATTATATATTACTGTATCTACTTCTATTTTTTTATCGCATTTGTAGTTACATATATTATATCACCATTTTACCAACATGCATAATAGTAGGCCAATTTAGTACATATAAATTGCTCTAATATATATTTGCCAATTAAGAGATTTTAAAATTTTATTACATTGTATATTTTTAACTATAGAGGAACTGAAAAGTTAGGGATAACCCACTATAAAAGCGGATTACCCATCCCCATTTTCACCACACATCTCTTATATCCTTCCAACTTTTATCTACACTCACAATTTTTTTTTCTTTCTCAATCTTTCGGCCACCATGTTCCACGCCGACGACAACCGTCCTCCACCCTCATCTTCTTCTTTTGAGGAGGATTTTAGGAAAATAAGGCTCTACTTATTCCTTATAGCCGGTTTCTTTTTCCTTCTCATGGCATTAATGATATATCTCCTCATATACAAGTAGGAGACAAAAAAAAAATTATCTCCCAGGAAGAATGGCGAAAAATGCACATGAATATCATTTTTGTGTCTTTAAGTGCATTTTAGGAAATTTTTTTCTCACTCGTTGTTTTTTTTTCCTATTTTTGGTATTTTTTTTGTTTTATTAATATTGTACGCTATTTTAGTTTTTTTTTTTTTTTGTATTTTTTATGTATAATTATAATAATATAAGTCAAGGGGAGATAATATATATGATTTATTATTATTTACTAATTTCAAATATTTACATGTTTGTAGTAAAAAATGGGAAGACAATTTAACATACGAGATTTATCAGGGCAAAAGTTTTTGGAATGGACGGTGGACTCCCAAATGAATTTAAAGGCCCAAGGACTGGAACATACAATTAAAGGTGTGACAACCCAACAAGGGGAAGCAACTACATTAGCCACATCAGTTAAAATTGCGACTGAACAAGAAAAGGCAAAAGCCTTAGTCCTTCTCAAGCATCATTTACATGACAATTTAAAAACTGAATATCTACTTGTGGAGGATCCCAAAGAACTATGGGCATCACAAAAAAATTGCTCCTCCCAAAGGCACATTTTGACTGGACCAATATGAGGTTCTAGGATTTTAAACCAGTTAGTGATTACAATTCAACATTGTTTAGAATTGTGTCATTGTTGAAATATTGTGATCATCCCATCACGGAAGAGGAGATGATAGATAAAACGCTCTCCACTTTCCACGCTACTAATATAATATTGGCACAACAATACAGGTTAAGAGCTTTCAAAAAATACTCTCTGAGCTAATCTCAGTACTACTTGTGGCTGAACAAAATAATGATCTTTTGCTGAAAAATCAAAATCTTAGACCAACGGGGTCTTCAGCCACCCATGAAAGAAATGAGATAGAAAGATCTGACCCACCAGAAGTGAATGCTATACATAGGGGTGGACGCGGCAATTACAACGATCATGGGAGAGGACGTGGTAATTATTGTGGCCGAGGGCATGGACGTGGCAGAGGCCGATTTTCCCTAAGAAATAAAAATTTTAAAAATTCTGGTAAAAATTAATCATCTGGAAATCAGAGGCAGACGTCCTACAAATGAAAAGACACTTGCCACAGATGTGGCATGACTGGGCATTGGGGTCGCACATGTCGTACTGCCAAACATTTGGTAGACCTATATCAAGCTTTAAAGAACAAAGGGAAGCATACTGAAGCAAACTTTGTTAATGAAGCTACTACATCCATGCCCAGCCTTGATGTTTCAGATTTTTTCATGGATGATGCTGAAACTGAAAAACAATTTTGTCTAAATAGCAATGCATGAATATGCTTAGTTTGTTTAAATTGCTTCAATATTCACTTTAATGTATTCCCTCTTTGATTATTAATAAAATATGCATTTTCTTATACTGATCATCATATTTATTATTTATGAAGATATGAATTTACCAGAAGTTGGATCCAAAGAACAATGTCTTCTCGACAGTGGGACAACACACACCATATTGAAAAATAAAGAGTACTTTTCAAAACTTACAATATTCCAAGCAAATGTTAGCACAATCTCTGGGACAGCCAAGTTAATTGAAGGTTCTGGGAAAGCCTGCATTATATTTCCAAATGGGACAAAATTGATAATCAATGACGCATTATATTCGAGTAAATCTCGAAGAAACCTCATAAGTTTCAAAGATGTACGTCAGAATGGTTATCATTTTGAAATAATGACGGTAAACCAAGAGGAATTTATATGCCTCACGACTGAAAAATGTGGAAAAAAATACATCTATAAAAAATTGCCAGCAATTTCCTCGGGACTATATCGCATAGATATACGTCCGATTAAAATTAATATGATATCTAACCAGAAGTTAGATAACATAAAATCATTTACTCTATGGCATGACCGATTAGGCCATCCTGGCACAGGAATGATGCATAGAATCATTGAAAACTCAATTGGACACTCTGTAAAGAATGTCAAAATTCCTCGGTCAAATAAACTATCATGCTCTGCATGCTCGCTTGGCAAATTGATAACCAGACCATCTATAAATAAAACTGCCACTGAATCTCCAACGTTTTTAGAAAGAATACAAGGAGCTATTTGTGGGCCTATTCACCCCGCATGCGGACCATTCCGCTATTTCATGGTATTAATTGATGCATCTACTCGATGGTTATATGTGAGCCTTTTGTCAAGTAGAAATGTTGCTTTTGCAAAACTTTTGGCTCAAATAATTTGATTAAGAACTCAATTCCCATACCACACAATAAAGAGAATAAGATTAGACAATGCTGGGGAATTTACATCCCAAACTTTTAATGACTATTGCATGTCTATTGAGATTGTTGTAGAGCGAGCACCATGTGCCTCATGTACATACACAAAATGGTCTTGCTGAATCATTAATCAACAGACTATAATTAATTGCAAGACCATTAATAATGAGATCAAAATTGCCCTCTTCTGCTTGGGGTCATGCTATATTACATGCAGCAGCATTAATAAGATTAAGGCCGACAACCTATCACAAATCCTCACCGTTACAATTAATATCATATCGAGAACCGAAAGTCTCACATTTGAGAGTTTCTGGGTGCGTTGTACATGTACCTATTGCTCCGCCCCAACGTACTAAAATGGGTCCACAAAGAAGGATGGGAATATATGTTGGATTTGACTCTCCATCAATTATCAAATATTTAGAGCCAACAACTGGCGATTTATTGATTACGGCTCGATTTACCGACTGTCATTTTAATGAGTAAGTATTCCCATCCTTAGGGGGAGAGAAAGTGGACCCACAAAACATAAAAACAGAAATTACATGTAACGCATCGCAAATGTCATTTTTGGACCCGAGAACAAATTCATGTGAACAAGAAGTCAAGAAAATTGTTCATTTGCAAAGTATTGCAAACCAATTGTCAGATGCATTCACAGATACTAAGAAAGTGACAAAGTCACATGTACCTGCAGAGAATGGCCCGACACAGATTGAAATACCTAGTGACAACAAGGCCATTGAAAATGAGTCAATAGCACGCCGAAAACGTGGTAGGCCACCCGGTTCTAAAGACTCAAAACCGAGAAAAATTAAAAAGCATGGCGAAACAACAACCGAAATTAATATAGATCCTCCAGCGGAGCATGATGAAATTCATGATGAAGACAAAAATAAAGATAAGCATGTTCCAGAAGAAAAGGAACATGAAAACATAGACAACATTGAAACTTCAATTAATTATATTTCTACAAAGAAACAATGGAATCGAAATGATGTTGTCTTGAATGAAATCTTTGCTTACTCCATAGCGGTTGAAATGACATATGATGAAAATGATATAGAACCAAATACAGTAGATGAATGTCGCCGCAGAAAAGATTGGCCGAAATGGAAAGAAGCAATCCAAGCGAGATGAAATCACTTGAAAAACGTGAGGTATTCGGACAAATAACCCAAATACTAAAAGGTGTAAAACCAGTTGGGTACAAATGGGTATTCGTGAGAAAACGAAATGAGAGAAATGAGGTCAATAGATATAAGGCAAGGCTACTAGCCCAAGGTTTCTCGCAAATGCCAGGGATTGATTATGATGAGACATATTCTCCAGTAGTTTATGCAACTACACTAAGATTTCTGGTAAGTTTATCAGTTTCGAAAGGATTGCAAATGAGGTTGATGGATGTAGTGACTGCATATTTGTATGGCTCACTTGACACAGATATTTATATGAAAGTTCCTGATGGACTAAAACTACCAAAAAATCACATGCCCAAGGAGATGTTTTCAATAAAATTGAAAAGGTCACTCTATGGGTTAAAACAATATGGAAGAATACGGTATAACCGTCTTAGTGAATACCTATTGGAAGAAGGATTCAAAAATAATCAAAGCAGTCCCTGTGTATTCATTAAGCGATATAAATCAGGATTCGCCATCATTGTTGTCTATGTCGATGATTTGAATATTATTGGAACTCCTAGAGAACTCGAAGTGACTGCAAAGTACTTGATGAAAGAATTTGAGATGAAAGATCCGGGAAGGACAAAATTTTGCCTTGGCTTGCAAATGGAACATTTGAGAAATGGGATTTTTATCCATCAATCAAACTATACTGGAAAAATTCTGAAACATTTTTTCATGGACAAAGCTCACCCAATAAGCTCTCCAATTATAGTGTGTTCCCTGAATGTGAAAGATGACCAATTTAGACCACGAGAAGAAAACTAAGAAATTCTTGGTCCTGAAGTACCATATTTAAGTGCGATTGGTGCCTTAATGTACTTGGCTAACAATACTCGACCTGTCATAGCTTTTTCAGTAAACTTGTTAGCTAGATACAATAATGCACCAACAAAGAGACATTGGAGTGGAGTTAGACACTTATTGCGTTATCTTCGAGGAACACAAGATCTTGGATTATTCTACGATCTTGGTCAATGACACAAGATCTTGGTCTATGATCGAGAATATCCAAGAAGAATGTGGAATGGAAACAATAACAACAAATCCAACTATCATCTACGAAGATAATACTGCATGTATCACCCAAGTCACCGAAGGATATAAAGGAGACAGAACTAAACATTTATCACCAGAGCTCTTCTTCACTCATGACCTCCAAAAGGAAGGGACGATAAACATCCAATAGATCCAATCCTGTGAGAAACTTGCATATTTATTTACCAAATCCCTCCGACGAAGAATTTTGAAGAATTAGTCCGAAAAATTGGAATGCGTCATCTTCGTAATATATGCTAGATTCAGGGGGAGTATTATATGCGTTGCACTCTTTTTCCCTTCGATCAGGTTTTTATCCCACCAGTTTTTTCCTGACAAGGTTTTTAATGAGGCTGTTAATTTTAAGCATATAAGGATACATAATAGTTGTACTCTTTTCCCAAGTCATGGATTTTTCCCACTGGGATTTTTCCTAATAAGGTTTGTAATGAGACAACGTCTATTATGAGTTATCGGTGGACATTCAAGGAGGAGTGTTGAGATAACAGTGGAAGTGTGAAATCCACTTTTGAGCTAATAGTGAAGTCCACCGAAATGGACTTTCACCTGACATGCATTTAATGCATGTTGGGAAAGTTTTCTCCCATTCGCCACAATTGTTGAACCCGTGCAAATGTACACTGTGAAATTTTTGCCTATAAATATTGTCATCTGTAAGAAGTGAATTGCTCATTCATGTATCATACATTCTAGTGATATATTTCTATCAGTAATACCTTCTCTCTTTTATTTCTCACAACATATATATATTTATTCAGTCACCTGAAAAATTCAACATCCCTTGCAACTTCACATCCTAACACATTTTTTTCACACATTATTCTATATTTTTCAAACCAAAAAAGAAACACTACCACACTCATCACATATATATTCTCATTTTTAATGGAAATTATTTTTTTAAGACTTGATAATATAACCAAGATTCACTCATCAAACTTAGATAAAGTAGTACTTTTAAGCATAAACTTGAGGGTTGGCGATGAGATGTTCTTCCACAGCCTTGAACATCTTATGGATTCCTTGTTTCGCAGTTTCAACTTCTTCTTCCTTTATCGCATTATCTCCCTTCATGTGATAGTGTCCCACCATCTTGTAATGAGTTCCGGTGCCAGAAGCCTCATATGTATTCTCATACACAGCAGATTCCACTGTATCAGGGATTACATCTCCTTGAATACTAGTATACTTGAGGTAGAACTTACTAGTATCAATCTCATCTACTCTATTCTTCACATATTTGAATGGAGCCTCTGCAAAATTGATTTTCATAATTTGTCATCAGCGTAACTATAATCGTAGGGAGTATATTGCATAATCCATTAATTAAAAAGAATTCTACTATATAAGGATAGTTAGTATTGATATTACTACTCATGGAATAAGCTAAATTAATTTCACACAAAAAAACATCCGAAAACTCAAATTAGTTAAGTGTACTCGATCTTTTCACACTAGAGAAGAGACATGTCGTACAAAATGTCCTATAGAGAAGACAACCTCACAAGTCATGACAACGATCAACCATGATATTGTTATAGCCATTTTAATAAGTGTGCTGATTGTTTTGGATAACTATTAGTAACTCATAAAATATTAATATGAGTCAAGTTCATCTGCGACTAAGGCTCCGTTTGGTTGGGCGTAAAACATTTTCAGTGTAAAATGATTTTCATGGAAAACACTTTACAATGGAAAACACAATTCCAAAATTAGTTTTCCGTTGTTTGGTTCCATGAAAGAAAAATAATGAAATGAGAGGGAAATGAAAGGGAAAATAAGGAGATAGTGAGAGGAGTGTACAAGAAAGAGAAGGAAAACAGTTTTCCCTTCATTTTGAAGGGAAAATGATTTTCCATCATTGAAAGAACAATTTTACTCCAAGGGAAAATGGTTTTGCACTCCTTTGCAAACCAAACAATGTAAAATTGAAAATAGAGGAAAACAGTTTTCCACGAAAATGTTTTACGCCCTACCAAACGGAGCCTAAGTCAAAAACTATATCAAGTTCACAAGCAATATATGTATATCAACATCAAAAAGTTTACTATGAGAGCCTTTTAGTACGTGTCACGAAGTTCAATTATTACGTGGTACAACCTTGGCATAAATGTCAAAATAATTTGGCGTGAAATTTATATTGTAATATGTTAGTTGGTTCTAAGGATAACTAACCATCTGGAAAATTGATCTGTTTGACGCATCCAACAACAGTGGAGTCACCTTCAACAATCTCCATAGATTTAACAAAGTGAGGCACAACCTTGGGCAAGAAGTTATGGTTGTCAATGCAAAAAGCTTGGAACAAACGGGCCGGGGTAACTGGGCTAGTGATGTCGGCCAATGTGCATGTAGTTACACCCATGATATATAGTATTTTCCTAAAAACAAAGAGGGTATTACGAATTGAAGAACTAAATTTGGAAGATTAACTAGTGGAGATGAAGTGATAAGAGAAGTTGATGTGTAAAGAAATACGAAGTTGATCTGATATTTATAGAATGAATTATAGTGGATGGATAAAGCGAGAACTTGGTAAATGGTAACGACAAAGAAGCTGCCTCTAGTTTTTCTTTCCATCCTTATTGTTAGTCGTTAGTGGACCAGTCCGTCCTTAATTAGTGACCTCTACTTTTCATACATGGTACATCAAGTTGCTTAGGGGGATTGCTTAGAGTTGTTGTTCTTAAATTTAGTATTGGCTTATCTTACTATCTGTGTTGGAGTTAATTAAAAAGCAGTGTAATTAAAAAATGATAATTTAAGATAAATAGAAAGACTTTTTTATAATAAGATTGTCCTATTTGAGAATTAGTGAATTGCTTAGTGTAAGATATTTAAATTTACTAAAAAAAAAGGATGTTTAAATTTGTTATTAAAATAATAAGAAATTTCGGTGAAATATATAAAAATATTACTCTTTAGAATTCAAAAGGAAATTTTTTGGTTTGATGGGACAAAAATAAAAAAATTTAACAACCTGTCATTTTTTGAAAACAATTACTCCATTTGTATTTTTTTCATTATCCTGTCTTTTTATAATTGACTTTGACCATAAATATCACCAATATATAAGGAAAAATATGGTCATGTATGGCCTTACTAGATACAACTATGTGAGTATTTACATAATGTTAATATGTCATAGTTTTTACTGATGTACTCTCTGTCACATATGGATGAAAAAAATTCCATCTGCAGAGTTGGAAGGGAGTATATTATTCCACCATAAAAAACGGAAGGGAGTATCTAATAGTATATTCTTTTTCTAAAAAATTATAGAAAATACCTTTTTTCTAAAAGAAACCATTATTTTTCTTGGGAAAAAAACAAATAACCTCGACAATGGAGTCTACAATAAACTTATCCCTCCTACTATGAAAATCTTCCCCTCCCATCTCTTTAATTGCTCGAAAATCTTCAAAGAAAATTCGAATGCTTGATTATTCAGACAAAAAGTCGTGGTATTTGTCATATAAGGATCTAAAATTGAAAGTGTTAAACTAAATCATATATTATATCAATCTACGCGTGATTTTGTCATATATTCATAAATTTATAGTTTATCAAATGTATTAGATACTTATATGTAATTATTATTTATTAGAGCTGCATATATCATTAATTCGTTACCACCTTACCCATAAATAATTGTCACCAAATGCAGCATCCTGATTCCTGATTGCATATATCTAGAAAATTATTACTACAAAGTTTTCGAGGTGGAAAGGGACCATAGGCCATAGCCAATGTTTTGTATTAAAGGCATTTAGAAAGACGATTAGGCAGAGTAGGTGAAGCTGACGAATTTTTCAGAAGAATTCGACAGAAAGAGATAAGGCTAGTGAACAAGTCAAAAGAATTCGACTCAATGTATTATTTATCAAATTGAGAAGTACACAAGCCTTCACCGACTAATGTTGGCTGCATTTCAGTGAAAATATGACTCATAGTCGATACTCGATACCCAATGTCTATGCTCCACAATTCCACGCCCGGTTTCCTAAATGTCCAATATAATTGACAGCTGAAATTTGATTGTTATTTTTCTGTAATATTTTTCAAGGCTAGTTATAAAACCGGTGCGATTTACAGAGGATAGTTATATTATAGGTATAGACGGACTCTTTCTTCCTACTTCCATATAACAATGAAAATAGACAAATAATTAAATATATATATATCGGGACAGGATCACATGAGAATGCTTCTTACATGAGAAATGAAAATGAATCTCAACCACACAATTGGATTAGAGTTACAATACTTGCTCATTAGATTTATACCCCCGAAAAAACTTCGAGCCCAAAAAAAAAGTTTATTTTTTTCGATTTTTTTTTTCTAATATTTTTTTGGAGTTACATCACTTTTTCATTAGAGTTACGTCACTTGTTGGTTCCCACTAGGGTTTCTCCTTGGGAGGGTTTTTTCTCTCTAGGGTTTCTCCTTGGGAGGGTTTTTTCCTAGCCTCCATCGCTAGGTTTTTCTTCTTTTTTGAAGGTTTTTCCTTCATTCTTTACCCTTATTTCTCTTTCATCTCTTTTCTTCTTGGCCTCAACTGTGAATCTTTATAGGGGCTTCTACTGGTGTTCGTACCGGTAGTAAGCCCCAAAAACTCCTTTAATTGCTTCCAATAAGTATATCCCATCCTTAAGATGGTATTTATTTTAGGGTGTTTAATTTGGTTTTTTATTCGTCTGATGAAAAAGGAAGATCTAACAATCTCTATTCTCTGTAAGAATCTAGAAGACCACATAAGTATTTTCACTCAAACGACTATGCATCAGCGGAAGTTAAGCCGAATCAGAGCGAACTCACAGATTGTATTGCTTCGGATGAAGTTTTTTATAAGGTTGTTTTTAATCAAATCTGCGATGTATCTAGTTCTAAGGTGTTATATACTTGTGTTGGAATTTTCGGTTTTTCGGGAATTGATTGTAAGTGCCGTTTGACTATCTCTTATGAATGAAATCCGTTTTCTTCCTGTTAAAAAAAAATTTACGTCACTTGTTCGTTAGAGTTATAGCGCGTAAAATCCATTCTCATTTCTCATGTAAGTATGCATTCTCATATGAAGTCACTTCTTCTCATATGAACTCACTTCGTATATATATATATATATATATATATATATATATATATATATATATATATATATTTAATTCCTCCTATGTATTATGAAAATGCCACTGAACACTTGACTGGTATCAGAGCCATTGTCAAACTGCTTTAAGTTTACTGTTTATCATTTCCTACTGAGACGCCACTATTACAGTGTTTATTGTTTGTGTTGGTCAGCTGTTGGTAAGTCTGTGTTGGTCAGCCTGTGAAGCCGTTGGTAAGCCGTGGTTAGGTGTTCCTGGTGTGGTGGTCCCTCAGGTGTTCCCAGTGGTCCCTCAAGCTATAACTATTGTTGTAGTGTTTATCGGTAAAAATGGTAAAAAGTAAGTTTAGTAGCGCTTTTTCAAAGGTTTTTGGTGACAGTAAGAATCCAGTTCAAAAGAAATAGATTACTCAAAAGGATGATCCATTTATTTGGAAAATGCCAATACTTTCCAAAACTGATATTTATGACAAGGAATACAGTTGGGAATTCAATTTTCGTAGAGATATCCATATAGAAGAATTCACTACTAGTGTCAATCAGCGTCAAATGACTATCCAACTAATTGATAATGAGTCTATCCAAAAACATATAGATCAAGGTTTTAGATATATCCATTTTGGTTGTGTCCAGATAGCTGTCAAGCCTATGGTCAGATTAGGTCTTAATTGTCCATTTATGCTTGCTTTAAGAGATAGTTCTCTTATTCATTTCAAAGACTCTCTATTAGCTTTGGCAAATACTAATATTTGTCAAGGTACAATTTACTTTAACTGTTTTCCAAATTTGAGTAAAGATCTTGAGGATCCTTATATTCTTAAGACTTTAACTCTAGATGTTAATATTTCCAAAGATCTTCAACTCCAAGGTGCAAGAAACTTTTCCATTATTTATCGTGTTTATTACAAACTCTTGAATACTCAAATGAATCCAAGGTGTAGAATACGTTTTGCTCCTGGTCAAACTATGATTTTTAAAGTTGAACATGGCAAAGCAACTACACACACTCCAGAAGCTCTTCCGTGGGATAAAGTTACTATTCCTGATGAACGGCGACTTCAAACCCCACAAATTCTAAAATCTTTGAAGGAATCAAAGGTTGAACAAATAGTTGAAGAACCAGATGGCAGAGTTCTTATTCGATTTAATTCGAGTAGGGAGTTTCCACCTTCTTCTTCCAACTATGACTTTCAAAGTGCAAGATCTTCTTGTTCTTTTGAAAGGTTAAGTACTTTTCCAAATACAGATGATTTTCCATCTACTTCTCAAACTTACAAAGTTTTCGAAAAATCTCCCATTCCAGAAATAGTTGATGAAAATAATTTTCCATCACCAACTAAGTCTGAAATGAAATCTCCAAATTTCTCTAGTTTGAATGTTCTTACTAAAGGAGGATTTCAATTGACAAACCAATGCTTTCAAATGATTTTGAAGCTCCAATAAATCGTGATAAAAGACTTTGGTTTTTCTCCAATTTTGATAAACCTGCCACAGAATTTATTCGTGAGCAGTATTATGCAAAGTTAAACGAATTATCAGCAAATATTCCATTTTTTACATGGCTTCCAATTTACTTAAGTAATTTAAAAATTCCTTATCCAATTTCTGATTTATGTGTCAAGTCAAATATTGCTCAAAAATGGACTCTTAAGAATGGTGAACTTGTTTCATCCATTCATCCTCCATTAACAGGTTTACGAGTTCCTTCGTTAGAAGGCGGAACTTGTGAAGCGGCTCCATACAAAGTAGGAAGAGATGCTGATGAAAAGTCAGGTTCTACTTTAGGAGATATCAAAAAGGTTTATGAACAAATTAATTTTGCCAATACGATTTCCAAAACAGTTGATCAAATATCTACTCAAATTGATTCTTTATCTTCAAAAAATTCTGATTTTGAGTCTTCGAAAGAGATTGATGATTTATCAAAAAGGTTAAATGGAATTTCTCTTGACGAAGGTCGTCCAACTTTTCCAAATGAGATTTTCAAACCTCTTATTCATGTTCCAAATAATTTTTCAGTTTCAAAAGGTCTTGGAAATAGTAATAAAGTACTTTTGAAAAGAATTTCTGAAAAATTAAACAAAAACATCACGTGCCTAGAAAAGGATAAGAAGGCAAAAGAAATTGCTGAAAACTTTTCTTCAGGTGATGAGTCTCCATCTCAATTTAATAAAATTTTCAAAAACTGGAACAATAATCCGATGCGAAATTATTATTCCTGACCTACTCCTCCTGATCTTCAATTTGAAGAACGAGGAACTTATGGCCCTCAAAATGTTTATTCTGGTGACCAACTATATGATTGGAATATAGATGGTAGATCAGAAGCTGAAATTGCCAAAGTTTTACACGAAATGTGCATTGCTGCTAATGCATATGCTTCCAATGATTTTACAAATGATCAAATTGCTGAAACTATTGTAAATGGATTTTCAGGGCAATTAAAAAACTGGTGGGATCATACTTTCACATCAGAACAACAAAAAAATATTTGTTATCATGAAAATGAAAAATAAAAGAAAAAGATGGATTCACTCTTTTACTCCAAACTATTTATCTTCATTTCCTTGGATCCACAAGAGACTCTCTAAAATCCAACACTTTAGTTTTATCCAATCTTCGATGTCCAACTTTAAATGATTATCGATGGTACAAAGATGCTTTTTTATCAAACATTCTTACCAGGTCTGACGCTCAACAGTCATTCTGGAAAGAAAAAATTAATATTTTATTTTCTTTGCACGCGATGATTCAAGGAGATAGAAGTGCTTCAGAAATAATTGAATTTTCCCAGTGATAAATTAACTTACTCGGCTATTCATACCACTTGATGTAAGATTTAACAACAATGAAGTATTATACACTGACACACCAATAATTCATGGTAGAGTTAAAAGTGTTTGCTTGATATATGTGAAAATATATGGAAAATGATATTTTATGCAAAGTGAATAATTCTAGAGTTGTTTGGTTAACTATTAAGCGGCGAATCTAGATGTTGAGTTACTTTGTGTTGAAATTAAAGAAAAGAGTATTATGAACTTTTATCATTTTAAGAGTTATAGCAAAGTTCGTTTAGAGTTATAGGAAGAACTAAGTAGAGTCATAGCAATATTGTTCTAGAGTTATAGCAATACTTGTTTAGAGTTATATTTAAGTAATAATTAGAGTTATGTACATACTTGCTTAGAGTTATAGGAACTACTAATTAGAGTTATGTCAATACTTGTTATAAAAATGCTTATTTGGAGTTATAGTAAGTAGTAATTAGAGCTATACGAACACATGTTTAGAATTTTATAGTATATCTAGAGTTAGAGTTATAACAACATTTGTTTAGAGTTATAGTAGTAATTAGAGTTATTTTCACACATGTTTAGAGTTATAGGAACTAATAATTAGAGTTATGTTGATACTTGTTTAGAGTTGTAGGAATTAGTAGTCAAGAGTTATAAAAATGCTTATCTAGAGTTATATATCAACACTTGTTTAGAATTTTATAGATTATTATAGACTTATAGTTACACCAACATTTGTTTAGAATATAGGAACTACTAGTTAGAGTTATAACAACATTCGATTTGACTTGATTAGTTAAAATGTTGGATAAATGAATTGGTTGGCTCTGTTAGATAGCTTTTTCTCTGGTTGAATTTTTTATCTAGATTGTTAGTCTTTTTCCAGTTTTGGTTGTTTTAAGGGATTTGACTACGCAGCGTTTATCTAATCATACAGTTTCTTCTTTTTCTTAATCAAGTTTAAATTTAATTTAGAGTTATAGGATGTACTGATTGGAGATATGACAATGCTTCTTTAGAGTTATAAAAAGTAGTAGTTTGAACGTTGAGTTGTTTTGAGTTGAAACTCAAAAGAGAGTAATATGATTTACCATCATTTTTTAGCTACATCTTTTTTAGAGCTATAAGAAGTACGAATTAGAGTTATGGCAACACTTGTATAGAGTTGTAGGAATTAAAGTTATACCAATGGTTGTTTAGAGTTATAGGAAGTACTTTTTTTTCCAGGGGTATAGGAAGTACTTATTAGAGTTATACTAATAGTTGTTTAGAGTTGTAGTAAGGACTAATTGGAGTTATAACAATATTTTCTTAGAGTTATTGCCTTATAGGCTATATGAATTAGAGTTGCAGTAAGTTCTAATAATTAGAGTTATAACTACATTTGTTTAGAGTTATTGCAACATTTGCTTAGAGTTATAAGTAGTAGTTAAGAGCTATACAAATACTAAAGTACTAATTTAGAGTTATAACGATACTTGTTTAGAGTTGTAGGAACAACTAATTAAAGTTATAACAATATTTGTCTAGAGATATAGGAACTACTAATTAGAGTTATAGCCACGTTTGTCTAGGTTTATGCAAAGTACTAATTAGATTTATTATATCAATAATTGTTTAAGTGGTAGGAAGTATTATAAATAGAGTTATAGCAATGTTTGTTTAGAGTTATAGGAAATACTTAGCAATGTTTGTTTAGAGTTATAGGAAATACTTATTGAGTTATCATAAAGGAAGTAGTAATTAGATTTATTGAAGGGTGTTTTCTTGGAATTGGAATTATACTTGCAAGTCGATAGCCTGTTAGCTCAATTGGTAGAGTATTGTGTGTAAAAATACACAAAGATGTGGGTTCAACTCCTACACAGGCTCTTATTGTTTGCCACCTTTGGAGGACTTCTTGTTTTATGTTCTCGATCGTTCAAAATTTTAGGATGTAATTTTGCTTTTAAGCATTACCCAATCATGTGGTAAATGAAGAAAAATGTTGCACTAGTTTGAATCAAAATAATGACAATTTACAATTCTGGTTTTAGTGTACTTCTTTCATATTGTACTCAACTTTTTAGTTTTATGTTTAGGATTCTAATAACCTGTAATTTCATAACCTATGTGGGAATCGAACCCACATCTTGCACATAGTGCAATGCTCTTCCACTTGAGCTAATAAGTTTAGTAAATGAGGTGAAAAGTCATTCAACAACAATTCTCAACTAAATGAAAACTTGTTTTGTAAGAATATGTGGACAATTAAAGCTGACACTTCTTTCATATGAACTAGAGAGTGTCATGATTTGGGAAAAAAAAAACAACACCAATCGTTAGTGTTTGCTGCAATGATCTTCTTCCCTTTAGTTCTGTAATACAGCAACTTACCATGTGAAAAATAAACGCCATCCACCTAGGAAGAAACATCTCATTTGTTTTTATGACAGTTTGAGGCTTTACCATCTATTGATACACAGACTAAAAGATATTAAAGAAAAGAAATAATGTATTAGGAATTCACTGTATTTGTAAATTACCCAAAAGAGCAAAAGGGGCAGCTCAATGGATTCCTAACAAACTAAAAAATCTCTACCAATGAAACATTGACACTTCATAATGCAAAAGACTTGGTCTTAGTCACTAGCATTCTAGCAAGACACAAAATGCGCATGTGAGGAGATAAAGAGTCTCTAAACTTGCAGATTATTACATAAATTGAAATTTCCCAAAGTAGTAACCCGAAGAAAAGCATTTACCAGTATCAAGCCTCGTCCAAATAAATCGTAGAATGAGGGGAGGATTAAGAAATTGGCGTTTTCCGTCGGTAGTTGCACAAAATAACATATAACTTTCTCTCTCTTTGAATATCCCCCCAAAAAAGCAAAAACAAATTTACTTCCCCAAACACCAGAAAATAGAAACGAAATTTCAGAAGAGTATATAAAAATTTACAAGGAAAAATTCTGTGTAGAGCTAAATTCTGTGTGGAGACCGGAGGTAATCAGTAAGTGAAGTTCAATTTGTTAATTATTCGTTAATTAAAAAAGACCCTAAATTTGTTGTGAAATTGTATTTCCGAAAATTGAGGAAATTTAGTTGCGAAATTATAGTAAATAGCTGTAAAAATGTGGGAAATCTATGTACAGCTAAATTTGTTGTGAAAATTGGTGAATCTGTGTAGAGCTAAATTTGTTGTGAAAATATGGGAGTTTTGTTGTGAAAGTGTTTTTGTTAATTTAGGAGGTTTGGGAAATTGTGATTGGCAAATGTAGAGTGTAAATTGTGAAGGTGAAGGAATGTATGAATGAAACAATTTCTCCTCAATATGAAATAGGATTAGTGTACATTTTAAATTATGACTCCTCAATATGAAATAGTGAAAATTTAAATTAATAGTAGTGAACTTTATAAATTATGACTACAAATTTTTGGTATACTGTAATGCAGGTCAATTGGTGTTAAATGGGGCGAGGAATTTTTTAGAAGAGGACAAAGGTAATGGAATTGGTGATGGAAGAAAGTGTTGCGACATTTTTCTAAGGTTTTGATGAAATTGAGGGTTTTTGAAGGAAGGAATGAATTGGAAGAGGAGAGAGAATGGGGAGTGTAGTGGCACTCTGTCTGGATTAGTGAGTTAGGGGTGATGTTAATTACGTTCATTTAGTATGTTTAAATATTAGTTTTGGGTTGGGGACAACTAATATGAGATGAGTAGATTAGGCACATATACTAATTTATACATTCAAGGCTATTAAGTTGCTTGGTAGCTTAACAAGGTTATTTGCGATTGTTTAACAACATTATAAATTGATTTTAAATATGAGAACTCACCAAGAATAATTGTAATATTTTGTAAGTATTATTTGGTTGTAATATGGATTTTCATTGCTTTTGAAATGGAACTTTTTAGGAAGGTTTTTTTAACGGATTTTTCACCAGGTACCCCTGAGGTTTCTTAATATTCACCTGGTACCCCCGCGTTTTCAAATATTCACCAGGTACCCCTGACGTTTGGAAAAATTCCTGAAATGCCCCTACCGTTAAGTTTCCGTCACATTCTTAATTCACCAAATACCCCTTAGGTTTGATAAGTTTCCAACCACTTTCTCCCTCCTCCCCACCCCCTACCCCCACCACCACCCACCCACCTGGTGACACGGAAACCGCACCTCCCCAACCCCACCCCACCCCCACCCATCCACGCCACGTGGAAACCCTTCCCCACTCTCTGCGGCAACCACCGACTTCCTCCATCATTTGAACTTGAGCTAAGAACTAAACAGCAGATGCCCGTGTAGCTCTCACACTACCGGGGTGTGTATCGATCAATATTTTCCCATCATACGGTCATCACAAAGAAAATACCCTCCACCCGCCACAAATCCCGAAATACCCACATTTTGAAGAAATTGAAGGAGACCCAATTAACCCGAGAACACTTATAGTGACCGTAAAACAAAGAACAAGAGTTGGAATGAACCGAAGTTTTACCAACTTAGAATTGAAGTCGGGTTTTAGAGCATTGTAGACAAACCTTGAATTTACGTGACATGCCATGATTTTGGAAGAGCAAAATGTGCTAACTTTGCTCCAAATTCTTCAAATTTTAGAACCGGCTTCAAGGAAAAGAGTTTCGCGCGGGGGTGGTGGAGGGGTAGGGGAGTTCGCGGGGGCGGAATGGTGGTGGAGGGGTGGGGAGTTCGCGAGTTGAGGGAGGGGTGGGGAGTTCGCGAGTTGAGGGAGGGGTGGGGAGATCGCGAGGTTGAGGGAGGGGTGGGGGAGTTCGCGAGGTGGAGGGAGGGGTGGGGGAGAGGTGGGGGAGTTCGCGAGGTTGAGGGAGGGGTGGTGGAGTTCGCGAGGTTGAGGGAGGGGTGGAGGAGTTCGCGAGGTGGAGGGAGGGGTGGAGGAGTTCGCGAGGTGGAGGGAGGGGTGGTGGAGGGGTGGGGGGAGTTCACGGGTGGAGGGAGGGGGAGACGCGAGGGAGGTCGAGGGGAGGGGGAGGGGGGCTGCGTTGGGGGCTGCCGAGAGGGGGGAGGGAACTGCGTGGGCTGCTGCGGGGGAGGGGGGGTGGGGTTGGGGTTGGGGTTGGGTGGGGGGGGGTGGGGTTGGGGTTGGGTGGGGGGCTGGTGGGGTTGGGGTTGGGGTTGGGTTAGGGTTAGTTAGTGTTTTTAGGATTAATTAGAGTTAATTAGGGTTAATTAGAGTTTAATTAGGGTTAATTAGAGTTAATATGCATGATTTGGACGGAAACCTAACGAAGTTGACGGAAACTTAACGGCAGGGGCATTTCATGAATTTTTACCAAACCTCAGGGGTACCTGGAGAATATTTGAAAACGCGAGGGTACCAGGTGAATATTAAGAAACCTCAGGGGTACCTGGTGAAAAATCCGTTTTTTTAATTATTAGTTATTGGTATACAATTGAAAGAGATGTTACTAACCTTCATATGGAATGGAATTAATTGTCGTATAGCAACAACGTAGATATTGAAAAGTGGATTCTAACCTTATGAGGATGACTAATCGTTCACAATCTACTTTGTTACTAACCTTCATATGAGAATTAATGGGCGTGTAGTAATATGATGCACGTACAAATCGAATATTGATAAGTCGATTCTAACCTTATGAGGATAAGTAATCGTTCACTATCTACTTTGTTACTAACCTTCATATGAGAATTAATGGGCATGTAGTAATACGATGCACGTACAAATCGAATATTGATAAGCCGATTCTAACCTTATGAGGATAAGTAATCGTTCACGATCTACTTTGTTACTAACCTTCATATGAGAATAAATGGTCGTGTAGTAACACGATTAGGGCTGCTCAAAGACCAGGGTCGGACCGGAATCTGGACCGGACCGGACCGGAATTTGGACCGGACCGAAGATTCCGGTCCGAAGAAAATCTCGATTCCGGGTTTCCGGTCCGGTCCAAACCCGGAAAATTCCGGTTCGGACCGGTGGACCGGAATTTCTGATTTTTTAGTAAAAAAAAAAAGTTTATATGTTAAAAAAGTTTAAAAGGTAGTAAAAAGTTAGAAATTTAGAACTACTATTTATAAACTTTAGAAATATTGTTATTAATATTATTAAAATTTTAATATATCTAATTTATTAATTTATATAAATCAAATAAAAAATTTTTTTTTTTAAAAAATAAAGATTCCGGTCCAACAGGTCCAAGACCGGACCGGACCGGAAAAATTCAGGTCCAGACCGGACCGGACCGGAATTTTTCCGGTCCGGTCCAGGTCCAATTTTTTTCCAGATTCCGGTCCACCGGTCCAGCCGGTTCCGGTCCGATCCGGTCCGGTCCTGGACCGGTGAACACCCCTAAACACGATGCACGTATAAACCGACTATTGAAATAGTCGATGCTAACCTTATACAGATAAGTCATTGTTGACGATGTACATCGCTACCACTCAAATAGTTGTTACTCACCTCTATAACACGATAAACATAATAAGATACAGACTACTTACATACGTGGATAATGGTTTTGTAGCTACGAAATTGCAAGTACAAAATATATATGCCACCACACGTGGCTCCTATATTATATATTCTTCAGTTGGATGTTAGCAACTACAAAACCACTATCCATGGTAGCAGAAATTATATACAGGAAGACAAGATGTATGTACAGTAATTTCTTAACAGGATTCCAATTGTACACCCTACTAGTGCAGTACCAATAGTAGTATGTACAACTGGAACACGGTAAATAATTGACTATATAAACCTTTGCATATATGGATAGTGGTTTTGTAGCTGCAAATTTGATAGTAAAGAATATATATGCCACCACACGTGGTTTGTAGCTACAAAACCACTATCCATGTTAGCAGAAATTATATACAGGAAAGCAAGATGTCTATACAGTAACCTACTATAACTATATTAGATCAATGTCTTACTATAACTATATTAGATCAATGTTCATTTTATAACTATATTAGATCAATGGATTACTATAACTATATTAGATCAATGTCTTACTATAACTATATTAGATCAATGGATTATTATAACTATATTAGATCAATGTTCATTTTATAACTATATTAGATCAATGAATTACTATAACTATATTAGATCAATGTTCATTTTATAACTATATTAGATCAATGGATTACTATAACTATATTAGATCAATGGATTATAACTATATTAGATCAATGGATTATTATAACTATATTAGATCAATGTCTTACTATAACTATATTAGATCAATGGATTATTATAACTATATTAAATCAATGTTCATTTTATAACAATATTAGATCAATGGATTACTATAACTATATTAGATCAATGGATTATTATAACTATATTAGATCAATGTTCATTTTATAACTATATTAGATCAATGTCTTACTATAACTATATTAGATCACTGTTCATTTTATAACTATATTAGATCAATGGATTACTATAACTATATTAGATCAATGTTCATTTTATAACTATATTAGATCAATGGATTACTATAACTATATTAGATCAATGTCTTACTATAACTATAATAGATCAATGGATTATTATAACTATATTAGATCAATGTTCATTTTATAACTATATTAGATCAATGAATTACTATAACTATATTAGATCAATGTTCATTTTATAACTATATTAGATCAATGGATTACTATAACTATATTAGATCAATGGATTACTATAACTATATTAGATCAATGTTCATTTTATAACTATATTAGATCAATGTCTTACTATAACTATATTAGATCAATGGATTATTATAACTATATTAAATCAATGTTCATTTTATAACAATATTAGATCAATGGATTACTATAACTATATTAGATCAATGGATTATTATAACTATATTAGATCAATGTTCATTTTATAACTATATTAGATCAATGTCTTACTATAACTATATTAGATCACTGTTCATTTTATAACTATATTAGATCAATGGATTACTATAACTATATTAGATCAATGTTCATTTTATAACTATATTAGATCAATGGATTACTATAACTATATTAGATCAATGTCTTACTATAACTATATTAGATCAATGGATTATTATAACTATATTAGATCAATGTTCATTTTATAACTATATTAGATCAATGAATTACTATAACTATATTAGATCAATGTTCATTTTATAACTATATTAGATCAATGGATTACTATAACTATATTAGATCAATGTCTTACTATAACTATATTAGATCAATGGATTATTATAACTATATTAGATCAATGTTCATTTTATAACTATATTAGACCAGTGAATTACTATAACTATATTAGATCAATGTTCATTTTATAACTATATTAGATCAATGGATTACTATAACTATATTAGATCAATGGATTACTATAACTATATTAGATCAATGTTCATTTTATAACTATATTAGATCAATGTCTTACTATAACTATATTAGATCACTGTTCATTTTATAACTATATTAGATCAATGGATTACTATAACTATATTAGATCAAGGTTCATTTTATAACTATATTAGATCAATGGATTACTATAACTATATTAGATCAATGTTCATTTTATAACTATATTAGATCAATGTCTTACTATAACTATATTAGATCAATGGATATTATAACTATATTAAATCAATGTTCATTTTATAACTATATTAGATCAATGTCTTACTATAACTATATTAGATCAATGATTACTATAACTATATCAAATCAATTGATTAACTCTTATAAATTTCTTCAAAAGATGAAAACAGCAATGATCCGTCCAAGTGAACCTTGATTAAGCTTTATTAATTTCGAATTCAATACATATTACTAAAGTGAAACTCGTTGATACGTGAGGCGAACATGCATAAAACAGAGGTCAACATAATGAGATAGGATATATATGTATATGGGTAGGGGTTTACGTACTGCAAATAAGAGTTGTACGTGAGAATAACGGATTAAATCCATATCATATACTATTGATATGCATGATATGGATTATTTTATAAAAACTGTTATATGTGTGTGAAATAGAGGTTAAATATACATAGATAGGGGTTATTATGTGTGAAATATAGGTTAAATATACGTAGATAGGGGTTATTATGTACGAAATATATCTTGTTTAACGTAGCTGGCTTGTTGATGTCATAAAATGAAGGATGCAATTCCAATTTGCCCGCCATATACACGTACCTTTTCCATCCTCCTTATAATTTCCACCACTCCATATCTAGTTGTCATATACTATGGATATGCATGATATGGATTGTTTTATAAAAACCGTTACGCTTGTGTTTGTCGGGTTTGTATAGGATATATATGTGAGAAATAGGGGTTAACCACACACAGATAGGGGTTAGTATATATCAATATAGCTTGTCAAAAAATACATAACAATAAGAATATATATGCCACATGGTAAATAATTGACTATATAAACTTTATGTTTACAAAAATAGTACCTTTGCATACATGGATAATGGTTTTGTAGCTGCAAATTTGATAGTAAAGAATATATATGCCACCACACGTGGCTTCTATATTATATATTCTTTAGTTGCATGTTTGTAGCTACAAAACCACTATCCATGTTAGCAGAAATTACATACAGGAAAGCAAGATGTCTATACAGACATACAATAACCTACTAGTGCAGTGCCAATAGTGGTATATACAATTGGAACACGGTAAGTAATTGACTATATAAACTTTTTGTTTACAGCAATAGTACCTTTGCATACATGGATAGTGGTTTTGTAGCTGCAAATTTGATAGTAAAGTATATACTACCTCCGTTTCTTAATAAATGCAACACTTTCCTTATTTGGAATAGTCACAATATGTGCAACCAAGCTCAAAATGGTAAAAAAGTTCAATATTATTACAAATATGCCACCAAAAAGTAAGATTTACAAAGTTGATAAGTCCATGTCAAATTGATTGGTCAACCTTGATTGAGAATGTACAAGTTTAAATTTGCTTCTTGTAGTGTTGTTGTTCGGTTTGCCATATTGTTTCTATGGATTACTCTAATGCTCGTGTTTGTTCATTTGAGAATAGTGATTAGCTTAGCTTTTCGAACGAAGGAACTAGCAACAAAAGACACTGTAGCACCATTATCGAACAAAACAAAAGCAGGGGTATTATTTACAAGAAAAGTACCAGTGATGACATCAGGATGGACATCGGCTTCAGCTTGCGTCATCACATAAATCCTGTTCTTCGGAGGAGCAGAAGAACTAACTGGCTTAGCAGGACCAGCAGAAAAAGACGGAGCTCGAGGATTCTTAGAACACTGGAAAGACTTGTGCCCCACCTCCTTGCAATAGAAACAAACAACAGCCGATCCATCACAATTCTTCCCCGGATGAGCAGCCTTACCACAGATTCGACACTTGCTCGGATCAAAACTCGGACGATAACCAGATCCAGAACCCTGTTGATAACCCCCTCGACCAGACGGCTCATACCTCGGCTTCTTGGCCGGGAACTGAACATAGGTAGCAGCAGCAGCCTTAGCAGAATCCTCCTCTTTCAAAGAGGCGTGAATACTCAGAGCTATCTCATAAGCTCCCTGGAAAGTCGAAGCACCCGAACTCAGAACATGGGTCCTCACCCTAGGATCCATTTTCTTGATGTACCTTTTTACACGCTCAGCTTCAGTAGGTACAACTGTGGTAGCAAACCGGGACAGCTCGGTGAACTTATCAGTGTACTCCTGCACACTCAGAGTACCCTGAGACAGAGTTAAGAACTCTTCCTGCTTCTGCCAACGGAGCTCATCAGGATAAAATCTCTCCTTCAGCTTTACACGAAACTCATCCCATCCAAATCCCGGTGTAGCCATGCAGCTTGCAAGAACAGTACTCCACCAGTTATCAGCTTCCATCTTCAGATAGTAGGTACCAATAGGCACCATTTCAGCAGCAGGGCAACCAGTAGCAGCAAACAGCTTCTCCATCTCCCTTATCCACCCTTCTAGCATGTAAAAACTAGCATATAATAATTAAAAATATAAACAGACGCCCAAAATTTACCAAAAATTTATATAACATGTAAAAACTCACGTAAATACATAATATTTAAAGAAATAAATTTTTCGGCCTCCAGAAACAATTTTTATAATTTATATACTGACAGAACCGAAATTGCAAAAACAGACATACAAATTAAATAAACCAGAACACAGTAGGCAAAAATTATTCTAAAGCATGTAATACATACTACGCATATAACATGATCTAAGAAAAATGACTCCAGCAATTTTAGCATCCGTTTACTAATTATTATGTAATTTAGCCAAAAACGCACAAAACATCAATTAAATCAAATAAATACCAAAAACAATACGAAAATTATTTTCCTCTACACAGTATACACATATCATGCATCAAGTATGTCCATGTTAAATTTCGTCAATAATCTCACTCAAAAAGTATTTTAATTAATTCCTAGCGCAATAAACTAAAACCGAATAATACCCTAATCGCAATGGTTCTAAGACAACTACTAGTTACCTGGATCGTCGGAGGCGAGCTGAATACTTCTGGAAAAATCCCAATATAGGCGTGTGATCCTCTTCTTCTTCAAATTCCAAGCACCAAGTATAAGAAAAAGGCAACAAGAACAATTCACGAACAATTAACAAGAAGTAGAAATGAGAATTTTTGAGAGAATAAGAGAGATGATGATGGCCGAAAATGGCAGCAAAGAGTTTTTGATTTTTAATCAGAAATTGAAGTGATGATGGTTGGTTTTAAGGAGGTTTAATGATGAAGAATTATTAGGGGGGTTATGGGAGTTACAAGGCATCAAAGAGTCACAAGAAAATAAAAAGAAAAGAAAGAGAAGAAAAGAAAATGAGGCCCTCCTTTTTACTTCACTTGGCCGGCTGTCCAAGCCCACAACCAACAAAAATAATTCGGCCCAATTCAACAATGATCCATGCCTCAAAAGCCCGCTACGCGATAAAACGATTACTTCCTAAATCGCGCCTAAACTTTGAAACTACTTAATAATGAAAATAATTCTAATAAATTATATTATAAATATGAATATAATAAACACATTAACACGCCATAAAAATAAAAATAATAATTCGGCTCCCAAAATTACAAAATAAAAATAATTAATTTAGAGAAAATAATAGTTTTTAGAGAAAACTTTTGCGAAAAACTAGGAGCAAAATTATGGGTTGTTACACGCGCTCTACACTCTCGAAATCTTGAGGAGCTCGAAAAGTTCTTATTTTACATATATAATAATTTAGATTAGATATAGATTTCGAAAATGCTGCACAAAAACAAGGGTTTCAATATACAAAAACAAGGGTTGAATGGGACTGAATATGATAATGATGGACAAAAACAAAGAGAACCTAAGCATGAACACTGGTTTAAGATCACGTGCTCAATGCATCTCATCTCCAAAAAATTATAGTATAGGGTATATTTCATAATAATTCGATACAGTTCATATTGTATGAAAATTGATCGGATCAACTTAACTTAAGATGTAAAAGTACTTCATAGTAATTCATTAATATCAATTAGATTTTCAATACTTTTTGTAGTAAATAATATCTACTAAGTTGTACCAAACACAAGTGACAGGCGACTATACAGGCCCCCGAAAATTTAGAGCCCCAAATATTACTTTCTTTATTAATAGTCGTTGGCTTATTGTACTACATGTTTTTTTATTGTCGGTGTTGTACTCATTTATTATATTTAAATATTATTTGTACGTTGTAGAAATATGATGTTAATGATTCTTTTTCTCCATTTTATAATATTCATTAGTTTTTTATATTTTTATTTTTAAGCCTACTTTTATTAAGTTACATAAAGTCCCCCTAATAATTGGGCTGCTAATACTACAACTCTACAATATGATTGAAGATAGCATAAACATGGGTCCAGGTAGTATAGACATGGGTTTGCCAACAAATAAAACACAATATAACATGTCATTAGTAAAGGGATTTCATAATTAGTACATGTTCTGGAAAAATAAGTCAAATGCAAGTAAAAAGTGACTTTCACTTCTCGACTCCCTCCCCCAGTTGATAACTCCCAAATCCCAATATTGCAAAATCTTCATCCCTTGAAGAGTGAAATCCTCTAGAATGCGTTTATAATTCATGCACAATCCTCTATTTTGTTAAACTATAAAAAACCTTAAATAGACAAAAATATACTAATATCAGTCTAATGATGATTTGGCGAAAGCTAATATACTAAAAACACATCACGTCACGCATTCTCTCTCTCTCCCGCCACCTGCAAAAAATATTTGCAAGCTTTACTTTCTCCATTTTTTCGTAAATTCGAAGCTCAAAATTTCATTAAACAATCCAAAGTAACCTACTCAATTTCCTCTACAAAAACTTTCATTTTTTTTTTTAGTTTTTTATTTATTATTATGAATTTTCTGGCTTCAATTAATTTCTGTAAAGATTGTTTATGGAAGTCGATTTTTTGCCGAAAAACGTGGTTAGTGTTACTCTGAACTCCGGTGACCCCATTGTTTCCAACCGGAATATTGCCCATGCTTAGACAGTCACCACCACCCCATTTTTTGCTTTTTACAATTGATATTCAAGAAACACTAACCACGTTTTCCGGCAAAAAACCGACTTCCAAATTGAGGTGAGAGAGAAAAAAAAAAGAAATAAGCCAGTGCAGAGGAGAGAGGAGTGAAAAAAAGAAACAAGTCAGTACATAAGAGAGAGGAGAGAGAAAATGGGAGTGATTTTGCTTTTTGCTTTTCAGAATCAGCACTGGTGTTTGGGCTTCACTTTTTCCCAACGAGAAATTACCATTTTGCCATGGATAGTGGCATTGGTTGCCACTATCCGTTAGTGGTTTATCATTCCTCCTCATGAGGGTCCTCTGAAAACAAAGTTCCCGAGAGAAGCAATCACCATGCCCCACCCCGAAAAATACAATGGGAATTTTAAAGCATCATGAGCCAATAAAGAGAGAGAAAAGGTTGCTAAAACTAAAAGGCAGCTCTCCTGCCAACACTTCTCCTGAAAAACAAGCATTTCCCATTACCCACATTATATATGACCAAGGAAGAGAATAATATGACCTTTGAAACGATCTAAAGGCAACTACAAGGAACATGAGACCCTATTAACATATTCCAGCCATTCTTTAGAAGACAACACCTGCTCACTTCTGTGAATCACTCTGTACCAGGGAGAATCAGCCTCATGCAATAAATGCCACCACTTTCCCACTAAAGAAACTTTTTGATCAGCAAATTCTAAAATCTGCCACTGATCAGCTCCTGGAAAAATGAAAGGTTGTTAAGCTGAGATTATTAAGATGTCCCATGAGAATGAAGCACATGAGAAACCTCACAAGATGAGATTGACTTAAACCTACATAAAACACAAAATAACTAGAGCTTATTTACACTCCTAAAGAAAAAAAGCTAAAAGAAATAATTAACAATGACATATTTAGCCTCGCAGTTAACTTTAATGAGATGTCGAATCAAAAGATAACTATGTTGAATTCTTATACAGCTAACACAAGTTTATATGTTCCAGTGGTATGTCCATTGCATAAAGGGCTAACAGAGAGCATTGGCTATTAGTTTATATAACTATAATCAAATATTGGCATAACTCTAAGCACTACTTCCTATAACTCCAATGAAGTGCTTTTATAACTCCAACTACTAACGTGTAACACCACAATAATTCTCTCTTTTCTAAAATACCTTTTTAATATAAATAATAGAGAATTATCAAAGTATTATCGCCCGTGTGGAAACGTATCGGATTATTCAGTATTTTGCAGCGGAAAACATATAACTAAACTTTTAGAATTGAAATATAATAAATAAACAAAGTACTTTAAAACCAAACAACACTAAGGCATAAGACACCGAATTCTTATATTATGTGTAAATAAACATATCTTCTAAATCTCGTGGATCTCCGTTTAGGTTGAGGCTCGTCCTCCTCTGACTCAGAATCAGTCTCACATCTCATAACAGTATGGTAGATGTCACTTATGATCTGCCCTCTAGCACGGTCAAACTCTTGAAGGACCTCATCATCACTATCAGGCATGCCTGCTCTTAATACATTACGCATAATAAACTCTAGTTCGGTGTAGTTATCATCATCAGACTCATAATTTCCATCACTCTCATCATCACTGAGCACAATAGGGTTGTAATAGGTCCCTATTCTAGTAGCTTCTCTTGCAGACATGGCTAGGAATCTATAACACTAAATATAATTTCTATAAACAACTGGTACTCTCACTTAACGTATAATCCCAACAATAACAATAAGCAAGAATAACCAACAACATAAGGCATAAGAATCACATAAAAGTTAGCAGGGAAGAAAAAAAAATATAATCATGCTGAACTAACTATTTAATGCAGACATATAATATTTCTATCCTATATGCCCTTCCTATACTACCCATCTCTCATAAAATAAACTAGAGTATTGAAAATTATTTAAATAAATAATTTTGAATTTATAGAGGAACCGAAATAAAATAAAAAAAATTTCATTATAGTTCGAAATTTTCGAACTCAATAACAATAAAAATAATAAATAATAAATTTTCGGACATAAGAAAAATAAATTCGAACCTCATAAATAATAAAAAAATGTTCAGACCTCATTAAAAAAAAAAATTCGGACCACTTCAAAAAAAAAAAAATTCGAATGCGAAATTCTATCGCACTCGTGAAAAAGAATTTCGAAGGTAATTTGAATACCATGAATAAGTAGGAGCTCAATTCTAAGAAATTCATTTTAAGTACTAGCTAGTTAGGCGCCTATAAACTTAAAGTTGGCACGAAAGACCAATAAAAACCTAAAGCTCTGATACCACTTTGTAACACCCCAATAATTCTCTCTTTTCTAAAATACCTTTTTAATATAAATAATAGAGAATTATCAAAGTATTATCGCCCGTGTGGAAACGAATCGGCTTATTCAGAATTTTGCAGCAGAAAACATATAACTAAACTTTTAGAATTGAAATATAATAAATAAACAAAGTACTTTAAAACCAAACAACACTATTAAGGTTAACTTCAAACGAAACTTAAATATAAAGTATCTACTAAAGCACTAGATAAAACAATCTGCTACACAAGCTCTCCATTCCCAGATCTCCATGATGCAACATCTGCAAACATGTAGATGTCATTGCACTAAAGAATCTGCTCACCAGAATGGGTCATCACAGGATCAATAAGGCAAAGCCATGATCAACACATACAAACAAAGCACGTAATCAGCAAAAGTTGAGTACTACATAATAATACATAAACATTCCTAACATGATACTAATAAATAATAAACAGGGATAAATAATAACATAACAATCTAACAATCTAACAATCTGCAGACAACTTTTACTGAACTACACTTTAACCATCTTTTCATTACTTTAATGGAATAGTTAATGGACCGAGTTGTCTAACTAAAACCAGCCTTCACCTAGGAAGATGAAATACGGGCGCGACTCCGTATTCCATAGCGACCTGCGATATCGATGAACCTTTGAATAAAAAAAAGGAACGGTGATCAATCCAATTCCCAGAAAAAGCCATGGCACGCTCACCATGTACCCCAACTCCTGATTGTCCAACTTCAGACGTGCACCAGTCTAAAGTTTATTACTATCCACGTTACACTTTACATGATTTACCAATTATTACTTGTTATGACACACAAGCAATACAGATAACATATAATCAAACATTCACAACTTAATTTCTTTTTATCTTAGGATTAAATAAGTGATCATACAACTTACAACCCAAGAATAATTCCTTCTTATTCCAATCCTTCTTATTTGTTGAACCTAGCCAACAACCAAATTACCTTTCATAGGTAGAAAATATCAACTTACCAGATAAGGCCCTCGGTCCTTATAAAGCAGTGAGATACTCAATGGGAACAATGATCAATCATGATCCAACACTAATAAATATATTAATTCCCCCATGTGAATTAATAAATTAAAGTTCCCAACCAACATGGTTGCATCAATTTTCCATACAAACATGATATAAATCTCATAATATAATCTCATAATCAACATGTTTACACCACAGCAAAAAACATGCAAAATCCAACATAATCAATATCATATATGAACTCAACATAGTTCCTATACATGATACTACATAATTTTCCTTCCTTAAATCATGATACTATCTCAAGCAACACATAGGTATGTACGTACCTTGTGTAGACAAATTGGTAGGCCACCTTTAATCACCTTAAAAATCGCCTACAGAGTAATCTCCGCCTAAAACAACCAATAGAATTTAAAATCAATACTCCAAATAAATTCCAGCAACTTTAAAATACTTTAAATCCCCTTTAAAAATATTTAAAAGTTTGTTTTTATCATTAAAACTTCAATTACCCATAAAACTTCATTAATAACAACCTTTCTAAAATTCCAGCAACATATAATTTATTAAAACTCTCTTTAAACATACTTAAACATGCTTAGAAACATAAAGACAATAACTTTCATAATTTATAATAAACTACTAGGTTTTTCTAACTTTCAAAACCCTAAAAATTCATACTTTGATAATTAAAAATCTACTTTAAACTCAAATATGTAAATCTGATTTTTATTTCATCAACACATAAATTATATAACTTAGATTCAATAATAAATCAATAACTTAAAACTTTTAAACATAAATTAATTAAAACAAAACCTAAAAATACAATCTTTGTATAAAACTTGAGGAGGAAGAAAAGAAACAAACCAAAGCAAAGGAAGCAAAGAGGAACGAAGAAGGCCGGCGGCAGCACGGCGGTAGCAAGGCGGCGCGCGCGGCAAAGACGGTGGCGGCAGGTGGTCGGCGGTGTCCGACGGTGGACGGGAATCGAACGGAAGAAAAAAAAAAGAAAACGAAAGGAGAGAGAGAGAAGGCCGAAAGTGTGGGATAAAGGAGGAGAGAGAAAATAATGTTGTGGGGAAAAATTGGGGTTTATGGGGCATTTATAGTTTCCCCTTTGTGGTCTTAGGAAAAGACAATTGGGCTTCAAATAGAGTTTGATGATGAATAGGAATAGTGATTGAACTCCTAACATTACTAGAATTAGTATTTGGGTTCCTCAAGCCCATTTAAACTCCTTTTTCAAATCCAAATAAGTATTTCAAACATTTCAAGTACTTTCAAAGCATGACTTTAATAAATATTTGACTTGAATAAATTATTAAACTATTCCTTTGACTTTCAAATAGTCAACCTTTGAAATATGAAATCATTAAAATGCTAAAATATATTAAAATATAAATAACTATATATTAAAATATATTTATAAAATTTATAAAAGACGGGGGATTACAAAATGTTGGTGTAACTCCAAGTAAAAGTTCCTATAACTCTAATCAAAGGTTGGTGTAACTCTAAGTACTAGTACCTATAACTCTAGTTAAGTGTTTCCATAACTCTTAATTATTAGTTTATATAACTCTAATCATATACTGGCATAACTCTTAGTATTACTTCTAATATTTTCACCTTTTCGCACGCTTCCTCTTATAAAACACAACCTTTTCTTCATAAAGAAAACAGAAAACTGTAGCACCACTGACACAAAAACTACCTACATTATAATGGCATATTGAACTAACTAAACACATAACTGCATAAACATGGAAAAGAAACACCACCTCACGTTCAAGATAACAATTAAATTTAAATTCGACTAAGAGAAAGAAGGGACTGAATAATTGTTTAATCGTTGCATAGTCCACTTCACTAAACAACCAGAAAAAGACTAACAACCTAGATAAAAAAAAAACTCAACCAGGATCTAGCAAAGCCACCAATTCATTCCAAATTTTAAGCAATCAAAGCAAATCAAACGAAAAAAAGCTTGACACAAATAACCAATAAGAACCAATGATTACCACTTTGATAATAGTATCCATATAATAGATATAGTACTTATTACATAACCTATAGAAGTATATAATTGAAACACAAATAACCAAATTCATAACCAAATTCATACCAAATTCATAGCTTGACATATCCTGAAAAGCAATTGACGAAAAATTCCAAAATTCGAAGTTATGATCGCATAATTGAAGGAAAAATAAATGCAAAAATCTAATTCTTAAACCTAAACTAAAATCGTGCCAAAAAGCAAATAAAGAATGCAAATTTGAGTATCTTAAGCAAATAAATCACATACAAATCTTAAAATCAGTAAAAAAAAATCGAGAGCACGGAATAGCAAATTAAACAAGAAAAATTTATTGCCCTTTATCATGAATATGTGAATTCTTGACTGCAATTATAAGGTATTATGTATTACATAAACAATGATAACCACTATGCTAATATGCTTACACTCTGTAGACATTTGAATATACAGTAACTGAAAGAATTGTGTCCCCGACTCTAATGCAATTACTAAATATAATATGGATAATATTATGGAGATAATAATTTGTTTAATTGGGTCGTCTTTACGTCTTGCTAGAGAATGCTATAGACCTTTGGGTTAGTAAATAATAAACCCAAAGCCCACTTAAATGGATCCTATAAGATCACACATTAGATTTGGATCAACAAAAGAAAAACCTAAAGCCCATAATGGGCTCTAGGGTGGCCGGCCAATGGAAAGGAAAAGGAGGGATTGCCTAACCTAATTATTCTTATATATTAGTTAGGTAATCACAAGAGAAATAAGACAGTATCTCTCAATATTTTTCTCTCTCCTCTTCTCTCTCAAAGTCACGTTATTTACTCCAAGAAAAGAAGAACGTGTTCTTCCTTCCAACTAGCATTGGTGGAGTGTTGATCCGGATTGGTGGACCAAGTAGAGGAATTACATCTGAGGTTCTTTCTCCAAGTTCTTGGCGATTCTTTGTGGAAATCACGCATCAAAGGTTAATTCTAAACTATTATGTGATCCTTGATTGTATATGCATGAGATCCTGTTTTAAGTGCTTATGAATATGATTCATGAAATCCGCTTAGAGTACTTATAATCCTACAGTGGTATCAGTATTAGCCTCTTGCATATAGTTTTTTGGTCATAATAATTAGATTTTATTTTGATGTGTTCATGACTATTTTAATTTGATTAAGGGGAGGAATTGTATTATGGAATGAATAATTAATTGGAATTGATTAAATGGAGATTTAATTGCTTATTTTTCCAATATAAAGTGGCCGAATTTTTTGAAAATTCAACCCTAATTTTTCAAAATTTAAAATTCTGAATTTTATATCTCTAAATTTCGAATATTAAGTTCATATTATTAATCTGATTTTAATGTTTAAATTTGTTTATGTATGAAAATTAATTCATGTAAACAGCGTTTTATATGAATTAGAGATTAATTTATGTGAATAACCCTAAAATTAATTAAAATGGAGATTTTAATTTAATTTTCTGAATTAGGCATAAAAGAGTTTATGTTTAATTTAATTAAGATCACTAAATTAATTTTGCAAATGTGGTAATTTTAATTTCCTTCAAATAAAATAAAATAAAAATTAAGGAGGAGGAAGATGAGCAGCCACGGCTGGTGGCTGCTCCGGTGGTCTGCCGGACTGGAAGTCGGCGAGGGATGGCGAGGCTGACCGGAAAGCAGTCGGCGAGGGTGGCGCTGGCAGGCAGCCACGCGTGCGACGCACGTTCGACGTGCGCAGCAGCGTGCTGTTGGCTGGCGCTAGGAGCTCTTGCCGGCGTCGACTCGCGATGGGTTGCCGGTGAGTTCCGGTGAGGCCGCTTGACGTAGGTGGCCGGATTTCTGGTCGTGTGTGCTGGCGTGGGAGTTGGGACTGGCAGCCCTTTGTGCTGCTGGTCTGGTCATGGCCTCCACGGCTGTTTTTCAAAATTTTAAATTAAAAAAAATATATATTTTTGGATATAAACTGGCAGCCGTAAAACTGGGTAGCAGTATCTTGAACAATTTTTTTTTTTTGAAATTTTGTAAAACAGATTTTTGAGAAGATTAAGAAAATTCCAATTATGTTAATTATGTTATTTTGACTGGGTCATAAATTCATTCCATAATTTGATTCTTTAATCTAATTAAAATTAATAAGCTAGATTTTCTAGGATGGAATCTTTAGGTGGTTAGGAATTGCTTAAATATTTTATCTACTTGCTATAATTAAGAATATTTGATATTTTGATTAATGGCAAGAATAATATGTGATATTATTATGTGGCATTTTATATTTGATATAATTGCTATGAATGACTAGTATGACCCAAATTTAAGTTAGAAAATACGATATGCGTATCGTGATGTATTCTTGTAATTTAAATACGATCTGCATATCGTGAAGTATTTTTTTAATTTATTTAATTTAGATATTATTTAAATTATTTTGATACTTATGTAATCCAAAGACGAGCCCATCAAGAGAAGGCTCATGGCTAAGATGGATGGAGATCCATGAAGAGTCCAAGGAGGAGCCCTTAGTTCTTAGGATTAGGGGCCATACTAGATCATATTTATTTTTTGCATTTTATTATTATTTAAAATTCTTATAAGTTTATTGTATATTGGTTATCAATGCGGCAATGAAATTGTTCAAGAAGTCAAAAAAGAGCGCCGATATCGCAGTAAAAGCAAGACGTGTAGGCGGATCGACTCATCAAGTTCCCCTCAAGCAGAGGATTCTCGCATCCTTTTTGTCGGGGCCTTTCGAACGACTGTTGGTCTGATGAAGCTAGAGTTCACTAATTAATAACAACATAATAAACTTAGGTCCCGCAAATATTAAGGTTAGCTTTTCCAAACATAAAGTGTTTATTAACCCTTAATTAATAGTAATAGGTCATGCCTCCGCAGAGTATTATCATTAATTTTGGGAGATAAGGTAAAATTGCGAATTTTACTACTTAGTTTGGTTATCCTTGACAAAATCATCAAAAGTGTTTTGGATTTTGAAGCAAGAGATAGTTAAGCATGCGATGTTTACCAATCTAAACAAGAATTATAAAGTGTTATAATTTGTAAAAGAGTTTACTTACCTTGAGAATGCAACGTTAAAGATAAGGCCTCCGTCTGCTTAGTGTTACATGTTGATAGGATCTTGTATTCACTTATTCAAATGGGACATTAAAATTGAATAGGTGATCAACCTAGAAACCTTTGCATGTTTTAGGTTCTTTTATAAACATAAAATTGAACTTTGCTTTTATTTTCTGTCTGTAGATACTATGACTAATAACAACAACAAATTTAATCAGTTCAGCATGACTTTCAACATGAATGAGTCTCAAAAGACTTTGCAAAGAGTTGCATGGGTTGCTGGTAAATGCTGAAAGGAACATTCTCCAAGAACCAAAGAAAGAAGTTTTGATGGTTCAAAAGGGAAAGGGTTTCAAAAGAAATGGGCAGGAAAGAAGGACAAAGGCAAGCAAGTTGCCGTTGCTTCTGAAAAACCTAAGCCAACCGCCAAGCCAAAAGCAGCCGCGGAAAGCAAGTGCTTCCATTGTCACAAGATAGGACACTAGAAGAGGAACTGCCCTCTATACTTGGAGGAAAAGAAGTCGGATGCTTCCACTTCAGGTATATATGTTATAGAAATCAAATTGAATTCTACTTCTTTATAGGTATTAACATAATAATCGAGCCTGTTCACGAGCTTTTCGAGCAGAGCTTGGCCTAGTTCAGCTTGCCATGTTAAGGTCTCGAGCCGAGCCCGAATTCGAGCCGAGCATTGACCTAGCTTTGACCGAGAGCCCAAACTGTTTGCGAACAGGTCGAACTCATTATCAATCCTAGTTAGCACCTATCCACGGCTAAAATGATAGTGCAAATCAAGTAATTATGAATTGTGCCAAATCAGGAAGATTAATCTCAAAATCTCAAAGTTATATATATGCATGGATAGCGACTAAGCCATTGTTGCAGTATCAACCAAAACAACCGCCAAGCCCACAAGCATAACAATCGTCAGTGTTGACAGGAAGCAAAAGCGGTGGCCGGAAAATTCAAGAGAAGATGAGAGAGAAAATTTAGGGTTCAGCTTTTCAATTAATTTGAATAATAGACCAAAAATGAATTGTGAATTGTCTGTATAACTTAGTATGAGAAATTGAGAAACTTAAATAGCTGGATTGCCTAAAATTTCCCCAAGAAGAAGAGAGACGACCCGGGAGGTGACTAAGTGAGTTGAGAGAGAGTCAGCCGAGGTGCCTCAGAAGATAGAGAAAAAGAGCAGCGAGGCTAAGGAGTAAAATGAAGGAGTCGATCGTGGAAGATGTTATCAATGGCTATTATTTCAAGATATTATCATTGCTGGCCATTGAATAGTTGATTTGTTGTTATGAATTAATGACGTCCGAACAACTAAGAACCTTCTACAGTTTGCATTTAGAATGTGTTGATCGTTGTCATTTTTTTTTTTTGAAAAGGAAAGAAACCTAAGTTAATCCCGGATGGTGGGAAAACCTAACTCATCCTTGCGGATGATGAAGGAAGTTGATCGTTGTCATTGCATAGTCGTTCGATTACAAAAATCTACACAGTATTATTTTTCACTTATATAAGTTGTTATTGGATCTTTAGAAGACCACCCCTATTTTCCATTGTTGACGTGTATTTTCCGTTGTATTAATTGTTATGAATGGTAAACCTTTTCTTTAGCTTTGTTAATTTTCTCTATCTCCAAAATATCTCAAGATTTATCATTTTATTTGGGTTTTGCTAAATGACGCCCTATTTTTTCCTACTAACGCCCTTTATTTCTGTATAAAAATACGATGGTCTTTCCTTCTATTTCCCCTCCATTTCCCATTCCCCATTCCCTTATTCATTCCCATTCCATCCCCCCCTCCATTCCTCCATACCTCTTCCATTCCCTCTCATCTTTCACTCTCGATCTCTCCTCCCTTCCCTCTTCTTCCATTTCCTTCATTGAAGGACTACAAGATTTTCCAACGACTTTAAATTTTTTGACCATCTCGTCATATCGCCGGAAAATGCTAATGTAATTAAAAAAAATTCAAATAAAACTGATAAAATGCCTTGAATCAAGCACTTCGAAAAACATAGCATAGGGATCTCGCTGACCAGTCAGCGAGTCGGGGTCCAGGGTCGAAGCGCCCTGGATTGGGGGTTCAACCTCCAATATTAATAATGCAATAATGTGGCCGAAAAAAGTTGCACGTAATGTGATCGGAAAGGTTGCCAGAGGTGTGGCGGCGTGATGATGCCGTTCAACCTCCTTCATTTTGTGATGAGAGATAGTGACCGGAAAATCGACCGGAGAAGTCCTTGGGTGATGAATGAGAGTGGGAGATTGAAAGAGAGTGAGGATGCATGAGAGTGGGAGAGTGAGGAAATGGGTGTGAGTATAAATACATAAGAAGTATAAATACAGGGCGTTAGTAAGAAAAATAGGGCGGTATTTAGCAACCCAGTTTTATTTCCCCTCTCCCTCCTAAATCTCTCAATATGGTAGGGCAAAAATCAAAATGGAAGAACTACTTGGAAGATAACACAGCACAGAGTATAACATCAAAGAACATGTCTGGTATCTATTCAAATTTAAAATGGAAGAATATACCAGAAAAGAAGAACAAGCAGTTTTAAATCATAACATTGGTAGTAATCAAAAGAATGTAAAATCTAAATTTGAAGAATATACTTTATAGTAAGAAGAGGATGTCTAGATAATAAAAAACATGGGCCATAAGAAAAAAAAATAGTTGAAAGTGGTATAATAAAAATAAAAATTACGTAATTTTTAAGTCAAGGGAACACATATTTCATCATATACAATTATAATAATACTAAAACTTACAAACAAAATAAACGAAGAGAAAATAAAATGATATTATACATATAAATGAGTACAAATACTCAACGGTCATTGTAAATAATGAGCTAAAGAGTAGTATTCATCAATTGAAAACACACTATCAGTGGCGGATCCAGGAATTTATGAATAGTTGGTCACTACCGACTAGGTTGCACAAAGACTAATACGGGTACATGTACGGATATGAGTTCGGATACGCGTACCCATATAGGATAATCCATGAATTTTTTAAAAGAATTGAGATATTCGGTTGAGTTTTCTTTCTTTTCATTCTGAAATTTTAATTATAATTTTTAATTAGATACAATAATTCAATTTGTCAAACATATCAATCAAATTCACTTAAACTATTCAAATTTAATCTCATATCAATGCATTATGCATATATACCAAATAATTTCACATTAGAGGAAAATCCTATCCATCTCCAACTAATTCCACCAGCACATAAAACACATAAAACCAAAGGCTCATTCATGGCCTCTCCGAAAACTTCACATGATAGGTCCAATTCTAAAAATCCTAAAACAAGGGTTTTAGTGCATTACCTGAATACAATCAATCAAACCTTCAAACCTAATCCAAAGCTCATAGCGTCACAGTCATCATTCACCAATTAGCCAGTGTAACCAATTATATTAAATTAACAATAATAAATATAACAATAATAAATTAACAACAATAATATAAATAAACAACAATAAATTTAGGCATTTAGCCACTGTAAATCTATAACTATAATGTAATGAAGTTTGGAACTCTAAGTGCTAATTAATATCTAATTTCTCACAATCTTTGTACAAATTAATCAACAAGTAATCAAGTCATCTGTTGAATCAAGTCACCATTACCACGCACGCACTTACCAGCGGCAGCAAGGCAGTTAGGCAGGCGGCATGCCGGCAGCAAGGCAGTTAGGCAGGGTGCAGCAACTAAGCAAGCAGGCGGCAGAGATTAACAACGTAAGCCCTAACTGAACTAAATTCAAATTCAACGGCAATTAACACACAAATTGCCAAACAAAAAATTTTCAACAGCAATTAACTCACAAATTCAACGGCAAACTTAACTAAATCTCTAAAAACTAAACCAATGAAACTGAATTCAAACAAACAAAAATAACTCACCTGACGTTTAGCGAGAGCAATCTTCTCTGAAATCGAAATCTTGAGAGGTCGAAACACAAATACACAATCTTTAGTAAACAGTAACCTAAATACCTAATTTTCAGCCACAATTGTAAAAATAAATTTTCAGCAACAATTATTAAGAACTGAAGAAGAGATTAAGCGAAGAAGATCAAGAATTAGAAGAACACCTGAACTCCTGAAGTCTGCGCCGCCGCCGCTGCCGCCTTCCGGCCTGCCGACGAAGAAGAAATGAAGAAGTGAAGACGAAGACTGACCGACGGCCGACGAAGATCTGAACTCTGAAGTGAAGACGAAGAGTGACCGACGGTCGACGAAGGATTGAAGATGACCGGCGACCGCCAACCGCCGACGACGAAGGAAGTGAACGCGTGGTGGCTGGTGGGTCCTGGGATTCGAGAAGGAGAAAGAGAGAGAAAGAGAAATGTTAGGGTTTAGTTCGCGTGAGAAATGAGCGCTCCTTTTGATCTTTTGATTTTTTCTTTTTTCAGAAATATTAGTTGGTCACGTGACCAACTGTGACCAACAGTAGATCCGCCGCTGCACACTATTGCGTTCAAAATATAAATAATTGATTTAAAAATCCAGTCATAATATATTATAACTCTCCTAAAATAAACCTAAATCAAACTTAAGGTCATTTCTTTCTTTCGTCTTCAATTCCATCGACCTATCCATGTATGCTTGTTTCCCGAATCATTATGCATGGTTGCTACTCTAATCCATTATCTTCATCATCCTGTAGTAAAAAAAAAAAAAGAATCTTCAAAGTATTATATGATAACAGAGAAGAGTAACAAAGATGAATTCTTGCTAAAGCCAAAACAGCAGCACTCCATTTGAATACTGCGGTACAGAAGCCAAAATAATAGCACTATCCCCCTTTAGTTTTCAAACAATTAATGGCTTGTTTTGTGTTTGTTTTTTTGGTTTCACAGTTATATAGTTGTTGTTGTTGTTGTGGTGTTATGTACTACTTCAGTTGAGGATGTAAATTTTGATGGTGCTTTTACACTTTGGTAATATATTCTTACATTCTACCCAAAAAAAACAATTAATGGCTTGGATCAATTCTTCTCCATGACTTTTTCGCCAATTGATCAATAAGAGTTGAAGCCTCTCTATTGCATCATTAAGAGCTCTATCGCCAGTGGATCAATAAGAGCCAAAACAACAACACTATCCTCCCTATTGGATTAATAAGAGTTAAAGTCTCTCAATTACTAAAGAGAAGCATTTATGGTTTTTCGCTAATGAACCCCTGTTTAATCATCCTTTAAACATATATATCAGAAGCAATGATGCTGAAGAAATGGAGGCAACCTCAATGGAAATTGAAGATGCAGATGCTGCAAATGTTGGACAACAAGCGAGTTAGTACATCAACTTGTTCATAAATCGAAGTTCATAAAGCCAACATCAAATCAAACAGATAAACATTCATCAATCACTCAAGATCACACTTACACGTTATTGACATAAACCTTCACTAAAAAAAATCAAAGAGAAACTGACCAAATCAACTAATGACTAGCATTCAGCCACAAAATTCCCGAACTAATTGAAAATCAGCACCGCTAATTGCAAAAACTTCACAAATTATGCAATCTGAGCATATAATCCACAATAGAAGTTTGCACTTCTGAGTGAAAATTGAAGCGAAATTCAACTAATTTGATAGAAAAAATGAAGTAATAATACATACCTCTCAAAATCAGAAAATGGGGCACTGCCAAAAGAATAGAGAGAATTGGCTCCCCAAGCAACACCTAAGGTTTTCAGATTCTTCTTCTTCTACTTCTTGTTATTACTTTGGTTGTTGGTGTCTCTTCGTTGCACTTGATGCAAACTTTCTTCACCAATCTGTGGTTCAACACTACCTCAATCATCCTTCCTTATTCTTCGTGCTCATTTGCTCATCTTTTCGGTATCTATGTAATTGAATTTTCGCAAACCCTAGATGTCGTGGATGAGGAGAACAACAAAATGAAAGCATCAAACTAAGCAGAAGATAAGAAATTATACATGCTGACGCAAAATGTAATCAGCCTGGATAGAAGAAATAGATTGTAGAAGCTCTGGTAAAAGCTTAGCAACCTCGTGCACCGCCGCTTCTTGGGCTTCGACGTGGTCTTCCACCATCATTATTGTGTTCTATATTGAATAATTCCGCAGAATGTTATCAGAAGCAATGTAATCGAATCAATGATGTGAACTCGATATTCAATTTTGTGATTTCAGGCGATCTGATTCAGAGCAATTTCGAAGGAATTGTGACTGATTTTAGAAAGTGAAATAACAAAAAAGTATGAGAATCGAAAAAGATTGCAGCTATGTTTTCTCTGAGATTAGGGTATAGTAGTCACCTTGAAAATGTATATTTTGGAGAATAGGGATGGTAGAGGATTCAATCTTCATTAATTGGGTTTTGGAAATTGGAAGAAAGTAGACTGCAAACGCGTGAAACATTTATTAGATTTAGTTTTTTTTTATTTGGGCAAACAACATATATAATTGGCCCCTTAGAATTTAGTGGCGGCTATGCGGTTCTTCACCCTACACAAGCGACCTTAGTTGGGCGCATTGCTTGCGTAATGCGTTGAAGTAGAAAGAGCTATATTTTTCAATATTTTTATTAATATTTCTATCTTTTGAGGGGAAGGAGAAAGTGCACCTATACTGCGGTTCGGATTGCTAGTTTGCTAAAATAAACGTTATATAAGAAAAAATAAAGATTGAAATAACGAGAAAAGAGAACGAGTAAATTATAAAATGCTAAGTTTATTTTTCCTCTTGTAACTAAAATAGCATGTTAATTTAGTATGAAACACTTATGAATTAACTTGAATTTAGATTAATAAAAATCTCAAGATTAGTAATTATACTTGAATTTAACTTTAAAAATTAACTTTAAGTCAAATAATAATAAGCTTACTTAACGTCATGAATGTGTTATTAACTATACCTATAAGTTGTGTTAGTGTAGTATACTAGCTAGTGTTAGAATATTGAATTTCCATGTAACACCCTAAACACAAACTCAAATATTCTTTATTAATTGGAGCTTCACGGCATTATAAAATTTGCGGATATTTCACTGTTAATCAGGTACGCAATTTGTTAGTTGACAATAAAAGTATGTGCAATAATATGTACTATGTTTAAGTAAATTTTAAAATAACACTGTATACGAAAATTGTAGAAAAATTAAACTCAAATTACAGTAAATTTTTAGATTTCATTCTAATATAAGTGAAATTCAAATAATTTTTAAATCAAATATAAAAATTACATCAACAATTATCGACAGAAAAAAAATCATATTTCGTAAAAAATAACTTGACAACAAATACAATTGTTAAAAAAAAATAGATCAACTCGAATTTAAGCCCATGAAGAAAATTGATCAATTTTTCAAATCAAATTTTAAAGATGGAAAGAAATATGAATTGTAAAAGTTATAAAAGGGAAAAAAAAATAGGGATCATAGAGGAAAAACGGAGAGGCGAAGGTGAGATCTGGAGAAGTTTAATTGGGATCAGAAGATAAAAGGGGAAAAAATTGGTATCATAGAGGAAAAATGAATAAGAAATACCTTACTTTCACCGCCTCACCCACTGCATCCTTTCTCACCATAATCGCCGCCTCACCCACTACATCCTTTCTCACCATGGTTGAAGGCATGAGAAGGAGAGAGAAAAGGTGAATCAATGAGGGTGGTGTAGAATGTTTTTTGGGTTTTTTTCCCTGAAAAAAATCGATGAATTCAATGAAGGTTTTCTTAAGTTTTGATGTGGAATGTTTTCTGGGTTTTTTTTTCCTGTTTGTAGTAAAGTGAAGCAAGCGGAAGTGGAGGGTTTAGGAAGAAGGATAGAGAAACCTTTAAAGGGTAAATACTATTCTATTATTTTTAACAGTCCCTTTGTAAGGACATAAGGTTGATTATATATTTGAAGTCAACAAAAAATAGTAGCTCGAGATGCAATTTCATTACTTCTACTTATTTATTAAAATGTTTTTAAATACTATTTGTAAGTATTTCAATCTTTCTTATTCACAAAATGGAGGTGAACTTAGATACGAACTTTTGTTTTTGGTTTGTTTTACTACTGAGTAATAGTTATGCCCAAAATGTCGTCGCACGCATCGCGTACATAAAAAGCTAGTATCAATTGTCAAAGTTGTGCCTTAAAAAAGATTGCTCAAACAAAAGAGGGAAAAATAAAAAAAATGGAAGGGAGTATCTAATAGTATATTCTTCCAACTCTGCAGATGGATGAAGGATAGATACACTGGGTCGAAATTTAAGAAACAAGTTGGGATAGCTGTTATTTTGGCTACTGTATATATATTATGGAAGATTAGAAACTTAGCTTATTGGAATTCCACTGTCCATACTATAGAGCATATAGTTAAAGAAATTAAATTGACAGTAAAACATAGGATTTTACAGATTATGAGTGTGAAGATTAGGAGTCACGAGAACGCAATTAGAATTAGTAATGTGTTTTTAACTCCAACTTTTCTACAAATTCTATTCATGTTGAAATTAAAAGATGTATAAGAAGTTTTCCTTAAAAAAATGATGTATAGGGAAAAATATTTTCTATAGTAACATATTAAAGTAACCTATTGCAATTACAACTAGGGTTGTGCAAGAAATTTAAACATTTTTGCCTATAGATAGAATTGTTTTCCATTTTCTCTTTTGCCTTTCTAATTGGACTGAAATGTTAGACTTTGTGCAATCAATATTATGAGTTTATCACTGTCTCACCCCTAATTTATAAAACTAATACTTAATCAATCACATAAAAAAAACCCACTTCAAAATCAAACAACCTACACCAAATGCAACCATTATATTCCAAACCAAATCACTACCTAATACACAAATAGCATAAAAATGCAAGAAAAGAATTTAAAAGTATTACACCTATTAGATCTATATAAATCGTATGAAATGAAGAAATGATATACACAAATAGATGAAAAAAGAAAAGACCTGACAAAATTAGGTTGAAGTTCACTCTATATGCCAAATCAAATAGTCATCAACATTTTCCTTTTTCTTCCATCAATAAAGAGTCGAATTTAGGATACTGTTGTCTGTTTTGGGTGACATAGAGCTTACAGGAGAAGTAAAACTCCAAATAATTCTTACCTTCATGTCTTAATCGTCCTGATGTTTCTTTCTCATAGATTATTAGGTTACTTTATGAGTCCAAAATGGATCGTTAAGTAAGTTTATTATTAAATATTTAACCAATCAAACAAAAAAAAATTCACTTATTTATAAGTATCTATTTCTTATTGAAAACTAATTAATAAAAGAAATAAAATGAAATATCAAAATAGTTGCACCACTTTCACCATAATTCTTGACATTGAAAAACCTAATCATTAATATCTTTGATTTTATATTTTATAAAAAAATTACAAAGTTGATATTATCAATATACATATAGAAAAATCCTATAATTACATATTACATTATAACTTTTGTTGTTTTATGTCGAACAAAAAATACGATCAAATAGGAGATGTGAAAATTTAAAAAGTCTACATCTTCTCCACGAAGAGAACGAGCATTTGTCCATCCATATCATACAATATAACTAATATATAAAGCAGAGTTCAAAAGCCAGATCATGAAGTCGCGACATTTAGCGTTTTTATTATACACCATTTGTCGTGCTTATTAAGTGTCATGTCCTTATTTTTAAAAATAAATAGGGTTTCAAATTAATAAAAATAGATATACAGAGTTTTGGATAACAAGAAATAAAGTTTGGTTTACAATGAAAAACTTTAGTATAATAAATCAATTATAACTTTTAATATATATTTCGAAATATTATAATTTTGGTATCATTGGAAAGTATTTAAAAAGTACTTTAAAACATTATCTACTTATAATTCAAAAAAGTCTACATCTCTCCACGAAAAGAACGGACATTTTCCCGGGTCCTACTACTAGTATATCATATATAAAGCGGAGTCCAAAAGCCAGCTCACGAGGTTGCGACATTTGGTGTCCTCATTGGACACCATTTGTCACGCTTATTAACTGCCATGTTTTTTTTAAAATAGGGTTAAAAAGTAATAAAAATACATGTATAAATTTGAGTATAAGAAGAAATAGAGTTGGGTTCACAATGAAAAACTTAAGTATAGTAAATCGATTATAACTTTTAATATATAGTTCAAAAAATTATAACTTTTTGTACCATTAGATAGTGCTTAAAAACTACTTTAAAATAAGATCCATTTATACTAGATATCAAATCTTATATTAAAGTAACGTATAAAAAGAAATATTGACTATACTAACGGATTAAAGTAACAAAGTGCAATTAGAATTAGAAATTCAATTAGAATTAGGACTTTTCTACAAAACATATTCATGTTAGGATTAGAATATTCAAAGTTATTACATTATAACTTTTGTTGTTATATGTCGGATAAAAATATGTTCAAACAGCGTATGTGAAAATTTTAAGTCTAATAATAATAAGCTTACTTAACGTCATGAATGTGTTATTAACTATACCTATAAGTTGTGTTAGTGTAGTATACTAGCTAGTGTTAGAATATTGAATTTCCATGTAACACCCTAAAATGTTACCTATAAGACTATAAGTGTTACCTACAAAAAGTGTTACCCTTTAAAATTAAAATGTTATTATCAAAAAGTGTTACCTTGAAGCGTTACATATTAAAAAGTGTTACCTTGAATATTTAAATTATTACCAATAAAAATAGTGTTGCTTTAATTAAAGTGTTACATATTAAAAAGTGATATCGTTTCAGTGTTACCTATTAAAAAGTGTTACATTTTAAGTGTTACCAATTAAAAAGTGTTACATGTAACTGTTACATATCAATAAAGTGTTACAAAAATGTTACATATATGTCAATGCAAAGTGGATCTTGAAAAGTGTTACCATAGATAGTGGTGTCAATTCAGTTGACCAGTTCAGTTCTGGTTTGAACCAAACAGTTCAGTTGACTTCAGTTCAGTTGACTTCAGTTCAGTTAATTCAGTTCGTTTTTTCGAGCTTAATTGATGCAGTTTAAACTTTTTCGATTTCAGTTTCAATCCATACAGTTAATTCAATTTTCAGTTAAGTTCAGTTCAGTTTACAATTGTCTTTTGGTTTGACCTGTACAGTTTTGGTTTAAACAGTTGAATTTTTACCTATTACTATCAGTTAAACAGTTATTTTCAGTTCGGATTCAGTTAATTTCAGTTTCTTAAATAAAACTGCATCAACTCGGGTGGAATTTGATATCAGTTATGTCATATGCTGTTTTTTTTCTTCATGTTACGAGTCAAAGGCTTACCCGTTACAGAAATTTTGAAGTCGGTTGGACTTTTGTCATATCGGTTGAACTTGTCAAAACCAGTGATGTCATCAAGATTCAAGAGACGTGTCTATGTTTGTCTACAAAAGCGCATTTAAAACTTGCTAACTTCACTGTGAAATTGTTTTATCAAAGGTTCGACAATATATTTGACTGATATTCAATATTTCAATTTCAAATTCTTCATTATAAAATGTCTAGCCATTGTTCATTTGTATGTTGATTATAATTACGTTAGTGATACTAAATGTAATTATGTATGATAACTTTGTAATGTTACTATGTAATAACGTTTTGTTTTTTTATATAGTTTTCCAATGTGTATATTGACTTGTAACTATTAATGATTGATGATTGATGGTGATGATGATTTATAATGGTGAATTTAGTGATGATGATGATGATTAAAGTCGATAAACACAAGCTAATACGAGTATAATGTGACAAAAATCAGTGTAGGTGGGTAATCATTAGGCTAAACTAGACCAGTATAATGTGTAGATCAATGTGTTGTATTTCGAGTATATATTAATGTATAGAATAGTGTATAGATCAAGATATCGAATATAGATTAGTATAAACACAAGCTAATACGAATTGATTAGTGTATAGAATAGTTAATGTGATTGGGTAATCAGTAGGCTAATCGTCTTTAAGTGTAATGCATTTTAAAAATAAAAACATCTACTTGAATGATTCAGAGTACTTATTGGACTAAATGAATGTGTCAATGGCAGTCGATAAGCAAATTTAAGATAACAATACAACATTTGAGTTAATAATTTTTATGTGAAATGCATTTAGAAACTAAAAACATCTAATCAAACTGAAAAAACGTGTTGTTATTGGATTAGATGAATGTCTCGATGTTAGTCGATAAGCTAATTCAAGATAACTATACTCTATTTAAGTTAAGCATCCAATCTCAGTTGTGCTATGGGCTATCGAGACTCGACTCGAGTATCACTATGCTCTAATATTATCAGTAGTTGAAAAAGTGTCACTGTATTAGTCGATAACCTAAAATGTCTATATTACCCATGTTCAGCTAATATTTAAGTAGTTCAAAGAGTGTCATTATTTTAGTGATGAATTAATATGTCAAAGCTGTTTTTTCTATTAATTATGATTTTCGTACATCAACACATACATCACTTGCATATTATGTAATAGATCAATGTATAATTTTTTATCAACTAAATCTTATTTCATTTTTGAAAATCTTGATACACCCCAAAAAAAGGGCTTATTAGTTATTATCATAACCTTATATATTATACTATAATTAATAAATAGTATAGTGTTTATTGTCTTCTCTTAACTTTGTACATATGTGACTATATTTATATAAATGACTCAATAATGATAATGATGATGATAATAATAATAATAGTAATAATGATAATAATAATAACAATAATAATAACAATGATTTAATAGCATGAAAAAAAAAGATTGTTGTCTAAGGTACAATCTATTAGGGTCTCATAAGTGCCAAATGCACCGTTGGATGGAAAAGATCTACGATTGAAATGAGTCATAAAAGAATACACGTATCAATAACATACACCGTCCGATTGCAGCCTCGCAAGTACATCCAACGACTACCATCAATTACATCCTCTTCCTTCCCAGTTCCCAACAATCTCCCTCTCTCTCTGAAATTCGAAACAAACCCTAACAATCCTCTCTCTCACACGCCTTCCTCATCTCCTCTCCCTCCTGTGAAATAAACATTCATCATTTTCCATTTTCAATCCCGGCGATGGAGCAAATGCGAACTTTTTCCGACGTAAATGTCGAACTCAGCGTCGGCGTCGGTGCTCTAATTACAGCAATGCTCACTAAAATGTACGACCGCGGGTTTGATTCTTCGCTCTTTATTAATTTCTATCAAATCGATCGAATTTGTTTCATTTAGATCTGTAATTGACTGATTTCGTTGGTTTGATAGTGTTTTTATTTGTTGTAGAGGTGTCGAAGCCGAGGTTGAACCCGGAAAAGTTGTGGGTTGTCATGTGGATGTAGTTACCGCTAATCCTAATTCCTAGTAACTGGGTATCAATTTCTTATCTAAACTTTTGTTGGGTTTTTTTGGTGAAGTTCAGAATTTTTTTCTTTTGGTGATTTTGTTTTCGTGCTGAATTAGGGTGTTGATGTTTGATTGTGTTTTCCTAAATTTGTTGAAGCTATTTGTTTCCTAGATTTTTTTTACGACCAGTAACCTTCAATTGTATGTTCTTGTTACTTGGTGAATTCAAGCTCGGTGACCTTGAATTATATGTTCTTGTTGCTTGTTTTTATTTTAATGAGTAAGTTATTGCTATTTTTCTAGTGTGGTGTCTCGCTTTCGGATGAGGAAATCACTTTTTTTTTTTTGGTTACGTGGAGAGAGTGATTTCTTGCTTGGCTGAAAACTTGTTATGTGATTAGCTCATCAAGGATTAGTTGTTTAAATTGATTGTATATTATAATGTGGGTTTCACCAAAGGAATTAAAAGGAGAAAAACATTCATTTCTGAATTTGAGGTTCACTTTTGTTTATATACATCGAAAACTATCATGGGACTTATGAATTGCCGTTTAAATGCAGAAGGCTAGAAAGATTATACATCTAAATTAAAGCTTGAGTTTTGATGATTTCTTTCAAGTTGGAGTGAGAAAAACACCATTAGTTGAGGAACTTGATAGAGACATTCCTGTTTAATAATAAGTTTTATGTTTTCATCCTTTAGGTGATTTTCATTTGGAGTAAATAGCTGGAATGATGTGTGAATTATTGATGCAATTTTTTTTTTCATATTGGTTACCATGAGGCCTAGTTTTACCGTGAAAGTTATTCCTCAATTTGTTTATCATTTGGGTAGGTTCAAATATCTGTCAAAATTGATGGTAATTGGTAAAGTTGCTAAAGGTTTGTCATGATATCATGTCACTTGTTATGTGGGCTCATTTCCTTTCACCTTGATGGACAACTTATCTGGATGGCAGAGGTTTACATCTGCTGATCAAGCTTCTCTTCAAGCTACGACTGAAGGAAAAGCTCCTCCTGCAGAAAGGGGTAATAGGTCTTCATATCCAGTTACTCTTTTGTTCCTTGTTTTTTTTGTTTCTTCAGTAAATTGTTCTGGGAAATCTTAAACATGGACTTTTCTTCTGCTTCTTTTACTAGTATAATTGTCTTGAAGTTGAAATCTTATTTAGTGACTGCATTGTAGGTCGAACTGGTGCTGGGAAATAATTAAAAGAGCCAAAAGCTAGAGATGGTGTTAAACAGAAAAGTGGTGGTGATAGTGATCGTCATGCCAAAATTGTGATATTTGAAGAATCATAACATTTCTTGTGATTGTCTTGCGACAAATGATGTTTTTGATTTATTGAAATTAGTTAGATGAACTTATGAATAATCATAACTTCATAGTCCATACAACTATGCAAGTAGTTTTCCTTTTTATTAAAATACACAAAGGTCTTGTGTATTGAATTTTAAGTATTGAGAGTTCAACTTTTTAATACAAATAGTACTTGAATATTGAAATCATGTGTTTTTATCTTTGTCTAGTTATTAAGGTGTCATTTTGTTGATGGATTGCAAGTTATTAAGATGTTGTTATGTAAATTAAAATTTTTACTCTAGCACTATGAGGGTTCTACAAATAGTACTTGAAAATTGAAAATACACGTTGTCTCATTTTGGATTACTATAGTGAGGTGATGCCCATAGTTTCTTGATGGATTCAAGTAATTGTATTTGACAATATGGGTAAATGTTTTGGAGCCATGTGCTCAATGATGAAAATACTCTGAGAGCCCAAATTTGAACTTCTTATTTTTTTCAAAATATAACATTTGGTATGGTTGGTATTTTGGTAAGTTACTTATTACATAAATTGTTTCATCTTTTTTTTTTTCATTTGTTATTCATTTTAACTCTGTTTTTTGTCTTGTAGGGCGGAAAAAGAGGCATATGTGAGGTTTAGGTCTTTAGGATTTTAATATGTTGTAAAGTGAAGTGAAATTTTTATTGTTTATTATAATAGTTCATTAAACATTCTGAAATTATTAAATGGCCTTGCAAATAATTAAAATAGTAAAAGCAACACTAAGGGGAAGTAACTAAGAACAAAAAAACTAGCAATTAAAGTGGGGTGTGTAATGGCAGAAATATTAACATTTATTAATAAGGATGGATTCCATGAATTATATTTGAAGAATCATAACATTTCTTGCAACAAATGATGTTTTTGATTTATTGAAATTAGTTAGATGAATTTTTGAATAATCACAACTCCATAGTCCATACAACTATGTATTTTTCTTTATTAAAATACACAAAGGTCTTGTGTATTGAATTTTAACCATTGAGAATTCAACTTTTTAATACAAATAGTGGTTGAAAATTGAAATCTTGTGTTCTTATCTTTGTCTAATTATACGCCAATAATTAGGTAAATTAAAAAAATGGCGAAATTAGGTGTTACATTTTGAAACAGTTTAGTTTGAGACAATTTTATTCTATACAGTTTGATATTGTTTTATTTAGTTTGATTCGGTTCAATTTAAAGCAGTTTTATTCAGTTTTATACAGTTCAGTTAAAAACAGTTTTATTCGGTTCAGTTAAAAACAGTTTTGTTCAGTTTGATTCAGTTCAGTTAAAAATAGTTTGAAACAGTTTTCAGTTAAATTCAGTTCATTTTCAGTTCAGTTCAGTTCAGTTTAAATCGGTTTTCCATGCAGTTAATTTTCAGTTTAGTTTGTTTCGGTTGAGGTTCAGTTCAGTTAATTGCAGTTTACTTTAATCTGATTGACTTATCGATTTTTAACTTTTTAGTTATGGGTCAATTCAGTTCAGTTTATTCAGTTCAGGTGGTCAACAGTTTGCAGTTTAACAATCGGTTTTCAACCAAACTGACAGCGCTATATATAAAGGTGTAACGGTAATAATAATATTTTTAAAGCTTTTTTTGTCCCGACCCATCACCCGAGTCATGATAAATGTCTAACCGTTAGACATTTATAAACATCTAACACAGGGTATTTGGGTCCTTTCACTTAGTTACATGTCATGATGTTTTTTGTCCAAAAAATATTACTTTTGCAATTTTAAAACTTGTATATCTCAAAAAATATATTTAAAAATAAAATTATTCATATATTTTTATTCGCTACAAATAGACATCCATTATGATATAATTTCATCATATTTTATTTTACCCTTCTCTAACTATTATTTAGATATGTAGAAAAAATAATACAAATACTATTTGTGTATACACAAATACTATATGTTTATACACAAACAATATATGTTGTGTACACAAATAGCATATCTTGTTTGTGTATAAGCAGATAGTGTTTGTATTATTTTTTCTACATATCTAAATAATAGTTAGAGAAGAGTAAAATATAAATATGATGAAATTATATCAAAATGGATGTTTATTGTAGAGAATAAAAATATGTGAATTTCATGATAAACATATAATGTTTGTGTGTATAACAAATAGTATTTGTGTACACAACATATATTGTTTGTTTACACAACATATAGTGTTTGTGTATAAACAAATAGTCTTTGTGTATAAGCAAATAGTGTTTGTGTTGCTTTTTCCACAAATCTAAATAATAGTTAAAGCAGGGTAAAATAAAAAAGTGATGGAATTATATCAAAATGGATGTCTATTTGTAGAGAATAAAAATATATGAATATTGGTATATTTTTTATTTTTTTTAAAACATATTTTTTGAGATATACAAGTTTAAAAATTGCAAAAGTAATATTTTTTTGGACAAACAACATCATGACATGTGGCTTTCTCCAAATTCCCTTATACACACAAGTGGGCTGCCACATGGCAAATAGTACAGCTTTTATTATTAAACTAGTTTTTAGGCCCGGGCTATGCCCCGAGTAACTATACTTTTTATTTATTAATATTTTACTTTGAAATTATATCACCAAACATTACTTGGTTTAGTGGTTAAGACTTTAATATACTGACTTGGAAGTCATGGGATCAAATCTTATACCATGTATTTTCTAACTTTTTAGTGTATGTGGAGTACATGAATTAAACACTCCAAGGGATAGCGCCACGTGGCACACAACCTTGTTTAGGAACGCCTTTTAATATATTAGTATAGATAATAGCTGGTAGATGTTTTGCAACATCTACCGGTTATACGTTTATCATTGCTCCCCATCACCCATCCTTAACTCCTCCTATAGAATAGTCTCCCCTCTCTTTTTCTCTCTCTCAAACCATAGCCTCTCCTACCCCTTCTTCATCAATTAGGGGCTGCCATGGATGATTTCATCCATGGTAAGCCCCTTTTCCCCCTTTATTTTCAGTTTTTAGTTCATTTTCTTGTTTTGTTTAATAAATTAGTCTCTTTTTATGAGATTTTCTCAAACCCTGTTATGGGGTTTTTAGTTTCTGTTTTGGAAATCTCCTTCTCCCCTATGGGAGTTGTGAGTATGGTTTTTTGTTTTTAGGTATGAGAAATTATTCTCATTGGTTGAAGTTCGAGACTCAACAGGAAGGTATTGGAATCTCGGATGCGGTCAACCTGACTCGATCAAGAATGTTCTTCCCAAACTATATCAGAATGATAGACCTCCTCATCAATAGCTGCTTGATTCAGCAAATACAAGGGGGCTGCGCTGTATTGCTCGATCTGATTCATGGTAGTTTATTCGAAGACGAATTTGATTTAGTCTTGTTTACTTGTATCTTATTTTTCTTTAATACCTATTGTAGATGCCGTTTGGCCTTCAATTAATGAAATTTCTCTTTCAAAAAAAAAAAAAACTCCTCCTATAGAATCTATACAAATATATTAAAAGGCGTCCCTATCAAAGGAACGGTGCCACGTGACACTCCTCTCAAGCTTCTAATACACATGTTTATAATCTCATTTAAAAATATTAATAATATGTAGTTACTAGGATTCGAACACATGATCTTTCAAATGAAATGTGAGAGTTTAACCACTAATCCACTATAATTTCAATGCTTAATGTTTCAAAGTAAAACTTAATAAAGTCAAGCTTTTTTATCTCAAACATTTTTCTTAAGTAATAACAATCTCTTACCCTAATTCCATTGAAGTTATTTTTATCGGCCAATTTCTTATAAGTTATTTTTTTCAAACAATTTATCATGCCCTAATGTTTATTTTCCAATTTCGCACTAGACAAAATATTACGAAAAACTAATAAAATCAAGTATGAAATTGATGAATAATAATATATGTGATAATTGTAACTGACCCGGTGCATCGCCCGGGCCAAAATACTAATGGAGATCTTATCTTATATAAAAAGGGAATTGGGGTTTGGGTGCACAAGGGTATGTGCACCGACCCAACATTCCACAAAATTTCAACTAATGCCCCCTGTGTATGACGTCACCTGTTTCTTCCTTTTTTTTCCTTCTTTTTTTTCTTTTTTTTCCTTTATTTTATTATCCATATAAATTCGGAATCCTGTTTCTCTTCATCTGTTCATCATCATCTGAAGATAAACTTTTTCCTTTTTTTTCTTTTCTTTTTTTTTTCTTTTATTTTTTCCTTTTATTTTAGGTGACTTTTTTTTATAAACATGTCCATTTCTTCGCCGTATCCTTACTTACACAGATCTTTCTTTTTTATTTCCTTTTTTTGTTATTTTTTTGTCCCACCCCTTGATCTGACTAAGCAATGTAATTATCCTCTCCCCTGCTTCATTCTTTTTTATTTACTTTTTTATGTTCCTTTTTTTCCTTTTGTTTTTCCTTTTTTTCCTAACAGATATTTAGATTACTTTCCAACACCAATACACCATAATGTCTTCTACCATGTCTTCTACCATGTCAAGCACGCTATTCATGCAACATCTTAACTGTTCCATTCTTTCATTCTCTCTCCTCCTGTGTTCGTTCTATGTTTATCATCCTAAAAATTATTCATATAATGAGTAATGAACGAAACTTTTATGTAACAAACGCCTCATTATCAGATTCACAAAATGGGTCTTACGCATCCCCTCTTCGACATATAGTTTTAAATTATTTACTTTTTAAAAAAAATTTCTACGTGACTTAAAATATTAATAATTAAAGTTGCACGTTGGTAAACATTCTTGAAAAAACATTTCAAGTAATATGAAACTGAGGAGGTTTAGGTTACTAATATGATTGTTATATTATACTATCAAAGATGAAATAATAGTTTTAACCAAAAAATAGTCATTTTATATGAAAAATCTAAAAATAGAAATTATGATATAAAAAGCGTCATTTGACCCATATTTTGAGTATTCTAACCCTACCCATAACCGTATAATCCTGAACCTTATACGACTATTTCACTCGTATTGCATCCAATCCATATTTATCGCATCTGAAACCCGTCCACCCGACCTATTGGACAAGTCTACATCTAATTACGTGTGTCTTTCATTTTCTTTCTCATCTGATTCCTTCTCTTTCTCTTACTCCAACAATACCAATTGGAGACTTGGAGAACCAACTATCAATGAACTTTCAGGAAAAAATTATAATTTTAATTCTATTATACATTTTTTACCAGGTACATTAGTGATGGGTTGGGCTTAGTCTTATCTCAAGGATCCAAGCTAAGCCCAAATGAAAGACACCCCAACCCCTTCCCCCCCCTCCTCACTCCCCCTCCCCATTATACGTGGCTAGAGTTTTCTTATGAGTTGGAATCTTATATCCCTTCCAACCTTATAGTTGATTCCGTCCTATGTATATCTATTGTTTTGACACTTTTTTCCAAGTTCTTTTAAGAATAATGAACATATGACATGTACGATTATTTTGTTTTAATTTTTAAAAGAATTTACAGAAATAGGTTGTTCATTTTTTTTGAAGGGCATAAATAGGTTGTTCATTGTTGTTATGCACTACGTCTAAATAGATGTTTCTATGAAAAAAGACGTGTAATAAAAATATTAAATTTCAAACAAATTCTTGTACTATTTAACTGTATAGGCGACGAAGGGGACTTAAGAAGTTAAATGTTGCTAATATATGTCAAATAATTATGAACAAGAAAATGTTGAACATATACAACAAACAAAAAGATGAGTACTAATTTAATGAACATATACAACCTTAATATTTTTTAAATAACTAGCTACAAGTAAACTAAGATGGACTTTCTTCAATAACTTGCTATGCATAACTGTAGACGTTGTTAACTTCACTTCCGTTTATCCCCTCAAAAAAAAAACTTCACTTTTTTCAGTTCTCATGTTTTGTGACCATTTGTAAGCTTATGTCTACGATATATATTTTTTAAGTCCCTTTCCCTCCACTTATCTCCACCCTTGTGCAAAGACATGATAGCAGGAATGATGATGTAGACTATGATTTTCTTAAGGTTAACCTTCTTCTTTAGGAAATAGGCTAACCTTTTTGTATATTACTACTATAAAGCTGAAATATAAACAAGGATATATATATATATATATATATATATATATATATATATATATATATATATATATATATATATATATATATATATATATATATATATATATATACACGAAGCAATACCAATATATATTTTATAACAAATAAAATAAAATTACACCTATTAATGGAAAGCAATACTTTTAAGGTGGTCCTTAAAAGGATCGGTGTAGTAAAATTTCAAGAACAATTTATAATAGCTTAATATAAAGTGTACTATATTTGCAAAATTACCAGAGATGGTAGTCAAAATCATCTTTGTATCCTCATATTGCATCTAAGTATCATAACTATTTATAAGTGATTAGTTGTGTATAAATATTTTAAATATCATAACCACGCGATTTCATTAAATCAAAGATAATTTATACAAATCAATAACTGATCACCTCATCCCACAACATATAATTCATCCAATTAATCAACAATATATAGGAAACTTAGTATGTGTAAGCTGCTAACTTTTAGCTTGTATATTTAAACGACAAAATTTTCAGGACTATAAAAGAGAAACACGTAGGATTGTTGACATAACAAATGAACTAAATTAGTAGCTTTTTAGTTAACAACATGACATAATAGGCAAACTTTAAAAGTAACGTAAATTGAAAATAGCTAAATTTATTCTTTAGGACCAACTTTATTAGAGTGTGTGCTTTGCACAAATTTATGCATAGCATGTTCTAAAATTGGAAACTTACCAAATGTAAAGATCCAATACAATATGTAGTAACTCAAGAAATTTGATTATATATAGTCTACATACTTTCTCTGCTCCATATTATTCCTGTTTATAATAAAACTTATCAGGGGACATAATTTTAGATGATAAATTATTTTTTGGTTATCAATGTTATTTTATAGAAACTGTAGATGTGATAAATGTTAGTGGATATCATTTTATTTAGAGGGGAGAGAGTAGATGGCCATGGTTAAAAAGTAGAGAGAAAAAAAAGTGGTGTCATGTCCAAAAAGAAAATGTAAGGAATAAAGAGAGACGAATGAAAATGAAAAGTGTAAAAAATATTGTTAAATGGTGGGAATATATATACTATGAAGACAAAATCCATGTCCACAACGTTCTTTTATAAACCTTGAATTGGCATTCTTCATGCATATATCTGTGTTTCTTTGTTATCTAAACTACATATATCATATAGTTGTGAAAAGAAACCATGAAGGTTACTATTTTTACGGTGACATTCTTACTTGCAATATTAAAGCCAATAATAAAAAGAGGTTTACAAGAAAGCTATAAGATCCACAAATTTATATATAAATAAAAATTCACTAATGTACAATGAACTACCAAAATACTGATATAGGATCTTATATTAAACCGTATATTAAATATAATCCTAACTCTATATTTAGAATATTGAAATTTTCATACTTCTTCCATCCCCATAATATAGTACTTATATTCCTTTCTAGATGTTCCAAAATGTTGTTCTTATTTTTTTAATTCAACATTTTCCCTTGATTTGTCTAAAAGAACCTTGCCACCATTATCTATTTGTTCCTTTCAATTAATTTTTTTCTTTGTTTATTCAACCAAACGGTTATATTAGCCAATACATTTAATTTTTTCAACCATTATTCTCCATTCTCTCTCGTAAAGTCATTTTTCCCCCCAAAACTTTAATTTTGTCATTTCACGTTCCACACACCTTAATTACCATGAAAGTTGAGAAATAAACACTATATAATAGGATGTAGGGAGTAATTTTTTTTACCCTCCGTCTCATATGAAATGATACAGTTTTACAAAATCTAAGTGTTTCAATATTGGACATCTTATTTTATTACTGGTAGTTCGTAATGAATTTTTTAATTTTATTATTATTGTTGTTAGTGGGTTGTAAGACCTTAACTATTTTAGGAGTGATAGAATTGTTTCTTAATTATTGTTTGGGTCCCCTAGAAAGAGAGAGAAATAGTATAAATTTGTGGGACCTTGTCATTAGAAACCATATCAATTAACATCGGACGAATAAAATTTGAGAATTGTATCGATTAATACGGGATAGAAGATATTATTGGTTAAATATGTCCATTAAGGATCATAAATATCAATATTGAAGAACAAAACAATTATGAATATAAGTGGTTGTTTGGTTGATATGAGAAAACATGGGAAATAGAAATTCCTAGGAATTGAAAATTTAGTGAGTTGTTTGCTTGACAACAAAATAGCAAAATGAATGAATTAGAAATTCCTAGGAATTTTGAGTTCCCACAAAATAGAGGAAGTTACTTACCTAGGTCCCCCTAAGTAAGTAGAAATTTCCATGGGAATTTAATTCCCCTATTGTCAACCAACCAATTTAACCAATTTTTCATAAATTTGATTAAGTAATTTATTTCCTATAAATTGCAATTTCATGGGAATTTTAACTTCCCGTGTAAACCAACGACCACTAAAGTTATACATGATCTAGCTAGATCATCTACATATAGTTCTAGCCCAACTCATAAAAAATATAATGTACCACCACTAACTACCATAAATTTTGCGTTATCTAGGGTGTAAAAGAATATTTAATTTCTTACTCCATATTTCTTTTTTGCGTTTGGTCTATTAAAGATCCTTTTGATAGGTGACAATATATGAAAATATGGTAAAGAGTATATATATAATTTTCTTAAGGAAAGTCTCAAGGAATTTCATCCAAAATATGTGTTTTCCAGTAAGACAGTATATTACAACTAAATACCACGTTTATTACAATGGAGTATGACATATGATAATGGAATTTCTGAATAGAAAAAGTATTTGGGAGTAGAAAAGCATTGTCATAAACATTGGTACAACACCTTATCTCAAGACATATATATAAGTTCAAACTACTACCATATGATTTATAAATTCTAAAATGTTGAAATCAATAATTCAATATCTCAAATTTTGTAAGCAATACAAACGCGATGGAAGAAGAAAAATGTAGAAATTCCATATTATTGCATACAAGTTTGGGAACCGTAATTAGTAATTCATGTACGCACGCGGTGGTCCAACTAGTATATAAAAATAGGGATAAATCTTTGTAGTGCATGAACATCAAAATTACATAAAATTTTATTGAAAACTTCCAATAATTTTTTTTTGAGAAAAGGGGTAGAATAGATAAAAAGGAGAGATGAAAAAAGGAAAAAGAAAAAGAAGAAACATAGAAAAGGAAGTTTTAGCCCCAACTTTGCAACTTCCCAGCAAAAAATAAAAGTTTGTTAACCTAACTATCCTAATTCCTAATTCCTGATTCCAATCTGTAGCATTTCCTAGGGAAATTCCATCTCTCTCTCCCTATAGATTACCGATTATAGATTACAGATTTCATTGCAGTTTTCCTTTTACCTAAAAAAGTGTTCGATTTCGGATTTCGGATTTCTGATTTCTTATTTCGTATTTCCAGCATCAATTCAAGTTACGACAATATTTTTGTTTCAGTAATACTCAACGCCTGCACAAAATGGATCAAACTGTGATCAAACCTCCAATGTCAATGCAAATACCAAAACAAGCAATACCCAAGTTCCATCACATGAGTCGCTGCTACCCAACACCTAAGAATAAGATAAGGTGTGAAATTGCTCCAGAGTTGAAGTATTTATCATCAACAGAGAAAAGTGTGAAGTTGCTTGAATCGGATGAGAATACAAAGATGAAAGCAGCAGGAGGGATGGGCCCATATACAGGAAGGGACCCAAATGTGAAGAAACCGAATTGGTTGAGGCAGAGAGCAGCTCAGGGGAAGAAGTTTGAGGAGGTGAAGGAGTCTCTTTCTCGCTTGAATCTCCACACTGTTTGTCAGGAAGCCCAGTGCCCTAACATTGGTGAGGTCTCTCTTTCACCTTTCTCTCATGTCTGTTTTCTGTTTTGTCCTTTTGATCAACGTTCGTGGACTATAATCATATTATATAGGATTTATAGGATGTTGTAGAATTTAGATATTGTTGATGTGATAGACTTTATTTACACATCACAACTTTGTAAGGTTAAATTTACTCCATATTCAAAGTCTAGTTATATAATTAACCATTACAAGTGTATAAAAATGTATGTCTATAATTGTGATGTGTTTGTTTTCTTTCTTAGTCACAATTATAAACTTGGATTTCCTCTATGTAAGCATACTAACATTTAAAAAGTACTCTAAGTGAAGTTTTTTTCAAAGACACAATTATTGTTGCTTAAAGGATGATAACAGTATGTTATAGAAAATATTTAATGAGCTTTTCAGCAAGGTAAGTATAAGGATTATTTACCATCTACTTGAAATTTATATGGCAGTGTTGGAATGGGGGAGGGGATGGAATTGCAACTGCCACAATCATGGTTCTTGGTGATACATGCACTCGTGGTTGCAGATTTTGTGCAGTTAAAACGAGCAGTAATCCTGCACCACCTGACCCTATGGAACCAGAGAATACAGCCAATGCTGTCGTAAGTTGGGGGTATGTATAATAGAATTTTCTTCTACTTATTTTTCTAATTTCAATCAATTCCTTTCCTCTTACTTTCTTACCTGCAGTGCATGTTGTCTTTTATTTGGTATATGTAGGCGCTAAAAATTATTAGTGTTATTTTGAATTTTGTTAACATGGTGGCCAAAGCATCTTGAATAATATGGATGTAATTTGGACGATAAAGTATTTGGTTAGGTCCATTTTACTAACCCAAAAGAGGTCTTAGATGGAGCAAGCCTTAAAAATACTCCTATTAGGTGGGAAGTTAGGCAGGACCTCAACCATCAAGTTCTAGAGAGGTATTTCTTACCTCTATAAGATAAAGCTATCTTCTCTTAGTAAGGGGGTCCGTGAAACATTTTTTTAGAAACTCTCTTGAGCTTTTTGTGAGTAGTTTAGAAGCACATCGAATTTTTTGAGGCCTGATTTAGCAATCTTAATCTTTTGTATTGTTGGCTTATGAATCGAGATCAATTGGTTCGGAATATGGTGAATTTTACAAGTTTAATGCACCTTTCTACTCTCATTCTCATAGTGAATGGTATTTCCAACTTAATATGGGCCTATATGTACCTCTATTTCTTTTTTAGAGGGTGCATTCGGTTCACCTGAATTTAGTTGAACTTATTACTTGTCTAAACTTTTCAGGACTTATTGGAACTTGTTGAAGCTTCTATTATAGCTTATTAGAACTTATGTGAACTCATTAGACTTGAAACTCATTTTTTTGAAGATGAAGAGATTGCATCCTAATTAAATGTGTTCTACTTTAAAATGCATGAAGGATTTGGGTATTTAGTCTACTGGCAGATATGACTTCCTTTAGGGATACTAGGGTCCTCCAAAATGATACTCGGACACGACATTTTGGCCGGAGTACCCGCGTCCACACGGATCCGGGTACGAAATACGGGTCGGATACCTTACTTTGCAGTCGGATACCTTACTTTGCAGTCGGATACCTTACTTTGTAGTCGGATACGGCTAGATCTGGAGGAGATGAACAGAGAAGACCGATTACCTTATTTGTAAACCCTAGATTTGAAAATTGATCGAGAAATACACAATTTCTTTTTGTTGAGATATTGAGCTTTAACTCGGGAGGTTGAGTTGTTTGCAATGGTCGAAATTTCATCATCATAAGTCATATTCTGCGGCGACGGTAGAGGAGAGAGAGAGGGGTGAAGGGTGCTGGAAAGTGAAAACCCAGATTGTCGACTATGTAGAGATCTCTGACTTTTTTTTTGATTTAGTAATTTAATGTGGGGATGTGAAGGGGTGGGAACTTGGGAGTAAAAAGAAGCACGTGAACCAAAAAGAATATAGTTGCTCTTAGCAAATAAAAAAGGGTTACAGCTCTACTACATGATACAGTAAACAATTGCTTTATTTTTCTTTTACTTTTTAATTTTATTTTTCAATTAGTACCAGGCTTTTGAACTTAAAACTATAAAATAATATTTTTTTTATTACGTAAGTACCGCATCCCCGTACCTGTATCCAACATTAGGACGGTGTCTCCGTATCCTAAAATTTTAAAATTACCAAATCAGACACTCGGATCTCTGCCCGTATCCGATACTCGTAACAGTGGCCAAGTAGCATGGAAGACGTGGCTAGAAAATGGAATTGAAGAAGGAGATAAGGCATTTTAAAGACCTCAAGTTTTATTTGTCGATATCTTTCTTCTTAACCGTATGGTTTCTTGACACAAACCATGTCTAGGGTTCAAATTTAACTATGATACAGTGGGAATGTAGTGTCCAGGAACTAGCTTATGCAGTGAACTAGTGATATACCCTGACTCCCGGTAACATATATGGTACCTTGTAATAGCTAACATATGTTAAGCAGGTCTCTTATGAATGATCTTAAGAACATTTTGTGTATCTGTTTGTCTGTTGTATATGTCATCTCATGTAGTGTAGTTAGAAGCTGTTCCTTGGATTTAGCAGTTTGCCAATGGCGCTTAACAACATTGAAAGTGTTTTATATTACATTTTTGAGCTGTCACTGCATTGTTCTGTTACTTCTAGTTTTGGTTATGTCTTCATTAATGTTAGGCTCATCCAATTGACAAGCATGTCCTAAAGCTCACTGATTATTATGGGGTTTTAATTTTTTTTTTTAACCTAGCCGTTCTATCATATCCTATTGAAGATCTTTCCAAGTGTATTAAATGCCTTTTTATTAATCAATCAATTTTGTAAGAAAAACAACTTTTTTGTTTGTAAGTCTTGGCATTTTGGCAGTGTAAAAACATTCCATCAATATATCTCATGAGCAACGCAGCTTGATACCTAGTAAATCTTTGTACAACATATTTGTTTTCTTTTACCCCATGAAACTTGGTTAGATGAATTAGTAGGATGATGTATGACGTATAGTAGGACCGTTGCCCCTGTACTAATATCAGACGAGCTGGTTTAGGGTAAGGATGCCTACATCTGGATCATTCTAGAATCTTTTCATGATGGAACCTATACTTGGGTAAAGAATAGGGTCTTTTTTTGGCAGAAAATGTTTTCCATTTGCTGATCAAAATAACATTTTAAGCTGAGTGAAAATATCTTGATTTTTATGGTGACCTTTTACTTTGTAGTGTTGATTACATTGTTTTAACAAGTGTTGATCGGGATGATTTGCCTGATGGTGGAAGCGGCCATTTTGCGCAAACAGTCAAAGCGATGAAGGTAGGTGAAACATTTCAGTGGCTTGTTTGTTATAAAGCATTCTTTGAGTCTTCTTATATTATAGCCATGTGATTTTTTAAGAGATAATTGATGCAAAGTGCTTGACAAGGACACTTTTGATGTTGCAGAAACTCAAACCTGAAATCATGGTTGAATGTTTAACTTCTGATTTTAGGGGAGAGTTGATGGCTGTAGATACTCTCGTGCACTCAGGATTAGATGTTTTTGCTCACAACATTGAAACTGTTAAGCGGCTTCAGCGAATTGTAAGAGATCCTCGGGCCGGGTCAGTTTCGTGTGCTTTTGCTGTTAGCATCAATGTTCTGAAACTGCGACTGTTTTAAATGCATATCTTTCATAACTATGTAGAGCAGTCTGATGCGGATGTTCAGAGGGGATTGCATATGTATTGTCTGTCAAGTCTTACAGGAGTTAGCACATTCTGCTTTAAACCTATCGGAGGCTAGAGTTCTCCATTTTGTATTGTCTGTCAAGTCTTAAAAAAAAGGGTCCCCCTAGGTAAGTAATTTTCTCCATTTTGTGGGAAGTAGATTTTCCTAGGACTTTTTACTTCCCACGAATTTGTCGACCAAACAACACCAAAAATTTCCATTTTATAGGAATTTTAACTTCCTATAGTAAACAATGTCAACCAAACAATACCTCAGTATATATCTGATAAATGTATTACTTAAAGGAAATAGTACAAGTCATTTTGATTCAAAAATCAAAAGAAACACGGTTTTAGGCTTTTAGAAACCAAAAAATAAAGTAAAAATTGACAAGAGGAGGCACAACTATTACCCATTTTCTTTTATAAGTTCCAATTACGGGTTATTCACTGCAGGTCCCAAGTTTAACATCTTGTGATTTTTATAGGGCCTGATTTACTTACAACCGGTTCAAAAGGTAAAAAAATTTAAAGTGAATTTCAAGTTACAAGTTGGATTACCAAATTTTATAAATTTCTATAGGTTATAAATTTTGTGAGTAATAATAAAAAACAAGTGGATGGGTTTTAACTAAAATAATCTAAATCAAAAGCATATGAAATAATAAAATAAGACATATTTGACTTTCTTTCCCAACTCTTCTATCTCACATAACAATGGTGGAGTTGCATCAGTTTACACCGAAAAGCTCCAATAATGCCTCCCAAAGTCAACAATTCAGAGATGTCCCCTGGTGTTAGAAATCCGTCCATCAACAAAATCCATGGCTTTAAGGTTCTTCAATGGCTATAAATAGCCATTAATGCCTCCAAAAACACTTTCTCAAAAACACAACATATCTCTTCTCCTCCCTGACTGTGCTCCCTTCTCCTCCTCTGCTGCTGCCCACCTAGCCTCAGACCCGCCAACTCTCCTCCCGCACTCTTTTCTCTCTCACGCAGCATCTCTCTCATCCTCTCCCGCTGAACCCCTCTCTTTCCTGCTCGTACCTTCCCTGGCTGACCATCTCCAGATTCCGACGTTCTCCAACCACCAGCGCACCACCTTGTGCCACCAGCAACACGACTCAATTCCCGCCAGCCTTGGTCGCAGACTCAGCCCTGCTTTCCGACCTTCTCTCACTCAATTATACTTACAGGCCATAATACAACATCCTCCCATGGTTTTCTTGAATTTGAAAAACCTCTTTGTGCAGCCATGGTGAGATGAGAGAAAGGAGAGAAAATGGTAGGGGAGAGGAGGTTCACAGGAGATTCAAATAGGGGTTGCTGATATTTTAAAACTTACGTGCTCTCATTAAACTGTGAGCACGTGACATTCAACCTGCTATAACAGGTTGCTTACCTGCTAAGCCCTATAAAATCACAAGATGTTAAACTTGGGACCTGTAGTAAATAATCCATATTCCATAGTTAGGACTTATAAAAGAAAATGGGTAATAGTTGTGCCCCCTCTTGTCCATTTTTCCAAAAATTAAATTTCAACTCCTTTCTATCATGCAATACTCAAAATATTGAACGTCATTAAGGATTTTGAAATACCAGGAATATTGTAATTCACAATGATGTACTCCGTCTATATTCTTATATCTTTTTCACTTGGAATCTTGACATTATTCACAACTAGAGAAAATCTTCTAAATTTTTCTCAATATATAAGAAAAAATATAGTCATGTGGCGTCTTGTTTGATTCGTCTCAATGGGTACCTTATTAATTTTCAATCATTATAATTTTTACTATTATGTAATGAAAGATATTTAAGGTCTAATAAGTGCATTGGCAAAAGCACACAGTTAAAGTAGGAAAGATATAAAAATACAGAGGGAGTACTTGTGATGGATTTGTACATTAGTTATGGGATGCACAAATATTTCTTCTCATAATTCTCTCTTTTCTGTATCCCTGAGCTTCTTTGAGCCTTCTTATTATATACATCTAGGTTGAAATGTTATTCCGTATTATTTTTATTTATAATTAAAGAAAAGGCGTGTATTCTGTTGGATCAACCCGTAATAAAAAAAATATGGTCATCCATTTTCGAATCCGAAACTGAAATGACCTGACTTGTAAATAATCTGATCCTAAAGTCATCATATTCCAAATCAACTCGACCGACCTGTTTGACATGGCTAGGTGAGTCTTATTTTCTATTGGAGGCAATAGAAGTATACTGGAAGCTGGACCAGACCTACTACTGTCTACAATAAATTTAGCTTCTCGTGTCCAATTATGTAATATGACCAAAGTGTGCTTGTTTTTTAAGCAAATCAACTTAGGCCTTGTTCACTTCACCTTATCTTTACTAAACTGAAATCATTTTCAACGAGTAAAATTTATTTTTACTAGTTGAAATTTTATTCTTGCTGATTAAAACTGATTTTTACTTTTTGAAATTGATTTTTGATCATTTTTGCTGTATTTTTCTTATGCATGAACTAATTAAAGTTTATTTTTGCTGATTAAAACTGATTTTCGTTGCTTTTCTATAGAATACTTCCTCTGACTTTTTCTATTGCAGCATATGGTCTTCCACGCTTGGTAATGCACAACTTTTGTTATCTTTTATTAACTATCAGCAATAATTATAATTGATATTTTTTAAATATACATTGAGATGAAACCAACATTTTAATTACTAGTATCTTTATAAAATTCGGTCAAAGCTAATATATGAATAGTTTAAAAGGCAAAATGTTGCAATGGTAAATAAAGGAGGAAATTTATCCTTTAAGTTGAAGTATAGTGCCTTAGAGGAACTGAGAAACTGGGAGTGATCATTCGCTTGGAAAAGCAGGTTCTGTGGCACACTCGCTATGGTGTCACTGGAGAAGGAAGAGAGAAAAGACCGAGAGCAGGCTTGTCAAGAGAGAGAGCATGAAAGTCAAAAGAGAGGACAGAGTTGAATAATGAACATAGGCATCTCTTGAGCTTCCGACTGTTTTTTATTTTGTAATTGTATGCTCTATGACCAATTCAGACACATCCCTACAAGTAATGTTTATAGATGGTACATTAAACTCGGACTGCATTCAAATTAAGCATGTATGTTGCTGAATGGTTCATCTATTCCTATAGTCTGATCCTTGACCGTGTTTGCCCTCCGTGGGTTCTGAACAGTTAATATTAGGGAAGTTTTCACCATGCACATGTATACTCTCTGGTAATGCACAATATACCCCATTTTATTTGTTTCACCTTTGACCCCCTGACTATTGAAAAATCCAATGCTGGACAAAATGTAAGGGTATTTTATTTGAGATACTAAACTACATATGGGTACAGGGTGTAAAAATGGGCACATGGAGGTCTAAGAATTACTGCAGCTTCTTCAATTCTTTTTTCTTTCCTTTTTTTACCACCTTACTTAATGGCCTAGCCTAATCCAACAAGTAGTGAGGTGAGACGTAGTTCCCGAATAAGTGTTACCTTGTGTTCCAGGAGACGTGCATACACTTGTTGCTATAGTGATTCTGGCTGATGATGCAGGTATGAACAGAGCTTGTCTGTACTGAAGCATGCAAAAATTAGCAAAGAAGGGATGATTACAAAAACTTCTATCATGCTAGGGCTTGGTGAAACTGATGATGAATTGAAGGAAGCCATGGCTGATCTTCGAGCTATTGATGTTGATATTCTTACACTTGGACAGTATTTACAGGTGAGAGTATATTAGCTTGGTGGCGTTGTTGGTTTTGTGCTTTGGCAAAATTCAAGTCTAATTACATCTTGACCCTCTATCCCCGATCCACTTATTTTTCTAAAATAACCCTCGTTTATTGGACACTCTTTAAAATGACCAAATTTTGAAAAAGAAACACACTAGCAAAATATCATTGTTCATCATAGTGTTTCTATGAGATCTCATATGCTATATTATTCATCAGGGACTTAAGTTCATATATTTGCTTGCAGCCAACACCATTGCACCTCACAGTTAAAGAGTATGTTACTCCCGAGAAATTTGCTTTCTGGAAGGAGTATGGAGAAGCTATAGGCTTTCGCTACGTTGCTAGTGGACCTCTTGTAAGCATATTACCCTGCTTTGTTTGACTATAGAAAATGATATTTCTTTCTCATGTATGGACTAAATACCTGAGGTCGTCGTGAATTCAGTGGGCTGTTAAAATCAGCAGTGTTCGAGCAAGTCATGTGCCGAGGAAGTAGTAACAGATACTTGGCATCCTCCCAGTAACCTCTCACATGAATAGTAAAACCACTAAGCGCCCATCAATCGCCCTTTTTCGTTTCATTTTTAAATATGTTTTGAAATTAAAAAACAACAATGGAAACCAAAAGTAGTTTCCAGTTTTCAGTTTCAAAAATCAACATGTCCCAAACTACCTTTAACTTTCAAGTTTTTGCGAGAAACTAACTTATAAAAAATTTGTTGTCCCAAACTACCTCGGCGTTGACATTTTTTTTTCATTTCAAAATTGTGGGAGAAAACAAAGTGACCCTTGTGGATATTGCTTGAGATTCGAGGAAACTGAAAGGGTGATTGAGAGGGTGGTTGTTTCGATCTTAGTTTAAGTAGAAGAGGAATTTAATGGTGGATTGGTGGTACAAAGTGTCGACATAGCGCATAGGGAAATGGGAAAAATAGAGTGGGGAAAATAAAAAAAGGGTTTGAAGAGGTCGAATGATATTACGTAACATTAAAAAAACTGAAAAAAAAGAGTCAATATCGGAAACCGGCATAAGGTAGCTGTCAACAACAAAATGGTAAAAGTAAGGTAGTTTGGGACAACAAATGTTTTGTAAGGTAGTTTCTGGTAAAAACTTGAAAGTTAAAGGTAGTTTGGGACAAAAAATCCTTTATTATTATACAATCTTATATTATGACTTTGAAAACTTAGACCCAAAGCTATCGAAAACAGCCTTGAGTCGCAGAATGTTAACTTAAAATCTCTAAATTACTTAGCGGATTAATTATTCATGTGAGAGATCATCGGGCAGGATACCCGGTACATTTTATTGATTTGTCATCATCATATACCTCCACAGCTTCTTCAATTTCATGAATGTGCTTTGAACAACTTTGATGTTTTTTTCGTTGTATAATCGCTGTCCATTGAACCAGAAACATCCTCCATTCTTGCTCGAATTGTAACGATTCAAGTGTTCTGACTTACTAGCCTTGTTATTCTGCTGGTAATGTGTGTTATGTGAGCATCATTAGTCATTACTGGAGTGAATGAATTATGGTTTCTTTTCATTTTTGTAGGTACGTTCATCATACCGAGCTGGAGAGCTCTTTGTGCAGAGCATGGTCAAAGATAGAGCTAGAGGCACCTCGAGCATGAACTAATTGTTATCCTAGATAATTTTGGTTTTATTTTTCTCGACAAGAAGATAATTTTGGTTGGTGAACGCTTGGTGTACTTCCCAATTTGATGAATTAGTACTATATAATATGATGAGCTGAATTCTTTTGACTTATCCACTAAGCTTAATTGCCTTTGTGTGCGAATTATTTTGACAAATTCATGCGCTTCACCTACCCTGCCTTGCCGACTTACCGTCTTTTTAAATGCCTTTAACACAACAACCATAACCATGATTACTTTCCTACTTGACAACTTGTAATAATTATTATAAAATCAGGGTAATGTAATTTGGTGACTACACATTAGAATAAACAATCTTATTCTAACATAAAAATTAAAAAAATCCAAGCCTACATCCTCTAACAAGCACATTCGATCTCACTCTAATTCAATATTATCCCTAGACATCTTGCACCAACGTAGTCGTCCCTTCTCTTCTCCTTTATTTCTTTCCCTTTGAATCTCGAACTAAAACAAACAATTTTAAAAAATAAATTGACAGTCTTACCTAATGGATTGAACTACTAACTAATTGATTAAACTAGTTATTAAATGGACTAAAGAAGGTGATTACTGAATGGATTAAACTGGTCACGAAATATATTAAATTAGTCACTAAATAGATTAAACTAGTCACTATATTCAGAAAGATGGCATGTTCTTTTCTTAATGTTGGACTTGGGCAGTTGCCTAATATTAAATCAAAGTAGGCGGTCTCTTACAAGAACAACTGGTGAATGACAAATTGACGACTATACATCCTCCATTAGTTGTAGTCAGATAGTTTAGCATGTTTGTGAATGCAAATATCTACTTTAAGTATTAAAATTTGTACTTTTGCTTTCATATCATAAGAATTTGAAAATTTTGAATATAACTATTGCGATTATTTAATAAGATTCCAAATGACTAGTTATATATACGTATAAATAATATAGAAGAGTTAAAAGAAAGTTATCTCAATAGGGTTACAATACAATATGGTACAACTAAATAAAACCGAGGGAGAAACGTAATTTTTGGAAGAATTTTGGAGCACAATTGAAAAATTGAGAATGCTCCAAATGAAAGGAGGTTGACATTTATTATGAACCTCATTGGCGAGCTTATTTGAATTATTACAATGGAAAATTAATGGTGATTTATATTTTAAACACATACATATGTGCATTGAGCCATCTATCTTCGGTTGAAGCCCAACTATTTAAAGGACTCCAAACTACCACGCCTTCTCTTACCCCACGATAATTGAACCTCTGACCATAGGGGTTGAAGGTGAGGGACAAGCGACCTCAATCCACCATGATGCTTCAAGAAGTAAAACATATTGGTAGCAATGAACAAATTATCCTTTTTAATTTTAAAGGTGACGTGTTACTATATATTTAAACCAAGATAACTTATTATTATCAATAACTATTTCAAATACATTATTATAAGATCCGTCAATCGCCTTATCTAAGACTTGTTGTACAAGTATAAAGATAAAGACATCCCATCTTCATTTATCAAAGAAGTACAAAATTTATTACAAACCCGACATGGTACAACCGAGACTAAGAATATATTGATACATATACATAAATATATAATTACTTACAAAGAATATGAGTGCGTCTTTGGTGTAACGTGTTCATACTTCCCCCGTTCTGAAATAAATCAAACGTTTCACTCAAAAACTCTCGCATAAAGAAGAGAAGTATTTCATTTATTTCAGAATGGATGAAGTATTATAGTTGAGTGCGTCTTCGGTTTAACATGTTACACCACAACTTATTGTGTAACATGCATAATGACATAGACTTCAACAAGAATGGCGTGGACTATACAAATAGTGACATGAATCTCATGTCATTTTGTCATTTATATCATGTCATTTGAGTATTTTTAACAAAAGAAGCATTGGTTTGTGGGTTGTTACACGATAAATTATGGTGTAACAGTTACACCTAAGAATTTGTGGATAATTTACTATGTAGAAAATTTAAAAGGAACTAATATACCATTTCCTGAGCACAATCCAATACATATGATTCTTTTTTCCACTTCTGTCAAGTATTTGATTTGAAACTTCAAATTCACATTACTAAATGATCCGGGGCATCGTCGCCCAAGCCAACAACTAATTTCTATCTATATATCCTAGCTAGTGGGTGGATTACCCACTAAAAGATAGTTTTTTTTTCCAATCGAGACTGTTTTATTAGCTCATTCGCTTATTGTAGAGGGTTCAAATATCAAAATGAGAAATCAGATGAAAAGTCTTTTAAATATACCAACTTTATGGTATACTTAGGTAGTTGGGTGTAGATGCATTGTTAAGAAAGAGATGTCCAGTGTCCACTAACAACTAACCAAAAGGACTTGGAAATACTATAGAGGCAACTTCTTTGTCGTTACCAGGTTTTGGCTTTATCCCTCCACTAATTCATTCTATAAATATCATATCAACTTCATATTTCTTTACATAACAACTTTTATCACATCATCTTCACTAGTTAATCTTCCAAGTTTAGCTCTTCAATTCAATAGGAAAACACTATATATCATGGGTGTAACCACATGCACATTGGCCGACTTCACTAGCCCAATTGCCCCGGCTCGATTGTTCCAAGCTTGCTGCATTGACAACCATAACTTCTTGCCCAAGGTTGTGCCTCACTTTGTTAAATCTATGGAACTCGTTGAAGGTGACTCCACTGCTGTTGGATGCGTCAAACAGATCAATTTCCCCGATGGTTAGTTATTTTTAGAGCCAACTTACATTTTACAGTATAATTGTCACGCCAAATAACTTTTACATTATGCTAGGTTGTACCACGTAACAATAAAATTACATGGCATACATTGGTTGTTCATAAATAACTGATACAGTGAAAAATTGCACTATACTTCTTATGTTAGTTATGTATACTTTGATGATAAAAACTTATAATGCAAATCATATTTACAGAGGCTCCATTCAAATATGTGAAGAATAGAGTGGATGAGATTGATGCTAGTAACTTCTACCTCAAATATACAAGCATTGCAGGAGATGTTTTTCCTGATATAGTGGAGTCTGCTGTGTATGAAAACAAATATGAGCCTTCCGGCGCCGGAACTCACTACACGATGGTGGCACACTATCACCTTAAGGGAGATAATGTGATGAAGGAAGGGGAGGTTGAAAGTGCAAAAGAAGGAATACTTAAGATGTTTAAGGCTGTGGAAGAACATCTCATTGCCAACCCTCAAATTTATGCTTGAACTACTATATCCAATTAAGTTCAATAAGTGAAACTTGATTATGTTTTCATGTAATTCATGTGAAATAATTATGTTTAAATATGAGCATGTGTAATGTGTGTGGTAGTGTATTATGTTTCTTGTATTCTACTTTTTCTTTTTCCTAGTTTGAAAATAATAATGAAGTGTAAGATCATGCTTGTTGAGATGTGAAATAGTAAGAGATGTTAATTTTTGTTACATACTTGATATTTCATATGTTTTCTTAGTTGCAATACTTTTTTATATTGGATATTTTAAATACTGCAACATATCTTTTTTTGGTATATGTATTCTCTATTTTCATCAAATGAGCATATTTTTCATCTCTCTGCTATCATACGAGTCTCCTAAAATAACGTGCAATCTCCCTATGTTACAATTTAAGGAATAAAACAGTGGAAATACCATTGAAAATTTTTAGTGGCTAAACAAGAAGTTTACTGTTTTGAATGGTAAAGATTATTTTACTAGAACCATCACCATAGGATGGTAAATTGGTAATTAAATTAGTCTCATCCAAGATAGGAACCTCCAGCCTCCAATGATCTCTATGCAAACTCTTCTGGGAAAATGTTTCTACTACGCAATCTAAGGAGGTGCCTACTTGTAGAAAAGTTTAGGAAGCTTCGAAGACAGAGACAGTTCAGATAGAAGTATTAGTCGTTTGTTGGTAATATCATTCTCATTTATCAATAGACTACATTGTCCTCTATGTTGAGATAATATTTGTACCAAATTTAATCTTGTGATTAATGGAAGAAATTGAAAGGAAGATGCTCACCAAAGATGTTGTAAGTAGTTAGCTTGTCTTTGTTGTGTCGCATAAAGCTCATATTCGGGTCCACTAAAAGAAAATTTAAGGTTTGGATCTGGCTCTTAATGACAGATGCCAAATTCAATCCCTAAATTTATTGGTATGAATAATTTGTCAATATTGAGCCTCGAAACCCAGCATTGTTACACTTTTTTAGCCATAACTTTTTCTATAGATGTTACTCTAGGCTAAAAGCAAAGCAATGTGAAAATGTCCTATTCTTGAACAAGATAAATAGTACAAGAAAACTAGGAAACAACCTCATACAAATATTTGATATGGACACAAGTGGAACTTCTCAGCTTTTTTGATTCTTAGATTGTATACAAATTCAAGCAACTGGAATTATTGCTCAACTGTATAAGTAACAAATCTTACAAAAGAACAAAAAAATATATTGTATGTCACACATTTCTCTCTTTCACCCTCAAATACTAACAACCACCAATATAAACGAAGGGACAAAAAAAACACCCCAGGGAAAAGAAAGAAAATGAAGAGGGCAAAGTTACCCGTAATAAAACAATCAATCTTTTTTACTACTTTCTATTTCCAACTCTTCGTTTTGCTTCAACTGATACAGGTTGCTGCCTTCCATTTCTTTGGATTCCATTTGGTAGCTTCCTTGATGGTGAAGGGCTGAACGTGGGAATCATAGACTTGCTGTAATTGTAAAAAACACGAGCATGCATGAAATAGTGATGACCCAAGAAGAAATATGAAGCAGAATTGAAGGCATAAAGAATGCTCTCTAATCAGAAGTTTTTACTTGTGAACTAATGGAAATGAGCACAAGCAGAATTGAAGGCATAAAGAATGCTCTCTAATCAGAAGTTTTTACTTGTGAACTAATGGAAATGAGCACACCCCCCCCCAAAACCAAAAAAAGGCTCGTGTTAAGAATGATCGATAGGCTAGTCTTCTAAAGTGACTCACAACACAAGATTCCCGAACCTTTTCTCTCATGCAATTAGGGCGATGGAATGCCCCCCCCAAATACAGGGACCCAAAATATATTTGTTTCAATTGTTGAAGGAAACACAAAAGAAAAACATTTGGATTAGTGGTAAAACTATAAGGGAAGGAACAAGGAGAACGGGTTCAACTATTAGTATCTTCACATTCACCATCTACATAATGTAAATCATCTTCCTCTTTCCTCGCAAATCATTATCTTTGGGTTAAAAACCTTCCAATTCATTATGAAATCTTTTTTGAACTACAAATGAGGGGACTAATTTCAAAAAAGTGTACAGGCCCCCATTATTTTTTGCCCCTGCTCATCTCACAAGGTTGCTTAGTGACTAAAGTTTAAACCGTTAAATGAGAAATTTGGCATGAATAACATCGTGCAGCGTATTTATGTTAAAATAGTGTCATTTCTCATTTTTGTGGGCCCAATAATAAAAATAAGCATAGGGCAAAATATTTATTGAAACGGGTCTGAAGATAGGTTTAATAAAAAATTATTTTGTTAACGATGAAGCCAATAAGTAGTCCAATGCTTACCTCAAATCTGAACTTTTAGCTGGTTTGGCATCAACTTTCTTGGACTTCGACCCAATACCATTTGAAAGTGTAGGGAGTTTACTATGGTTGAATTGCCACAGCAAATCTGGCTCAGATGAGTCGCTTGTGGCAGCATCAAGCTCATCCAAGTCATCTGCATTAGTCACTTCGAATTGATTACTTCCACTGAACATGTTGTATGATTGTTCTGAATATAGTTTAGATCCATCAGGGAAATATTTGTGGTAGAATGAATCAGCCGGATGTCCATTATCTGCTGCATCCCAGCATAAACGGTTCCCTGTTTTGGGAAGTGATTCTTGCTTGTTGACCATGATCTTATCTACCCAATCACCAGAATCCAAGTCCTTCTCATCATATCCATAATTTTGCCCGGGACTATTTACAGGGGGCCAAGGAGGTGAATTCTTCAACACCTCGTCGAGATCAAAGCTTTGCCTTTTTTGTCTTGATGCAGACTTGTTACAGTCCTGAAAACCCAAAAGATTTGATTTCCCAATATTAAACTACTATTCAGATACCAAGGGCGATCACGAGGTTGTAATCATAACAATTCTTCCATCATTTGGATCAGCAAACACCTTAACTGATCCTATATAGAGCTTAATTTTAAATTTAATGTATCCTATCCTACTATCCAGCATTTTGTTATTTCTTCAAGCTTTGCTCCTGCAAAGTGGTTCCCAAAACTTTACATGTTTCCTTATGTGTGTGGCCAAACCCGGAAGGTTGGTCATCATTACTAAAAACACAGTATAATTACTCTTGTATCACAGCACTTACGATTTAAATCAATGCCAGACTTAGTGTAGAATTATGACACTTGTATAGTTTTTCGGTGCTCTACTTTATATACTAATTACTAAGCCATAAAAGTGGGCAAAACAAGATATGGAATGGAAAATGTAGCCAATATCACTCACCTCTATGTTGCCGATATCTCCCATCACTTGCTGATGTCTACTTAAATCAAACAATGCATTTCCTCCAATTTGGTTGGAACGAAGGGGGGAAGGGCCGTCCGCTTTCCCTCTATATCTCTCAGGACTACTGGATCCTGACTGGTGAGAACGAACAGAGTCTGCATCCTTCCTTGCCAAGGCTGCCTTAAGACTGGCAATCTAAAACAAATATGAGGAAATGAAATATGATATCGGTTTATATGAAAGCATTGATGAAGCATGTAGTGGATGTTAAAAGCTATCTTCTACCTGCTCTTTGAGCTCTTTCACATCTGCACCATCTTTGTTCAATCGTGCAGCACCAAGTTCGACAGTGGCTACTCTCTCTGCAAATTTAAGTGTACTTAAAGTCTCTCCAACAGCTTCAGCTTCAGGACTTATGTGAACAAACATTAGTGTCTTGGCCTGCCCTCCTGCAGCAACAATCAAATCATGTCAACCAATAAACTTATAAGTTATAATTTCAAAGAAGAAGTTGTAATAATATGCTCATTTAAGTTAGATATAAGTGGTGCATTGACCTAGTGAATCTTGGAGCAATTGTGTTAATTTGCTATTCCTGTATGGAACATGTGAGTTCTTTTGTGCAAGAGAAGCAATCACATCCCCTAGAGCTGAGAGAGATTTGTTGATGTGCTGTGCCTCCTTTAGCCTATCTCCGGTCACCTGTGATTTATCCACCCTTTCACTACCTGCTAAGTCAACCAGATGCATGCAGCCACGCAACACCGCTCCAGTTGTCAAGTCTTTCCCTTGAACATGAACAGTCAAGCAACTGCAGATCAAAATGCAAAGAGTTCAGAGTTACAGAATAGAGAAACCGGCACATGTTATGCCCGAAACATATTCAGAACTTTATGCATCAGCACCTGTGAGAACGACTACTACGGTCATTTAAGGCCGTCGCACCAACTGCCCTGTTGCGATGTCCAACATTCATCAGATGAATGACATCAGATGTCGATGATACTGAAACAAGACTTGCTTCTGGGACGTTGAGTCCATTCTGAGAACTGTTACGGATTTCTAATGTATAGATGTGTTAAGGAAAATCATGTAGTAGAATAAATTTGATTTTGTCTCAATTGAAGAATGTTTTAAATATGAATATGTGAGCGAGTTGAGAAAATCTTATGCAATTAAATCATCATGTAATAGTTCCACATATTAACAAAAATACTGGCAGAACCAATATGAACTGTAGAAAGTCCAACAAGTGCAAAGGATATCTTTTATTGAGCCCATCACTAACAAGAAGATCTCTGACTTGCTCATTATATATCTCAATCATCTGGACAGCAACATCATAGTGAAAAGTGTCTTTCCTTTGCTCCGCGAGATAAAATAAGTCACCCAAAGACCTGTAGTTTACACCTTGACTCTGCTCTGTGAGGTCTTTAGGTCCAGACTGGACACAAAGATTAAAAAAACAAACAAACATAGCAAAAGCTCTTCAGTATGTTACAATGAAAACTGAACTTTCTTTTGTACAAGATCATCAGAGAAACAATAAATTACCATTGTAAATGTTTTCCCGGAACCTGTCTGGCCATATGCAAATATACATACATTAAATCCATCAAGAACAGAACGAATCAGTGGCTGCATATCGGAGAAGACTTCAGCTGCAGTAAGAAGACTCGAGTTAGAAACTCAGTGAACAACAAAGAAAAACTATTGAAGAGTATGCATGAAGCATTCCCATGATCACTGACCCTGTGTTGCTGATGGACCAAACACTTTGTTGAAGCCGAAGGATTTGAGACCCTTTCCATGTTTAGATGGTGCCCTGATTGAAATATTTCCCTCCTCAAAGTGTTCAATAGTACTAACATAGCTTGACTTCCCACCTAAGAAGGGCCTTACACGACAATAAACCCTAATACTACCTATTAGATGGAAACCAAAAATAAAAGAAGGAGAGAGGGATTAGTTATGTTTGTTTTGATAAGCCAAGATAATTTATCATAGCAACCAGAGAAAGAATGAACATGGGGAAAGAGAAGCATTCAGTTTACCCTTGAGATCTTGTACTTCATTGTACAACCTGCGATTTTCTTCGAGAACCTTGTGATATCCACTGGCAGCTTGAGCTAGACCATAAATATGTGAACCTGACGAAGACAACATCATTACATGAGCACCAAAAAAACATCATTCAGTCATAACCCTCAAATTCATTTCCTCTTTTCAATTACTTAACACAATATGAAAGGAAATTACACAGCTAGCATAATTCTCCATACCAAGATTGTGAAGATCCTCTTGAAATTTTGTTTGTATAAACTGCATGCCTGCTTTTGTTGTACGAACAGTGTGCTTCAGCTCCTACAGAGTCAGCTATGACCAGTTAGCATTCACAGATAGAAGTGATCATTGCTACCTAATTGAGACTACATCAACTTCTAACCTGGATATCTCTTCCTTGCCGATCAAAGATCTCTAGTTGCTTCATTTTTTGAATTCTCAATTGTTCAGCATGAACGTGATCGTTTTCCTGCTTCTTGGTCGACGAGTAAGTTATATCTCCTACCTTCAGTACCCCATATTAAAGATGTCATATAAAGGAAAGTAACTTAGTTATGCATGCAGCTAAGTTTTGTCTGAAGGCCCTTTCTCACATAAAGCTATAGTCTCCATTTAAAATCACATGCATATACTCATATAAAGGAGATACGATGACTTGCCTTAGAGTTAGCAGAAGACATCTTTGAAAACACTTTCTTCCCATGTGATGCAGAGAAATCTTTTGTTGTTGCTTGCCTTGGTAAATTAGCCTTAAGTATCACAAATATGATTGAAAATCAATAAGTTTAAATACTCTGGCAAATCTTAGCTGCATCCTCTCACAATCACAAATATTGTTCACTAACAAGGTATAAGCCTATAACTGCATACCATATTGTTTTTGGAGCCAATGCGCTGCTCAAACTCCTCCACAACCTTACTAAGAACTGATTCCACAAGCTGCAATGAACAACAGCCCAAGTTTCAGGGAACCACACCAGTTGAGTTGATGATAGTGTCAATGATGATTATAGAAGTACATGTATCACATTTCTTAAAAACATGCAAGCCAAAGAACTAATACCTTGCATATGGACATTTTTTTTACAAGTTAGCTACATTCACTAGAATCATACAAATGGAAAGCATTCCTATTTCTAGTATCTCAGCTTTTCTAGCTACCACTCACCACTGATGGCAAAATTAATGAGTGCCATAAAAGAACTTACTCATCAGTGATAGAACAGTTAATGTTGCCAATAAGCTACTGGCTTCCAATTTACCGTGGATCATAAAAGAACAATATCAAGTCTCACATATCTCTGTCATGAATTCTCAAGGATCATAATATATCCTCCACGCTTCAATGATTTAGCGGAGAGGAGAAGACATTCAAACTAACCTGTGGAACTTCTTCAGGCTTCTTGTCTGCTAGAAGTGCTTGCACAAGTGCACTCAAGGAATGGGAACTTGGCTGCAATGGGGTGGAACAATTTACTTCAATGCTATGGGAAGAGCAACATTTACAAGAAATGAGACAAGGAGAAAACAACGGAAGAAAGCCCACAGTTTTGAATGCACTAACCATTTTGTTAGTGTCAATGTCGTAAGAAAGGGCATTCAAGGATTTCTCCGTCATTGACGAGTTTCGAGTCAAGGAATTAGTGAAAGGCTCCGATTTTGTACGCACAAATTGTTTCACGGACATGGTGGATTTTACGTTTCCACTAAATTTCCACACTCCAGTTCCCCCGGTCTGCTTCCATTCATGGTAAGATTTGAGAGCTAGAACAGAATTAACCACCCTTGCTGATATCCCTCCCTAGAAATACAGAAACCAAATATATCCCACTTAAGAAAAAGTAAAATCATACAATGAACAGAAAAGAAGAGTTCCATGCAATTCTATTAACAACTATCATGATCAGCATGCTTAGATTTTAATATATGTAAGACTGTAAGAATATTAGTAGCAGTGCTGAAAACATCACTTCAGTTCACAAAAATACATAGTAATTAGTAAAACCATACTTGCTCAAGATCAGATGCATCAAAGGTAGGAAGTCCCATTTCTTCTGCTGCTACAAGAAAGTTCCTCACATTTTCAAAGTACTGATAAGCTGATAAAGCTGCTCCATCAGGAAGCAAGGTAGAATCAGTGGGGCTCTCAACCACCTGAAATTGAGCCATCCTTTTCTAAATCAGCAAGAAATTATAAACACCCACAATTGAAAAAAGTGAGATAATCAGCTCAGACAAGAGCAACCTTTGGCACAGCTCCAGGTTGAACCTTGTTAAGAACATTACATAGTATCAAGCCACTCCTCAAGCCAAGCCTATAATCTTCTTCTGACGGCTCGGCCGGCAAGTCTTTCGCCCCCACAACCCCCACCATTTTCCTCAACCAACTGGCTGCTTCATATCTTCTCATAGCTAAATTAAGTACATCAATGAAACCCCATTTAGCATCAGAAACGCAATTGGATAATATTTTTACAGTTCCTCACTATTCATTTAGTGTCTACACCAAAAACAATTCATCTAGTGTTAATTCTTCTTTATACTTCCCCAATTTTATTTCAATGCAGATTAGTCCAAAGCCTAAATTATACACATTAATCAAAGTTCTAATGGGTGAAGATATTTTAATTTTACAAGCCAAAATTTTAGAACCAATACCATCCAAAAAATAACACAGCCCATTTGAATATATGAAATCTATTGAACCTAAATCACCTCAAATATATATTACAACTTGAAATAATCAACTAGACAGCAAAATCACAAGGAAAAATTTTTAAAAAATAAAAAAATTATACCAGCTTCCTCAGCTCTTCTGGAATCTAAATCAAGACCTTTAAGCCGATTTCCATGTTGTTGAAGAACATCTTCAACAACAGACGCCACACTAAACGATAAAGCATCACTCGCCGCCATTAAAACCCCACCAAAATTCTCCAAATCAAATTTTCTCCCCACAAAAAAAAATCCCAAGAAAATGAACTAATCAAAGTGGAAAAAAAATAATTAAAGAATCAAAATCAAATCAAATCTTAACAAATCAAACCCAAAAAAAGACAAAATGGGCAAGTAATTAAGACAACCCAACTCCCAATTATCCTCTAAAAAATTAAAAAAAAAACCCTTGATTAAATTCTCCCTGAAAATCTGTATTTTGTCAATTTTATGTCTGATTATTCAACACAATCAGAGATGGGTGAAAAAGAGAGAAAGGGAAATTGAGAGATGAGTGAGAATAAAAAGCTTTATTTGAGATATGGGGTCGAAATCTTTTGCAGTTAGATGATAGAGATGGGGGATTATCTTTTGCTTTGAGACTACTACACTCTCTCTCTTAGTCTGAAAATCCTTTATCCGCCATTTTAAAACTTTATATTATTCTCTCTCTTTCTTCATCAAAGTTGGTTTCTCTGCTTTATAGTTGTAAGTAAGGAAAACCAGTGTGAAGAAGTTGTAAAGGAGAATTCTCAACCGAGCCTAAGCAGTAAGCACGAACGTAGTGCGTTGTAAGGTATATAACGGTATTAAGTTGGGAGTAGTTTTTTGAATTTGGGACATATTTGGTCTTCAAGTTTGAACTAACGTCATTTTAAGTGCATGTATTATATATATAAAATATATGTTGGTAAGTCACATTCACTCACCACCGCCTCTTCTTGTGTGACTTGCACGCACACTTTGGAGGTTGTTATCTCAATATACTCAAAACTCAAAATAAAGTTTTAGCAAGAATAACAAAAAACCAAAAACGTTGTTTTTAGGGTAAAACTAGTTGTTGATCTGGGCGATGCCCTGAGGTTAATTTATATTTTGCATTAAATTTTAGTTATTCAAGATGGTTAATGTCGTTCTTTTTTTTTTGCTTTATTTTTTAAAGAATGAATGCTTGTACGTACTTAGAGAATTCAAGGCATTAAATTTGGTATTTATAGGCCCTAGAACATGTCTGAGCAGTTCCTACATTCAACGCAACAATCTCAGCGCATCTCAGCTTCCACGATCTTCCGTCTCTGATCTCCTCTACCCGTTATGCCTTTTGACTCGTTCAAACTTAAGTCCACAAGCAACACATTTCAAACTGCTGATGACTAAGTCTTTCGTGGTTTCAACTAATCTGTTTGTTACTCTCACTGTCTAGACCACTGCAACATTCGCCGTGTCGCAAATCATTACGTCTACACCTGTAAAATTCAGTCATAACAGTCATGGACCAAAGACCTAGTCAGATTCAAATTTCAACAATATGTCCATGACAAGTCTGGGTCTAAGTGTTTAAAATCAGGTCCAAGTCTAATATGTTAGTGCCTAGATCAGATTTAAGCCACACTCCCATTATTATTTTTTCACATACTATAAGTTTGAAACCAACATAATTGCATAGCTCAAAATGTTTTTGTGTCCTAAAGGCTAAAAGTAGGCCAAACACAATTAAGTCGTAACAAATATATATCTCAAGAAGCCGAAAATTTATCTACGTACCTAGTGCTAATCTTTCTCTCACATTCTCATCATATGATGGAAGTAATTTAGAATAAACTCTGCAAGAATACTCCTCATACATCTATGTCAATGGTGGTTAAGATTTAAGCTATTATTTTTGTCCTTAAATATCTTAATCATCCACAAAAGCAAGCTTATAAAAAATCATAGTAAAAAATAATGAAAAACCAATAAGAAAGTTGAAACACATTTTGGAGCTGTTTCAAACTCGAGACCTACTTAATCATATGTAGATGATAATTTGGCTTTTGTGTCTGGATTCGCGTCATGTAAGACCCTATATTCGCAAACCCATGTTCATTCCTACTTTTTTTTAGGGAACGTCCATCCCTACTTAGGTCTTGTTCACTCGATACTTGATCACGCGTGTTAATAATAGTATCTATTGATCTTATGCACTAATAATTTTTTGTAATTAGAATCATTTTTAGGAACTATTTATATTTATCTATTATAATGATAGTAAAAGTATTATAACTATTACTTCCTATTATTTTAATTCTTATATAACTATCATTATTATTTCTGAAATAATTGATTTTAATTTACTAATATTTTTCAACTCATTTATCATTGATGTTGCTATTTCTCGCCCTCTTTTACTAAATCCCAGTATTTTTATACTAAAATACAAGGCTCTTTCCTCCCCTTTCTCCTCGTTCCCCCTCCCTTTCCCTTTCATCATCTCATTCCGATCCCTTACCTACACACTTACTCTCACTTGCATCCTCCACCATTATGAAAGCCACCACCACCACTAGAGCAACCTAAATAATTTGCATAGTCGGTATCACTACTACAAGCAACTCATTCATTACGACGAACCCAACAAACTTGAAATACTATGGTGGGGGGACGAACTTGAAATCATCCATTAGATTAGGAGGTGGGAACAAATTGCAACAAGAAAAAAAACCCTAAATAAATCAAATGAAAAGTAATCAAACAAAAAATAATATAGCAACATTTAATTTAATTCATCAAAATAAAATAGAAATCAAAGAGAAAAAAAATGTTGTATATATTCTGGTCAAGGACATCGATGATAACTGTCGGTAAAGAAAAACACTCCGGCGTCTAAACTACAAGTCAGGCGCCTACTATTTCGGCTAAATCAGAGGTCATACTCATACAGTCATGCGCCTCACCATCTATTCAGGCATCTATGGAAAACGCCCTACCATGGTTCTAGATATTTGTCATGGAAGCCTGATCCTTTTTAAAAGGTCTACAACAGACGCATGTTCTAATTTCCAACAAATTCAGTATTTGTCGGCAATCTAGTTGAAATTTGTTCACAAAAAATATAAAAAAACTTGCTTTCCGACGATAGAGGGGACGGTTTTGGCAAGTGGAAGATGAACACAAGTACTTGATATTCTTTAATGGTGGGAAAATGAGAGGGGGAAAGATAGAGAGGGTATGGGGGAAAAGAGAGATATAGTAGTAAAGGGAGGAAATAGAGAGTAATACAGGAAAAAGGAAAGGGGAAAGGGAAAAAGAAAGAGGGGAAGGGAATGGGATGTGGGTATGGAGCTTTTTGTATACAACTACATATTTAGGACGTTAGTAAGTAAAAAATAGGGCATGATTTAGTCGTTCACTTTATCATTAATCCAATTATAAACCCAACTTTTTTCTAGCAATATTGTTAAGAGCACGTTTGCTTGTCATGTACTTCCTCTGTCGCCTAATAGATTTCTTATTTATCCAATGCACGTTTGTTAATGTACGTTTTGTATCATTAATATCATTGATTACATATTAATAAAAATTATGAAAGTTTGATTTTTCTTGATGCACACAATGAGACGAACCAAACAAGACTACAATGACTATGTTTTGTCATATACATTGGAGATTTCTTTTGAGGATTTCTATTACCTATAAATAAAGCTTAAAATTAAAGGAAAAATTGATAATACACTAGTGGAAAAATAAGGAAGGGATGCGGTCAAAACAGCCCTAAGGGCTGCGTTTTTGGCCAGCAACCCTTTCCGTAGCAGCCCTTCACTAGAAAAGAAGGGTTACGGTTTAGGCCAAAAACGCAGCCCTTGTATAAGTGAAGGGCTGCATTTTTTGCCTAAAACCGCAGCCCTTGTATAAGTGAAGGGATGCGGTTTAGGCCTAAAACCGCAGCCCTTCGTATTCGGAATTTTTTAAAAAAAAAAAAAAACCTGCTAGCAGCCCAACACCTCCACCCCAGCCCCTGCCAACCCTGCACGCCCACCCCTGCACTCCCCCCCAGCCCACCCCCCGTCCACCCCCTGCAACCCCACCCCGGCCCCCGCGACCCGCACCCCCCACCGCAGCCCACCCCCCCGGACACCCGCCCACCCCGCACCCCCACCCCCCCGCACCCCCCACCCCACCCACCCTTTGCGGCCCCGCACCCCCACCCCAATCCACCCTCTGCCATCCCCAACCCCCCCTGCTGCCCGGCCCCTCCACCCACTTTGCCCGGCCACCCCAAAGACCCCACCATCCCCCCCTAGCCCGGCCCAAGACCCCACCGTGGCCTCCCCACCCCCCACCCAACACCTCCCTTCGACACAAATAAAACCGATCGAATTGCAATATATGACAAGTTTTTGAACGTAATAATTAACTTTAAATATATATATTTAATAATGTAAAAAGTGTACATAGAATTGATACCAACTAGTAGATCTAGCTAATTATATCACGAAATCCACCAAATTGTATCATAAGCAATCATCACAAAGGTAGGACGCCAACTTATCCCGAACTTCATGTAATTCCTCTATGGTGAAGGCCCTCAAACTTGGTGTGTTATTATTCATATAAACCTTGTAAAACAACCAAGGAATAAACACATAATATAAGAATTCAATCATTTACCGTAGTTAGTAGTTCTAAAAATGACATATACCTTCCCGAAATTCAAGCAAAAACAAATGCAAGCCGAAAACTCTACACACTAGTTATATTATACCTCATATTATCATGTTCAAAAAGAAATTGGAGTTAAATGACTCGAGAAATAGGAATTGGACGCGAAAAGGCGAAAATAGGCCTAAAATCACATTTACGTTCCCGAAATTCAACCAACAACAAATGCAAGCCTAAAAATCTACACAATAGTTACATTATACCTCATATTATCATGTTGAAAAGAGAATTTGGGGTTAAATGACTCGATAAGTACGAATGGGACGCGAAAAGACAAAAATATGCCTAAAATGACCTTTTCGTTCCCAAAATTCAACCAACAATTGCAAGCCTAAAAATCTACACAATAGTTACATTATACCTCATATTATCATGTTCAAAATGAATTTGGGGTTAAATGACTCGATAAGTACGCATTGGACGCGAAAAGGCAAAAATAGGCCTAAAATGACCTTTTCATTCCCAAAATTCAACCAACAACAATTGCAAGCCTAAAAATCTACACAATAGTTATATTATACCTCATATTATCATGTTCAAAATGAATTTGGGGTTAAATGACTCGATAAGTACGAATTGGACGCGAAAAGGCAAAAATAGGCCTAAAATGACCTTTTCGTTCCCGAAATTCAACCAACAACAAATGAAAGCCTAAAAATCTACAAAATAGTTACATCATACTTCATATAATCATGTTCAAAAAGATTTTGGGGTTAAATGACTCGATAAGTACGAAATGGACGCGAAAAGGCAAAAATAGGCCTAAAATGACCTTTTCGTTCCCGAAATTCAACCAACAACAAATGCAAGCCTAAAAATCTACACAATAGTTACATTATACCTCATATAATCATGTTCATAAAGATTTTAGGGTTAAATGACTCGATAAGTACGAAAGGGACGTGAAAAGGCAAAAATAGGCCTAAAATGACCTTTTCGTTCCCAAAATTCAACCAACAACAAATGCAAGCCTAAAAATCTACACAATAGTTACATTATACCTCATATTATCATGTTCAAAATGAATTTAGGTTTAAATGACTCGATAAATACGAATTGGACGCGAAAAGGTAAAAATAGGCCTAAAATGACCTTTTTGTTCCCAAAATACAACAAACAGCAAATGCAAGCCTTAAAATGTTCACACTAGTTATATTATACCTCATATTATCATGTTGAAAAATATTTTGGAGTGAAGTTACTCAAAATCTAATAATTGGAAGCGAAAAGGTAAAAATAGGCCTAAAATGACCTTTTCCTTCCCAAAAATATGCATGTGCTACTTTGGTTTCTAAACCAATTAATACCTATTACCAATCGATCTAATCTAAACTAACATATATACTAATAAGTCACATACATTTTGAAGATAATCGACGTTAGTGCAATGGTTGACGATATCGAACATGTACCTCAGCACGTAATAGCCACATGCAAGTCCATCATCTTGTTGCGGACACTAAATGTTCACCAAAGGATGCATCCAATGACATTCATGTTAGATGTGTAGTATGTGGCGAAAAGTGTTTCTATATAAGGACAAACAAATTAGTCATGTTACCTCGACTGATATCCAAGCAAGAGCTTTTGGTGCTCAAAGTCCTGTTGCACTAATATGCTTCATCACACTACATCAATACATTATTATAAGAATAGATGTACTAACTGTTTATATATATAAAGATGATGAATAATGTGTAATATTAATAAGTGCGCATATATTGAGTTTCGATTAGGCTACCTATTTAACAATGATTTGATTAGTAAGGATCGTGGTGGTTGTCAACGCAAAGAATCAAAGTGGTAGACTTCGTTACGTGACAAACATATCGCAAGCAGTGTCCAATGAGCCCTACAACAAGAAAATATAGTTATTATTAATCATAGAACAATTAATAGGTGAATTTAATTATCGAATAATAAAAGTAAAGCGAGTTTAACAAGCATACTGTTCAATATAAGGGACAAGGATGATCTGATGATATCGAAAATGAGATGATGCTTTGAAACTCATATCGAGATACTCTTTCACTTCGGCTTTGTTTTTTAAGCAATTGTCATCTCGTAATATGTTTGGACATAACCAACCAAACATTGACTCATCACTTGATGTTGCAATCAATTCATTGTATAATAACCTGAGAAATCATATTGATTAAAAGTAAACTTACTTATTATGGAAGTTGAATTGAAAACTACTTAAGGCATATGTATATGTATATTTAATTTATATACTTATGTATTACCTCATGAAAGTTTGTATCATGGAAACATTCATCTGTACCCCACATAAGAGTTCTTTAATATCGAGCTTAGAAATGAATGTCGATGACTCCTCAAAGTAGTGGAATTGTTGCGCCCCCAAAGGAACCTCTATTGTACTATCATCGGGTAAATCGCTAGCGCACTCATGTAACCAATAGCATGGAATACTAAGGCCTCGCACCACCTCTGGCTCGATAATAAGTGGATTCTTTGTCATAGAAACATTTCCCTTCAACACATTTCGTTCACCTTCATCACGTAAACTTGCCTTCTTATCAGGTGAACATGCCTTCTTTGCCTTGCTGTCATGTGAGCCGGCCTTTCCCCAAACCTAGTAATTAGTTAAAAGTAAATATATTACTGACTATCATAGGAACTATAAAAGAAAACACGCATATATATATATGTTAATCATTGTACCTCATCTAAAAACCGCACCAATGCACGCGGCCATAGAACATAACTGCCAAGGGCATCATTCAGTAAATGTAGACCAACTTAAGCCTCGCGGAAGAAGAGGTAATTCTTCGAAACCAGACACAATTTCATTGAGGGTGACCACATAGTGATTATCATCCACTAACTGGTTATGCAATCGTACTCGGTCACTAGGGGGTTGTGCATGGCCATAAGCTACCAGAATGAAACTATCATAACCATCTCCTCGAGCTAATAGTTCACATGGTGTCTCCTCCTTTAAAAAAAACTCCATTTATAGTTAGTCTATGAAACAACATTATTATTGTAAGAATTTCATGCATTTAAGAACAATAGTTGTTTAACAAAGCAAAGGGATTAATTGATTACCTTCAACTCGGGTACTACAGGTGGATCAGGTAAAGGTATCATCTGATCAATAGATGTTCGTGGATCACTGGTCGGCTCGCTAGGTGTAATATCACTACCCTTCTTGAATGCAGCAAAAGTCGGTAAACCCATTTGCTCCAAAATGGCGTTGAAGTTATGTGTCATCTCCTCCCTGAGCTCCTCCCGAATTGCAGCTTTCATAGCCTCCACATCTACTGACGCTGCCGAATTCACACTACTTGCACTTGATTTTGTCGCTGTAGTGTATTGATCACCATATACCTTTCTCAAACCGAGGCGGACACCTCCTACGCCCCTTACGCGTCCACTGTGGTCCTTTCCTAAAGTTTCGTGTAATGCATCAATGTGTCCTTTAGGGGTGAACTCACCAGTTGCCTCTTTTTCCTTCAAGCCAATCTACATAAGGATAAGAGAGAAATGCTCGTGAACGCAAAAGTTATATTATATACCTTATATAACCATTTTTTTGTACTTACAATGGCGTTGGCTATCTGTTGTGTTCCGGGATCAGGCAAGACTCTTTTTTCCTTTGCATTAACCCCATGCATCGAACACCACCAATCGAGGACTCTATCTGGTTGCCGAGGCCGTGGAACTGTCATCGTAGAGCTAGTCCCCGTTGCCGTTGTCGACCCTATTGTGGGGTAATGGCTGAACATCCACTTCTCTCTCGCCTCATTGTACGAATGAGCACCCAAATGATGATAATACTTCCTAGCTTTTGCACCCGCGCTACTTTTCTCACGACTTGCCTAAAACACACAATTATAAACAAAGGTTAGGTACGGTGTTATACAATAATACTGGATCTAAGTGTAGTAAATCTTAATAAAATATTCTTACAATAGCTTGTGGGGTTGTTTTTTTGGCAACAAATGATTCCCACTCTTCAGGTTTGATAGTTTTCCATATCTGAAATGGTAATTTGGAGGGTGCATATGATGTTTCCGGTGAAGCCTCAGGACCGGATGGTGTTTCTCCGCCGTAGATGTTCTTCTTCTTTGTACCTACTACTTTCCTCCGCTTAGTGATCCACCCAAACACTAACTTAGCCTTGAAATCTCTGAATCTTTGGGCAACCGCGGATAGAAATACATTCTTCTTGGCTTCATCATCTTCGATATTGAATTGAATCTACAAAAAACGCAGTTCACAAATTAGTTTTCGCAAATGTTGTAACTTATATGCTATCAGTAATATTACACATATATTTAACTTAATAATTAAGAAACTAAACGTTATTGTACGTGAAGCTTACCATAGTATCTTTCCATAGACACCGCTTTAACCCTTCGGGCACCTCTTTCCATGAGTGCAGAATGGAGAGTTTATGCATGCAAATGCCAACTTGCATGCCATACTTTTGACGCTACTTTCCACAAGGTTGACCCATATTATCGTACTGCAAAGTCATATTTGTGTGTTTCCCTAGTGACTTTGTAGGTCCCCTACCTTTTCTCTTTTTCGTCGCCAATGACTTCCTAGGTATTTGTGCATTTATTTCTTCACGGCGAGGTCGAGCCAATTTACCTCGTTCCTTTCTCACATCGAAAGACTCATCCTTGGTAGTGTGTTCAGCACTCGTGCTGTTATCCGTATGCACCTCCGCCATCTCCCTGAAATTGTACAAATATACGCATTAATATACATAAAGCTCAAGATAAAAAAATTCACATTGCCACTAAGGGGGGTGCAACAAGGGGGGGGTCTGTGTGTAGGGGAGGGCATCCGTGCGGTGGGGGGGTGCGGGCGGGGAGGGGAAGGGGTGTGCGGGGAGGGGAGGGCTCGTGCGGGGGGAATGCATGCGGTGGGGGGTCCGGGCGGGGAGAGGGGGGGGGCAGGCGGTGGGGGGAGGTTTGGGCGGGGAGGGGGGGAGGGCAGCGGTGGGGGGGGGAGGAGGGCTACGTGCGGGGGGGGGCTGTGCGGGGGCTTGGGAGGGGCTCGGCGGGGGTGTGGGGAGGGGGGGTCCGTGTGCGGGGGGGATCCGTGCGGTGGGGGGAGGGGCTGCGTGCGGGGAGGGGGAGGGGGCGGGGAGGGGGAGGGGAGGGCGGGGGTGTGGGGAGGGGGGTGCGTGTGTGCGGGGGGCCTAGCTAGGATATGTGCGGTGGGGGGGGGGTGCAGGCGGGAGAGAGGGGAGGGGTGTGCGGGGAGGGGGAGGGGCCGTGTAGGGGAAGGGGGGCCTGTGTGCGGGGGCTTGGGAAGGCTGGGTTGCGGTGGAGGAGGGGCTGGGCAGCAGTGGGGGAGGGGCTGGGCAACAGTGGGGGGGGGGTTGGCAGGGGCTGGCAGGGAAATCAGCCGGATGCTTGAGCATACCGTCTTTCTTCCTACGATCTGCATGCCACCTCAAATTCTTCGCATCTCCTTTAATTGAGAACATGCGCTTAAATCTAGGTATTATGGGTAGATACCACAACACCTTAGCTGGTGGTCCTTCACTACCTCCAGCTCCTTCACGCTTGTACCTCGACAATCCACAACGTGTACACTCATGTAAATGCTCATACTCATTACGATAAAGCACACAATCGTTAGGACAAGCATGTATCCGCTCGTACTCTAAACCGAAAGGACACATCAGTTTCTTCGCATAATTGTACAACTTTGGCAGTTCATTTCTATCAGGGAGCATATCAGCTAAAACTTCCAACAACGATGGGAAACTAGAGTCCGTCCAACCAGCTTTCGACTTAATGTTGAACAGTGTTATCACGGCGGAAAGTTTGGTGTACTTTGTACAACCTGGATACAACGACTTTTTAGCAGCCTCAGACATAGACTCAAAAATACGAGGTCGTTTACACGACTGATCTTCAACCTCGTGTATCATCTCGTCTACCCGATCCCTATCATCATCTGCAAACTCATCATCCCAATTCTCATCCCCGAACTCATCATCCTTCTTTTCTTCACATACATCGTTCGTTACTCTAGAGCTTCCTATATACTTCCCCTGCTCACCATGCCAAACTCATACGTGGTATTGAGGCCTAAACCCACGACGAAAGACATGCTCCCTAAGCAAATGTATACTACTAACCTTGCTCACATTTCTACAATCGACACAAGGACAATAAAAGTCGACTGCTCCAGAGGATGCTTGATATTGTAATTCAGATGTACAGAATTCCGAGACCCCATTCACAAACTCAATCGATTCACGACTACTATACATCCAAGTACGATCCATCTCATTCAAGAAGACCTCTAATAATTAAACACAACCAATAATTATAATGCATCAATCATTATTTAAGTACATACACTGACATATTCAAATCACACACGTATAGAGCAAGCTAAGATAGTGACATGTTCAAATGTATGCATGCAGCCGAAGGTCCTTATCACTCCAACCTAACCCATCCTTGGACGTCTAATCTCACTAGTGAATATATGCCAACTTTTCAATTCTAAGGAAAATCCGACAGCATTTCCCTACATTTCTCCAAGTACACAATGTAGATAATTGCTTATCTACATATGTACCCAGAGAACAATGTAGAGAAACGATAAGCCAAAAATTTCCTCAGAATTGAAAAGAAGACACACATTCACCACCTAATTGAGATCAAACGTCCAAGAACAGTCCCAAACCAGGGACTATTCAAGACTTACTCCTAATGAGTAAGTCTTGAACGGGTATCTAGGCATATGATGATGATTCAAACAACTTGTAGATTTCATAGCTAAATTACATTGCGTTTTCATATAATCTCATATCAAGAAATATACATACACATTATCATATATCTTACTCAAATTGGAACACATGACAATTTTTCCTCATCAACATCTAACAAAAAACAAGAGAATTAGGCTAATTACGTACCTCTCAACACCAAAGAGGAGCAATTATGAGAAGAGAGATAGTTTTACCTTCCTTAGCTTCTTTTTCCTACAATTAACAAATCACACACGGCACATTAATCACATAATTCAATTAAGAAAACCAAAACTAACTAAAAACCTAGATTAATTAACCATAAACTACACAAAATTGATAATGTGCCCACCCCATGCCCTCCCTAGCCCTCCCCCACCCCTTGCCCAGCCTCCCCAACCCTCCCCACCCCCCGCCCAAAGATCCCAGCCCCTCCCCCACCTCCCCGCCCAACATCCCTAGCCTTCCCCCCCCCCCGCCCAAGATCCCCACCCTCCCCACCCCCCTTCCCATCACCCCCACCCCCTACCCACCATCCCCCACCCTCCCCCACCCCCTACAATCACATTTTATAGCACAAAATAGAAGAGAAATGAAATTAAACAAATTAATTAGAGAAATGAAAAAGAGGAGAGAGAGTGAGAGGGGAATTACCGACAATGCAGTAGTGGTGGTGGCGGCGTCAAGGTGAAGTGGAGGAGAGAAGAGAAGAAGAAGGAGTGTGGTTCCGGCGATGGTGCATTGCTCAGGCGACGGTTCCGGCGATGGTGCGTCAATGTCGGTGCTCCGGCGATGGGTCGGTGCTCAGGCGAGGGTCCGGTGATGGGGCGTTAGGGTTAGATGCAACCTCGGAGTGAGTGAGTGAGAGGGAGGGGTTTTTCGCTCGTCCAAATTTTTCTAAGTAAGGGAGGGAAATTTGGGTGTCTAAGCTACTGTGTGCGTGTATGCGCTTAAAACTGTGGATGGGATGTGAAGGGCTGCGGTTAGCCCAGAAAACGCAGCCCTTCGTGTATGAAGGGCTGCGGTTTCTGAGCTAACCGCAGCCCTTCATTAATAGGGCTGCAGTTAGCCTTAAAACCGCAGCCCTTCATACAGTACGAAGGACTGCGTTTTCTAGTTAACCGCAACCCTTCACTAAAAGGGCTGCGGTTTCTTTGAAAACCGCAGCCCTTCACACACGAAGGGCTGCGTTTTACAAAAAATGCAGCCCTTTCTTTTTTTTTCCCCTAGTGATAGGGGTCTAAAATTTGGGTGATAATTTTTAAAAGGTCTGAACTATTGATTAACCTGTGTAGGTCTCTACTTTAGGGGGTCTAAACTTTTGGCGGGACTTAGTGACTTAAAACTGGCTAAATAAGCCATAACTTGTAAAACGCGGGTCACACCAGAAGGGTTAATTGAAGGAGAGAAGTAGGAAGCAGGTGAGATTTTAAAAAAATCATCAGTTTCAAGTCACCGAGGGCCGTTAAAAGTTAAGACCCCTTAAAGTAGGAACCTACACAGGTTAATCAATAGTACATACCTTTTAAAAATTACCGTCCAAAGTTCAGACCCCTATTGTCAATTTTTTCAATAAAAATTGGGAAATCTATTAAAGGATGGAGAGAGTAATAGAGCCTAGAGAAAAAACAATTCAAAAACACTCGATCTACCCTTGGAAATTTTCGCCAAAATAAAATTTTTTTTACTCATTTGAAGTATCCTAACAGTGAAGGTGCATTATTGTTAGTATAAACACAAATTTGTGTTGGCTCGTCAATTTCAAAATTCAATAGTCATCCTCCTAATATTTCTCAGGAAAACGCTCCCAGTTAGACAACTACACGGTACCTAAGCTCGTTGACGGAGTTATAAATTGATCATCTGCTTTTTTTTGTTTTTTCAAGAGCTAAATTGTACTACTACTATATTGCATTTGCACAGTGCAGTGCTATTTGATGAGTGATGACTTGATGGTTCCGAGATTCCATGAAGTGGTTTCCCTGAAACCAAGGCAATACACAACTATTGTTTATGTAATAAAGTAGGAGTGTATATAAATGCCCAGAAAAAACAAAATTAATATAAATAATTAAATAGACTATTTCTTTGGTAAGAAAGCAAAACGTTGGACTCCATTTGAGCCTCCAAAGGATTCCCGACTTAAGTGTTTTGTTAAATGTTGCCTAGTTTTTCCGAGCACTGTTCTATTTTGTCAATACTTTTTCATCCATATACTCACCCTTCCTCAACATCTGAGCGCGTCCTTATTGCTGAGTCTTCAGCATGGTCTTGAGCGGAGTCTTTGAGAGTCTTGGTAAAGACTCGGTGATCAGTGGCGGATCCAAGGGGGGGCCTACCCGGGCCATGGCCCCCTCATGATCCAAAAAAGGTATAAATAAACTACATCAAATTTATTACACAGGAATAAGCTCAGCTCAAGTGGTCGCGCTGATAAGTAAATACATTTCTCGTCCGCGTTCGAATCCTATTCTCCGCTTTATTTTAGCTCTACACCTTTGTCTTTAATGCTCTCGTTTGTCAAATTTAATGCTCTGCTTTACACAATTCAAACCATTTTATTTATTTTTACTTTTTTCTTTTGAGGGGAACCCATCAATTTTAGGCTTAGTATGTTAGTATTTTATAGTCAATTTTATGTCGTATTTTATAATCAGTTTTGAGGTCACCCTGTGCACTAGATATCATATTTTAGTATATAATATAATCAGTTTTTCTCTAATATAGTCAGTTTTTGTATGATATAATCACCTTTGTCAGTTTTTGTATAATAAGTCAATTTATACAACCAATTTTTGTATGATATAGTCGATTTTCTCTATTAGAGTCAATTTTTGTGTGATAAAGTCAATTGAAACTCACAATAATTTGTTGTAAACCCTGTCCACCTAAGAATTACTGTTAAAAAAGCTGGTAACATTTAGTTCTTTAAATTTCATGTTTCCACTTTTGACTTTGTATTATAGTATTATAATTTTAAATGAATATCTTAAACAATGAACTCATAATGGTAACACATTTCTTTTAAATATTTTCCTTTTACACATATTTGGAATTTATGTATGCTTTCACTATCATGTTAAAAAAAGTTTCGCTTATATTATTCCGGCCCACCCAATATAACAATTCTGGATCCGCCACTGTCGGTGATAATGATGAAACAAAAATGTAGATAGTCTTGAGATGGGCTTTGATATTTAAGACTCCACCCAAGACTAATGGTATGCAATGACTATTTTCTAGGCCCCTAAAAATAAGGCACTTGTCTTTTTATTTTCTAATACCATTTTACCAATATGAATGACTATAGTTTTGTATAATGCCTATAAATAATACTCCATCTGTTTTTTTATCCTTCTCACTTGAAATCTTAACACTATTCATACTTAGAGAGAATCTTCTCAATTTTTTTCAATTTATAATAAAAAATATAGTCCTGTGGGGTCTTGTTTGATTCGTCTCCATTAGTACTTTATTAATATTCAATCGTTATAATTTTTACTAATATATAATGAAAGATATTTAAATTCAAATATGTGCATTGGGAGACGCGTACATGAAAGTGAGAAGGATAAAAAATAGAGGGAGTATTTTGTATCTAGTTTTTTATACTCTGCCCAATTCTAGCATCGATATAATCATTTTCCCTCTCAAAAAAAATATATCCATCTATTTTATTTTTTATACTCTACCGCATTCTACCATCTTTATAATATTAATTTATGCCACTTTAAAATCTTAAATAATTAAATTAAATAATTATTCTATTTAACTATTTATTTATTGGTAAATTTTCAAATATAATGTTATTGAAAACAAGAAAAATGAAATGGAATGCATAATATAATGCTAAATTAATGTGGAGTGTGTCCGGAGAGAGTATGAGGGATAAAATTTAAAATTGGAATGAGTATCAAGTGATATGTAAAACATAGTAGAAAGCTTATGTGGCACAGTGTGGAGTTTGGAGTTGAGTATGAAGGATAAACTCATCGTAAGCATCACACTCTTTCTCTATAAAGTTTCACCATCATCTACCATTCACATCACAACACTCCGGCCGAGCAACTAGTGACATGTTGCCGGAATAACTCAATATTGTCGAAAAAAGTCAACATCATGTAAAAAACCTATACTGCTGATGATAATTTTTCATCGAAAAGGATCGGACATCCAGAAAAGACGTTTAGACCATGGTAGGAACGCCCAAAAAAGACTTTTTTTTGAGGGGAAAGAGAAGTGCATTAATCAAGGGACAAAGTGTCCATAAGTACATAGGGTGTTACAACACTAGGACGATGACGCTCCCAACATTGTTCAACACCAAACGACACACTCTAGCAAGATTATGGGCAACAATATTCCCATCTCTTTTAACATGAGTAAGGGAAATAGAAGTAAAAGCATTACATATAGAAAGAATGTCCCAAAGTATTGCATCCAAATCTGAGAAGAAAATTGCTGCTTTTGCCAATCTTTTCGTGGCCACTTGTGAGTCGGACTCGATAATCACGTAGCCATAACCATGAGCTTTGGCTAAGCGAGTCGCCATATAAATGGCTTTGCATTCAGCTATCTCAGGGAGCCAATAGGCACGCACACACCTTGTTGCAGAGAAGCACACCTTACTTTCGAGTCGCGACGCCCAAAAAAGGACTTGATAAATGATGTGATAACCTTTTTCTTCTTCATTCTCTTATTAAATTTGTTCTCGCAAAACCCTAAACTCAAATATTTTCATGATTACTTTTTAATTCAAATAGTATTGTGATTATTGCTAGTTAAATGGAAATTATATATGTAATATTAATGTCGACAATTGATATCTATTATATAAGGCAACTCTTGAGAAGTTTGGTGTCCACTTGAAATACCTTAATTGCCCTTTATTTTATAAAAAATATATATAATTTGATGTTAATATACTATGACTATTGTAAATCTTTTTATATATAACTTAAAGCACACATTGCGTACATGTGTATCCAGTATGGAGATATTATTGTAATGAAATTTTTAGTTCCTAATATTTCTTTGTTGGATCGAATCCAGTACCTTAGTATGAAAATCTAAAATTTTGAATATCCGAATTTTTGGATATGCTACGGCGCGGCGGATTGAGAACCCGAACGCGACGTTCCTTCTCGTCCTATCTCGAGCTAATTTGCGGCGCCCAGGGCTTGCGCAGCGCGACAAATCTTATGAGATAACATACGAGTATCAATTCAAATGTTCCACATGTTGAGTATTGACCCTTTCACAAGTCTACCCAAACATGCTTCTAGCTTAGGAAAGCAAAATGCTTTGACCTACTAAGAAAATAGGAGTTACCTTTGGTTCGAAAAATTCACTAAACACTATGTTCAAGCGTAAAGACAATTGTATAATTGCATATTGGTACTCACTCCAAGAAGAACCATGCTAGATTAACTGTCCTTTCTTTATTAATTAAAAAAAAAACTAAACTAAAACCAAAAAATTTACTGAAAGATGAACTGCTTGTCAACGTGTTTTTGAATTTGTTTACTTCAGAAAATGGGGGGCCCCATAAACCCACAACTCGGCTGGTAATGCATCAATTTCCATCGTTTGAGTAATTTGTTGAAACCACCACCACTTAACCAATCAGTCACTTTGATCATCATGATTGTCATTTGTTGCACTAAAGTGTTGTTTAACGGCTACTACGTTATAGTTAGCGCTGTCAGTTTGGTTGAAAACCGATGGTTAAACTGCAAACTGTTGACCAACTGAACTGAATAAACTGAACTGAATTGACCCATAACTGAAAAGGTAAAAACCGATAAGTCAATCAGATTAAAGTAAACTGCAATTAACTGAACTGAAACTGAACTGAAACTCAACCGAAACAAATTAAACTGGAAATTAACTGCATGGAAAACCGATTTAAACTGAACTGAACTGAACTGAAAATGAACTGAATTTAACTGAAAACTGTTTCAAACTGTTTTTAACTGAACTGAACTAAACTGAATAAAACTGTTTTTAACTGAACTGAATAAAACTGTTTTTAACTGAACTATATAAAACTGTTTTAAACTGAACCGAATCAAACTGAATAAAATAATATCAAACTGTATAGAATAAAAGTGTCTCAAACGAAACTGTTTCAAAATGTAACACCTAATTTCGTCATTGTTTTAATTTACCTAAATTATTGGCGTATAATTAGACAAAGATAAGAACATATGATTTCAATTTTCAACCACTATTTGTATTAAAAAGATGAATTCTCAATGGTTAAAATTCAATACACAAGACCTTTGTGTATGTTAAATTGTTAATAATGAACTTGTATGGACTATGGCGTTATGACTTATGATTACTCATAAATTCATCTAACTAATTTAAATAAATCAAAAACATCATTTGTTGCAAGAAATGTTATGGATCTTCAAATATAATTCATGAAATCCATCCTTATTAATAAATGTTAATATTTCTGCCATTACACACCCCACTTTAATTGCTAATTAATTTGTTCTTATTTACTTCTCCTCAGTGTTCCTTTTACCATTTTAATTATTTGGAAGGCGATGTAATATTTTGAGAAAGTTCAATGAACTATTAAAACAAACAATATAGAACAAAAGAAAAAAATAGTACCCAAATATCGCGGATCAAATGTAAAATACCAAGTACAACTTTTACTTTATATCACAATGTATTTTACAAACTATAACTAACCAACAAATATAAGAAAAAACATATGAAATATTTCTCTTTACTTTACAATATATTAAAATCCTAAAGACCTAAATATCCACTCTTTCCGCCCTACAAGACAAAAACCAAAGTTAAAAAGAATAACAAAATAAAAAAAAAGATGAAACAAATTATGTAATAAGTAACTCACCAAAATACCAACCATACCAAAACGTTAATACTTTGAAACAAATAAAAAGTATAAAATTGGGCTCTCGAGTATTTTCATCATTGAGCACATGGCTCCAAAACATTTACCCAAATTGTCAAATACAATTACTTGAATCCATCAAGAAACTATGGGCATCACCTCACTATAGTAATCCAAAATGAGACGATGTGTACTACAGTGAGAGTTCCCAACATAGTAACTTGGGTTTCAATTATAATACTCAACAAAATGAGACATGTTATGAAACCTTATTCCAAAAAGGGACAATTATCAAGCTCAACGAAACCAAAGAACAAAACAAGCTCAACAAAATCCAACCATAACGATGTTACGGTCAAAAATTAGAACTTCAAGATTAGCTCTCGGAACATTTTCGTCATCGAACACTTGGCCTCAAAACAATTAACAAAATGGATGAATACTATAACTCAAAACCAACAAGGAACTATTGGCATCACCTCACTATAGTGAGAGTTCCCAACATAATTACTTGGGTTAAAGTCATTATATTCAACATAGTTAAATGATTTGAAGCCTTATTCCAAAAAGGGGCAAATATCAAGCTCAACGAGAATCCAACCAAGAACAATACGATCCAACCCAAGCTTTAAAGATCCAACCAAGCACCAAAGAAAGGCTCAAACCAAGCCCAATAGATCCAACAACCATCAAAACAGAAACCATTTCAAGGCCAAAGAGCCAACAAAATAGCAACATACCAAGTTCATCAAGTCTCCTAAGAGGAGACCATATCCAACAAATGAATACCAAAACCAACAGTTTTAAGCCCATCAAAAAAATTCCAAACTCAATGTATCAAACTTGCCACCAGCTAGAAAATAAATACAGCAACCATTGGTTGCAAAACCAGCTCAAAACTGGAAATATCACTGAACAGCAACAAAAACCCGATGTTCAGCGACAACGGGGTACAGCAGGCAGCAGCAACACAAGGTGGTTATTCCACCTAAAAAATACTTAAATTAGCAATTTGATTGAAAACAGATAATACAAGTGTTAAACTAACACACTAAACACAAAACCTACCACGGGAAGCGAGAGAACATCAATATCATCATCCACACAATCTGTCTCATCCATTGCACTTAAACAACTCTCTAATTCTTCTTCTTTAAGATACCCAAACAACCAATTTTGCGTAGTGACAAAAGCCTCTACATTCTTAGGTAGTAAAGAAGACCTATATTTGGTCAAAACCCGCCCACCCATGCTGAATGAAGATTCAGAAGCAACTGAAGTGATTGGAATAGCCAAAATGTCCTTGGCCATTTTAGAAATAATGGGATATGCAGAACATTGAGACTGCCAATACTTGAGCACATCAAAATCAGAACTACGTTGAATAAGGGGAGAATTAAGATAAGCATCAACATCAGATTGTGCACCCCCAACAGATGAATTACTGGCCTCAAATTGCTATGACAAGAATCAAAATAAAATACTAATTAATAACACAAAAGTATTAATTATAAGTAAGCAAGAATAAAGCCAAGTAGAAATAACAACCTCAAACATGTCCAACAACGGAAACTGGGTTGATGAAGAAGAAGATGAAGCACGATGGGTAGATGAAGCAAGAGAAGAAGTATAATCGGAAGTGGAAGACGTGCTGTAAAATGCATAAAGCTCAACAAAAGCATCATATACGCTTTGCACCTTCTCCTCCACCTCAATAGGAACATAGAGTAAGTTGTACAAGTTCCTCACAAACCGAAGTTTGTAACGAGGATCAAGAACAACAGCAACAGAGAGAATAATAGAGTGATCTGACCAATACTTATTATACTTACCCATCATGTCCTTACACATAGTACGAATACTATAAACAGAATGATTATGAGCTACAACCAACAACTTCTCAATTGCAACAATGTTAGCAAAATACAAATTTGCAGTAGGATAATCAGAACCAGAAAACAGATTGGTAACCTCATTAAAAGGTTCAAGAAATTTGCAAACAAACTCAATAATTTCCCACTCAGATGGAGTAAGCCCATACTCAAAATCAATCTCCCTAGTTGAAAACAGATCTAAAGCATGTCTAACAATCAATGCACGTTTCATCATATTATAGGTGGAATTCCACCTTGTACACATGTCATATTTCAGCTTACCAACAAAATTACACCTTGCATCAATCACACATTGTTCAAATTTACATTTCCTAAGATCAGAACCTTCAATGTAATTTACTGCTGCACGCAACTTAACCACACTCACATCAACAGTTTTCATACCACATTGAACAATAAGATTCAAAATATGCGCACAACAACGAATATGAAAGAATCTACCCATACATGGCAAAAGACATGATGAATTCAAATCAGATTTTAAACGAGCAACCATAACATCCATAGCAGTTGCATTATCAACAGTCATAGATAACACTTTACCCTCCAAACGCCATTCTTTAATCAACCCCAAAACAAATGCATATATATCAGGACCTCTATGGGGTGGGGGGAAATACCTAAAGTTCAAAATGTGTGACTTCAACACCCAATCATTATCAATATAATGTGCAGTAAGAGTCAGGTATCCACGATTAGTAATGGCAGACCAACAATCGCAAGTAAAGCAAATACGACTACTAATTTCAGCAAGTTTATCACGCAATTTCAACTTAAGTTTCTCATTCTCCAAAGTACAATACCTAAGTATTGTATTCCTAGATATGTGTCTCACTTTAGGATTAAGATATGAATGCAATTTTCGCAATTTTTCATGCTCAACAATACGTAGAGGATATGCATGACACAACACAGCTTCAGCAAACAATTGACAATAGACCTTCTGATCAAAGGCAGAACCACATTCAGGATTTTCAGAAAGAAACGACTTGTATGCAGCACAAGACTTTATGTGATTAGTAGCATTAGACGTACCAAAACTAGGGTCTGCTTTATACTTAGCTTTTTCACAATACCTACATGTGGCAAATGTCTCCACCTTACCTTCCATTTCATCCTTACCATTCACATATGAGAACACATAATGATCCCAAATGGGGGCCCTTCTTCTGCCTTCAGGAGGTCCAGCTCGCTTTGTCTTCTTTGAAGGCAGAGTAAGTGCATTCGAACCACTAGTGTCCTGATCAGAAGCTTGAGAAAAAAAAATCAGTTAGTATAACTAAGTTAACTAAAAGAAAAAAAAGTAGAAAGAGAGAGAATTACATGTATGAGAGGATGGAGTAGTTCGAAGGCTTTCAAATTGTTGTTCATACGGATCATCCATATCTAAAAATACAAAAAATTAAAAACGAGCTAAGAATAATTGACAAAAAAAAGAGCTAAGAATAATTGAAAAAAAAGAGCTAAAAATACATAAATCATTGGTGGTCAACGGTGGTGGTCAACGGTGGTCAGGGGTGGTGGTCAACGGTGGTGGTCAGGGGTGGTGGTCAACGGTTGTCGGGGGTGGTGGTCGGGGGTGGTGGTCGGGGGTGGTGGTCAACGGTGGTCGGGTGTGGTGGTCAATGGTTGTGGTCAACGGTGGTGGTTAGGGGTGTTAGTTAGGGGTGGTGGTTAGGGGTGGTGGTCAACGGTGGTGGTCAGGGGTGGTGGTCAACGGTGGTGGTCAGGGGTGGTGGTCGGGGGTGGTGGTCAACGGTGGTGGTCAGGGGTGGTGGTCAACGGTGGTGGTCGGGGGTGGTGGTCAACGGTGGTGGTCGGGGGTGGTGGTCGAAGTGGTGGTCGGGGGTGGTGGTCAACGGTGGTGGTCGGGGGTGGTGGTCAACGGTGGTGGTCGGGGGTGGTGGTCAACGGTGGTGGTCGGGGGTGGTGGTCGGGGGTGGTGGTCAACGGTGGTGGTCGGGGGTGGCCAATGGTGGTCGAGATGGTGGCCAATGGTGGTCATAGGTGGTGGTGGTCGGGGGTGGTGGTCAACGGTGGTGGTGGTCAATGGTGGCAATGGTGGTGGTCGGGGTGGTGGTCGGGGATAGTGGTTAACGGTGGTGGTAAGGGTGGTGGTCAGTGTGGTGGTCAGTGGTGGTGGTCAGTGGTGGTCAGTTGTGGTGGACAGTGATGGTGGTTAGTGGCGGCCAATGGTGGTCAGGGTCGGTGGTCGAGGTGGTGGTCGGGGCCCGGGGGTGGGGGCTGGGCACAGGGGCCGGGCTGGGCTCGGGTTACTAGGCATGGATCGGGAGTGGGCTGGGCATGAGTGAGGGGGTGGGCTCGGGCATGGATCGGGGAGTGGGCCCGGGCATGAATGAGGGGGGTGGGCCTAGGCATTCGGGTCGGTCAAGGGTGGGTGGTGGATGCGGGTCGGTTTCCTAGGGTTTCTAAGGTTAGGGTTTTGAAATTGGAGGGCGATCATATAATAGAGATAAAAAAAGGGAAAATCCATTTAAAAAAGCAGAAAATTCATTAAAAAAAAGCAAAAAATTCAATAAAAAAGCAGAAAATTCATTAAAAAAAGCAGAAAATTCATACTAAATTTCATAAAAAAACCCTACTTAATTGCATTTTTATTAATTTCTAAGGGAAAAATTTAAAACGATCTACAAATAATTCAACAAATAAAAAAGGAGGAAATTCATACTAAGTCACTAACTATTTACCCGTTAAAATTTCATAAATAAAAACCTACTAGATTGCATTTTTATTAATTAATAAGGTGAAAAATTTAAAAGATCTGCAAATAAATCAACAAATAAAAAAGCAGAAAATTCATACTAAATTACTAAATATTTAGTCGTTAAAAATTCATAAAAAGAAACCTACTGATTTGCATTTTTATTAATTAATAAGGTGATAATTTTAAACGATCTACAAAAAATTCAACAAATATAAGATCAGAATTATATTTTAATAATTATTTAGCCGTTAAAAATTCATAAAAAAAGAAAAATTAAACAAATGAATGAAGATAATATACGAAATCCAACTTCCAATCCAAAAAAAACAACAACAAATATATAAATCCGAACTCTTAAGAACATCAAAATTTCGTGGTTCAAAAGAAAAAACAAAAAAAAAAAATTGAAATTTGAGTTCTTAACCTGGAAAGATTTTTATTCGAACTTGAACGATGATCTGTGTTTCGACTCGTCAAACTTCAAGAATCTCCTCTTCGTGTCTTCAATCTTCAATCTTTAATCTTCACCCATTTTCATTCTTCTCTTCGTGTGAAGAAATGAAAAGAATTAGAGTGTAGAAGAATCGAAAGTTAAGAGGCGAAGTGACAAAGAGTTTTTTTTGAAGATTTTGAGTTTGAGATCTGAAATGGTAGAGACTAGAGAGCCGAAGAAATCAGAAAGAAATGGTGTGTGCGAGTGTGTGAGTGTGTGAGAGAGAGAGAGAGACGAGTTCCTCTTCCTCAGATCTAGATTCTAGGGTTTTTTTTTTTTGTGTTATGTTTGTGTTGGTTAGGTTAAAATTAGAGTATTTATATGGAGGCAAGGCAACTCAGGCAAGGCAATAATACTATTTGGGCCAGCCCAACTTCCCAAACACCCAAACCGATTAATGTGATTAGTGAACCGTTTTTTTTTTTTTTTTGGACGGGGATTAGTGAACCGTTACCAACTTACCATTTAGGCATTTACCACACCGTATTATTATTATTATTATCTTAAGCATAGAAATTAGTTAGATTGAATTATTATTATTATTAGGAAACAACATATTATTATTATTATTATTATTATTATTATTATTATTATCTTAAGCATCATTTATATATTTTTTAATATTGAACTTCTTGGCTTTTATGATTTTGTGTTGATTTTAATAAATTATGCGTGTGTTGATGTTATGATGTACATATATCATAATGAATAGGAAAATTAGTCTATACTCGCATGTGTATAAAGTTAAGAGAATAAATCAAAGATTATTATTATATTTATATGATACATACGTATAGTTATAAGTCTTTCATTATTCTTATTGGATAACAAATTGTTTCGATTCAATTAGATGTTTTGAGTTTGAGAGTGAATAATTGAATATAGTTTAATGACGCTTGACTGCAATGAACCATCAATTTATATTGGATAACAAATTGTTCTTATGAATGTACCATCAATTAGTGACTTATATACTCAAAATGCAATACATATATACGCACGATATCTTGATCTAGTTTAGCCTAATGATTAACCAACTACACCGATTTTTGTCACATTATACTCGTATTATATTAGCTTGCGTTTATCGACTTTAATCATCATCATCATCATCACCACTAAATTATGATCATTCACCATTATAAATCATCACCACCTTGATCATTTATTAGTTTATACTCACATGTGTAGAAAGTTAAGATAATACATCAAAGATTATTATTATATTTATATAATATAAGTGTACGTATAGTTATAACTTATAAGTCTTTCATTGTTCTTATTGGATAACAAATTGTTTCGATTCAAGTAGATGTTTTGAGTTTGAAAGTGAATATAGCTTAATGACGATTAACCTGGAATGGAGTATTGTTATTCTTAACAAACTTATCGACTTATATAGTTATATTGACACGTATTAATCTAATTCAATAACATGTTTACAGGTTTTGAAATTGATTTAACTTAAATACTATTAACTTGAATGCGGGATTGATACTTTGTAATTGTATGATTCTATCAACTTATTATAAGTCACTGATTGATGGTACATTCATATATCTCATCCCATGACAACTTGCATCAATTGAATTAGATGTTTTAGTTATGAAATGAATTTAACTTAAAGACTATTAAACTCAAATAAATGATTGTTATCTTGAATTAGTTTATCGACTTACATTGGCCTGTTTATTAATCTCATCCGACAACAACTTATTCTAATTCAATCAGATATTTTTAGTTTCAAAATTAGTTGAAATTAAACATGACTAAGTTAAATATAATATAGTTATGTTGAATCAACTTAATGACTTATATTTATACATCCATCTAATCCAATAACTACATATTAGTTCAATCATATGTTTTATGTTTCAAAATGCATTTCACATGAAGACGACTAACTCAAATATCGTATTGTTATTTTGAATTAGCTTAGCAGCTACCATTGGCACATTCATTATGTACAATAATAAATACTTGGATTATTTAAGTAGAAGTTTTTTGTTTCAAATTCCATTATACACTGGAAGACGATTAGCCTAATGATTAACTACTTATATTAACTGATTTATAAACTAATGCATCATTTCCAATCATCATCTTCATCTTTGACCACAACCAATCACCAATTCATCATTGATAGTTACACATTGGAAAACTATAGAATAATGAAGAATTTAAAATTGAATTTTTCAATATCAGCCAAATGTTGAAACTTTAATAAAGTAATTTTACAGTAAATATAGCAACTTCAAAATGCGCTTTTGTAGACAAATATAGATAGGTCTCTTGGTGCTATCGTTGTGTTCAACAAGTTTAACCGATGTGACAAAAGTTCAACTGAGTTGAAATTCCCTGCAATGAATAACGGCTTGACCCGAAGCGAGACCCGAAGGGAAAAGTTGTACATGGCATAACCGATATCAATTTTCACCCGAGCCGATGCGGGTTTACCTAAGAAACTGAAATTAACTGAATCCGAACTGAAAATAACTGTTTAACTGATAGTAATTGGTAAAAAGTCAACTGTTTAAACCAAAACTGTATGGGTCAAACCAAAAGACAACTGTAAACTGAACTGAACTTAACTGAAAATTGAATTAACTGTATGGATTGAAACTGAAACCGAAAAAGTTTAAACTGAATCAATTAATCTCAAAAAAATAAACTGAATTAACTGAACTGAAGTCAACTGAACTGTTTGGTTTGAACCAGAACTGAACTGGTTAACTGAATTGACACCTCTAGTTATAATTATCTATTAATATAGTACTGCTCTGTGAGTTTGTGATTCTTTTTCCATCTTTTGGAGGGTGGGGAGAGGAGTAAGGAATATAACTTGTTTCATATTAGTGATTTCTTTATGGTTATGGTGGATTTGGTACTTAAAACTTGAACAAGTATTACTAGCTACTTCTTCCTATAAATGAATTTTATTAAAGGATGTTGAAAAAGTGGATTCTTGATCTACTAAATGCTATCTTGTTTTTTTTTTTTTGACAGGACTAAATGCTATCTTGTTGAAGATCAAAAAAATTTGATGAAGAAACGGGAGGCAGTGGTGGAGCCACGTTGTGTCATGGTGGGTCACGTGACCCACCATTATTTTGCCAAAAAATGAAGCAGATTTTATAAAAAAAAAAAAAAAACCAAAGCATGTTAACCAAAAGGTATTCTACACGCTAAGTCTCTCCTCTCTCCTCTCTTCCTTGTCCCATCTCTCTGAATCTCTCTCCTATCTCCTCTCTCCTCTCTCCTCTCTGAATCTCTGAAGAAAGATGTTGCGACTCTGATTGCAACTCAAGATCTTCAAAATCCACCAATCACTCTTATTCCCATTTCCACCCTCTCCTCAATCACATTTTCTCTCTCCTCAAACCAGAAAGAATCTTACTAAAAATGCTGGTGTTATCTTCCTCTGCTCCACCCATTCTTGAGGTCTTCAAAGATAATCCATGCTCATTGCTCAAATTTTCAAAGCTAATCTTCATAATGAGTTAATGACCCTTTTATAGCACCTAAATTAATCTCTGCTTTCTCTCTCTGCCATCAATTGGGGTTAGCCATTAATGTTTTCAATCAAGTTCGACTTCCAAATGTTCATTTATATAATTCTCTTATTAGAGCTTATACCCAGAATTCTGAATCTTCTCAAGCTTTCATTACTTTTCTTGATATGCTTAAAAATAGCGTTTTCCATGATAATTTTACATACCCATTTCTTCTTAAGGATTGGCTTGTAGTGGATCCTGTTCAATGCAATTGGTTCAAACGATTCATATCCAGATGATAAAATTAGGTTTTTTTGGTGATATTTTTGTAGCCAATTCGTTGATCGATAGTTACTGTAAGTGTGGGGTAATCGGTGCTAGTTCTGCTAGGAAGTTGTTTATGTTCATGGAGGATAGAGATATTGTATCTTGGAATTCAATGATTAGTGGGTTGGTTAAAGAGGGTGAGTTGAAAGGTGCACGCCAACTGTTTGATGAAATGCCTAAGAGAGATGCTGTGAGCTGGTGTTTCCTCTTCGTTTTCCACTTAATCGAAGTAAGTCGTCTATCTTCTGTTGTTGTTCTTCCAAGCTCAGATTGATTGTGTTTAGGTAATGCACTAAAACCCTTGTTTTAGGATTTTTAGAATTGGACCTATCATGTGAAGTTTTCGGAGAGGCCATGAATGAGCCTTTGGTTTTATGTGTTTTATGTGCTGGTGGAATTAGTTGGAGATGGATAGGATTCCCTCTAATGTGAAATTATTTGGTATATATGCATAATGCGTTGATATGAGATTAAATTTGCATCGTTTATGTGAATTTGATTGATATGTTTAACAAATTGAATTGTTGTATCTAATTAAAAATTATAATTTAAATATCAGAATGAAAAGAAAGAAAACGCAACCGAATATCTCAAGTTTTGTTTTAACTAAAACCACACTAATACCTGCTTTAGGTACTATTTTATTGTAATATGAACTATTATTAGTCGTGAAATAATTTTATTTCAAGTAGTTTTTTTAAATTCATGGATTATCCGTTATGGGTGTGCGTATCCAAACCCGTACCCATATCCGAACCCCAGTATCCGTCTCTGTGCAACCTAGTCGGTAGTAACCCACCATTCATAAATTCCTGGATCCGCCACTGACGGGAGGTCCAAGTGATAATCAACAATAATGGAAAGTCAATCAAAATAAGAAACCAAATAGAAGGCAGTTTTGAGAATTTCACCAACTACATCTAAAATTAGTAAATTATCAGCTCCCAAAGGACATCTCCTTAAAAGTTTTCTTAACTCCCTCTAAAATCCTATATTATGTTTAGAATATACGTAGAAAACCCAAAAATGATAAAATAATGTCCATTTATACTAAGTAGTATATCCAGATAATCGCGTGTCGAAGTTGATTGGAGTCATTGTTGGTCAGGTTGATTCAGGTTTGCCTTGCTTTCAAATCGAGTTGAGTTGATTTTTTTTTATGGTAAATCCGAGTGAAGTCCGGGGTGTATGTGGTATTACATATATGTGAGATATTAAGCAAATTGTATAGTTTTCTTATATGCTAATTAGATATTATTATGTTTAGGAAACCATCTTGTGATTCTTGTTGACCATTTCCATATCATATTGTACTCTACAGTTGGGGAATTCCTGATATCAAATTAATTAGAAGTTAGCCAGTAATATTTTAATTCTCTCCCATAAATTTATCAGGTTATGTTGAGATTAAGTTTATGCCTTATCCGATCCATTCAGTTTTGGGTGAAGTTCAAGTCTATAATATTTAGATATGGTTTCAGGTCAGCTCGGCCATTTAGATTTACGTTAATTTCAGGTTAGTTATCAATATATGAAATCCCGTAAGTTGGAAGCACCTCAAAATATGTTGGATACCATATGTAGTAAGCAATGTTATCGAATTGGGATCCTACTTTGGATCGTAAGGGTTGGTAGGATCGAATCGTAGGATCGCATGATCCTACAATATAGGGTAAATTAGTGATAATTATGCTATAATGTGGTCAAAAGACTTATGTTAGAACTTTACACACATTGATAATGACGTTTTGCATTCTCAACTGGTGATAGTAGTTCAATACTCTAAGATTGAAGTAATCTGTGACCAAAAGCTAATTGGTGAAAGATAATATTTGGAATTATTTTGTGAAATTTATGATAGACTTGGATCGTAGAATCGCAGAATCGGAGAATCGTGTTATGATCCTACCATGTGATTTTTGGTAATTGGGGAGGATCGAAAGATCCTATTAAATTAAGATTCTATGTAGGATCGGGATCAAAAAGGTCATTCCGGATCATAGAATTGTAGGATCGTAAGATCCTGATCGGGATTTAAACAACAATGGTAGTAAGGAATGATTGATATAAAATTGTCAAAATTACACTTCCTATGCTTCTTTGTAAGTGCAACAATTTAAGCTTTGCACTATTTACACATCTTACTTTGACTTATTTTTTTAATAATATTTAAAAACGAATATGATGATATATTATCAAAATATCAACTTTTTATAATCTTTGACAAATACATAACCAATGGTCAAAGTTGTGCATTGACAAGTTCTTTTTGTTATTTGATTAGAGTTTTGTGCTCTTTACTAGTTTTGAACTTTACACATGAAAGTTATGATCTCTAACTCTAAGGTTCTAACAGAGGTTCTAAGGTTTATTTTTAACGATTTTTCATCAAAACCATAGAAGGAACATTTGAGTGTGTCTGTGAGAATTAAACACGAAACATCACACGAAGAACAAGCACCATAAATCTTTGTCTCTCCACCAACTGAGCTAGTTAAATGTTCAATTGCTAGTGCACACAAATTTTTTTCAACCTTTTGTAAATAGAGACCATTTTTGAAGAGACGGTCTCACGTTAATATTAATGTGAGACCAGCCGATGTCATGCTGACATCACGCGTGTGCATCAACCAACATTGGAATTAGTTAAGCGCTTGGACCTATTAGTTATGTTAGCCTTAAATTGCTTCTGGATGAATTAATTAAGTGCTGAAGTATATTATTTAAGCGGTGAAGTATATCAGTTAAGCGCTGAAGTATATTTTATATCATAAAAACCATATTATAACACATATTATTTGTTCAATCACAACAATACTACATAGGTACATGTGCAAAAGGTAAACTAGATTTGCAAAGAGCGAAGTGTGGAAAAGAGAAATGGATAGAGAAATATCTGGAGCAGTTATAAACAACGTAACCCCATGGCGATATGAAACCGCAAGAAAGTTCTACAATCTCATTCTCAAAAGTCAAGATAATGAAGATGCAAGAAAGGTAACGCAAGAAGTCCACATGATAACTGATGTAAGTATAATCAAAGTCTTAACTACAAAACCAATTATAGAAGAACAATGTTCATCAAGTACAACTACATTGGTTATTTAGACTCGGATCGTGCAAAAATAAATTAAAGGAAGAAGTGTAAGGAAGAAAAGTAATTTTAAGAAGACTAAAAAAAATTCCAAGAACCAAACTGAAGTTGGTATAATTACTCCAAATGCTAGGTTGTTTTAAGTTCTTTTTTTAGGTTGTCTTTTGTATTTGATATTTTAGATTTATAAAAAAGTTATTTCTTCGCTTATATTGGAAACTAAATAATGCTCAATAAATCTTAACTAATTATAGAACAACACTAACTAATGTATTGGACATGTTAACTAAAAAATAATGTAAGTCTACGTATAGATTACCAGCTCTAAACTATTGTGCTAAAATGCTTAACTAATTCGCCAAAAATATTAACTAATTCGCCAAAAATATTATCGTGAGAATTTGTGAGACGTGGTCCTTTTTGAAAAACATATATCTCTTGGATTTGGGCAGATCTCACGTTAAGACTAATGTGAGACCGTCTTTTCCAAGAATTTGTGTTGTAAATTATACAATCAAGCCACAAGAACAAAAAAAATATACAGATTTGAAGCTCAATACCTCTCTCGAAAACAACGATATTTATAGAGTCTCTTTTGGAGATTAGATATTCCACATAGATAATACTTCGTTCGTTTTTTTTACTTGCAACGGTTTGACTTTTACATTATTCACAAACTCCACTTAGTTTATCTTTGGTGATTTATACTCAATGAAAAACATATTCATATGAGAGCTTGTTAGATTCGTCTCAATGTGTATTTTCTAAATATCTACTTTTCATAATTTTTAATTATCGGTGATTAAAGATATTGCTTGAAGTTATACATTGGCAAGCGTAAAAGTTAAACGGTTGCAAGTAAAAAGAAACAGAGGAAGTATATAATAGAGATAGAGCACACTTCTCCACGTCTAACTAGACAAAACAAAAATCCATGCAAAATGAAAATAATTTATTTTCAGAATTATTTCATAGTGGTCTATCTTACGTTGAAACAAATGTACATCTAATCTCTATTATATAAGGGAGGAGGAGATAATTTGGCGTTCATCCTAAAATATAAATATACCATCAAATACAAAACAATCAAAATTCATCAAATTTTTATTTAAAGAGGTCAAATTGCAAGGCAGTTCTATCACATTTCAAGGTAATTTTCATTTGCTTTCGCACACATTGCGGATAGAATACTAGTTTAACTTGTGGCATTGGCCAAGGATAAATTCGTCCAATCGCATATTAAAATTAAACGTTCAAAAAATTCAAATGAGTGGTTTGGGAAGAGGTCCGGAACTATGGGGACGCTAGCGGGTACCACCCTTTTTAACGGGACCCACGTTTCTTTTAACATGTGGCATGAGGTTAGTTTTTGACTATATTTTCTCTTAATTTTTGAGGAAAGTTTTTGATATTATTAATTCAGAAAAGTTGATAAAACCACAGACTAACTCCAAAAACTCTATGAACGACAAATAGTTATTTGCCACGTATTGTCCATTTTGGATTCTTGCCTTACGTGTCCGATGTGAATTGGTTTTTCTTGGAGGGCCAAAAACTAAAATGAAGGTTAGTATTATAACGCAGCGCACATATAAGCGCGTGAATGAAATCGGTGCATAAGTTACATGGCCCTCCTTCCTTCCAATTAAAAGGAAAAAAAATGATTGCTCTCCTTAATCCCAAAATTTTTTGGATATACTTGATCAGGTATATCCTTGTTTTAGATATTTCATCCTCAGCAAGTCTTCTTTGGAGTTGGTTGCACGACTAATAATTATATGGCGGTCTGCATAAACGACAAACTAATTATTTTAATATAAGTAATCCCTTCAATTATATAAGCAGCCTCTACTAATTCTAAGTAACCTCAAAAAATATGTAACCCATATTATATTGATCAGTAACCCTTAATATATAAGTAACCTCAATAATTAGCAATAACTCCTACTATATTGATAAATAACCCAAACAATTATTACTTACCCAAACAGTTAAAATAACCTCAAAATACAATACCTTATATGTGGACTGGCCACACTGTTAACAATAGGTGTAGCCAGCCACATATAAGACTTAGTGTAATATTTTATACTTCCTCCGTATCAAATTAAATGCAACAGTTTCTAAAAATGGCTGTTTCAAATTAAATGCAACAATTTTCTTCTTTCTATTTTTGGTAAAGATTTTGAGTGTGAAATTACTTAAATACCCTTACTAAACCTAATTAACCTTTCTTATGTTGAACTAATATGGACTAAAAAATCATATTAAAACCATTGTCTTAGTTAATGATTCCCACCAAATTTCCCACCTCACTCTTCAACATTCAACTACCAACCAACATTTATGATCAAATTGAAACTGATCATAAATGTTCATCAAAAACTCCCCCAACCTAGAACCCTAATTTTTCATCTCTCCTCAGCCGATTCTCACTCTTCCTCTTCTCTCTCCTCTTCTTCTTCTCTCTGTGTCTGGATCTTCTTCTCTCTCTTACAATTCTTCTCTCTCATCATATTCTCACTAAAATTCATCAATGGTAAACACACAACCACTAGCCGATGCAACTTTTGCTGCGAAAAACAAAAAGAGGAAATGATAATTTGCGAGAGATCTTGCAAATTCAATTTCAGACGGATCTCCTTGTGCATGGAAACTTTTTTTACTCCGGCGACGGTTCGACTTGTCTAAGCAAAAAATCACTCAAAGCATTAGAGAAGGTCATGAAAAATGCGAGAAAGAGGAAGAAACGAAATTGGCGCGAGAAGAAGTTGTTTTTTAACACCCCCACCGGTAAGTCCCATATTTTACGCAAGAAGATCTCGAGGAAAGGGGGGTCAAAACATTGAACCTAATTCTGAGGAGGAGAGAGAAAAATGAGGGCAAACCCCATCAACAGACCTCCGATAGTGTGCGCATTAATGGCGGTGGGTTGTCATGAACGTTCTGCACCCTAAAGAAAGGGGAAAAAAGAAGATTCATGAGGTGAAGATGGAGGTTGACAGTGAAGAGGAAGAAAAACAGGGGCTTCCTTGTGAAGAGATGTGTGGCTGGGAAAGTGAATTTGCAGAGGGGGGGGACTTACCATTATATGTTCATGGAGGATAATGATGGGACCATGCGTACGTTCAAAGTTTATGAGCACTATGAGGAGGACTTCGATGATGAAGGTCACGAAATCCCTATGAGTCCCTATCATGAAGCGGAGAATTTGGATCCAACAGAGCATGCATTCCTATTGTTGCGCAAAGGAACTCAAATGAGTTCCTGAGGTTTTGTTATCTTCTCTATTCGCTTTTAATTCACTCTGTGATTATGAGTTTTGGGTGGCTTGTGATGATTTGTGATTATGATGTGTTGGTGTGTTGTGATGCTTTGTGATTATGATGTGTTGGTGTCTTGTGATGTATGTTGCCTATTCTGTGAACATTACATTGTGGTGATGGTTTGTGCCCACCTCTGTTATGAGTCCCCTGTTATGCTGCTTAATGAAATTGTTATGATGCTTTGTGATTATGATGTGTTGGTGGCTATCAATGTGTTTTGCCTATTCTGTGAACATTAAATTGTGGTCATGCTTTGTGCTCAGCTCTGTTATGAGTCCCCTGTGATGCTGCATAAAGAAATTGTTTTGATGCCTCTTAATTGGAATTTGGACTCTTGATTAACTGTCATGCTTTGTGTAATTGGAATTTGGGTTGGTTGGTTGCTTGGTTAGTTGGTTGGTTCCCTAAAATTGGTTTCATGGATGGTTTATGTTAGAAGAAGTTGGAATTTTTGTTGGTTGGTTGGTTGGTTGGTTGGTTGGTTGCCTAAAACTGTCCCTTTGTTGGTTGGTTGCTTGCTAGGTTGAAATGAGTCTTTTTACATCTCAATGAACATATGTGAGAGATAATAGTCACAACTAATGCAAATGATGAAGGGACTCAACATATCACATTACCCATGCTCTGGGCTCCAAGTTTGAATGCACTGAGGTATCAAGCATGGGTCATGTGATGATGATTATGTTAATCCCTGATGTATTAAAGAAGTCAAATGATGTTGAGTTAACATTTAAATGTTTTGTCTGCCATATACAACTGGTGTGGAGAGTTCCCATTACCCTGATCTCAGTTGAACATAAAATTGAACTACACATAACAAGGAAACTTAATTACCATTAACTTCAAAAGATGCATTACATTACATGACTGCCTCATCACTTACATATTTACACAAAAGACACATAACCAGAACTTCTTCATGTTCCTTATACACAAAAAGTTATCTATACACAAAAAATGTCATGATGTTCCTCCTTATACTTAGTCTCTGGTTAGGTGTAGCAGTCATCATTACTTGCATCAATGTTGAAAAAAAATTACATTGGTAAGTTACCTAATATGCATCCACTTCCTCCCCTTCATTGAAGTAGTGCACATTAGAAAATATAGGAACCTCCCTTTCATAAAGGTACTTAATTGCCTCATCAAGTAGTGATTGTTCCACCTCAACATTCTCTGGTAATTTCCCAATTCTCTGTAAATGTGATTTTCCATGATGAGGATTCTTGTAATTGTTACCCCCTTTGTCTTTCAAAATCTCAGTCATCACATATTGTAACTGTAACCATGCAAACTTAATCTTTTGTGTGTCATAGAAGTCATAAGCATCTTGAACTCTTGTTATGAGCTCATCTACATTCTGTGGAAATGATTGATTTTGAAGTGATTGAAGAGCCCTAAATAAGCAAAAATCTAACAAGTTGAGATCAGGGGATTGAGGTGGTTGGTTTACCAGTTGTATGTTGAACCCATTCTGTGTTGCAGCTTCTTTGAATTCCACATCATCATCTGATATGTGTGGTCTAGCATTATATTGTTGCAATTGAATGTTTCTTGGTAAAAAGGCATGCCAGTTTTGCATAATGCTTGGTATGACATTGTTAGTAAGCATTCTTCTGATGACTTCTTTTGTGACTGACTCAACTGCCTTAGTTTCAATTGTCCCTACTTCCCTGTTGCAACTTCCTTTCTTTGCTCTCACATAATGAACAAAAGGGTAGATTCCATACTTGCCATCATGGATTTCAATTCCATTTGAGTCATAAATTGGCCTCCCAATAACACCCATGAACATGATTTTTATCCTAAACCTCTTTGATTGACAACACCTATATGGGTCATCCTCAAAAGGTAGGAGATAAAATCTCCTCATTTCAGGGTTTAAGTAGAACCATTTCTCATCAATATGTATCACATTTTGCATGTCCATGAAGATTGCTTTTGTTGTTGGTGTAGGAGGATAAATATGGCCTAAAACCCACTTCATTCTTGTCAACTTGTGTGCCTCTGTCACTCTTGGATGGGTACTTGTTGTGTGTGACCTTAATTTACCCCTTTTTCAACAACCCGTAAACAGTATAATGAGGTATTTTCAGTGCTCCTGCAAAGCTCCTAATTGTGGTTCTAAGATGCGGGGGCACGATTGTAAAAATCATCACCATAGTGCTTAGGTTTCCTCCCACATCTACCATATCTCTTGTGTGTAACATCTATTGCATGACCTTGTGATCTTTGTTTCATTGCATCTTTGTAGTTTCTATTAATAGTGCTCTTATGCACACCTACTTCCCTTGCAAGTTTGCTTTGAAACCCCATTTCATTACTCCATCATTCGCATTTAGAAGTAGGTTATCCACAATTAGTCTTCTTTGTGCTAGTGTTAGATTTGATTTGTGCCTTGTAATTATTGCTTCAAGTTGTGCTTCTTCCTCATCTTCTATGTCTTCTTGTAGCTCAAAATCTTCCCACATAGCCGCTCAATGGAGAAGAATCTTGGATCATCATCTTCTCCATCCTCCATGTCGATGCAAGATGAACTAATCTCGATTTTTTTGGTTTTTTTGCTTGTACAACTGATGTGGAAATTTGATTTTAATTTGGTGT